>CM062098.1:4572576-5309051 GCA_031163375.1 Conogethes punctiferalis | reverse complement strand
ATTAGGTATGTCGAGCTACTATAAAAAAAAAGAATTTCACTTCGTACTATCAGCGACAAGAGGTATGACGCATGTTATTTTGGAGAACTTGTACAAGTAGAGTAAAATATCATTAAACAACCTAAAAATGTTACTTCAACGTGCTTGTATTAAAGCTACACATCAAAAACTAAAAAACAAAATTGTAACAAATAGGTATAAGTATTATTCTATTATTTTATGAACAAACGTGGGACTACTCGGAATCATAGGTTTTTATTATATAATTAGCACATAGGCTATGTTTTATACGAATACCTACTAGCTCTGCTCGCGACTTCATCCGCGTGGAAAAGTTATTTTTGTACGTTTTTTTTTACATTTTCCATCATTTCTTCGGTCCTAATAGTTGCAGCGTGATGTTATATAGCCTAAAGCCTTCCTCGATAAATGGTCTATTCAACACAAAAAGAATTTTTCAATTCGGACCAGTAGTTCCTGAGATTAGCGCGTTCAAACAAACAAACTCTTCAGCTTTATAATATTAGTAATAGTAATTAAGATTAAGATTCACGCAGGCAGAGCCGCGGGCAACAGCTAGTAAGTAAATAAATAAATAAACTTTACCGGTAGTGAAAATCTGTAGATTTGTTTATAGTGAGGGGATACTCTGTACGGCCTCTCTTCCTCAAAAAACGTTATGTCGTAGTATCTCGTATACGGTGGTTTCTCAATGCGAAAGTCGGGAGTGGCTATGGGGTCCTTGACCCATAAATCCGATCCCAGTATTTCTCTAGACCTCTCCGTTGTGTACATTTCTGGTGCATGTTCAAATTCAATTTTCGGTAAGTAGGGCCTATAGTACCAATCAGCCTGTCTATAGAACGACCGGACTGGTACGGTTTGGAACAAGACCCTGGAAAAGAGAAATTAAGAAATACTGTTATATTATTCAATAGGTAACATATTACCATTATCTCCTCTCCAGTTGTTTGCCACTTAGAGCAAACATCTGGAGGATATACCCATGACCCATAGGTAAATCGCCACGCTGGGCATGCGGGTTGGCGATCGCAGGCGTAGCTTCTCGCTTCAGTGACGCTGCTGCCCGTCTTCGGTCTGTGGTATTTAGTTACGCTTCAATTGTGATGGTTATAACCGCCACCAGTCGGTTGCCAGCGCCTCGTTTGTTATTCGGCAGGATGCACCACGGGCAGGAGAGGTTGGCTTGGGGCTCAATGATGATAGGCCGCTCCCTTACATCCATCCAAGTCAAAGTCGCTTTTGCTGTATGTCCTATGTATGCTTGACTGACTCGGTGGCTCAATTGGTAGTAACTCCTGCCTACTGAGCCAAGGGTCGTGGGTTCGATTCCCGCACAGTGCAAACATTTGTGTTCATAAACATGTCTGTTTGTATTGGTCTGGGTGTTTTTCTATGTATAATATGTATTTATTTACAAAAAAAAAAGTATTTAAGTAGTTTATCAGTTGTCTAGCACCCATAGTAAAAGCTTCGGCTTAGTTTGGGGCTAGATGGCGAAGTGTGGCCCAGCGTGGTATCTCTTGAGTTATTTATTTAAGCTCTATAGCTTAAAAACTACGCAACGGATTTGGGGCAGCGCAGACGACAGACACTATTTGCAATTATAAGCATTAACGCACACGACACTCAAAATCTGTCGCGGATATTTCACAGACTCAACGCACACTCTTCTTTAATATAAAAATTAATTCCTGTATTCAGTTCATTAGTCTAGCTAAAACTAGAAAACGGTTGAACAGATTGGGGACTAATTTTGGTATGAATTATTTGTGGAAGTCCAGAGAAGTTTTCAAATTGTCTCATGTGGCCTCTACGTTTTGGGCCTGTGCCCCCACGCAAGCCTTCCAATGGACTGGGAGGAGAAATAACCTTCCCGTGAAATCCAAAAGGAGATTACTTACATAAGATAAATATAAAATAAAGGGATGGATTCATTTTATAGATGTAAGGGAACGATCTATCATCTTTTCGCTCAAAGCCACCTTCACCTGTCCTTGTGCATCCTCAATAAATAGTGGTAAACCACTCGCTAACGGACTTTAACTTATCTTCACCCCAATGGTCATCCATCATCGTTTTGCCTTATCTTCATTATCAACTTAATCGTCTCTGCACCACAGTTAATATAAGAAAATTTTACTTACAGTAATATTTTTCCTGTCAGATTGACGATCCCAATTTTTTGGGAAACCATTTTTTATGGTCCCCATCTCTCTCGACTACAAGAACTACTGATCAAGTTGTCTCATCTTGGCCTATTTAAAGTAGGTACCATTCACAATGTTACCATATTAATGTTATTTTTACCCCTGTAGGCTGTAAAGGATGTAAGGGAGCAGCCTATCATCATTTCGCTCAAACCAACCTCACCTGCCCGTGGTGCATCCTGCCGATTTACGAACGAGGCGCTGGCAAACCGACTGGTGGCGGTATAGCCATTAACCATCACAATTGACGGCGTAGCTAAATACCACAGACCGATGACGGGCAGCAGCGTCACCGGAGCGAGAAGCTACGCCCTGCGATCGCCAACCCGCCTGCCCAGCGTGGTGATTATTGGTGTATCCTCCAGATATGTGCCCTGTGGCGAACAACGGGAGAGGCCTATGTCCAGAGGCAGTGGACTGTGATAGGCTAATGATGAAAAGTAACCTGGATGTAAGGGAGCGACCCATCATCTTTTCGTTCAAAAAACCCGTGGCTACAACCGCCCTGCCCGTGGTGCATCCTGCCGCATAACAAACGAGCTCAGCAACCGACTGGTGGCGGTATAACCATCACAATTACAGGCGTAGCTAAATACCACATGCCGAGTCGGGCAGCAGCGTCACCAGAGCGAGAAGCTACCGCCCTGCAATCGCCAAGCGTGGCGATTATGGGTAAATCCTTCAGAAGTTTGAACGAAGTGGGCGAATGACAGGAGAGGCCTATGTCCAGCCGTGGACTGCGATAGGCTGATGATGATGATGAATAAGTATTTCAGTTTGTAAAGGAAAAATGTACTGTCATATATCTTTTACCCCAGAAAATGGGGTAAATTTTTAGTTTAGCAAGTAGGTATTGTCCTCTTCTGTGAAGATACAATGAAAATATTCGAAAAAATTTGTTTGTTTTTTTTTTGCATCTGTTACGTATGCCGCCATGTTATCCATTTTAGAGAATCCATGTCATACCTCTACTTTGTTATGGCAACGGTCAGAGCAAGGATCGTCTGCTGAAAGCAGTATCCGAAGGTTCCAGGTTCGATTCTCAATCAAAACAGAAAATGTCTTTATTTATATTGTTACTGGTAATCTGTATAATCCGGCATTCTATACGATTCGGGTACTGAGATCCGATATAGATAGTACAAATCTGCATCATTAGATTCTTGAAAAAAAACAAATTCTAAGTACTGCGCGAACGCACTCCATTTTGACTGGCTCGATGGCTCATTGGTTGTTACTGACCTCTGCCTTCTGAGCCAAGGGTCGTGGGTTCAATCCCCGCATAGTACCTACAAATATTTAAGTGCCTGAACATGTCTGTTTGTATTGGTCTGGATGTTTTCTATGTACAATATGTAACTATTTATTTACAAAAAAAATTATTTAAGTAGGTAAGCTTATCAGTTGTCTAATACTTATAGTACAAGCTTCGGCTTAGTTTAGGGCAAGATGGCGATGTGTGGCCCAGTTGTGTTGTGGCATGTCTTGGATTATTTTATTTGTTTATATTTATTAAAAGGACTTATGTAATCAAATACTTTTTGATAAAAAATTGTCATTAATAAATCTTTTTTTAGCAGACATTAACGTGGCAGGGCCTACTAACGTCATCAAGTCCAAGTTTTAGCTTGTACTACGGGTACTAGACAGCTGATAAAAATACTTATGATTATTTTTTCTTATAAGTATATAAAACCATATTAAATGTGTATAAAATCATATATAAAAGGAAAAACCACATTTATTAAAAAAATGTTTATTTAACAAAAATTATATTAACATTTTATGGACCTCGATATAAATTACAACATGTTACATAAATTCATTATATTTACTTACAGCAGAAAATTATAGTACCAGTATTAGATATTAGGTTATAGTACATATTACTAAAATTGTGTTTTGACAGAGGCCACAATAATTGCCTGTGACTTAATTAATTAATATAATATATTGACTTAATAACTCACATAATTGTGTGAGATTAGAAAAATATTAGCTTATGTGTATTCACCAACAAACAATTTATGAAGAGGACTCTTATATTAAGAGGAGTTTTATGTTAAGAGGAATCTTATGGTTAGAAAACGAGATTTCTATGGAGGAATAGAAAAAACGTCTCATATGGAAATATGTACTGTAGAGTTACAACTGTAATTCTACTGACTGAGTCATTTCAACCTACTGAAAAAAGTTAAATAAATAGATAAGTTAACTAATTTCAAATTAAGTCGTTAACTAGGAATTATTCCACCTTGCCCCACCGAGGCGCCCCACAGATGGGGAAAAGTAGAACGCTTTTAAATTAGCAGTAAGATTTGCCCCATTAAATTTAATCCATATGCTACTTGCTAAAGTAAAGACACATATTGCAACATAAGCAACCCCACCTAAATTCTACTGTGACGACACTGATTGTGCAGAATAGGTACACCTAATTTTAAAGCAGTGAAATACAGTAAATCAATTTAGTGGAGCAGTTTCCACTGCGAATTTTTAAAACGTTCCACTTTTCCCCAATAGTGGGGCACTTTGGTGGGGCAATGTAGATAGTTAACTAGATATAAACTAAGTAACTAAGACTGATTTCAAGTGATTCATATACTCGTACATATAAATGTATTTTTAAAGGACTAGCGTTTTACGGTCAGAATGTTTTGATATCCACGATTTGATCTTCAATGCAAAAAGAGTTTGCATTTCCTACCATTGTGTGTAATAAAATTAAAAAATATGTTACGGGCAGTAATCTATACATATAAAAGAACATAGAATACCGCAGTCAAATGACCTCTGGGTCGTGTTTCTGCCGGAGAGTAGGGTTTCCGGAGCTCGTGGGGGGTTAGGGTTGGGCCGGCATGGCGGTGGCAACTGACAAGTAACTGACCAGTTACTTGTCCGTTGTCACAGTGACTTGGGCTTCTCTTTCGCTTTCCATCAGGCGTAGGGAAGCCGTTATGTCGTGCCACTATAAAAAAAAAAAAAGACATGTCCTTACTTAACGAGCAACGCAGAGTCGAAACCGCTGAAGCAAATACGACAAAATTTTGCATGTAGGTTACGTCATGTCGTAGGGGCCCGCTAAGAAGGGATTTTTCGATATTCACCCGCTGAAGGGGTAAAAAAGGGGTTGAAAGAAAAATGCGGGCGAAGCCGCGAGGGCACAGCTACTAATAATTAGACACGACAAAAACCTTTTAAGAGTGCCGATTCAACTTTGTCATATCAGACTATCAGATCCTTAATACAATAGAAGTAGTAGTCATATTAGGTTTATATTTATTTTTAATCCTTTGACCACCAAGAAAGGATACACAATATAAAAATCTTCTATTATCTTCGCATATACGCGTCACTAGCGTTCAAAGGGTTAAAAAATTGTCACTGAATATAAAAATTGGAATGAACCAGTGATGTGAACTTCATTATTAATATAAGCTGAAAAATATATACCTAATTAATTTTAGAATTAAAAATCAAATCCAATGAAGTATCACGAACATCCAGATCCAAGAACAAATAAACAAATAGTCCTTAATAATGAATACAATCAAAGCCAGTCATTTTAACAAATACAAGCAATAAATAGTTCTTAAAAAGTTAAAATAAAAATAATTTATACAAATAATTTACACTAGGTTTTGGACATAGCTGCAAATTATTATAATTATATAAAAATAAATGCAGTAACACTCTCTTAGAGCACAAGATTTAATAATAATTAACTAATAAACTTTCATACGATTTTCAATTAAATAAATCTACTTAGGGACCCAATACTTAACATTCCTCTTTCTTAATGTAGGAAGAGATTTGTCACTATGAAAAGTGGAAGTATGTACTTCCTCCGAGCTAGGTGATCGTGCTCGGGGACCGCGGTCCGATAGACCATTTTGATTTGTCGTATATGTCACCGGAAAATAGCAAGAATCCGTAAGTTGATCAATTTCCTAGGAAGTTGATTAACTTCCGGAAAATAATAAACGGCAGTTGAAATGATAATACATTTTTTAACGTATGTATTTTAGTAAATTGATCAATTTACGGGGTCTTGCCGTTAAATAATCCGACGAAGGCGAGGTGAACGTTGATTGGTTCAATGGCTCACGTGGTGTTATTCCGGCAACCAATCAGGGAACAGTGTATTAAGTTACAGGTAATAGTGCACCGTTAAATAGTACATTGAGCAACGATTGGCCCATTTGAGGACGATTTTACTTGTGTCAAAATCGTAAATGATTAAATTACTGCCAGGCTACCGTAAGGTGATCAATTAACTGAAATTCATTGCGTTAAATAATACATTTCAACTATCGTTTGATCAACTGATCAACTTACGATTCTTGCTATTTTCCGGTAACATATATAAGCTCAGTGGTGATGAAAACTTGTTTTTTGGGATCCTGCCGAATAACAAACGAGGCTCTGGCAACCGACTGGTGGCGGTCTAACCATCACAATTGGGATGATGACTAAAAAATAATTTAATGTCCATCAGATAGATTAATGAAAAATATTGGATACGTATTTTTTATTTTGCCTCTTGTTCAAAAACTTACGAAGATACATTGATTTTAAATGTCACATGACGTCACGTTAGAGTACAAAATATACTCTAACGTGACGTAGTTAGCCCCCACTCCGTAACTTTAATGCGCTATATCTAAGTATTTTCTTGTTATTTCGACAAAAACAAAAAATACGGGTCTTATATTTTTTTATTATCAAAGAGACGGACTAATTATTTTCTTCATTTTCATACCTTGTCATCATCCGTATTGAAGGCGTAGAAAAGTATCTAAGTAAGTTTATCAGTTGTCTAGCACCCACAGTACAAGCTTCGGCTTAGTTTGGGGCTAGATGGCGATGTGTGGCCCAGCGTGGCATGTCTTGGATTATTTATTATATTCGAAGTTGCAGTTTGCATAGATCGCTGCGCAGTCCTTCTGTTCCTGCCCGTCCCTGGCAGCTTGCACGTACTGATAGTACCGTAGCGCCATCTTGCTGTCGGCTGGAGGAACTAATTCGCTTGAATCCCTGAGGAAGACAAACAACATTTATTTATTTAAACAGGTAGGTAGGTATATGTTACTACATAATTAAAAGCGTTCGTAGAAAAAAAAACACCGACTTCATCATGCCACATGTATCCAAGAATTATGTACCGATTTGAAATTTTTTTTTTGTTCAAAAAGGGTGTACTTCTGGGTATATCCTCCAGATTGCCCTAAGTGGCGAACAACTGGAGAGGCCTATGTCCAGCAGTGGACTGCTATAGGCTGATGGTGGTCCACTCACTTGCTAAGCTCGTTGGAGACCAGGTTGCTGTAGGGCGCGTGTCGGAAGGGGTCCCGGTAGAGGGCGCACACGGCTCGTTCGCGGCACGAGGGGTCCGTTGATGATGATGATGGTCCACTCACTTGCTAAGCTCGTTGGAGACCAGGTTGCTGTAGGGCGCGTGTCGGAAGGGGTCCCGGTAGAGGGCGCACACGGCTCGTTCGCGGCACGAGGGGTCCGTTGGTGATGATGATGGTCCACTCACTTGCTAAGCTCGTTGGAGACCAGGTTGCTGTAGGGCGCGTGTCTGAAGGGGTCCCGGTAGAGGGCGCACACGGCTCGTTCGCGGCACGAGGGGTCCGTTGGTGATGATGATGGTCCACTCACTTGCTAAGCTCGTTGGAGACCAGGTTGCTGTAGGGCGCGTGTCTGAAGGGGTCCCGGTAGAGGGCGCACACGGCTCGTTCGCGGCACGAGGGGTCCGTCGCACCTATAGAGTTGAGTATCTTGTCCACTTTGTCTAGCAGACCGCCGTAGAAGCTGTCGGCTGTTTGGAGCTCCTGTTGGCGAACATCATTTTAGGGTTAGATTTTTTCATCATTAAAAGATTTTTTAATTATTGACGGGCTTGATGGCTGATTTGGTAGTGACCTCTGCCTTCTGAGCTAAGGGTCGTAGGTTCGATTCCAGCACAGTACAAACATTTCTGTTCATGAACATGTCTGTATGTATTGGTCTGGGTGTTTACTGTGTATTTATTTACAAAAAAAGAAAGTATCAAAGTAAGTTTATCAGTTGTCTAGTACCTAGTACACATGGTACTAGTTTCGGCTTAGTTTGGGGCTAGGTGGCGATGTGTGGTCCAGCGTGGCATGTCTTGGGTTATTCATTTATTTATTCACCCCAGATAATGGGAACAGGGTAAACGATTAAGATAGCATACAGGATGACCTCACTCCACCTGATGGTAAGTGGTAGTGAGTTAAATAATAAATTAATTAAAAGTCATTAGCCTAGCTTTAAGAATATTTATAAATACGGTATTGTTAATTATTGGTTAATGTCTGTTTGTATTGGTCTAAAAAAAGTATCTAAGTAAGTTTATCAGTTGTCAGTACACATACTCGTTCGTGTTCCCTAATAAATAAAAAAAAGCTAGCTAAATTATATTAAAAATTCTTTTTTTATATGTCCGGCTTAAAGGCGGTCGATGAAGAAAAGAGTGTCAAAATCTGTACAGCTGTACGGTGACTGGTACGTACCGAATCCTGCGCAGGCATCTAGTGGCACGAATGCCTGGTACTTGCCGTGGCCGTGGGCAGCTGTCACCAGATCCTGTCTAGCTGTCTGGTGCAGCGACTGGTACGTACCGGGTCGCGCGCTGTCTGGTGCAGCGATTGGCGCGTACCGGGTCCTGCGTTTTCTAGTAGCTGCCACTAGTACGTACCGAGTCTTGCGCTGTTTGGTGGCAGCGACTGGTACGTACCGGGGCCTGCGCTGTCCGGTGGCAGCGACTGGTACGTACCGGGTCCTGGGCAGCCGTCACTGGATCCTGCGCAGCTGTCTCGTGGCAGCAACTGGTACGAATACTATCTAGTGGCACCAATGCCTGGTACGTACCGGAGTCCTGAACAACTGTCACCGGATCCTGCGCAGCTGTTTCGTGGCAGCGACTGCTACGGACCGGGTCCTGCGCTGTCTGGTGGCAGCAAGTGGTACGTACCGGGTCCTGCGCTGTCTGGTGGCAGCGATTGGTGCGTACCGGGTCCTGCGTTTTCTAGTAGCTGCCACTAGTACGTACCGGGTCTTGCGCTGTTTGGTGGTAGCGACTGGTACGTACCGGGTCCTGCGCTGTCCGATGGCAGCGACTGGTACGTACCAATACCTGCGCAGCTGTCTCGTGGCAGCAACTGGTACGAATACTATTTAGTGGCACCAATGCCTGGTACGTACCGGGTCCTGCGCTGTCTGGTGGCGGCAAGTGGTACGTACCGGGTCCTGCGCAGCGAGGATCTGCTGCTGCTGCTTGACCAGCTCCGTCTCTGCCCTGACGCGGGTGGTCTCGCTGAGCTTGGCTTGGCTGACGCGCAGCAGCTCGTCACGTACTGGGGACGGTGGAGCTCTGGCCGCTAAGGCTGCTGCACGGATCTGGAATAGGGGGGATAATCATAACGTCATCTCGAACAACTTTAAGGGGGTAGGGCATAGCGAATCGATCCGCTTGCCCCGAGAGGGACCTCCACCTATAGTATACTGCAGCTAAATGAGGATGTAAGGTTGGCCTATCATCTTTTCACTCCAAGCCAACCTCACCTGCCCGTGGTGCATCCTGCCGAATAACAAACGAGGTGCTGGCAACCGACTAATTATAACATATTTTGTTACGAACCTATTACGTAAACGTAACGCAATATTAGGAGAGGCCTATGTCCAGCAGCGGACTGACACGGGCTGATGATGATGATGAACGCAATATTTGACATAGCTTTCAAAATAAACTTCTTACATGAGGCATTCAAACAAAATCCTACTACGAGTATATGCTGTAATCTTTGTTTAATGTATCTATTTATATCCACTCCGCAATTGTTATACTAGTTGTAATTAAAGGAAACCCATAACTAGCCTTATTAACTGAATGTAATTCCATTACCATTATGTTTGTTACGCCGTTGGTTTCTTAATATTAAATAAATAGGCATGTGACGTAACTTGCATGTAGCCGTTTTATGTGAAGCATTGATGACGTATGACGTCATCCACGAAGAAGAGACGTAAGAGATGGGATGGTGACTTGTATTTGTCGTATGCACGGAATACATACCAATGCCTCCTTTTCAGCCTGTAACGGGTCCTTCACTGGTTGCTTTTTGATCCGGTAAGGGTTTGGAGGTCCTACGGGTCTGGAATGTTAAATAAAAAATACGTTAATGATTATAAGATACATTAACTAAAATACATAAATAAATATCCCAAGACAAGTTTTGGTTTATTTATTTTAATTAACCTTTTTTGATGCTAAACCGTAATTTACCATAGGCTATTTAATTTGCATCAAACACAAGAAAAATAAGAATTATTCCGCGAAATTAAATTAAATAACTATCTTAACTAATATTATAATATTATAAAGCTGAAGAGTTTGTTTGTTTGAACGCGCTAATCTCAGGAACTACTGGTCCGAATTGAAAAATTTATTTTTGTGTTGAATAGACCATTTATCGAGGAAGGCTTTAGGCTATATAACATCACGCTGCAACTATTAGGAGCGAAGAAATAATGGAAAATGTAAAAAATACGGAGAAAAAATAACTATTCCACGCGGACGATGTCGCGAGCACAGCTAGTTTTTAACCGACTTCGAAAAAAGGAGGAGGTTCTCAATTCGTCTGTATGTATAATATTTTTTATTTTTTTTTATGTATGTTTACCGATATTTCCGTCAATTATGGATGGATTTCAAAAATTTTTCGACAGTTCGACAGAGGACACTTCCGAGGTGGTCCCATTATCACCAAGTCAGGATCTGATGATGGGATCCTGGAGAAATTGAGGGCAACAACCGAAAATTGTATGCTCATATGGTGTTTTTGTTACGTAATCATATTTTACTCAGGTATATGCTTCCGGGCGTCAACATCTGGTGCTGATGATGAAGCTACAGAACTCCTTAACGGTTAGGAGTTAAGGGACAGTACTGACATTGGTCGATATTAAACTAGGTAGTAGTATGTACTTATGCAGGGCTAAAAGGGCAGGTGATTTGGTAAGTGATATGCTTGATTCTAGATCGCAGTCTTCACTTGACTTAAAGCAAAATTTTTCATTCTTAAGTAAAACTCTTAAGGACATTAATTAGCCTTTATTAAAGGTCACAGCACATTAACGCAACTAAAAATAGAGAAATAAAATTATTTTTTAAAAAAAATTAAACCGACTTCAAAAAAAAACACAAACGACCAAAACTAAAAAGCGATAAATAACGTAAGTAATTCTATCCTTAATACATAATTATTTAAATATTACAATTATCACTTATTTTTGAAGTCGGTGCCAGCCTCTTGGTACCTAACGTAGACTGTTGTTGTATGACGCGCGCGGCCGGCAAATCCAAACGACAATATACAGCCAAACAGGCTGGCACCGACTTCAAAAATAAGTGATAATTGTAATATTTAAATAATTATGTATTAAGGATAGAATTACTTACGTTATTTATCGCTTTTTAGTTTTGGTCGTTTGTGTTTTTTTTTGAAGTCGGTTTAATTTTTTTAATAAAAAGAAATTGGGGTTTATGTGTTTTGACATTTTTCATTAACACATTGTATAACTATTGTGGTAATAACAAATCCCCCTCCCTTATTCACCCCCATTATCTTACCTTCCCTGTGCAGGTACATTAACCCTCTGCCCAGTGTTGGGATTGGGAACCACTTGTGGTACATTGTTCGTTGCGGCGTATTCTCCGACGTTCATTGACGGACCTTGAATAAGAGATTAAATGAATCATAATATGTAGTTTATAATGTCAGACTACATCATCATCGCAGTCCACTGCTGGACATAGGCCTCTCCAGTTGTTCGCCACTTTGGGCAAACATGACGAAACAGACATGACGAATCTATAAGGGTCCCGTACCGTAGCCAAATGACAAAAATTATAGATTCATCATGTCTGTCTGTCTGTCCGTCCGTATGTCACAGCCAGTTTATTCCAAAACTATAATTACTACATTATTGAAATTTGGTGCGTAGATGTATACTGTGAATCGCATTAAATTTTTTTGAGGTTCCCCATATAGAACTGAAACTCCAAATTTTTTTTTTTCATCGAACCTATAAGTGTAGGGTATCTATGGATAGGTATTTTAAAATGATGTTGAGGTTTCTAACATCATTTTTTTTCTAAACTAAATAGTTTGCGCGAGAGACTCTTTCAAAGTGGCAAAATGTGTCCCATTTAGCTACGGAACCCTAAAAAGAAGAAAGAAATGGTATTATACGACTTTAAATTAAATAAATATTAAATATTAGACAACATCACATACATTGCTCTAATCCCAAAGTAAGTAGCTTAAGCACTTGTGTTATGGGTATCAGAACAACGAAGGTACCACAAATAAATACTTAAATACAAATTATAAACACCCAGACACGGAACAAACACAAGTATTCATCACACGAATGTTTGTCCCGGGTGGGAATCGAACCCACGACCCTTGGCTCAGAAGGCAGGGGTCACTACCAATTGAGCCACGGAGCCAGTCACGCTAAACGTAATGAAGTAGGTGTGTGTTTACCTGGTGGCATGCCCAGACCCCAAGAGTTGATGTCGTTCGCGTCGTTGACGTCAGGTTTGAAGTTGGCGATCGCGTTGCGGTGTATGCTCGATATGCCTGACGCTACGTATCTGAAAAATTAACATATAAAGATATGAATTCTGTATTGTGTATTAGGGATGTAAGGGAACGGCCTATTATTATTATTTTTTTTAAATATATTAGCTCGACATAATGGCATCCCTATGCCTGATGGAAAGCGAAAGAGAAGCCCTAGTCGCTGTGCAAACGGGCAAGTAACTGGTCAGTTATCTGTCAGTTGCCGCCGCCATGCCAACCCTACTCACCGGCAGAAACACGACCCGGAGGTCATTTGGCCGCGGTATTCGAGCGAAGATTCGCTATGCCCTACCTCTCCTTAATTTTTCACTCCAAGCCAACCTCACCTACCCGTGGTGCCGATGCCCACCTGCCCATCCTGCCGAATAACAAACGAGGTTGGCGACCGACTGGTGGCGGTTTATCACAGTTGAAGTCGTAGCTAAATACCACAGCCCGATGACGGGCAGCAACGTAGCGAGAGCGAGAAGCCCTGCGACCGCCCAGCCCAGCTTTCGCATTAATAATATAGGTATATATTATTTATTTCTTACTAGTAGGTACATGTATCATCAAATACTCACTCGTTGCCAAGTCCAGGACCCGACAGTTCCCAATCCTGTGGGTAGTGGTCCAACGTGTGAGGGGGGCCCTCCGAATGGGGGCGGACCACCACGGAGCTGCCGTGTGACGGGTGACCGTACGAGTGAGGCGGCTGGAAGAAGCAAAGAGGTCATTGGATAACGGGATAATAAGTACTACGGGGCTATTCTCTCTTCAACTTGTACATGAACCGCCTGATTGCTGAGCTGAGCGAGACTGGTGTTGGCTGTTCCATTGATGGTCTCTGCATCAATAGTATCAGTTACGCAGACGACATGGTCTTGCTCAGCCCATCAATAGCCGCCTTGAGGAGATTGATAGGTGTGTGTGAGGTGTATGCTGAGAGACATGGTCTCCTGTACAATGTCACCAAAAGTGAGATCTTAATTTTCCAAGCTAAAGGGCGAAAATTGGGACACGTGCCACCCGTGCTCCTTAATGGTGCAGCCCTCGGTAGGGTAAAGGAGTTTAAGTACCTAGGTCACTGGGTTACAGAGGACTTGAAAGACGATAGAGATATCGAACGAGAACGGAGGGCGATGGCAGTCCGCTGCAACATGTTGGCACGCAGATTTGCGCGATGTAGTGTGCACGGGGCTCCAGAGGGTGGCAGGTACATGAACTGAGTTGTGCCTACATGTTTTTATTTTCATTTCTTTTTATTATTATTGTTTATCATTTTTTTTTTGTTTACTAACATAATTTTTAAGTCACTTGTATACTAACAATTTATGGACCATAGTCTGAAATAAATTCATTTTATTTATTTATTTATTATTTTTTTTATTTTCGCAATCACGCACACTCGGGCTATGGAAGCTCCTCGCCGAGGCTCTCCCCCGAGACTACAGTATGGGGTCCTTGAAAAAGGTCGTGAAGAGTTTTTTGAAGAGGCAATGCGCGTGTGGTAACTGCTTAACATCAGGCGACCTATCATCTTTTCGCTCCAAGGACGTACCGCCAGTGGTGCATCCTGCCGAATAACAAACGAGCCTCTGGCAACTGATTGGTGGCGGTATAACAAATTAATAATAAGTATCTATGTATATTAAATAATAAAGTATCTTATTAAACTATGTATCTATGTATGTAATATGTTATTATTATGGATAGTGTATTTAAATATATTTATATGTATATGTGTATGTCTATGGAATATATACTTCTTGGTATATTTATGTAATAATTTTACGTATTTAATATAAAATAGTTAGATAGTTTTGCACTGGGTTACCCATTTCCTTAGTCAATCTGGTTTCCTCTACCTGAAGGTTGTCTGGAAGAGATCGCTTTAAGCGATAAGACCGCCTAGATTGTACTTTGTGTTGTTTGTAATATGTTTTCCTGTAATGTCTGTGTTTTTGTGCAATAAAGAGTATCTATCTATCTAATGAGGGTCCTCTGAAAAAAAAAATCCACCACATAAAAGGCTATCATGTCATTGGTCAGTTGCTATGTAAATGTCAGTGTCATGTCAAAATGAACCAATCACGTAACAGTTGGAGACCTGCCTTTTATGTGGTGCCATCTGGTGGATTTCTTTTTTCAGAAAACCTTCATTGATGACGTAGCTAAATACCACAGGACCACAGGACGATGACGGACAGCCACGTCACGAGGAGCTAAGCCCTGCAATCTGCAACAATCCGCCTGACCAACGTGGCGATTATGGGTAAAGCCTCCGATGTTTGCCCAAAGTTGTAAGCAACTGAAGATGCCTATGTACAGTGGACTATTTTTTTTTTCTAAATGACTACGATGATGGCCAGGGCGGCCTTGTCATCATCACCGGACTGTCGGGGGAGCGGAAGGCTCTCACCCCTAAAAATTTAAGCAACGGCGCTGAGGGCGCCCCCTGTGGGGCTCGAGCCTCGGCTCAGGGCGTTGCTGGGAGATGCCCTACGGACGTATGTACAGTGGACTATAATAGGCTGATGAGACGGATACATTAGCCGGCCTTTGCTTGAAGTGCCATGCGACAGATCGTTAGCCATACAGAGTTAAACTACGCATGTCGAGTGTATTCGATGGGACTGTACCGACCGGATTGAGTAACAATTATCGTGTGCGTCGTGCATCGGGAAACACGGTAAATGTAGTCGCTTTATGGAGATGTCAGACATTAAATATGAAGGTGTTGACAGTAGCTATTTTATGCTTTTATTTGAGGATTGTTTATTTAAAATTTTATTTATTTAGTCTTATGCATCGTTTAGCCGCAGGTTGCCTAAATAGCAAAAGTACAATTTTCATGTAAGGGAGCGACCCATCGTCTCTTCGCTCCAACCCACCCTGGGTTATAATCGCCACACTGGGCAGGCGGGTTGGCAATCGCAGGGTGTAGCTTTTCGCTTCGGTGACGCTGCTGCCCGTCATCGGTCTGTGGTATTTAGCTACGCCTGTTATGGTTATACCACCACCAGTCGGTTGCCAGAGCCTCGTTTGTTGTTCGGCAGGATGCACCACGGGCAGGTGATGTTGGCCTCGAGCTAAAAGATGGATAGGCCACTCCCTTACATCCCCAATATGTGAGAAGCCCTTCGTCCTATGTTTAAATGCAGAACGAGTGAGGAAACTTACTAATGTATGATGTACATTTAACATCTTACCTTATGATGATGAGTGATCAAATGATGATGATGGTGATACTTGGTAGTGTGATAATTCTGGTGGTACCAAGAGCACAGCTTGAATATGTGACTGAGAGCCGGGAAGAGGAACAGCAGGAACTTGAGGAACATCTTCTTGGCAGTCGTCACCCCCATTATGAGAGGCAGCACGAAGACAAGCTTTAGAGCTATAAGCTTGACTACGAGGATGATGGCAATGGCAGCTGTTAGGAGCTTCTTCTTTACGTATTTTTCTGGAATAAATTTAATAAATAAATATCTATGTATCAGACAACATCACATTAATATAAATAAATATCAGACAACATCACATACATTGCTCCGATCCCATAGTAAGTAGCTTAAGCACTTGTTACCCATATCAGAACAACGAAGGTACCACAAATAAATACTTAAATACAAATATAAACACCCAGACACGGAACAAACACAAGTATTCATCACACGAATGTTTGTCCCGGGTGGGAATCGAACCCACGACCCTTGGTTCAGAAGGCAGGGGTCACTACCATTTGAGCCACCGAGCCAGTCGTTTATTCTCAACGAGTCACAACGGATCGTGTTACACTGTGACTGGTTGAGAAAAATATTCGCATTGAGTAATAGTCTGACCCGATTTTTATTCACATCTAGGAAGATTGGAGTGTGAATTCTTTTTTTATTCGAAAGCTTGCTCCAAACCATTGTCACCAAATTGAAGTTGGTTTTTTTTTGCTAAAAATGGTGTTCATTATTTAGCAATAAATATAGTTGTACTCTGTGTGAATGTAGCTTTCCAATGGTAAAAGAATTTTTGAAAACGAGACAGTAGTTTTTTTGAGGTTATTCACATTACTATAAACCTTTCCTCCTTAAAATATAAATATAATAGTGTCATGACAGGCTCGGTGGCTCATTTGGTAGTGACCTCTGCCCTCTGAGCCAAGGGTCGTGGGTTCGTTTCCCGCACAGTACAAACATTTGTGTTCATGAACATGTCTGTATTGGTCTGGGTGTTTTCTATGTATAATAATATGTATTTATTTACAAAAAAAAATGTACCTAAGTAAGTTTATCAGTTGTCTAGTACCCATAGTACAAGCTTCGGCTTAGTTTGGGGCTAGGTAGCGCTGTGTGGCCCAGCGTGGCATGTCTTGGGTTATTTTTTATTTATTTAAGTATATCTTCTCTTCAACATCACCAAAGCTATAGTTTGCTAAACGAAAAACATTCCAACTTACTCAACTTATGGAAGAACAGCCTCCCCGTAGCTATGTTCGTATTCGGCTCCAAATCCACGTGGACCAACGCTCCGGTCTTCGTCAGAGCTCGAGGAGATATCTTCAGCGTCGCCCCTTGGAAGAACCACTCCGGTAACGTCACCTTCATATCATGAGTCACCAGGAACTTGATGCCTTTGTCGTAGAGTCCGTCTGTTACTTCTTCTATCGGTGATTCTAGAAGAGAATTAAGAATATTAAAGGACTAGCTGACCCGTGCACACTTCGTTGGGGATAATATTATTTACGGTTTTTCTTATATAACCTATGCAGGGCCGTCTTTGTAAACTATTTGAGGCCCTGGGCACATTAGGATCATGGGGCCCTTATGACCTAAATATCAGTTATCATTTGGTAATCTGGCAGGAACTAGGGGGCCCCATTCGATCACGGGGCCCTGGGCACGTGCCCATAGTGCCCAGTGGGAAAGAGGGGCCTGAACCTATGACACTCGGCAATAAAGTAGCTTTCTATTGGTGAAAGCATTTTTAAAATCGGTTCAGTAGATCCCCTAACCGTAAGGTTGGGCCGGCGGTGGCAACTGACAGGTAACTGACCAGTTACTTGCCCGTTGACACAGCGATTTGGGCTTCTCTTTCGCTTTCCATTAGACGCAGGAAAGCCATTATGTGGAGCCACTATAAACAAAACCGCCTGCCCAGCGTGGCGATTATGGGTAAAGCCTGATGTTTTCCCAAAGTAGCGAACAGCTGGCGAGGCCTATCTATGTCCAGCAGTGGACTGCGAAAGGCTGGTGATGATGATGAAAATTTTAATTTATTAGAATCAAAACACGTTAAAAACAGATGTTCTTCGTAGTAGGTATATTTCAGAGAGGATACTAACTTAACTATAAGTATATAGTTAAGTTACTATCCCAGCAGTAAGTATACTGCTGCAATTAATCAACGGAAAGTCTATTAAAAAGAAAGGGACAATTTCCATCCATCGATTTCGTGGGAGAAAACCAGTTTCTTCAAACACTTCCAGCTTCCTAGTTTTCACCACTATTGTGACACGCAATACTTTCCTATCACAAGTATCGCACGGTCTAGATTTTCATCTCCTACGCAATATTGATATCCCCTTTTTAACGTTACGTAGGTGGTAGGGTTGTCGGTAATGCCGCTTATCATCTGCGACTGGCCAGGGCAGGCAGGGATGTGGCCGTATGCTTCGGCGCTACCCGTGTCCCTGCAACTTGCTGCCCACTGGCGACACAGGGGGGTTTAGTGGGTATGCCCTCCCTTTTGGGAGGTGTGAGTCCCACACACCATGCCGCCTCCCCCCGGAGACGGTATCAGGGTGCCTATGTCCCTCACATTCCCCTCTTAAAAAAAAGACTTGTCGGTAATAAGGTTGCGGTTCGGTTGGTAAGGCGGTTATCCCAATTCCACCCGGGAGCACTTTATTGCTCCCCGGAGCTGGTACTCACCCTCCACGGACAAAGATTTTTTTATATACTGACTCGACATGATGGCTTTCCTACGCCTGATGGAAAGCGAAATAGAAGGCAAAGTCGCCACCGCCACCTGTCAGTTGCCACCGCCACACCGACCCAACCCTAACCCCCCCGATCTCTGGAAACCCTGCTCACCGGCAGAAACACGACCCAGAAGTCATTTGGCTGCGGTATTCTATAGGGTGGAGGTCCTTCCCCGGACGGGCGGCTCAATTCGAGTGAAGATTCGCTATGCCCTACTTCTCTTAGAGCGTCGGAAAGCACAATCACCTATCATTTTTTCATCCTTGCTACTCGGGGGAGGCAGGCAAAATTTTTAAACATATTATACTCATAATGCAGGGTATGTGGGCCTCGCTCCGCCTCCAGTAGGAAGCCTATGAAGTTAGACTATTAATAAAAAGAAAATCTCTAGCTGCATCTCCCCGCAACAATAACAAAAGATAACGATATTTCCGCAAACGTCCTGTAGGACGTCATCAGGTCAGGTGGAGCGAAGATCTGTGCAAGATGGATGACAAGTGTTGGATGCCAGAAGCCCAGGATCTAGTTAGGTGGCGAACAATTGGAATGGCCTATGTCCAGCAGCAGAGCCTTCCGCTCCCCCAACAGTCCGGGGATGATGACATGGCCGCCCTGGCCATCATCGTAATCATTTAGAAAAAAAATGTCCAGCAGAGGACTGAAAAGGGCTGATGATGATGATGAAGACGATAATTTGGTTTGCGCTATTGTTTTGGAATGTAAACATATTGTGTAATTTGACTTAATAAAAAATAACAAAAAAAATCCCAATGTCACGTTTCTGTCCAGACTGGGTTACAAAAGACAGTTCTTCTTTGCTTTGATAATCTTAATTACCAGTTAATCCAAAGCTTACCTACACTTGATTAATTGCAGTGGCAACCCTAAATATTACAAGACAGCTTAATTGAATATTGCAACACAAGTGTGCATCGCTCCCGCTTCCCATAAATTACAGAAACCTTGTCGTATGATCTATTGTCTCACTCACTTTTTTGCTATTCTCTATGGTAATTGTTATTCTGAGCATTCGTTTCCGTCGTGAAACTAACGTGTGACTTCCGGAGTATGATCATAATATTACTTTGTATGTCTACTTTTACCTACAAATTCTGATTCATAGTATCAATTACGAATTAACTATTAAACAGTAAAATCAAATTTTTTAAACATAATAAACTCATAATGTTAAAAATAATATATTACTCTTTTGATCGAATTTCAGTAATAGGATATGTCCCACAGAGCCCCAACAAAAAAAACATCGCATTTAAAAGAGGTTTAGTTCTTCGTTCCTGCCCCGTGCCATTAAGTCCTGGAATGCCCTAATAGTTCATGTTTTTCCTTCCTCTTTCAATCACCCGGGATTCTTATCAGGCAGGCAGAATCTTTAGGCTGTGCGTGAAATGGCATCTTAGTGGACCTTCAGGGAGAGGGCGACAGGCGCGGTGGGTTTGCCCTCGTGTGCCTGTCGACCTAACATTTGAACCTCACGACCGCTTACCATCAGGTGGAGTGAGGCAATCCTGAACGCCCTTTTTATAAAAAAAAAATACTTATTTGAGGCTTGTGATTTCCTTACAGACAGAAACATCCCCATTCGCAGTATCAGCGATGTGATCTCTGTATCCGGAATTAAATAAGTTCAATAACCGGTCAAAATGGCATTGAAACAAAGAACTTTCATTTTCACTTCTGTTCTTAAAAACTGTCAAGAGTTCATGACAGTTTCTCTAGCTAGGTATTTATGACTTTAGTTTCGTTTTCACAATGCGAGTACTTACTGGTAATGGTTTAGCGGCATCTTACAAAAGTCGTGTTTATGAATAGGGTTGCCACGAGTATTTTGTTTTATAAATAGGACTTTGTTATCAAAAAATAAATAAATCTTAACTATATATAATATAATATAATATAATAATCTCAGGAACTACTGGTCCGAATTGAAAAAATATTTTTGTGTTGAATAGACCATTTATCGAAGAAGGCTTTAAGCTATATAACATCACGCTGCAACTATTAGGAGCGAAGAAATAATGGAAAATGTAAAAAAAAACGGGGAAAAAATAACTATTCCACGCGGACGAAGTCGCGAGCACAGCTAGTATGTGATAAGTTATTGTGTGTCTGTGTGTGTGAGTGTGTAACTAATTGTGTATGTGCATGTGTGAGTGTGTGTTATGTTAATAGACATAGGCATTTATTAATAGACTTGGTTAATAATTAACAGACACAATAAAAAACCAATCGTTTGTCGGTCACCGGTGACCGCTCAACATGTTAAAGCCTTAAAGGTTGGTATGACATTTGAATCGTTTTTTTTTATTTAGGTATGAATGGACCGCGGTTTACCGGACTGTGCGTGGGGGAGCGGAAGAAAGACCATACATTTTGGAATTTTATAAGTTTTAAATGAATTTTGTTTTTCAATTAGCCTTGTTATTTTGAAATACATTTTAGTTAGGTACTTATAAGTTCTTACATAATTACGATTTTGAACTGGTAAACCAGACTCGCTAAATCTAGGATCATGGTCAAAGCGGACCCTGGACCTAGAGGCACAAACTGGGACAACGCTAAGAGGATGATGATGACATAATTACGATTTTAATTATTCTTCCGCTAAAACATCGTGTAAAATAAAATCAAGTACCTAATTCTTGTTTTCGAACGTTTTCAACCATTTCATGGCTCAATTTAAATTGGCGCGGATCCCTAATTCTCTCAATAAAAGTAAACTTATTCCTTACAATGACAGCTACATGTCAAGCAGTGAAAGTCAAGTCAAAATCGGTCCACCTAATTAGGAAGTTTACTTGAACAAACTGACAAACTGATATTTCCTCATTACAAAACAGACGCTACACTTTTATAAATCTGGCTAACATGCAACTTAAGTATTCATATTTTGAATTTATTCCACTTCTTGATCATCATTAGCCTATTGCAGTCCACTGCTGGACATAGGCCTCTCCAGTTGTTCGGGTTGGCGATCGCAGGGCGTAGCTTCTCGCTCCGGTAACGCTGGTGTCAGTCATCGGTCTCTGGTATTTAGCTACGCCTTCAATTGTGATGGTTATACCGCCACCAGCGCCTCGTTTGTTATTCGGCAGGATGCACCACGGGTAGGTGTGGTTGTCTTGGGGCGAAATGGTGATAAATCGCTCTCTTACATCCCTTACATCCATTTCTTGGGTCTGACGTAGAATGTGCACTTCAGAAAGTGCATTTCACATACGTGAATGAAACCCATTTCTCAAAATCCGCATTTTGCAAAATATTGCACAATTAAGAGTTGGCAACCTTAATTGGCAAACAACTATGTAATGATTTAATAGTACTGGTTTTAGATCCCATTTTGTTTTTTGCTAGTACGGTAATCGAGACACTAAAGCTACTGAAGGAAAGTACCGTGTTATTATGTGACTGGCTCGATGGCTCATTTGGCGGTGACCTCTGCCTTCTAAGCCAAAGGTCGTGGGTTCGATTCCCGCACAGTATCCCCAAACATTTGTGTTCATGAACATGTCTGTTTGTATTCATTTGGTCTGGATGTTTACTATGTATAATAATGTATTTCTTTACAAAAAAAGTATCTAAGTAAGTTTATCAGATGTCTAGTAACCATAGTACAAGCTTCGGCTTAGTTTGGGGCTAGATGGCGATGTGTGGCCCAGCGTGGCAAGTCTTGGGTTATTTTATTTATTTATTTATGTGTTGCTCCATTTGGCCCCTAGTGTATTACGTGGCTTAAGTTTAACCATATTCTTTCTCTGAAACCTAAGATCAAGTACTTACATTACCAGGAGTACATACGTCTAGCTTACTAGTAGTAAATACTGCACATTATTATTTCCAGAAGTCTAATATAAGTAAAAGAAAGTGATAGCGGATTTATTCCGCCAACATTTCAACAGGTCAATGACCTTTAACAGTTTAATAATGAATTTAAATTGCCTTTTTTTAACCCGTGGTCTAACCAACATTAATTTTCATTGAAGGATATAGAAATGAGTATGTTATTTTCTTTTAGTTGAGTAATTCTTACCTAATAACGGTTTTGTTTGATATGCATTATAACTCTTACACCATTGTAATAACAGCAACAATCGAATAACTACATAACAGGTTGGCATTCAAAATCGAAAACCCGTTCGTGCCAAATTGAACCTTTTATAATGCACTTAGGTTTTATATTCGGTCATTACAAAGGAATATCTTAAATGTTTACTTCATTTCACTTTCACTACACATTTTGAAGATCGTTTTCCAAGAACGATTTGACTAGTAAGTATGTAACTGGCTTCATAGATATTTAAGTCGCTAAAAGATGAACATGCGAGGCTTTGGCAACCGACTGGTGGCGGTATAACCATCACCATTGAAGGCGTAGCTAAATACATGCTTTTGAGTCTTCAGTTAACGTCTTACGTTTTTTAAGTCACTGTGTAACATATAAACAAGTAATTTTTTTTAAACCACCATACTTCACCATATGTACTAGAAAACCGATGGGAACAACCCAAGGTATAACCAACAAAACGAAACCAACAAAGGTTGGGCCACTAGTTCGGTATCGTAAGTGAAATGGAGAACTTATGACGTAAAGTGGTTTGTATAGAGTTTCTATTGGCTTAAGGGCCATAGTATAAAAGGGATAACAGTGAGTAAAAAATCGTCAAGAAGATACAGCACAGCAGCTGGTATAATAAAATGTGTTGGTTGTCAATGTTCAGTGACACTCCACTAAAGAAATATTGCCAACTTTTGACACATAGTTTGCACAAAGTTTATATGTTTAAAATTGGTCTTACAATCGCCCTCAAATCCCCCATTATAAGAAAAAAAAAGATAAAAAAAAACAAAACCAATACGTTCTAGCGGACGTATTGGTTTTGTTTTATTTTTTCTTCATAGTAACACTGCATAACGGGCTCCTGTCACCATCAGGCGATCTTTTAGAGCATTGTTAAAGACGAGTAACTTAATCGATCATCTGTCAGTCACAAGATGTACTGCAAAGCTATAGCGGTTTTTGCAATATAAATTCTAAAATAATATCTTCACACGAGGGCACAACTGTGTGGACGACCCTAGGAATATTTTCTCACTGTTATCAGTTGTACTGTGCAATGACGGCGGATGTGACACGAATGTCAAGATGTATTTTGTGTACGAGTATGTAAATTAGGTTTCGACTTTCGTTCGGTGGTCAGCCACTTCCATAAATGTTGACCTTACTCTATTTCTTGTCACCATAGCACAGAATAAACAAAAGAAATGGTTGTCACGTAAATAGACATATATATAATAGGTATTACCTACATCCGCGGGATTCAAACCCACGACTCTAAGTATTTATTTATTTATTTATTTAATCTTTATTGCACATAAAATTTGTACAAAAGGCGGACTTAATGCCGCGTAGGCATTCTCTACCAGTCAACCATTGGGCTAAGCAGAAACAGTAAGAAGGTAGTGTGCTACAAACAAATAAGTAAATATGAGACTTTTAGGAAGACCCAAAACAAAAAAGGACTAATAAAGAATAAAAAAAAAATGTTTTAAATGTTGATTCATAGCATAGGTACATAATTACATAAACATAATAGCTATTTACTATACTTATACTAATAATATTTTAAATATCTATATATGTATATTATATACATATATATATTTACGTATAAATAAGTACATATATAAACATGTATAAATAAATATATATCAATAAATAAATAATAATAGGACGACGACGAGATGTGAAGAGAAACCGCTAATGCGCGGAAAGTTGGAGCTGATAGTAGAAGTATAACGAGATTCAAGACTAGCTTCTGCCCGCGGCTTCGCTCCATGCTCCGTGAATGCTCCATACAAACTTCTACATCCGCGGGATTCAAACCCACGACTCTAAGTATAACGAGATTCAAGACAAGCTTCTGCCCGCGGCTTCGCTCCATGCTCCGTGAATGCTCCATACAAACTTCCACCCCCCATTTTAGGGAAGTGGGAGGGTTAGAAAGGGGCAAAAAGTAGCCTATGTTACTCTCCATCCCTTCAACTATCTCCACTTAAAATCACGTCAATTCGTCGGTCCGTTTTGCCGTGAAAGAAAGACGAACATATAGACAGACAGACACACTCTCCCATTTATAATATATTAGTATGGATTACACCTAAGATTAATCAGACGAGTAAATAACATGTGTGCTTTTATATCCATCAGGCAGTCACTCCGGAATCCGGATACTAGTGAGAGTATCCGGTTTTTGTCCAACACTTGTTTCACTTGGTCATAAATGTGATGCGAGGCCTACTTTAATCTGGCACAAGTTTATGAGTAAAGCTCGGACAATGTTCCGAAGATATTTCCGTGTCGAAATCCTACTGTTCCCGATTTATGTGGTCATCGAGTGATGAAGTTAAGGAATGAAAAACTATATTACATGTAGACATCACAATCATCATCATCATCAGCTCATCTCAGTCCACTGCGGGCGATAGGCCTCTCCAGTTCATCATCATCATCAGCCCGTGTCAGTCCACTGCTTGACGTAGGCCTCTCCCAATGTTCGCCACCGTTATCGATTTTCGGCCTCTCGCATCCAGCACTTGTCAGCCGTCCTGCGCAAATCGTCACTCGCCCTGGCCTGAGGGATCAGACCCATAATCGCCACTCTGGGCAGGCGGGTTGGCGAACGCAGGGCGTAGCTCCTCGCACCGGTGACCTTGCTGCCCGTCATAGACCTATGGTAATTACTGTTTTACTATAATTCAATCGCAATGGTTATACCACCAGTCGGTTGCCAGCAGGATGCACCACGGGCAGGTGAGGGTGGCTTGGAGCGAAAAGATGATGTGTCGCTCCCACATCCCGCAGCAGGTTTTTACCTGTACCCAGGTAAACGCTGCTGCCCGTTTCCTGATATTCCCATAGTCGTCTACTACAACACCCACAGGGTGAGATGGAGTGATCCTGTTCTAAATCCGGGAGCCACAAGGACTTAATAGAGACGTGTGTCAACATTATTATGTTAGTATCAATCCTTGTATCCGCTCAGACTGTTGAACTCAATAATAGCTTTAATCACCTGACTAATATTAATGACTATGAAAGTTATTACCTTCCGTCTAAGTGAGTTTAAGTGCCTGCATTAAAAGAAACTAAGCCATCAGTTCTTGAAAAGCCAGTTTCCAAATCTAGATATTTAATTCCGTCAGTTTGGTCTAGGTCACGTAAATAGCTTTCAAATTAACATATGTCGTCGCTAAATGAGGTGTAGTTTAATCATCATCATCATCATCATCATCAGCCCACATCAGTCCACTGCTGGACATAGGCCTCTCCCAATGCTCGCCACTTCGCTCGGTCCCGGGCCTCTCGCATCCAGCACTTGCCAGCCGTCTTGCGCAAATCGTCACTCCACCTTGCCTGAGGGCGTCCTACACTACGTTTGCCGAGACGCGGTCTCCACTCCAGAACTCGTTTACCCCAGCGGTTATCGGTTCTGCGGCTGATATGGCCAGCCCACTGCCACTTCAGCTTACTGATCCGGTGAGCTATGTCGGTAACTTTGGTTCTCTGCCGGATCACCTCATTTCGGATCCGATCTCGCAGAGAGACGCCGAGCATAGCCCTTTCCATAGCTCGCTGAGCGACCTTCAACTTGTGGACTAGCCGTACCGTAAGTGTCCACGTTTCGGCTCCGTATGTCATAACCGGTAGAACGCACTGATCGAAGACTTTCGTCTTTAGGCACTGTGGGATCGACGATGTGAAGACTCGACGAAGTTTCCCAAACGCTGCCCAGCCTAGCTGAATTCTCCTATTTATCTCGTCCTCAAAGTTGTTTCCACCCAACTGCAATGTCTGCCCAAGGTATACATATTTTTGAACAACTTCGAGGACGGCGCCGTGCACTGCAATCGGTTGCGGTAGAACATGTTCATTGAACATGACCTTGGTTTTATCCAAGTTCATCCGTAGGCCGATGCGCACAGAGGAGTCAGCCAGTTCATTCAGCATCTGTTGTAGGTCCTGCAGCGATTCTGCCATTAAGACGATGTCGTCTGCAAATCGCAAATGAGAGATGTATTCGCCATTTACGTTGATGCCACGTCCTTTCCAGTTCAGCGTGTTGAACATATCCTCCATTGCATTAGTGAACAACTTTGGGAAAATGACATCCCCTTGTCTCACTCCTCGATGCAACGGTATAGGCCTTGTTTGTTGATTTTGTACTTGGACGGACATGGTGGCGGCTTCGTAGAGACATCTCATCACTTGGATGTATCGCCAATCTACTTGGCATCGCTGCAGGGACTCCAGGACAGACCAGGTTTCAACCGAGTCAAAGGCCTTCTCATAGTCCACGAATGCTAGACACAGGGGCTGATTATACTCTTCGGTCTTCTGTATAATCTGCCGCACTGTGTGGATGTGGTCTATGGTGCCGTATCCGCTCCGAAACCCAGCCTGTTCCGGTGGTTGGAATTCGTCGAGTCTTCGCGCAAGACGGTTCGTGATCACTCTTGAAAACAGCTTATAGACGTGGCTTAGAAGGGAAATGGGTCTATAGTTCTTCAATAGGGTTTTATCTCCCTTTTTGAAGAACAGGACAACCACACTCCTAGTCCACGCCTCCGGAGTTCTCCCTTCCAGAAGGACAGCGTTAAAAAGCTTTTGGAGCTCTCTCAATACGGCTCTACCTCCAGCCCTCATCAGCTCTGTTGTAACGCCGTCCTCTCCAGGGGCTTTTCCATTTTTAAGCTGCCCAAGAGCGACCTCGATTTCGTCAGTACTGACTTCTGGCAAGTCTTCGGTGAAATGGCGTGTCAATGTGGCTCTAGTATCCTCATTTTCGGGAACAGGTCGAGATGCATGCGAAGCGTATAACCGGCCGTAGAAGTCTTCTACTTCCGAAAGAACCGCCGGCTTGGAGGCAACAACTTCTCCACTTGCTGTGGTCAGCTTAGTCAGGTGGCTTCTTCCAAGAGATTGTACGAACACCTTAGACCCCCGATTTTGCTCAATAGCTCTTTCGATCAAAAGAGTATTGAAGCGTCGGAGGTCGCGTCGTACGAGTTTATTGATCTCTCGGATTAGATTCCGTTTTCCTGACGAAGTGACGGGTGGGTCTTCACGTCGTTGCCTCATTAGCCCTAAGGTTTCCTCGGAAAGTTTCGACTTCTTACCCATACGCCGCATGTTACAGAATCTCGATCCTTCTTCCCTGAGGACTCGAACCACATTTTCGAGGTTCTGGTTAACGTCAGTTGTGGTTTCCACGGCAGCGAATCGGCTTTCCAGGTTCAACTGAAACTTTTCAGATCCCATTAAGCTTTGGAGCAGAGTAGGCCGGAGTCTTGACTTCATCAAGCGGACGCGTTCGGCTTTAAAGTCGATATTCAGAGTGCCTCGGACCAGTCTGTGATCACTACCGGTGTTAAGCCTGTTGATCACGGAGACATCTCTGAATATATGCCTGCTGTCCGCTATGATGAAGTCAATCTCGTTCCTTGTCATAGCGTCGGGGCTTTGCCACGTCCACTTTCTTTGGGGCTTCTTCTTGAAGAAAGAATTCATCAAGAAGAGCCCCTCTCGTTCGAGAAAGTTGACGAGCATCTGCCCCCTATGATTTCTGACTCCAAAACCATGGGATCCTACTGCCGATTCGTTGCAAGTCTGTACTCCCACTTTAGCGTTGAAGTCCCCCATCACGACATTGTAGTGGGCCTTGGTAGTGAAGTGGAGGGCCCTCGATATATCATCGAACATTTCCTCCACTTCATGATCCGAGTGTGCCGAGGTCGGTGCGTTCACTTGCACCACCTTGAGGCTATACCTCTCGGTGAGCTTGATAATAAGGTACGCTACCCTGTTCGACACACTGGATATTTCCACCACGTTGTCGGAGAGAGACTTATTAACCAGAAACCCGACGCCACCTTGGGATTTTTGGTCTCCCTCGCGGAAGTACATCAGGTGGCCTGACTCTAGGGTTACGGTGTCCTCCCCCTCTCTTCGGACTTCACATAGCCCCAGAATGTGCCACCTAATCATCCCAAGTTCCACCTCAAGTTGCGCCAGATGCGAGTCAAGCCTTAAAGTGCGGCCGTTGTATGTCGCCAGGGTCAGTTGGGTGTGGTGGCCTGCCGTATCCCGGGGATTGTTCGCACCCCCCGCCCCGCCGTTACCGTGGTCGCCACCTTGACCAGGAATAGCGGGGCCGCCGGGAACTGGGGGCCGTGGCTTCCTTTTTAAAACCATTGGGAGGTTATACCCATAATCGCCACGCTGGGCAGGCGGGTTGGCGATCGCAGTGCGTAGCTTCTTGCTTCGGTGACGCTGCTGCCCGTCATCGGCCTGTGATATTTAGCTACGCTTTGTATCGTGATGGTTATACCGCCACCAGTCGGTTTGCCAGAGCCTCGTTTGTTGTTCGGCAGGATGCACCACGTGCAGGTGAGGATGGCTTGGAGCGAAAAGGTGATAGGTCGCTCCCTTACATCCCATGTAGTAGTATGTAGTTTAATAAGAATAAAGAATAGGAATAAGAATTCATTTATTGTCTTTACAGTTCTGTCATATACAGTAGGTACATAGGCATATATTACGCTATCATACAGGCAGACAAAAGGACAAAGCTCAGCTGATGCTGTCGCGGGAGTGCGTCCCCGGCAGCGCTGGTTTTCAGCTTTCCCCTGCCCTCTGAGGTGTTAGTGGAGGGCTGAGTGTGTATTTAAGTTACCTGCTCTAATTATACAGTGCTGGTCCTCACGGTTGGACGTCACGGTTAGCCCAAAACAGGAGTTTCATCACTTAATTTCCCGATCAAGCACATAGACAACGCAACAACAGAGGAGACACAGATGCGTTTCTGGACTTCAGTAATTTGTAGGCGTTTGAATGTCCCTAAGTCGTAAATTATCATTCATCATCATCATCAGCCACGGTGGGTGACCTTTGCAAGGGAACCGACAGCGGTATCCGAGTTGCGAGGTTTTGGGCTGGTTCTATTTGAGACAGAGTACCATTGACTCGAAAAGAAGAAGAAGATCATCAGCCTTTGTTATGTGTGCTTCAAGCTGGAATCCTCATCTCTGAAACCTGCATGAAAACGAATTTTGACTATGCCAAAAAATAGTCATGAAATAGTCATAAATAGTCGCCAAGTAAAAAAAATAGTCGCATTATAGTTTCGGAGTTATAGCTATAGGTTGGTGAGGATTCTGGCTTGACGTTCAAGCTGTAATCCTCACCTCTGATGCAAGCAAACGGCAAAGTCTATCGAATTGGTTTATGTTCCAAAAAATAGTCATGAAATAGTCGCAACGGCATACCAAATTTCAGAATTAGTCGTTAAGAGATTCCAGAGATATAAGGGTAGGTTGGTGAGGATTCTAGCTTGAACATTTGAAAACTTCAAATATCTCCGAAACGGCTACGATTTTCGATTTGAGTTTTTGCCAAAAAATAGTCATGAAATAGTCGTCTCCAACGGAAATAAATTTGAGCTGATTTAATTTGAAATTAAAAAGTGTTAATTTTTCCCTACATTTCTATGGAGGTACAGTCGTGTACAAAATGTTTACTTCATTTTATACTATTGTAAAATATTTCGCTTGAACTATAATATTTCGTCAAATTAGGTGTTTTCCAAGACTAGTGACTAGACCGAGTGCTATTATGATTAAACAAATAAAAACAAACATTTATAATTTTTGTAGCTATTTTTATTTAGTACAATTTAAAGCTTGAAAATGCGTACATAACATGTTTAAATTAAAAATAACTAAATATAATGTTTATATCACAACCGAATAATATGACGTTCGGGCATTTCCATGCTAGCTTCGGGAGCGCTCGGCCTCATAGTCTCCGTCCTTTATGGTGCCCCCGCACTGCCGTTAGATAATATTTGTAAACATTTTCTAGCATACATTTATATTTTATTTTATTTACTCTATATTATGTATGTATCTATTAAGTTATTTAATATTTTAATCCCTGTTTAATCCTATCCCACTTTGCAACACTCTACCTACATACATCTGTTTCTGCTTAGCCCAATAGTTGACCGGTAGAGAATGCCTACACGGCATTCGATCCGCCTTTTGTGCACATTTCTATTGTGCAATAAAGATTAAATAAAAAAAAAAATTTACTAACAGATGTTGTCAATTGTTACATTTTGTTTGGAAGTGTCACATGTTATAAGTGCCCGTACACTGATGAAAAATGTTTACTAACATTTAAATCTGGCATTTGCTTACTTGGTTTTGCGTTCTGAGGGAGTGTCTATACAAAAATGGAAGAAGAATTGCCCATTAGAATAGCTTTTAGTTTTGTTTACAAAAGAAGAAGCGATCTTATTGGATGCGCCAAACAAAATATAACACTTATTTTATTTTGTTACTAGCTGTGCCAGCGGCGTCCCACGCGTGGATATGGGGTTTCAAAAATAACTGACTTCTACAAAATGGTACCCAGATTTTAAGTTAGACCTCTAGAGGTTGTTGGATTGCTAGCAATACATTGGTGATTTAATTCCAAGCAGTAGTTTTCGCGTGAGGCGCGATCAAACATACAGATAAAAATTTGTCCCGTTTCCCCAACACTTCCCGCCATTGCTCTGCTCCTATTAATTGTAGCGTGATGAAGGTATACTATAACCTGCCCAGGAATATGAAGAATAATCGTACCAAGTTTTCGTTAAAATCCGTCTAGTAGTTTTTTTTCTATAACGAACATACAGACAGACAGACAACAATTTTACTGATTGCATTTTTGGCATCAATAGGTATCGATCACTAATGACTCCCTTATAGTTATTTTGAAAATATATTTAATGTACAGAATTGACTTCTCTACATATTTATTATAAGTATGGATAGAAGATAACTTGTTATAAAATGTTTACTCAGTTACGAAACATTTTCTAACATGAAATAATTTTTAACACAATGACATGTGATTAAATGTCTGCTAACGTTGCTAAACATTTTACTTCCTTCTCCCCACAATCATCGTCGCGGACATTTCATTGACTTGAGTATTTTGCTTGACAGTCACGCCATCTAGTAAGTGTTGTGGAACTAGCTCTAACCATTTTAAAAACGCATTGCTGTGATATTAACATTAAAGGTAAATGTGAAATATATGTAAAGATCAATAATTAAAGCTCATAGTTATTCTTTTTGCTGGGTCGGAACAGGTCGGTAATTGTGTATTATATGTACTGATTTCAGATTTAAACAAGTTTTGTACTAATATGCAAACTTTATATTATAATAAATAAAAATAGCTACATAAAAATGTTTGTTTTTTTTGTTTAATCATAACAGCTGCCATGGAAAATACCTAATTGAACGAAATATTATATTTTAAGCAGAACATTTCACAATAATATCAAATGAAGTAAAACATTTTGTATACAACTGTACCTCCAAAATTGTAGGGAAAATTATAACTTTTTATTTTCTAATTAAATCAGCTCAAACTAATTTCCGTTGGAGACGACTATTTCACGACTATTTTTTGGCAAAATCTCAAATCGAAAATCGTAGCCGTTTCGGAGATATTTGAAGTTTTCAAATGTTCAAGCTAGAATCCTCACCAACCTACCCTTATATCTCTGGAATCTCTTAACGACTAATTCTGAAATTTGGTATGCCGTTGCGACTATTTCATGACTATTTTTTGGAACATAAACCAATTCGATAGACTTTGCCGTTTGCTTGCATCAGAGGTGAGGATTACAGCTTGAACGTCAAGCTAGAATCCTCACCAACCTATAGCTATAACTCCGAAACTATAATGCGACTATTTTTTTTACTTGGCGACTATTTATGACTATTTCATGACTATTTTTTGGCATAGTCAAAATTCGTTTTCATGCAGGTTTCAGAGATGAGGATTCCAGCTTGAAGCACACTTTGTTATCGGTCTTACTGCAGTGCATAGTATTAAAGAGAGGTAGCGAATCTTCGCTCGTATTGAGCTGCCCGTCCGGGGAAGGACTTCCACCCTACAGAATACCGCGGCCAAATGACCTCCGGGTCGTGTTTCTGCTAGTGAGTATGGTTTCCGGAGCTCGTGGGGGGTTAGGATTGGGCCGGCATGGCAGTGGCAACTGACCAGTTACTTGCCAGTTGTCACAGCGACTTGGGCTTGTCTTTCGCTTTCCGTCAGGCGTACGGAAGCCTTCACCAGGGACCTACAAACCTGCGCCCTCGTTGGGGGTGCACCGCACCCCTTGCACCCCCTGGTAGAGCTACTATAAAAGATTGCCATTATTGCCATTCACCAGGGACCTACGCTACTAACATTCATCATAATGAAAAGCCTATCGCAGCCCACTGCTAGACATAGATCATGTCAACAGTTGTTCGCCACTTTTGTCAAACAACGTCCACGCTAGACAGGCATATCATTATCATCATTAAAAAAGTAATTAACTTACCCGGTTCATCGTCCTCTATTTCGTTTTCCTCCTCCAAGTATCTTCTGCCTGTCTCCGTCGAATCGTCCCTACTCCCAGTGAGGTAGATGATGTTAGCTTCCTTACTATACTTGCTGATATCCACATTGTTCTTCTTGAAACACACACCATGACCTAAGTCCACGTCACCGTTAAACTTCAAACTGTCATCCAAGTAACTATACACATTCTTTTGCAAACAACTCACTGACGGATTCACTGTACACTTGTTTAAAATGTTGTCCCACAACGCATTACCAGTCCTAAATGTACCATTCTCGTAAACGTCACTGAAAAACCTACCAGACACAGTTTCTAATATTTTCATTCGCTTAGACAGTTCGCTTGACTCGCTCGAATCTTCACAGCTAACATTGTTTATACATAACGCTAATAATACAACTAGTGACAATTTCGCTAAGTGATCTAATGTAATAAGTCTAAATCTCTTTTTGATAACATAGTTATGGTTATCTATAGCGCTGGTGCGCTCATGTCGTCTTCTCTCCATTGTCAAAGCATAACTACTACTGTTTCTCTGAAGATACGTTATCATATTTAAAGCAAACAAAGGACATATGAGTAGCTATTTCCGCACGCGCTCATGTGTGCCAATATTAATTCCATTATCTTCGGCTCGAGACGGTGACTTTCGAATAAATGTCACGCATTGGTCGTTACTTTGGTCCAATTCTCTGGTGACAAAGTGGAAGATTGCTGTCTGTCAAAATTCTCGATGACATTCTGAAACAAAGAGAAAACGTAGTTTAGGTAAAGTTGAAAGTTGATTTTATGGAAATTACATGTACAATGTAATGGATTGTTACACAAGAATAAATAAGCTACTTGATGTAAGTTTATTGCACCACACAAAAATCACTAAACAGGCTTACTACCAATGTAGATGCAAGGCTTTTGTAGAAATAACAAGCAAAAGGGTTTGACTATGTCTGATTTTGCATTTTACTTCATAGTTAGCCGAAAAAATATATAAATTATGGCTTCTTTGAAAAATCTCAACCAAAATTTGTTGCAAAATGAGACGGCAATATGCTTGCAAAGTTGATCGGGAAAGTATTTCGAAAACGCAAAATTCATTAAAAAACGTAAACATTATTTGTAACAACTTTTGTTATGAAACACAGCATAATCGCAATATTTAACATAATTATTATGGTAGCCTATACAAATTAAGTCGTAAAACAAGCTGGTGACGTCACACGGAAGTCTCCTGTTGTATGAACCGTTTTAGGACTCGCCCATTTATTGTGCGTTTGAAATAGAGATAACTTAGAGAGAATTAATGCTAACGAACAAATTTTTTCACCAATATTCCTTTAATGTAGTATTCTAGTTATTCTACCCATAGCGAGAGAAAAAAATATCAAATAGCCTATTTGTATACCTTTTGCCAACCCTAATCGGACCAAGCCTGGAGAAAGTCAACTTCGATTTCGTGGCCGTTGCGTTAATGATGATGTTAAATCGCTTGATTATCAACAAGCAACATAACTCATGCACATTCGAAGTCAATTCCTGAACGCACGCGACTTTTTTCATACTAAATGACGATGGATGGTCGCTTTCGAACCATGCGATACGTGAGTTGGCACGCTGAATCTGTTTGGTGTGATTTGATTGGCGGATTTAAGGAAGGAAGCATTTCATTGGCTCATTTATGTCCGTGTGGTTTCCGGGTTTAGAATAGGACCACCCCATCTCATCTTGTAAGGGAGCTTGGGGGATGTAAGGGAGCGACCTATCACCTTTTCGCTCCAAGCCATCCTCACCTGTATCTTGCCGAACAACAAACGAGGCTCTGGCAAACCGACTGGTGGCGGTAAAGCCATCATGATAGAAGGCGTAGCTAAATACCACAGACCGATGACGGGCAGCAGCGTCACCGGAGCAAAAAGCTACGCGATCGCCAACCCGCCTGCCAAGAGTGGTGGTGGGTCACCCACCGAATTCCCCCAAATGACAATTGTCATTGAGAAAGGCCTATGACTAGCAGTGGACGTTCCGTAAAATCCGGAAACCAAACAACCACACGGAAAAAGTATCCAAGTAAGTTTATCAGTTGTCTAGTACCTATAGTAAAGGCTTTAGCTTAGTTAGAGACTAGATGGCGCTGTGTCCCAGCGTGGCATGTCTTGGGTCACCAATACATTTGAAGATCTCCGAAGAGAAGGATTAGGAAGCGAAAAAGCGTACGCTCTTCATAACTTCGAGCGATCTCAATTCCTGATAGATACGACCTTCAGAAAAGATTAAGACTAGGAAGACTAGGATAAATCTACACCATTAAACAAGATATTCAGATAAACATTTCTGCCAACAAGTTTACTATAAATTCAACATCTTTACTTTATAAATGAATGAAACACAAACCGGATAGCATCAGACTCATTCTGTGAACAGGTTCTGAAGCTCGCAGACTTGAGTTCCTGAGCCATAAATGATAGCGATATAGAAACGATAAAACACAAACGACCAAAACTAAAAAGCGATAAATAACGTAAGTAATTGTATCCTTAATACATAATTATTTAAATATTACAATTATCACTTATTTTTGAAGTCGGTGCCAACCTCTCGGTACCTAACGTAGACTGTTGTTGTATGACGCGCACGGCCGGCAAATCCACACGACAATATACATTTATTTGTTTGGCTGGCACCGACTTCAAAAATAAGTGATAATTGTAATATTTAAATAATTATGTATTAAGGATACAATTACTTACGTTATTTATCGCTTTTTAGTTTTGGTCGTTTGTGTTTTTTTTGAAGTCGGTTCAATTTTTTTTTTTAAATAATTTTATTTCTCTATTTTTAGTTGCGTTAATGTGCTGAATAAAGGCTAATTAATGTCCTTAAGAGTTTTACTCCTAAGTAAATTCATTCCTAAATGAAAAATTTTGCTTTAAATCAAGTGAAGACTTTGCGATCTAGAATCAAGCATATCACTTACCAAATCACCTGCCCTATTAGACCTGCATAAGTACATACTACTACCTAGTTTAATATCGACCAATGTCAGTACTGTCCCCTAACTCCTAACCGTTAAGGAGTTCTGTGGCTTCATCATCAGCACCAGATGTTGACGCCCGGAAGCATATACCTGAGTACAATATGATTACGTAACAAAAACACCATATGAGCATACAATTTTCGGTTGTTGCCCTCAATTTCTCCAGGATCCCATCATCAGATCCTGACTTGGTGATAATGGGACCACCTCGGAAGTGTCCTCTGTCGAACTGTCGAAAAATTTTTGAAATCCTTCCATAATTGACGGAAATATCGGTGAACAAACATAAAAAAAAAAAATAAAAAAAAATATTATACATACAGACGAATTGAGAACCTCCTCCTTTTTTCGAAGTCGGTTAAAAAGGTAGATACGGCATCAGTCGTTATAATATGATAGAAGTCTTTCTTTTGGTGGAAAGTTCTCTCACAGATCTGCCAACAGATTTCCAGCCAAGCCACGGCTGCCACTCACATCTACAATCATTACGCCTTACCAAGTGTCCCGCCCATCTCCACTTCAGTTCACATACGTTCGTTTAAGAGAGGTAGGGCAGAGCGAATCTTCGCTCGTATTGCGCTGCCCGTCCTGGGAAGGACCTCCACCCTATAGAATACCGCAGCCAAATGACCTCCGGGTCGTGTTTCTGCTAGTGAGTAGGGTCTCCGGAGCTCGTGGGGGGTTAGGGTTGGGCCGGCATGGCAGTGGCAACTGACAGGTAACTAACCAGTTACTTGCCAGTTGTCATAGCGACTTGGGCTTCTCTATCGCTTTCCATCAGGCGTAGGGAAGCCATTATGTCGAGCAACTACAAAAAAAAAATCTCCCAATTTGGGATTTGAGCCCGGAACCTTACAATATAAGGACGATAGGACAACTCTTACATACGTTTATAATCTCATAAAACATATTATAAACTAACAGTATTCGTAACCATAGTGCCAAAATGCCTAGTCAAATCCAAATACTAACCTACATTACTCACATAACAAGTCATTACATACGGTTTACTACGCCTGACATAAGGTTCGGTCACATTGTAGTAACCACAAATGGTTTATTAGGATATTAACTGAACTAGGACACTATAATTGTCTTGGTAACTGTGAAATTGTCCGTTATTATTAAAAAAAAAAACCGTTTGAGCGCAAGGAGAGTTAACGCGTCGTGGGTTCCGTACGTTTTAGATAGATAGATAGAAACTTTTTGCACAAAAACACAGACATTACAGGAAAACACATTACAAACAAAAACAAAGTAAAAGTTTTAGTGATTTTTGTGAAGCGTATGTAGAGACAATAGCTTCTAACTTTAATGAAATTGGTGTGTGTTCACTTTGGATTGCAATAAACCATTTTCAGAAAATGTGATTTTACGAGAGATGATTTTTATAGGATAGTTTTTGAATGTACTTCTATTATAATTAGGTCTTCCATAATGGGAAAACTTTAACTTCGGCCGATCCTACAGAAAGTCCTTATCGTTTCTACCTAATAAACAAAGAATAACTTTTGCCAAGTATTAGAACTTCCGATATATGAGAAATACTTTGCAATACCTTTAGGTACCTTTAGTTACACGACTATATTTCTTATCTTATGTATGTTTTTCATCACTCTAATGTATCGCAGATGAGTATCTTGATACATTGTTTTAACTTATCCCTCCACTAAATTTTGTAAAGTATCATGCTTCACAAACATCTAAATGCACCTATGAAGGTTCCATTTGAGTTGCAGAACCCTAAAAACTGTTTGAATTGTTAGTTCACGAGGTGTGAGATTAAATTCTAACTTTATATGAAATTTTATTATGATAGAAACGACTGCTATTGATTCGTTAGCGATATTTGAGGTAATCTAAGCAAACCGCTGTTGGTTATGTATGGGCTGTGTGTATGGGTAACTATGTTTTTAAGTAGTTTTTAAGAAGCGAGAAACTTTACAACAGTTTTAGTAGGTTTCCATAAAAGCAGCGATGCTTGAAGCTAAGATGGAGCTAATAAATAAACATGATACATATACATGATCAGCCTGCCAAAAAATTATTGTTTGCCAAAAGCGTTCCCCTAAAGCCGCGGTCACACATTGGAGATATTTGCACCAACGTAACGTTTTGCGCCCAATGCACCAATGTGTGGATGGGTACTTTGGCACAATTAAGACATTGAGCGCGTTAGTATTGGGCATTGGACAGTGATTGGACCAATCGGATCCAATGTGTGGCCGCGGCATCACCACACTTGGCAAGCAGTAGGTTTTATTTATACCCAGGTAAACGCTGCTTCCAGTTTCCTGATATCCCTTAGTCGTCTTCTACGACTGCCACAGGATGAGCTGGGAAGGTCCTATTCTAAGTCCGGAAACCACACGATTAGACTTTACCACAACAAGCAAGTTAAGTAATAAACTCGCATATTTAGTTTCATTAATTTTCAACTACACGTCTTGAAAGCTATTAGTTAGAAACCTGACCATTACGACTGTTAGAAAACCACAAACTACCATTTAAATGTCAGTTGAAATGGTCTTTTGTCTAAAACAATAAGGTCCGATTTCTCTACTTGCTAAAAAGTACCGGATACTCGGAACTTAGTGTTAAAAATTAATTACCTATATTGTCACATACCCTGCCACTTTGGTCATAAGTTTATCTGACAGGTACTCTCTCTCTCTCTCCTGACCGAATTTCGTCAGAGTACAAGTTATAGTATACAAATACCTCATCCAAAGCAGCTGCCACGACCCACGACGCGCATTCACGTCGCAAATTAGCTTGCCTACTGGTCATGTGACCAACAGACACACTTTAACAATCTCGCTTCAATGTCAATGTCTTCTCATAGATCTAGAACAATCTAGAATCATGAAATTCGCAAATAGTGCAGTCAATGAAGCATTATAGGTCCGAATTTTTTTACTGTGATCCGATTTGCTTGAAATTTTGGAATTAGGTTCATCTTACCATTAACTTCAAAAGTGAAAATGATTTGAACTCCGCCACCACCCTGGGGGTGGTTGCCACCCCTTCTCGGAAGTCAATGGTTTTCTTTTCGAAATAACCTCGGATATCGATTGAAGGTCCAAATTGAAGCAAAAAATCATCTATAAAGTTTTGCGAAAAATCTAATACTTTTCATGTTATTGGCAATTGAAAACTTGAAAATTTTTCACTTTTTTCATCGGTTTTTTTCAAATATCTCCAAAAATATAAGTTTTATCGAAAATTGTATAAGGAACAAAAGTGAAGCATGTAAAAAAATTAACAATTTGGTTTTTTATAAAGTATTTTAAGTGCAATATTAAGCTAGATATTAAAGATCAAAGCCGTTTTTTATTTTATCTGAAATTTCATCGATGTAGTCAATACCATTTATCAGCGAGCAAATGCATTTTATGCTTTCTAATCAAAAAGGGTTTTGTAGTGCTTGAAATAAGCTTTAAAATGAGCACTATTAAAAGTCTTTTACATGTAAAATAAGTGAGCTGTATTGCAAATAAGAGGAGCATCGACTGTTTTTTCTTTTGAATCAGTGGGTTTAAATAAGTGCCATTTCCACCAAAACTAAAGGTTATCATATTCCGCCTAGAATTAACTTAACTATAAAGAGTTTGATAGATTGTATTAGTTTGGCTGCTTTAGGACACATAGTTTTCAAAAAAGTCGTGATTGAAGAAAAATAGAAAATTTCAAATTTTTAAAAAACCCACCTTTTTTTCATAATATCTCAAAAATGACGATAGATACGTATAAAAGTGTAGGTATAAGAAATTTAGGTATTTTTCTGACAAACAATTTGGTTTTTTTGTTTTTTCTATCAAATAAAAAATGACGGAGATATGATTGTTTAAAGAGCGCGTGGCAGCGCAATCACAGCCTCTCTTAAGCCCTTTCACCCTTCACCGTTTTAAAACAAGGTTTTTCACTATATATTGCAATAAAGGATGTTGTAGCTCTCTTAATTACCTTTACAATGGTGTTTCATAAATTGTGATGGCATGAAAATTTAAGGAGTTATGGCCCAAAAACTTATCATATTTTTTTCTACTTAGTAACTGAACATTTCGGAGTGTGAATATTTGGAGCAATGTGAAATGATTGGCGACACATCCAAGTTATGAGATGTCTCTATGAAGCTGCCACTATGTCCGGAGCCGAAACGTGGACATGAACTTTAAGGCTAGTCCACAAATTAAAGGTTGCTCAGCGAGCTATGGTAAGGGCTATGCTCGGCGTCTCTCTGCGGGATCGAATCCGAAATGAGGTGATCCGACAGCGAACCAAAGTCACCGACTAGCGCACTGGATTAGTCAGCTGAAGTGGCAGTGGGCTGGCCACATCAGCCGCAGAACCGATAAGCGTTGGGGTAAATGAGTTCTGGAGGGGCGAGGACGCCCTCAGGCCAGGTGGAGTGCCGATTTGCGCAGGGCGGCTAGCTAGTGCTGGATGCGAGAGGCCCAGAATCGATCTAAGCGGCGAACATTAGGAGAGGTCTATGTCCAGCAGTGGACTGATACGGGCTGATGATGATGATGATGAAAATATTACTTACTCTCTACTTACATCTTTTTATGTCATACCAAAATATTTTTGTGATTTTTTCAATTTAGGGGTTGTTTGCTTGGGTTGTAAGATTTTCAAGGGGTTGAATATGATTTTAATATGAGGTAATTGTATTAGAAAACACTTTACAATTTCAACACTTACTATTAGACTGGTTTCTAGCGATAAAATGGCTTAAACTCAATTTTTCCATTAAGGGGTCATTTAGACCCCTTAAAAATAATTGGCGGAGTTCAGATCGTTTTCACTTTTGAAATTAAGGGTAAGATGAGCCTAATTCCAAAATTTCATGCAAATCGGATCACAGTAAAAAAATTCGGAGGTTAGCCCGTATTTTTCGCTTCATTGACTGCACTAAAAGAAAGTTCTTACAAAATAAGGAACAAAAGACGACAATAATAAAATTGTCGTCTTTTGTTCCTTACATAATGTTTGTAAATTTCAATAAGTTTATTCTTTTATTTTGGCATGGAACAACCAATTAACAATAATTGTTAATTGCCAAAATAAAAGAATAAACTTATTGAATTTTACAGACATTATGTAAGTCAACCCTTTTTTTGAGCCGGGGATAAAATACTTTTATGCATCTCCTCAACTAAAACGGGAGCAACTACTATTACATACTCTACTATATTATGTATGTACCTATTATACATATTTCTATTAAACCTCCCCCCCCCCCCTTTTTTTCTTAATGACTACGATGATGGCCAGGGCGGCCATCACCGGACTGTTGATTGAGTGTGACTCCGGTGATGATGACAAGGATGGTCACAAGGGTATATAATGTAGGTATAACGATATTATCATTTCACATGTTACAAATCTGCAGCTAGTATTCAATGGAATATTTTCTATAGCAAAGGTATGGTAAATCAGAGCAATACTTTCCTCCTTTCTAATCTCACTAACCAGTAGTTCTAAGATCATGTAAGTAGATTACAAATTAAGTATGCAGCAGTTATTCTATAGGTACGCTTCAATTGCAAGTAATTTTGCGTTTGATTTGAAAATTACATTCGTAATTTCGAAGCCAAAAGTTCTATGATCGATAGTCGTTTGATTTAATGTTCGAAACATTTGCCGTGCGGTGACAGAAAAAAAAAACAAATTTCCGCCTCATTCTTTCCCGTGGGTCTCGTAAGAGAGGAATAATCCCCGCGCGGTCTCGGGTATTTTCTTTACGGATCGCGCATGCTCCGCGTTTATTCCCGCGTACCTCCGAGGACGCGCGAGCATTTTTTGTCAGGTACAAGCATTTCGCACTTTATTGTAATCATTTTAAAGTTTATGTACACGTGCGTTAATAAAATCCTCTCCGCTGCGCTCCGTTCTGTCTGCGCTGACCCTAAGAGTCGACTAAGGGACTTTTTTGATATTTCAGATTATCAACCGGTAGGGTTTACTACCCGAAGTCACTTCGCTGTCACACCGAAGTCACTTCACTACTTACTTCACAGATGTCTATCTGGGGAAGTGGGGACCACCAGTGAAGTGACTTCGGTCACGTCAAGAGATCAGAATCTCTAAAAAAAAATATTCGGGTCTGATTACTCTTAGGAAATGCCACCAAATATAGCCATTTTCTACATAATAATGATAGTTTGACATTATTATTTAGACTACAGAGAACTGGTCTAATTAATAAACAAAAGAATACGCCGTTCTAATCATTAAAACGAAACGCGCATTCGAAAGAAAGTAGGTATTACTTAAATGCACACACAAGTAGACATTATGTTCAAGCACATACCTACAATACGAAGAAGTCATTCAACTTTTTCTATTAATTGATGCGATTTATTCGTTTGGGAAGTTTGATTGTCTAACGAGACTAATACATATAACAGTAAAATTAATAGGTAGGTTTAAAAGACACCAAGTTAATATACGTCCGGCACGGTTTCCGGATTTGTAATAGGACCACCGTTCTCATCCGTGTGTCGTAGAAGAATGACTTAGAGAATTTCAGGAAACGGGGAGCGTTGACATGGATACAAATAAAACCTACTGCGGTCACCAACCCGCCTGCCAAGCGTATTGACTAAAGCACTAAACGCCTCTCGCGTTCACTTAGAGCAAAATAGATAAAATTTTCTTTTTTTTATAAAATGTTTAGGAGGACCTCACACCACCTGATGGTAAGTGGTCGCCCCGCCTAAAGAACCCAGGATTGTAAAAGGAAGGAAAGACATGAGATGGAAGGGCAGTCAATTACCTAATGGCATGGGGCAGGAATAAGGAACTAAACCTTGGTGAGCGCCACTATTGTCTGAATAGTATGGATGACAACGCTGTCCGCGAGAGAGCACGTGTTGTCCGGGAGAGGAAAGGAGAAGATGGGATTAGTTGGAAAAAATCTCCTGAGCATTCCCCATTGTAGAGACGGTAGAGAACACTAAGACTGCCAATGTCTCCACGTAGCTCAAGATGTTCTAGGGTCTTAGTCACCTCTGATTTTGATGGAAGTAACATACTAACATATACAGGTCAGGTAGTTATGATAGATAGATATTCTTTATTGCACACGGAACAGTTGACTTATAAAACTGGGCACAAAGCTGTACAAAAGTACAATTTAGGCGATCTTATAACTCATATTAGCGCTCTAACTACTTTTGACATGGCATGTGATGTAAATGATACAATTACTTACCACCGCGACAATGAAAAGTATCATTAAAGTAATGACGTTACGTCTTAATGGTCTAAACGTTGTGAGAGATGAATAAACCTAGAATCGCCATCTTATCAATCGCAAGACTTATCGTTAGAAAAGAAACGACATAATGAAGAAGTTACTTTTTATAGGGAAATCTAAGGGATTAATAGCTCTACATTTTGGACAGTTCCGTATTCGAAAAACGGAAGGAATCTTTGCATTCAAAGAACCAGTAGGATATAATTATGGCAAGCTCTCTCTATGGTCTGCAGACGAATTTTGCATGCGCCATAGGACCATTTGCGCACGAATGCTGCTGGATGCAAGAAGCCCAAGATCGATCGATTAAAGTGGCGATTGAAGACTATTGTTAATATTTGTAAGTGTACTCAAAATATGTCCTTAAGTTAATTACGTAAGAGCGTGTATTAGTAATGCGAGATTCTTACCTAGCCGTACGACGGGAGAGACTAGGTTCCGTTGTTGTTGTCTAGATTGTTAGGCAGCATCGGAGTGTGTTAGTTAAAGTCTAAATATTTCTGCTATCTATTAATTCTTATTTTGCAAGAAAAACACCTATCTAACATCATAGTGCTAGCGTGCTCAGCTACATTTTCAAAATGATTTCGTAACTGATGATCGAAATCTGCAAAATCATTTCGAATTCGCAGATCGGTCTCTCGCAGAAATTGCTTTTTTTTATGCGAGAGGCGGCAGACGAGCAAGTGTGATGCCTGATGGTAAGCACTTAAGCAGTCGACACCGCCCATGGACACTCGCAGCTCTAACCGAGTTTAGGGTCGCTACCGGCCTTTTAAATATGAATTGCTGTGAAAATAATACCCTGATAACACAAGAGTCCTGCTCTTCAAAGGCTAATTCCGATTGTCCACACGCCATCGCCAGATGGACGGCACGGACGGGGATCCGTTCCGCTTTCGAGACCGGCGCGTGATCACGTATCTAGCGCAATTGTGCGCAACTAGCGGCTGTTATGCGACGTATGCAATATTGATTGCGGGCGGAACACACTTTTTCAGGACCAACGGGGCTATTCACAAATCTTTACGGAAAGATCTTTTTCGGAAACGTTAATTCAAATATTCGATCGAATTGTCAAAAGATTTCCACCAGTAAGAACTCAACAAGATGATGGCGAATTATCCACGTTAAAACACGCGTGATAGTCCATTTACGAAAAAAAAGAACTCAAGAATAAGAACTGTCAAATTTCAATGAACTATCGAGATTTTCCCGCTCGAATCTCTCGTTTCCGAGATAGAACATATTAAATGGAGAGCTTGCTGGACACTTCTAAAAGAGTAAAGAATCCAAGAAAAAAAGAATGTTTTTTTCTAGTGTTTATTTTTTTGGTCAGTGATATCATATCGAATGTAATGTAATCTTAACTAATATTATACAGCTGAAAAGTTTGTTTGTTTGTTTGAACGCTAACTACTGGTCCGAATTGAAAAATTCTTTTTGTGTTGAATAGACCATTTATCGAGGAAGGCTTTAGGCTATATAACATCATGCTGCAACTATTAGGAGCGAAGAAATAATGGAAAATGTAAAAAAAATACGGGGAAAAAATAACTATTCCACGCGGACGAAGTCGCGAGCACAGCTAGTCTGCTAATAAAAATAAACGATGGTGTTAGGAATTTGATGCAGCTTTTGTTTTTCACACAAGATAACTACCTATCGTCATAACTCTTAATGAACTTATGATCTCATTCTCAGGGGAGCTACGAGTATTAGATGTGAATAGTATCGTGATCATATCACAATTTAAACAAATAACGTTAATCTAGGTTTATCTAGCAATACGTACATACATTTTTTACAAAGAGGCCTATGGTGGAGTAGAAGATATCTTTATAAAATTTAAAGAAAAACAGGACCAGTTAAAAGAAAGTTAAAGAAATTATTACATCCCAATCAATAATAAGCTTTCGCGTTGCATCATATAATATTATAGAACTAGCGGGATTTAACGCGCATACCTTTTTTTTTAAAACCCGACGTTTCGGCCGTGTTACAACGACCGTGTGGTCACGGGGAGTACTGGTGCAGCGATGTTACTCCGTCTGCGCGGTAGAATATTTTTCTACCCGCACATTTTTGTTTGTCCAACCACCATCACAAATCACACTAACAGTGTCCACATTTTGACGAGAATTAACGGCTAATTTTATATTATTAAAGCTAGTATTATATTATTATCCCAATCAATAGCGATAATCCTTCTTCTAAAGAGTATACATTTATTTGATCTATTGACTGTCTAGCCTACAGTTACAAGTATCTCCGGTTTTTAATGGCTCGTTCAGTGATTCGTCCCACAACACGTTCGTCCCAAAGTTCGTCACATTAAATAAAAAAAAAAATCGTTCTGGATTCGTCTCAATGTGACACCGGCCTTTAAAATCATAAATAATCCATAATGTTATACCAAAATAAACCAACAGTAAAATATAATGACGAAACATTAATTAATAAACATCAGTTAAATACAACTATCAAAATAAGCCGTCTTCTTACGAAGGATTTCTAAAAGAACTCAAAGAAGAATTACAGGCAGGTAATTATTTCAATGCGAACTAACACAGGAGTACCTACACATACACTATAACTATTAATTAATATGTTGTCATACCCTGTTTCTTCGACCGCGTCAAGAGTCTCAAGTATACAATCCTCTATCATATTTCCAGTTAATCTTACAACAAAATCTAATTATAGAAGAAATAGTTTTCTTATAAGAGCTAGTAACAAATACAACAGTATTTATGGTGATATCGACATGTTTCATGTAGGAATGGCTCGTTTCCGTAACCTTTTGAAGGCACAATCACGTAAACCTGCGTGATTTGGTTTGTTTGACTTATTCATTTCTTTGATTCTTTGTTTACCTTTTTTCTTTTTTCTCAATGGCTAGCGCGTCTCTTATTCAACTGATGTGTAACTAAAATTTGTAGAAACTAATTAGGCTAATGTGTCAACCATATTATTGTTTAGTCCATAAGTGTTATATGATGCTGTATGTTTCTCTAATAAAGAAAATAAAATAAAATAAATAAAATCTGTTCGCGCAGAACTTTTGATTTCATGAGCATACCGCAGACATGTGCACTGCTCTTGTGTTCACCGACTGTGAAGCTAATTGGCTTAGACCAAGCAATGTGTGGTTCTATTATCATGATTGATGATCCGACTATGGTCTTAGCTTAATGAGAGTTTTCATGTGTAGTTACAGTACGATGATTAAATTTAGATTCAATTTCTCTAATTGCCGTTTGCTGGCTATGAAATTTGGAAAATATATCTATCAGTCAATCTGTACGTTGAGATTCCTTATTTGTTAAGGTATACTGCGTGAAAAATGATATTAAAGACCTTGATTTCCAAAAAGGTTCAAGACCCCAGGGACTTTATGGAGGTCTATGTTTGCGTTACAACGAGGCATATACAACTATAGTTGACATAAAGTTGTCCACCAGAACCAGCGAAATCCTTTGCTCTACCATATTGGTACCAATGAGAGCATACTGAGACTTGAACCAATCTATATTTAAGAAGAGAAATTTTAATGACCTAAGTTAGCCTCTCCAAATAGAACTGATTTCAAGTCTGAGCTGAGCTACTCTCTAAAGATCTCATCATAAATCCTAAAGTGACACCGTGTGAAACAGTCCACGCTCAATTTGACCAATTTCGTATGCTATTATGTAGCAGCGAAGCCAGACTGTGATGGTAAGGTGCACCTCAGTTCACAACTGGCAATTTACCAACAATATTTGATTACTGTCGAACATACCACGCCCATTACATGAGACCTAAGTTCTGAAGTCTCAAGCACCCAGTAATTGCAATGGCTACCGTAGCCTGTCCCGAGACACAGAGTTGTACGCCCTCAAAACATGTATTGCTTGCTCACATTTATTTCACGGAGAAATTTAATGGTGCCGGCACATAATCTTCCAAAAGGGTTCTGTCCACAAGCGACCAATTAACATGGGTATCGAAAGGGCAAACATAACAGGTGCTAATGCAAGGTCTATAACTATAGCTACGCGGAATGTGGCTACTGCTTTCGTGGTGAAAGTCAATTTGCACATTTCGTTCTTGTATCCGAGTGCGTGCGGTATGTCCATTCTTGAGGGATCGGTTTGTTGACTGAATTGTTTCACGTCGTCTATGTATTTTGTCTACCTCTACTCTACATATACTATCCTCTTTGTCTAGGAAACTAGTTAGATGCCGGGATTTGTTTAGGACTACAAAGGCCTTGAAAAGGTTTTTAATTAAAAGTAGTAGTAGTTTTATGTTCCAAATAAAAATTATTTCATTTCATTTTCATTATAAAACGAAAACAAACATCTATATTATTGATAGGTATTTCGATCCATGTCCATAGAAATGAAAAATCAGCAATTTGTAGAATCAGTCGTTTAAAGAATTGTGAATCGATCAATTACAGACCATATAGTCATTTCACGAATTAGTCATTCCAAGTTATTGAAAAGGTTAATAATTGTTTTCATACCGATCAATTATTATTAGATCTGAAAATTACTTACATATCGTCAAATGGCAAAGTTATGGATTGTAAAAAAAATGTTATCCTACGTTCTACTGGCTGCGTCGTTTCAGAATGTCATTTCTACCGAAAAGAGCCGGTAAGAAAAGAAAAATGTTTAAAACAAGCACTTATGAATCGTTAAGTACCTACCTACAATTGAAAATGTCACTAATATTATGTTTAATATTTGCATTATTAACAAGGTGTTAGGGACGTCTCTGACCCTGAATAGTGGTCATTAAACCGTGCCACTCCCTTTTAAGGAATCAAATGAACAACGAAACAAATTATGTATACTAATTTATCACTTTTCCCTACTTTAGCATTTTGTGAATCACAAGAATTTCCATTAATATTTTACTCTTATAAAGAAACGTGACCCGGCGAAAGTCCAACGTGTCATACAATCCGGTTTCACGTTTTTATTTTTCATTTAAATCTTCCACCCGAGGCCTGCCTTCATTGACTTCCATGTTAAAGTTATGCGTGCTACTTCTCCCTTCGTGAATTACGTATAATTTATTAGGCATCTTTTACTTTCTTTTGGTACAATATTGCTGGTCATCTTTTAAATTGTTTTCCATAATGTTAACCCAAATATTGTTGTCATCATTCGTACCTTTTTATTTTTTAGTAAGCTGTTTAATTAATCTGTCTTCTTGTCGAGTCAATGGTCCTCTGCCTTAAATAAAACAAGTCAAAAACATGGTGACCTGGATGCCGCTATCTTTCGCCTTGTAAAGGTCACCCCCCGTGCACGTAATTAATCTGTGTATGCTTACTATAACCGAAATTCCATGTCTTCGCTGTTTCTTTAAGTTTCGTATGATCCTCCGTATGATTGGGTACCGTTATTTAGTTATTAAAAAAGGTAAAGGAGTATAAATGGATATGTTGGAAGGGGAATACCTAGAAGGACATTCCATGACCAAATAGAAAGTGTCCTAAAAAAAGGTAAAATACTAAGTACCCTAAACCGACGAGCTTGTATGAAGAGATTGATGAATGTGGACGAAGCAATAGTTGTGTGCCAGGATCGTAGCAAATGGAAGGACGTGGGTCTCTGCCAACTCTTTTGGGAGAAAGACGTGACGTTATGTATGTAAAAGAACTCAATTTGTATTACGAGTATTACACAGAAATACTGCAGTAGGTACAGTTCCAAAGTTAACCAGGGATCTTGTGTTCTAATATACATAATGATAAATGTGATATATCATCATCGTTTAATACTACCAGAACATCCGAACTGTTATTTTAATACTATTTTCTACAGTCATTATTTATGTATATTGTCTCATTATTATAATCAAAGAATACTTCACTAGCACGCCAACCTTTCATACAAAAGTAAAGCACCAATTCACATCCGTGCCATCACACCTTAAGCAACACGCAAATAGATTCAACAACATAATCCTATGTAACATCACTCATAGCTTAACCATAAACGTCTCAGTTGATCCATGACCGCGCCTCACTGTTACAGATAACCTTCAACATAAGAAAGGTGACGTAACCACCAATCCAACGGTACTCAGCGCAGGTCGAGTGTCGAACGGTTCTGATATACTTTTATTTTCGTCTCGAGTTACTTTCACCGTTCTAATCGATAAGTATGGAGATCTTGAAGAATTTCTCTGCAAGAAATCTTCTAGATGTGCGATCGTTTCGCGATTATCATCTAACTCGTCTGTTGGTAAACATGTTGTTTGTGTTCTTTCGTGTTTTTAATGTTTATCGACACTTTTAAGTAACAGGTCGTGCGTTTAAAACATTTCATTTATGATGGTTACTAAGGTTTAAAATGAAAACTTAAGTATAGGATGTAGGAGCGTATTTTGGTACTGTCTTTTTCTTTCAAATGAAATGTTGTACCGTCTCCACCAAGCATTCAAGAGTAAATTACTTATAAATAATGATCTAGCGTACTTTACCGCCATTATCCGGTAGTAAATGCAAAAGAAAGCGAAGACACTTCAAAGAAGTATCTTTGGTAATCCATAGAAAATTATCTTTGTCTAACAGACTGATGGAAAGTCTTTGAAAAAATTGGACGGAGAACATTCTACCTAAGTTTAGTGTTCATAAAATTCACACTTCTTTAAACTTGTCTTTTCTTTAGCCTTGTGTTTTCAGCTTCAATATAATTAAATTCTCAAAAATCCATACTATGCGGTTAACATAATTTAACACACATGATTGTCATCGATCAGTAAACAATAACTTTCTTATTCTTCTCAGTAAAACCGGAATTCTCAACCAGTCGAACTAACATTCCACTAATATTTGACGATTCTTATCAGCTGATCGAAGTGTTAATGACTGACAAATTTTTCTGCGCTGTTTATCCATGTGAGTTGACATCTTAGCCCAGGATGTCCCGGAGAAATCTTGCTTCAATTTGTTCAGATTGGGCTCAAGAGCAATTCTTGAAGGGTGAAAGTGCTCATTTTGCGCAATAAAGACTGCAATCCAGAAACCGGTGGGCACACCCTCAGTCAAGTCAACCACGAATATAACCTCTATTCCGTTAATGGCAAATATTGGATAAAAAAATAAAAGTTCACTTGTAACGACTGGTATAATAATAGCTGATACAGATGATCCGTTCATTGGAGCCACAAATGTAGAAAGCACATTACATCGTGCAATAGTTATTTATTTCCGTTTGGTTTTTTCCACTCAGTGGGTTGTGTTCTTAAAAGCTTGTAGTTTTATTTTTCATTTGTTTCTTCATAAGTCCCTTGTTGTGTATCTGAATGTGTACTTTCCCATTGCTTCTCGAGTAAGTTACCTAAATACAGTTATAAAGTATGAAGTCTCTCCTAAGTTTCTAACCGAATTTCTGCCAGAAGACCATTAAGTAACCATATTTTCGTTGACCAAGTATCCACCTACATTCGATATACTCGTAGTACACAAGATGTAATGTATGTAAACTTAAGTGCAATTTCTATTCCTTCTGTGTCTTATAATCTCATGTAACGTCAATTCTATAGGATAGAGAGATTTGACGTTTAATATTTTGTTCCATAGTTAGAGAAAATGAGAAGATGAAGGCAAAGCGCTAAATACAAATAATTTAGCACCAAACAGCATACGTCCTTAGAGAGTGTACGTACCCTAAACTCAGATGATAAGGATTTATCTAAAGTAAATAACGCTAAAGGATTGATGCACACAACCTTCGAACTTCTTCACAGGTGTAAAGGAAGGTTTCCTCACGACATTTTCATTCACGGACTTCTGTGAATGAATGAACGAGACAGGGCACAGCATGGGCTGGGCAATGAACATCAAAGGCTTTAACCACATTCGAATAATATAGCAATTTGTTCACTACAGAAGTACTTTTTGGCTTCCATGAAAATAGCTTCTATGACACCTGTCCTACGACAGCTTCTGAAATTTCCCTTATGACCATCACTTTAAAGTGCAATTTTCCGTGTTCAAAAATAACTATGTTAGCGGTAACAATACAATGTATCGTCAATCAAATGGAATGGTGGAAACACATGTGCATTAAACATGGCAGTATCTTTGTCAACAAAATGCAAGATTTACCACTGAATGGGGAAATGTGGAAAGTGTGTCCGCGTCTGCGACCCGGTTATATGAAGTCTGGGCGTTCAACAGGTGACCATCTTTAGCGGTTATATGATGTCGGTGGCCTTGTGGTTAAGGCAGACGTTTATACGGGATGCAACAGTTCAAAGTTTCAAACCCTGACAAGTACCAATGTCAATATTATATTGGTATTTGAAAATTCTTTCATCTTTGCGCTTCAAATTACCCTCAACTGCCCGAGATGCATCCTGACGTATAACAAACGAGGCTCTGGCAAGCGACTGGAGGCGGTATAACCATCACGATAGGAGGCGTAGGTAAATGGCCACAGGCTGATGACGGACAGCAGTGTCACCGGAGCAAGGAGCTACGCCCTGCGATTGCTAATCCAGAGTAGCGATAATGGGTAAAGCCTCCAGATGTTTAGCCAAAGTGGCGAACAACTGGAGAGGCTTGCGATAGATATAAGCCTTGATAGAGAGTTCGTGGTCTGGTAGTTATGGCAGTTGACTTCTAGTGATCAATGGGGAGTTTAGCGGTTACCCTTGGTGGGCGCTGATGGTCAGCAGGGATGCTCCGCGTAAAAAAAAATAGTTTACGTCTATACGGGAGGCAACGGTTAAAACCCCGCCAAGTAAGTACCGATGTATTTCAAATTTGAAACTCATAATATCACCTGAATTCGGCATAATTTGGGCTTCATCGCTCATAGCTTTCCAGGTGATCTTGGAGTAGAGGATATTAGAAAGGGTAGTTAAAGCGCAAGATTAAAAAGGATTCAAAATATTCATTACTGGTGAAAGAATTTTTGAAATCGGCATAGTTGTTTTTGAGTTTATTCATTACAAACATACACACAAAAAATAAATCTTTCCTCTTTTATAAGATTATTGTAGTCATCGTATTTTTCGCTTTGTTGGGTCTTTTAACATTGGTTCATTGACTCGATTCATTTCTTATTTACCACAAAAGACAAATATTGCTAAGTAAATGTAGGCGGTATCCGTGATGAAAATTAATTATAAAATTCTCAGTGGACGTTTTAAGTGAAAAAGGGAAAGTCCTATTCTGAGACTAAATCATTATTTCTTGTGGTTTAAAAGTTTTTTTTAATTTAACGAACATATTATTACGTACTAATTGCATGTTATCGTCATCATGTTTACGTTATTTGCTCGTTAAAAATATAGATATTTACTATCACGCTATTTCACGAACGAAACTTATTAATTAGCGTCTGGAACAAGTCATTCGTTTATTTTAATGGCTGCAAAAAAAAACACGCGACGTTCATTCTGTCATTACATCCTATTATAAATTACGTAAAATTGGTAAAAAAATATATTATTGCTTTTACGTGTAAACAATACATATTACTGGTTGATTTTTTTAGGGTTCCAAACGGCGAAAACGGAGCCCTTATATGTAGATTCGTAATGTTTGTCTGTCTGTTCGTCCGTATGTCACAGCCACTTTTTTCCGAAACTATGTATTAATAAATACTGTTGAAACTTCGTCAGTAGGTGTATTCTGTGAACCGCATTATCATTTACACACAAAAATAGGAAAAAAAGCTATAAATCTCCATACCACTAGAACTAAATAAATAAATAACCCAAGATATGCTACGCTGGGCCACACAGCGCCATCTAGTCCCAAACTAAGCCGAAGCTTGTACTATGGGTACTAGACAACTGATAAACATACTTAGATACATTTTTTTTGTAAATAAATACATATTAAACATAGAAAACACCCGGACCAATACAAACAGACATGTTCATGCACACAAATGTTTGTAATGTGTGGTGATCGAACCCACGACCCTTGGCTCAGAAGGCAGAGGTCACTTGAGCCACCGAGCCAGTCATAGACATAACTAGAACTGAAACTAGGCTTTGATAGGTTCACAGGATAGGTTTAAGGATGCCCGACATTCGTCTGTTTTGGACGATGCACCGGGCGGTAAGAGAGGTGGCCACGAGGACGCCCTAACCTCTATTCACTCCCTCAGGACAGTCAAGAACGACGAGCTTCCTCCTCTCCGCTGATGCAGGGCGGTCCAGGAAGACACATATCCCTAACCTTTCACCACTCACTTTAACACTCATACGACCCAACAACGCAAAAACGTTTATGTACACGTCAATTAACTAGAAGACACTTGACAGGTGTTATCTCTATCCGGTATCTTATGCCACATCAAACTTTTTTCTCATCTCAAACCGCCATGATGGAATGGGATTTCCAATCACTGGTCACAACACCCCAATATTGTAATTGCTCCAAATGTGCTCGCTCTTAATACTAGTTTTACCGCTCTACATTGATTTAGAAATTTGTACTTGTTTTTTAAGGTTCTATACACAGAAATGTATCAAGACGAACCAGCCATTGACTACATAACGGCTTATTTTCTAATAGTCATTGCGTGTAACCAGGGCACATCTAGTGAAACATTTGATGCACACATATCGCTCAAATTCAATTAGATTTACGCTCTCGTTGCAAACACACAAACATCAACTACATCATCAGCAGTCCACTGCTGGACATAGGCCTCTCCAATTGTTCGCCACTTTGCCTGATTCTCGCAACCATCACTTGCCAGCCATGTAGCGCAAATCGTCGCTCCACCTGGTCCGGGAGCGTCCTACACTATGTTTGCCGAGAAGCAATAGTCACTCTAGAACTCGTTTACCCCAGTATGGCCAGACTACTGCCACTTCAGCTAACTAATCCGGAGCACATAAGTCAAGACTAATATCCGAAAAACATTAAATTGTCCTTTCTACCTTAAAAATAAATCCTACTTAATATTATAAACGCGAAAGTTTGTTTGGATAGATGGATGGATGTTTGTTCCACTTTCACGCCAAAACTACTGAACGGATTTTAACGAAACTTTACAGGAATATAGTTTGTACATCAGATTAACACATAGGCTATGTTTTATACGAATATTCACGCGGGCAGAGCCGCGAGCAGCAGCTAGTACTTTATAATACAGAATTCTCAATGCGCCCAGTCCAAGTCGAACTTGGCCAGTTTTGTTATTTGCGGCAAACTTTCTTTCAAGTATTATAAGTAATCTGCCGTCTCTTAAATTTTGTGTATCATTATTTCTGATGAAACGACATTGAAGGTCAGTTATTTTCCATAAATGGCAATTTGTATCAAATGCTCATAACCGGTGAAATGTAGGTACCTAATTACTTAATAATATGCTTATTTAAGTACATAATGTTGTTTTTGATGTGTTATTATTTATTAATTTAATTTTCTAACTTATTTTTCACTTTCAGGTGAAAGAAACTTTAAGAAATTAGCCATTAATTAGACACTTCCATACTGCCATGAATTAAACTAACATTCGTGGTGATTTGGATGCAAATAAATATTAGACTACACTAGCTGTGTTCGCGACTTCGTCCGCGTGGAATAGTTATTTTTCCCCCGTTTTTTTTACATTTTCCATTATTTCTTCGCTCCTTATAGTTGCAGCGTGATGTTATATAGCCTAAAGCCTTCCTCGATAAATGGTCTATTCAACACAAAAAGAATTTTTCAATTCGGACCAGTAGTTCCTGAGATTAGCGCGTTCAAACAAACAAACTCTTCAGCTTTATAATATTAGTTAAGATCACAAACTCGTTCCCAAAGTAAGTGAATATCGGAATCAACATACCTACCATAAGTGTATACTTGTAATTTCTACATCAATAATTTCTAGGTGTATACCTAGAAATTATTTTTCCTTCTAAGAAATCAAACATTATCATCATCATCATCAGCCTATTGCAGTCTACTGCTGAACATAAGCCTCTCCAGTTGTTCGCCACTTAGGGCAAACACCTGGAAGATATACCCATAATCGCCACGCAGGGCGTAGCACTTGTTGTGACGCTGCTGCCCGCCATCGGTCTGTGGTATTTAGCTACGCCTTCAAATGTGATGGTTATACCGCCACCAGCCGGTTACGTATTTATATATCTTTTTTATACCATTAAGGTAGCGCAGCGTACGAACGCCTGTAACACCACGAAGGACATCACATGCGCGTTGCTGACCCTTTAAAAACCTCTGTTAAGTTTTTAAACTGAATTACAGATTTTTTTAGTCATCTAAAGACATCATGATAATCACCTGCTGAATTACATGCAATCATTAGGTACTGGTCACTTCGCATTAGGTCAATGAACACGAATATAATCCATATAGTGTTTAGTCATCCAAGACTCTCACCTACACAGAGATAATCCACACAGCGGTGGGAAAGAAATCTTGTCTGCTGATATTCTGCTTCATCATTAGTTGATAAAGGTATGAAGTCAAATGCATATCGAATTAACACGAAAAGTTCTCTTATAATTACTTAAGTTCAGTAAGCCCGAAACGTCCACGATAATTTGGTTTTGATAAACGCAAAGGAAATCGCTTATATTGTACAACAATAGGAATGTTTCCAGGGTCAAAATAGTTACAATATTATTTAGTCCGTATTTTAGTTCATAAAAATAAATTGGACACATATTTTTCTTTAAATAAAAAATAACTAAGACACAAGGCATCAAAATTTAGGAGTAAGGGTCTTTGACGTCATTCAATGTGAAAATGCTCCCACTCTTTGACGTCACGCGTAATTTTAACGGGCTATACTTTGTCATTATTGGTCTATTTTACAAATGAAAAAATACTCTAGATTTTTCACTTATTTAAGTACTTACTTTGAGTCATAAAATTCGAAAAAATAATACCTAAAAGATTTCCTAGGTATTCATTTCACATCTCTCGCTGTTTCTTCACACGTAGTAAGTCAACAAGAATCAAGTATCTCTCTAAAACCGAAAGTTTTACAAGCAACCTCATTATCTACTATTTATAGTAATCTTTATTGTCCTTCCTTCCTCTGACTCATACAAATCTGTTTAAATTAAGTGAAAGTTAACGTACGTGACTTAATTCGGATACTTATTAGATTCAACTTGCATCTTCTTTATCTTAATTTATTTAAGCAAATATAATTCTAGTATCAGTATGTGTATTAGAAATGGAACCCGGGCCAGATTTTTAACCGACTTCAAAAGAGGAGGTTTCTCAATTCGACCGTAAATAGTGCGAACGGTTAAGCTATTATTATTGGCTGGCTCGGTGGCTCAATTGGTAGTGACCCCTGCCTTTTGAACCAAGGGTCGTGGGTTCGACTCCCACCCGGGACAAACATTCGTGTGATAAATGCTTGTGTTGGGTGTTTATATTTGTATTTAAGTATTTATTTGTGGTACCTTCGTTGTTCTGATACCCATAACACAAGTGCTTAAGTTACTTACTTTGGGATCAGAGCAATGTATGTGATGTTTTCTGATATTTATGATTTATTTATTAGAAATCGCCAATAGCCTGTGGTCTACCCCTCAGTATGTGTTTTAAAAGAATAAATAAACTACCCAAGACATGCTAACGGAATATTAATATTCCGTGAATACCCATTGAACCAAACGGCTCGTTATATTTACTATGACCTCAGGAAATACGACTCTACTCGCTTGCGTCCCTTTAAATTCTAATCCTTATGAGACCATTCCATTCGCAGAAGTAACCGATTAGTATGAATACCAATGAATATAGACGCTGGTCAATGACTTTCAACATTTATACGGCCTAGAAATTAAATTCTGGATCGGACATGTTGTGAATTCTAAATGGCTTTATGAACAAAATGTAGATTAGAAAACAGTTTCTGAAAGTTGGAATTTCATTGTAAATATTCGTAGATGAAATCTAGAAACACATTATTACAAAATGGGATGTTTGTTTTGTTTTATGTTCAGTAATGGATTCTCTTTTCCATATCCGATTTCATATTTTTCATCTTGTTCCGTCTTATCGAGCGGAAAATTATAAATTTTGAGATAAAAACTGTCCTTCTGGTTTCCGGATTTAGAATCTTGGGATGTACGGGAGCGGCCTATCATTTAGTTCCAAGCCACTTTCTTTTCACTTATCCGTGGTGCATCCAGCTGAATAACAGACAGGCGGGTTGGCGATTGCAGGGCGTATCTTCTCGCTTCGATGACGCTGCTGCCCGTCATCGGCCTGTGGTATTTAGCTACGCCTTCAATTGCGATGGTGATACCGCCACCAGTCGGTTGCCAGCACCTCGTTCGGCAGGATGCACCACGTGCAGGCGAGGGTGGCTTGGAGCGAAGAGATGATAGGTCGCTCCCTTACATCCCTCGCACCAACTCAAAGTCCCGTGATTATTTCCAGAGCTAATCGTTCTTATGTATGTTACGTTATTTCCACCCCAATAATTACAACACAAGAACAAAGATTTGGTATTTAAAAAGATGGTTCCGTTTGACTGGCGTGTCTGAAGAGCTGAAGATAAGTGGAATAACAGTTTGAAACTGTAAACGAAACGATATGTATGCGCGTTTGTAATGAGTTCGTAGTCTCATCAACGCATTCAATGGACTCGCCAGCTACAAGTTTTCAATTTTAGATCTAACTCTGCGTTTAATTTCGACTGGCTCGGTGGCTCAATTGGTAGTGACCCCGCCTTCTGAACCAGTGGGTTCGATTCCCACCCGGGACAAACATTCGTGTGAAAAACTTGTTGTTTCGTTCGATTGTTTGTTCCGTGTCTGTTGTTTAAATTATCTGATCTGGGTGTTTAAATTTGTATTTAAGTATTTATTTGTGGTACCTTCATTGTTCCGATACCCATAACACAAGTGATTAAGCTACGTAGGTAATTTGGGATTAGAGCAATATATGTGATGTTGTCTGATAATTATTATTAATTACCGTTTCGGTTCATTATCAGTCTGCTAACCTCCAAAGCTAGATATAAGGTTTGCCTTATTTGGCAGGCGAATTTACCGCAGTAGGTTTTGTTTGTACCCAAGTAAAAGCTGCTGCATGTTTCAACGTAGCCCTCCCAACGCTGTAGCGCGGAGAGTTGCGACTCCCTTCACGACCGTTCTCGGAAAGAGTGCTCGTAGCGGACCACCGTCGGTTCAATGGGTATGTAGGTACTCTCTTAGATAGGAGTCCAACATAACCCAGGTGTCCCGTACCCATCCAGAAGTGCCGGCCGCTTGTCATCTGCGGCTGGCCGGGGCAGGCGGGGATGTGGCCGTATGCTTCTACGCTACCCGTATCCCTGCCATTTGCTGCCCACTGGCGACACAGGGGGGTTTAGTGGGTATGCCCTCTTGTATGCGGCCTTGCGCTAGGCCCTGGTGTATGCGGAAAAGGCATTCCCGACGTACCTAAAAGGAGGCGGCAGAAAGGAGGGGTCCTATTCTAAATCCGGAAACACAATGAACAACAATATCTCCTGCATACTTCGGCAGTCTTCTTGGAAAATAGTCGCCCGTGGCCGAGATTTGAGGAGTGTTTACCTGTTCTGTCTGTCTATAGGTGCTCCATTATAGAGTAAACAATACCTGGCTTACTTTAGAACCTATATTAGCTACTTAGATACCCTAGGTATCTAACACAGATTTCTCTATTGTACCGAAGCGCTTAGCTCAAGCATGTAGGTGATTTATTAGAACAATATAGATTTTTTTTTACCATGTAGGTACATAAATTAATAGATTATTGTTTGTCAATATTCATTGCAAAACCTACCTACTTTACGTTGATCACCGCATTACACAAACAGTAACCCTGTCCGAATCTCCAATCCAATACAATCTCCGCAATTACAACTTACTTTCATTAAACCCGACCTTCCTGGATCGTCGTGAGAGAAATCTGAACATCTCAGGACAGAAGATGACCAAAAACTTTCTACTACATGTTCAACAACACCAGTTTTCCGTGCAAGTTTAGCGCCAAAAAAGTGAAATTTCGACGAAAATAAATTAACGTTAACTTTAAACATAAATTAACATTTATAAAACTCACCTCCTTTTCAGTAAAGCAACATCCAAAGTTGTCGAAATCTAGAAAACACCAAGTTATTCACTGAGTAAAAAGTTTGTTTACGATCCAATCCAAAATGGAGGTCAAGAAACGTCAAATTCGAATGCGGCCCGCGCATGCGCTTCGCGAGGAAACGGCTGACTAAATAAGTTGGGTTATCTCTGGAAACCGGTGAGCGGCCCGAGAGGTATGGTCTCTTTCGCACGTCGAGAGGTGGCGATATCGATAGTTTTGTATCGATATTATCTGCTTGTGTTCTTTCCGCTAAAACATAATTTAAATCAATTTCTAGCTGTATTCCGATAGAAACTCCTTAACAACAACGAAATTGAAACATTTTGTTATTTTTTTTCTACAACATTTTATTAGCTCCTTGCCAAGTTTTACATCAATTCTTCTGATGTGCAATAAAGTGTATCTAACTAAAATCAAAATTTATTTATACATACCTACATACAAGAGGTTTTTAAGAACAAAAACGATTTAGAGTAAAGTGGAACATTCAAAGGTTGCCTGGAAGAAATCACTTATAGCGATAAGACCGCCTATATTGTACAGCAGATGTCAATAACACCTTGTTTTAAAATCAAGTATGGTGTGCAATAAAGAATATCTATCTATCTATTTTACGAACTATAAAAACAAAAAATTTACACACAATAAAGCAACTCAAAGTACTATATTTTCCTTGCAGTAGTTATTGAGCGGGAGTAGAGTAAGTAGAGACCAGATATCACTATACATCTATGCAATCATCATCATCAGCCTGTATCAGTCCACTGCTGCACACACATTGCAATATCGATATAAAAATCATAGATGCGTGTGTTACAACACTAGCAGTTGTCAAACCATGTTCAAGAGCAAGCCAAGGTGAAGATCTGGCGATCTGGGTCTATGACCGCAAACTGCAAGCGGTGACCACCGATTAGTTAAGCCGACGTTTAGTTAAACCAACGATCTACAAAGCTATAATGGGAATGCATTGAAAAGAGCGCTAGAAAATAACATTCAAAACGCGTATTGAATGTGAAATCTTCTGATTTCTTTGCTGACTGAAGAATGAAACTTTGCAATTTAACTATCCATTATCAACAACATATTCAGCTGTAGGTTATCCACTACAAGACTTAGGCTACCCCAAATACTTCATTTCAGCTTATTGCTGATTATGTTATCCTGTAACTTTTATTAGAAGAATAGGTAATAAGTAGTCAGTAGAGGCCACCTCGCAGAATAGGAAAGACAGGCAGGGCGATAGGATGTCTTTTTTTTATCAGACAACATCACATACATTGCTCTAATCCCAAAGTAAGTAGCTTAAGCACTTGTGTTATGGGTATCAGAACAACGAAGGTACCACAAATAATAAAATACAAATTATAAACAATATTATAAAAATACAAAATACAAATTATAAACACCCAGACACGGAACAAACACAAGTATTCATCACACGAATGTTTTTCTTCTTTTTCGAACCCACGACCCTTGGTTCAGAAGGCAGGGGTCACTACCAATTGAGCCACCGAGCCAGTCAGCAGTTTATTTATAACCATCGATTAACCTGAAGTCATAGTAATCCGTTTGCCTGAGAAGGCAATAGGTTATCTACTTACTTTATATTTATAATCGTAGATTAACCTGAAGACGCGGTAATTCTAGTGCAACCGGGCCCGTTCGAAAGTGACAGCTGGGTGCGCGGTTCTTCGTCACCTACTCAATAGAGTTTCGTGAAATTGCGATTTTTCCTAAAATAAACAGTCTGGGTGTCTAGTCTTCAAAGATTATGCATCGAATAGCATTTTTTGGAGTAGGTGTGATTGACTTTTTGAAGATTAATCATTGTAAAGATAAACAAAAGAACATCTATGAGGTCAAAAGTGACTTAGTTTATAATATTGGGAATAGATCGTACAACTGTTTAAAATGTACAAGCATGAAAAACAATGTAGGTAAATATAATTTTTAATAAACCACTTGACCGAATTCGGATATTCTGCTGTCTTTTGTATGAATCCAATAGCGAGTCCATCCATATATCTACATAGAGTCCAAGAAATAAGTTTGAAATATGAAGTAGCAAGTTCCATCCATTGCCACTCTACAAAATACTATTTTTTTCTAGACAAACAAAGCAATGTAGTATAAAACATGAGAAAAAAAAGTTTTTTATTCAAAAAAATAAAATAATTGAGCAATAAAAAGGTTATTCCGATACCGGGAATCGAACCCGAGCCTCCTGGGTGAGAGCCAGGTATCCTAGCCACTAGACCATATCGGATAATGAATATCGCATTGAAATATTAATAAATAAACTATTTATCAAAATAATATCCATCAACTAATTTTAGAACATTCTATTTTATATTTAAATTTACTAAAACAATAGAAAAATATCATTATGAGAATGAAATTTAATGATTTACAGATACTCACTATTTTTGAGGCTTTTATTTATTCCGTAGTTCTTTGTCATCACGAGATACCTGTTCCTGTTCCAAGTTCGTTTGCTGATGTTTCGATAGATGGCGCTTAAAATACAAATTAATATTTAGTTTGACAAGCGCACAACAAATGGCGCGTTGTAGCCAGTCTTACTTAGTTTGACTGCTTATTAATAGATGGCGCTTAGGATCTTTGTATCAGTAAAACTTAGTGTGGTGTGTACCTATTTGTATTTAGTTAGATTAGTAATCGATAGGTGGCGTTGTTCTGGCATATAGACAACTTGATGTGGCAATACCAGAGGCCCTACTACAGAAAACGAAAACGATCGTTCGTTGAAAGGATCGCGTATTTTTGCCCCATAAATCCCGCTCATTTGTCCCTCCCGTGTTCTAATATGTCAATTAAATTGTTGATAATCGACGTTGACGAATTTTAGTTCGTATATTCGGACACGGTAGGGGCAAAAAGGCGGAATATAGGGGGCAAAAATACGCGATCCGTTCAACGAACGATCGTTTTCGTTTTTGGTAGTAGGGCCCCTGCATTTGAGGAATAAAACAAAATGACAAACTTTTATGTACTTATATTGTATTTTAAAACTTATTTTTCAACAATTATCCATTGAAATTACTGTAATATCTAATCTACATAACTACCTACTACTATTACATTGACTCAAATAAATAATAAGTTTACACTATCTACAATGCGTTAGGTAATTCTAATATCTATCTTAATATTATGTACCTACTTACTACTTACTTTAAAGAAAGTTTGGGGAACATAACACTCGCTTTATTGATAATGAATAATTTTTATTTGAAATTGCTACATTATTTTAAAATTAAATTGTTGCGGAATATGGACCTCTGACCAGGGTTGCCTTATGGATGGCGATCTATGGCATTTGCCGTCATGCCACCCTTGTCAATGCCACTGCACCGAAGGATGCCGATCGAGCAAAGTGGAGAAAATTGAGCAGGCAGACGGACCGCGGCACTATGCCGAGGAAACGCTAGGACGAAGTTTGCCAAAAGTTTGGTTTAAAGAAACAAAAACGCCCTAAAGTCAGGCTCCACGAGGTTCTCCAAAACGTAAAACTTCATCAAGTAATATAGTCATTCCCATGGATTATCATCCATAGTATCATTCACGGTATCCTTCATTTTATTAAACTTCCGTCTATTCATTCTGCTTTCCGGAGTTTCCACAATTTCCCCTTTATTAAAATCTTCCGCAATCACAATAGGCTTGAATTCCTCCTGATTTTTGATTGGACTCTGTTCTTTAGGCGTTTTAGCTTTCTGCAGCACCTTCAAAGGATAAAAAACGTATTTCACACCGTTCACAATCTTATAATTCGGCTGTTTCATCTTCCTCCTGACATTGTTACCGAGTATTCTATTCACCCAATAATCGTACGCGTTCTGAATAACATCTATGATGCCTCGCTTCTTTCTCGATTTAATTTTCTGATCTTCTTTTGTTTTGAAGATTTTATTCGCTCGGTTCATCGGTGTGACGTAAGTAATGACAGGTTTGACAGTTTCGTGTTCGATTTCAAATATGGAACGGCTCTGCCATTGGCCGTTGGCGTCGTAGCCTCCGCCGCCGCCGCCGTAGTCGCCACCTGGAGGCAGAAGTGGTTATATTCTGTGGTTGACTGGGTACGGTAGATGCGGGTTATACGGGGATTATACCTGCTGGCATCCAGGCCCCGCCGCCGCCTCCACCCGCTTGCCAACCCTGGAATAATGGTGATTTGTTTTACATAATATATGTGAAAGTTACTTGTAAGTAGATATAATAAGTTATCTAGGGGTAGGGCTGCCATCACACAAATTACCGGCGCCGGATAACACGGCAAAAATTCCGGACATATGGGCGAAATATGGTTTTTCCCCGGTAACTTTTATTATTTTGCCGAGCGTTCATGATTGTGGATTTAAATCTAATCTAAAATAATTTGACAGTCCGGATTTTACCCGGACACTTTTAAAAGCCCCGGCCGGACGGCTCTTCAAACTAGGACAAATCCGGGGAAACACGGACGTATGGCAACCCTGACTAGATGACAGCCTAGCTTCGTTTGCTCTTTGAGCTTCTCTTTCGAGCTCCGATTGGTGAACGCGGGAGCGCGAGGTCGATACGAGGTCCTGGAATCACTCTATTCCTCCCCGAAGCCGGGGAAAGGGGTATTTGCCCTCCCCGGACCAGGAGTGAGTGTAAGATCTCACAATTAAGTTTTTCTGTATGAGAGTTCTGGGGGCGCGTCTTTCAACACCCAGACACAGGCAAATAGTAAGCGATTCGGTCTGAGTTCTGAGACGTATAGTGCCTTGAAAAAAAAATAGCAATATTCTTAACATAGCATTAATTGCAGACTTAAGTTAGGATTTTTTTTAGTGGAAACATTATTGTAGGTAAATGTTTATGTAGATACATTTAAGTATGGTCATAAAAAAAGTCTTACTCCGTCTCCGCCCCCTCCCCCGCCACCACCACCGCCTCCACCCCCCTTTTTCTCTAAGAGCTTCATAAGCAGCATCATCTGAAAATATTTGATAATTATAATATTTTTTTAAAAGTAAATGGACCCCAACTTGCCTGATTTTGAGCGGAGTTAGAACCTACGATCGAGCACGCTCGCTCAACAAAAAATGATCACTCTCGCCTTGAAAATCTGAAGATTATATCTGACAGGGAACACGGACTCCGACGTAAACACTTTCATAGTTCAGCCGTTCACACTATGAATGTAGAGCTTACTTATTTACTTAGGTACGTAAGTATGGATAGTAGGGATATAAGGGAGAGACACATCATCTCATTGCTCCAAGCCATCCTCACTGTCCGTGGTGCATCCTGCTGAATAACAAACGAGGCTCTGGCCACCGACTGGCGGCGGTATAACAGCGACGGGCTGATGACTGGGAGCAGCCTCATCGGAGCGAGAAGCTACGCCTTGCGATACCCAACCCGCCTTCCTAGCGTGGCGATTATGGGTAAAGCCTCTAGGTGTTTGCCCAAAGTGGCGAACAACTGGAAAGGCCTATGTCCAGCAGTGGACTGCGATATGCTGTTGTTGTTGTTTTGTACTTAAGTAGATTAAAATGAGTTTATTAATTTGACTGGCTCGGTGGCTCAATTGGTAGTGACCCCTGCCTTCTGAGCCAAGAGTCGTGGGTTCGATTCCCACCCGGGACGAACATTCGTGTGGATGAACATTTGTGTTTGTTCCGTGTCTGGGTGGTTATATTTGTATTTAAGTATACCTATATTTGTGGTACCTTCGTTGTTCTGATTCCCATAACACAAGTGCTTGAGCTACTCACTTTGGGATCGGAGCACTGTATGTGATGTTGTCTGATATTTATTTATATTTATTAAGTACAGCATTTTTGACAACAATGAGTTGAAAGAATGGTTTTTTAAGAACTTCTTACTCACTTTTGAAATCATGAAAGACATCATGCTGAACATCATTCCTTTGAATGACATCATTCCCATCATCCCCATCATGGCCGGGACCATCTGCGCAAAAATAAAATAGAAATCAAATTATATAACTTTTAATACTTACTTACGTTTTTATATAGGTCACCATAAAATTGTAAATACCGTTATTTTTTTAAACTAGCTCGACATAATGGCGTCTGGAGCTCGTGGGGGATAAGGGTTGGGCCGGTATGGCGGTGGCAACTGACACAGCGACTTGGACTTCTCTTTCGCTTTCCATCAAGCGTAGGAAAGCCATAATGTCGGTCCAGTAAAAAAAAAACAGTTTTATAACTTACGTTATCGTTCATTTGGCATCTTTCGACAGTTTACAATTTTGCGAGATCCATTATAATCTAAAGTTACTTACAATTTTACGGTGGCATATATTTCACACATTTATAGTTTGAATGCAACACAATGTCGAAAAGACAATAGGGAATATGCATGAAAAATAGTTTCAGGTATTTACTAATTTATCGTAAAATAGATCAAAATCTACTACGAACAGTGAAAACAAAATCAAAATTGGTTGAAAAATGGGCGAGATACAGTCATTGAAAGTGAATATATCCGTCTCTCTCTCGCGAAACAGATTTTTCTATGGAGTTAGTACGGCGCTCACGGTACGTGACGTCAACTACCGCATCGGATCTCTCTGTCTAATCAATAACTTTAACGCTTTATAACTCGCTTAATAGAAAAGATAGTTTAAAAATTCTTCGATATTTATGTATCTGGAAGACAAAAAATCTCAATAAATCCATAAAAAAAAGTCATGCATATTCCCTATTGTTAGTGTAGTTTGGAGATAGGGACGCATTACCACAGAACTTTAAAACATGTATTATTTTGTTATTGGTAGTTAAGATATTATTATTGTACGAGTAAGTTTAAAATGTAAGTATACATGCATAAGAACCACGAGAGCTGCTGCCGACAAACTGTTACAACAGTTTGGCAGATATCCAAATTGTAATAGCGTGTTATATCTTATGAATAAAATAAAAAAAAAATAAAAATTATAACTTGCGATTTTTACCTACCTTCCGTTGGCGTTAATAAATGCAAGACGTACCATCATCAACTTCATCTTCATGCACATCATCGCCATCATCATCATCTTCTTCTTCCCCCCGTCATCCCCCCCGTGGCCGCCTCCCCCTCCGCCGCCTTTTCTCTTCTTTCTACCGACGAATTCTTCGCCTGTAACATAAAAATGTCTTTATAGTCACAGAACGGTCTTTTTTATTTAGTCTGCTGGACTAATAGATGTACAATGTTACATTTATAATAAAACTAAGGTAGAACAACTGTGTTTTTGTAACCCCTATACCTTAATACAAACACGACATGAAGGATACATTAACAACAGTAAAACATTATTAAATTAGCAGTAACTCTTTTTGGTACGAAAAACCCAAGAAGACTTTAATTCATTCAGTTTTCAGTCGGAACACACATACAAAAATACAAATCTTTCCTCTTAATAATATTAGTGTAGATGTTATTAAACCCGTAGATAGGGCCCATGAAAGCTTGTAACAGTACCTAGTAACTACATTAATCATATAACTTGTATATTGTAAACAACATGCATTTTATTACTCGTATATGTTAATAGACTGTTCCCTTACCTGCTTTTGGTACAGATATGTCTCTCCCTAACGCACTGAACTTCATGACGTGGTTATTGAAGAATCTGTCCACAGCTCTATCGATCATGAAAGATAGGTCTTCAGAATCCTTGCCTTTCGTCTCTTCATCCGCAATGAAGTCTTCGTTTTCACTCGAGTTCAGTTTAACTGTAAAGCGATATATTGTGATATGTTTTAAAGAGTAAATAAATAACCCAAGACATGCCACGCTGGGCCATACAGCGCGGTCTAGCCCCAAACTAAGCCGAAGCTTGTACTATGGGTACAGACAACTGATAAACTTATTTAAATAGTCTTTTTTTGTTAATAAATACATTATACATAGTAAAGACCCAGTCCAAATACAAACAGACATTCATGAACACAAATGTTTGTACTCTGCGGGAATCGAACCCACGACCCTTGGCTCAGAAGGCAGAGGTCGCTACCAAATGAGCCATCGAGCCAGTCGAACGGTAAGACGGAGCCAGTAAATGGGTAACTTTGCTTATAAAAACATACATTAACATCAGGCGCTTTACCCCAACTTTTATTTTGCATTGTTTAACTTTAAAATATTTAAAAATATTGTAATACCAAAACATGTAGGTAACAATTGGCGATTTAAAAAGACCGACCGACTACCGAGTTTCTTGCCGTTTCTTTATTCTCGGTAGAAATCTACTTTCCGAACACGGCGGTAGCTTCTTTTACATTGCTTTTATTCACATTTTTACATTACTTTTTACATTTTTACATTATTTTTTACTTGACGATTCATAAGTGCTTATTTTAAGTCTATTCAAGTCAATTCGCCTGATGTCTGTCTAGTGCCCCATTCCAGAGAATTTCCCCTCTGATCTATTGTCCCACGTGTGGGACTTGCTCACTAGTTGAGCATTATTTCCGTGGCCGGGAGTGGAACTGGGGTAGCCTAGCATTGACCACAGCAGATGTGGTTTTGATAACCACTGTGATATGCCATTGAAACGCAAAGCAGATAGGTGTATCATAATCATCAGCCTATCTCAGTCCACTGCTGGACATAGGCCTCTCCAGTTGTTCGCCACCTTATTCAAACACCTGGAGGATTTCCCCATTATCGCCACGCTGGGCAGGCGTGTTGGCGAACGCAGGGCGTAGCTCCTCGCTCCGGTGACGCTGCCGCTCTTCATCGGCCTGTGGTATTTAGCTTTATCAACTGTGATGGTTCCACCGCCACCAGTCGGTTGCCAGATCCTCGTCAGTTATTCAGCAGCATGCACCACGGGCAGGTGAGGGTGGCTTGGAGCGGAAAGGCAATAGGTACCTCTCTTACATCCCTCCCAGATAGGTCTAAGTACTTACCAAACTTCACATAATCTCCTATAACAGACACTTCTTGTAACTCACTCAGTTCCCTTAAATAAATCAACGTTTTCCTCTGAATGCACGAATACGACAAATGCATAAAACATTCCGTGTAAACTCCGTTAAAAACTTTACTAAGATTACCCTCGTTATTTCCTATGGAATCGTTACCCCATGACCCATATGCTTTATTTATCACTAACGCGTCTATCAAGGTAAGAAAAGATACTCCTATTAATAATGTCTGAACAGCCATCGCTTCAAAACAAAGGGGACAAATGAACATCAATTATTCCGTCAGCTTTATTTATTTTCTTAAGACTCTAGGGCTATAGGTCAAACGTCATGGTATGTGGGTGAAAATATACAATTTTGCAGGTGTTTTGATGCAGATAAGTGCTATTGTGGTTTTGTACCCTTGCTTATTTGCTGGTGGTAACTTGGAAAGCTTTGATTATCTTTGTGCTAATAGGTTTAAGGCTGAAAATCAAGAATCTGTTGGATAACTTAAACTTGTGGCAGAAAGTCTTATTTGTTTTATAGTGACGTCAGCTGCTATAGAAATCAATGGGAGTTTGATGGTTTGAGGTGTATAGAAGTCCTAGTTCGATTCTTGGTCGGGTCAATTTAGGAAATGATCCGAGATAACGGGTCTGGGCTTTCTGTGAAATACCCCTAGTCATCATCATTTAGACCTTAAAGTATAGAAGAAAAACTTAGAGATTAGGTGACAGTCTAAATTGTTTGTGTGCGGATTTATTTAAAACATTTAAACGCCAAAGTTCGAACGCCAGTGACGTTTATATGCGCCATTTCAAAATATTTTTCCTTGTGACCTTTCTCAGCGGTCAAAGGGTTAATAAAATAAAACAAAACGTTAATTTTAAATATTTTCATTGTCAATAAATATATTTCATAACAAGCTTTACCATTATCATACAAAATACAAAGTAGCATACAATAATATTTGGTACAAGATTATACTTTATAAAAGCATAAGATACATACATAAGTATATCACAGACATACATACCGCGATAGACATACAATGAACTTAAATACACAAAAAACACATTACACAAATATTAAACAAAAACATAGCACAGAATGATAATATACTAAAGAGGTAGATATTAAAGCAAATAAAAAAACCTAACAAAAATCAAAACGTGCTGATTTCCAGCGGTGGGAAAAATTATATAAATAATAATTATTATTAATATAATAAATACATTAAAATATTAAGACATATACAAGAATAACTTTAACACGCCCACGAAAGACTGCCATAAAAAATTCAATGTTATAACGAGGAAGAAATAAGTTAAACACTTAAAACTAATCAATAAATAGCTTAAATTAAAGTTTGCATCTACTTATAGTATCATAATTAAGTGAAAATTGAATAAATTAGTTTATAACAGTAATGATTTGTTTACAATTAACAAATTCGTTGAAAGGCACAAACCGGGACAACGCTAAGAGGATGATGATAACGAATTTGTTAAAAATTAAGATATGTAGTTGATAAATGAAGGTTCGATTGAATTTAATGCATAGTGTTGGTTTATATACGTACATTTCTATTCTTAAATTAATGAATAAATGCAAAAATGTTTACTTATCATTAATATTAACAGAAATCAAACGGCACTTTAACAAAACTAAAAGAAAAATACTATCTATTCACTATCCAGTTTCAAGGCTTGTTTCAAATTTATAACGATGACATTACTTAATAATTCTAAAGATTTGCTAGAATTTCTGTCATACACAATATAACCTGGTGTTATAACAACAATTGTTTTCTAATCAACTTTGGAATATAAAAATGGTCTCCATGACCATTATTTTATACGACACTGTTATCTCAATCCAAATTCAGAGTCTAAAGTCGTCTCTTAAGCCAGGAAAAACAAAACATAATCTCAAAATCTCTTGTTCAGGCATTTGTCTAATAAGGCGTTTTCAGATACCGTATTTTTTTTTGCGTCCAAAGTCTATAACAGCCTCGAGTCATTATGACTCAAGTCTAAAATTAATGAGCATTAGCTTAGAACTCACGTCTTTTAAAACATTATAATAACTTTAAACCTCTCGCGTTGCCTCACAAGACGTATAATATCCGTGCATGAAATGTGTGAGCGCCGTTGTAACACGGCTGAAGCATCGCGTTTAAAAACCAACTAACTGTCTTAAGTGACAAAAAAGACTCAAGTCTCAAAAATTAAGACTCAGAACTCAAGTGATTTACTTACAACACGTTAAAAACCAAGAACCGAGACTAACAGTCCCAAGTCACAAAAAGTCTCAAGTCTCAAAATAAAGACTCAGGACTGAAGTCCTTTACAACGCTACTTAACACGTACCTCTGAAACCGCCTTAAGACATCACCTAACTAGAAGTGGTATCATAGGGCATATAGCTGTTATAATTCATGTCATACGCTCTCCTATATCCTCCATGGTGACCATGCTCATGTTCATGGTGTTCTTCGTGGCTGTGGGAGTGGTGGTGGGAGACTTCTGGCTTGGTGATGATCTCGTAGGTGGTGTGGCCACCACCGCCTCCGTGGCCCTTGAGGCCGACCAAGGCTGAGAGGAGGAGGGACATCAGAGCTGTCATGAGGGCTTTACCGGCTAGGAGGGCGAGGGCTCCCAATGCTGCTGCTCCAAGGGCACCTGAAAGTGACAGTAGATAGTGTTAAAGTATATTTGTCCGTGGGATGTAACGAGTGACCTATCACCTTTTCGCTCCAAGCCATCCTCACCTGCCCGTGGTGCATCCTGCCGAACAACAAACGAGGCTCTGGCAAACCGACTGGTGGCGGTAAAACCATCACGATAGAAGGTGTAGCTGAATACCACAGGCCGATGACGGGCAGCAGCGTCACCGGAGCAAGAAGCTACGCCCTGCGATCGCCAATCCGCCTGCCCAGCGTGGCGATTATGGGTATATCCTCCAAAAGTTTGCTCTAGTTGGCGAACAACTGGAGAGGCCTATGTCCAGCAGTGGACTGCGATAGGCTGATGATGATGATGATGAGACAATATAAAATCACGTAGCAAACAATATTACCAAATACCGTAAAATTCGATATGTCTAATCTAAAACCCAGAAAGAAAATTGGAACATAATTTTGTTATGACTTTGTCGGCATGGTCAATATAGTTACGTAATTAATTATTTAATGTACTTCTAACCGAATGTTAGCCATGCAGCTTGCAAAAAATCTGATATTATGAACCCCATTGTATCAGAAAGTACATTAATCCGTTGATCTTTTAATCGGTCGTGTCAAAATGTAGTTAAACACATTACTCTCCATCGATGTTACTTTTATGTTACACGGCTCAAAATGTAATTTTTAACCGACTTCAAAAATGGGGGAAGGTTTCTCAATTCGAGCGTATGTTTTTTTTTCATGTTACTTTTTGAATTTTTGAAGTGTAGAGACTTAAAAACATCCAGAACATGACTGTATATAAAAAAACAGACTCATGGGCAGTTTCATCTTACTTCTGGTGTTCGGCCACTGGCAACACAGATACTCTCTGCACTTGTGTTTGAAAATACACTTGTGCCCGTTATGCCCGAAATTCAGGAGAGTAGAATTATTAAACAGAGCCATTATGTATTATAATAATACGTGTGCGCACAAACGAATTTCATTCTTCTAAATCGGGCTATTCGATAAGGCTATATAATCCTCCTTCGGACCGCTCCTGTCGAGAGGAGAACCTGTAGGGCCTGCTACGAGCCGCGTCCGTGGTGCCAAGGTAGTCATTGTTCACAAGGATCCGGGCACCACCCAAAGGGCGCTTGACGGAGGCCCCAAAGGAAGACGCAGAACAAATATTTTTAACGTATTTTCGCTTTTCGTCAAATTTATACTCCTGGACATAGGCCTCTCCATTAGTTCACCACTTTGGGCAGTGACGCTGCTGTGATGATTATGATGATGTGATGGTTATACCGCCATCAGTCGGTTGCCAGAGGCTCGTTTGTTACTCAGCAGGATATACCACCGGCAAGTGAGGGTTTGCAGTGAAAAGATCGCTCCCTTGCAACCATACTCAACTGAGTAGTTTATTAGAGGTTCTGATATTTTTTCGTCTGGTCATATCGGTGGGTACCCTAAACTAATCCAATGAAACCAATATTATGTTATTAATTATCATGTTAATACATTTCCCCGTGCATCGGGACGGGACGTTGGTCCTGCCTTAGGTATGTATTTTATATTAAGCATGACTGTATTTGCGAACACACTTGTACAATACGAGTATAATAATCTCCTGCATACTTGGTGACTGACCTAAGAGGTCTCCTAGATTAGGAGAGTACAAACAGTTAATGCCTATTTTGTTAAGTTTTCTAATGGTTATGACGCCCTAACTTAGTGAATTGCAGTAGTATCTATCTTTCGTAACATGTAAAACAGTTGTATTTGTTACAAAACTATCCTGAAGCAACAGGCTTACCTTTCAACATCAAAGCCGTAGCCAGCAAAGCTCCGCCGCCTCCTTTCCCACCGCCGAGTCCACCACCGCCGCCCCCCTTCCCCCTCCCAGTCGCAGCCGGATCCCCCTTAGCCATTTCCATGGCCTCCTTCGTCGTTTCAGGATCCAAGAGCTTGTACCTCAAAGAATGCCCATCCAGGTAATTCTGAAGGCGGTACAGCAAGAAACGGTTCAACTTCTCCTCTGGTTTCCCAGGGAACTGCCTCGACAACTCGGCAGCCATTTCTTCAGCGCTCGGCGTCTCCGTCAAATTCTCCTTTATGATGCTTAGTCCAGATATCAGGGGCAGCTCATCGCGAGAGCTCAGATCCTCCAGGAAGGATAGAACATGAATCTTCAAGCACTTAGAACTGAATAAGCTGTTGCACTCTTTATGCAAGGTCCGTCCCGCCCTCTCAGTGAAGTTCAGTACAGCCTTCTCCGGTTCGACTCCCAGTTTATTCTGCACCCCATCCTCTATCAAACCACTTGTATCGTACACGTAACACAACACTACAATCAAACTCAACACTGCAAATTTGCTGCACATTTTGCCACTGATCACTGGAAGTATTCAAGATCCGATTTCAGAAGCGCAGTGATGTCATATCGGTTGAAGACAACTTGGTTATGGTGATCGCAAACCGATTTCAATTTATTTATACTGTTCAGGTTAACTATAAAAAGTCCACGATGACAGCCTGAGCTTGGAAATTGGAAAAAAAGAGCAAATTCGACAGTCGGCGTTAAGCGTATTGTTCGCGGCGAAAACGCACACTTTCAAACTGTAAATAAATGGAAAAGCTGTGGGTTTTTTTGGGTTGTTTTACATTTCTATTGGTTGTAGTGTTACGACATAATTCATCATCGATTTTGGCCTCTATATCTTACGCAGTGAATGTGACCTCTATTGGAGAGTTGTGGGACTATTCACAAATGCGTTCAGAATGATGTCTTCGGGAAACGCACTTACGTTCATTCAAATTACTTACTCTACATACTAGTAGTACAATTAAAAGCTCTGCCTATTCACAATACCTATTAGGTACTGCGTTCATTTTGAAACTTTGAATGAGCATCATTCTCGCCCGTCCGGGGAAGGACCTCCACCCTATAGAATACCATAATCAAATGACCTCTGGGTCGTGTTTCTGCCGGTGAGTAGGGTTTCCGGAGCTCGTGGGGGGTTAGGGTTGGGCCGGCATGGCGGTGGCAACTGACAGGTAACTGACCAGTTACCTGCCCGTGGTCACAGCGACTTGGGCTTCTCTTTCGCTTTCCATCTGGCGTAGGGAGGCCATTATGTCGAGCCACTATAAAAAAAATCTCATTTTATAATTATACTAGTTTTTTATTCACGAATATCAAATTTGTATGAACGTGAGTGCGATTCCGAATGAGATTTTCTCGATCGGATTTGTGAATAACAATATGTTAAGATACTGATCTAATAACCGTACTTGTTCTGTTTTGCCACTTCGAACATCGATCATCTACTTCCCTTTGTATATGTAGGTATAGGAAATCCCTAATGCCGTATCTTTGAAAACGTTACAACTAACATGAATAAAATTTAAGTAGTGATGAATTCCCGTATGTCGAGTAGTAGCTAGCCCATATACTGAGTGCTATATGTTTTATATAGTGGCATGGGACACTCACCAGATGATAAAATTTAGAGAGTAGATGGCAGGAGCAGAAGATATTCAGGATACTTTTTTAAAGTTTTACAACGCGGACTGATTCAGCTTATTATAGAGAATTAACAAGTTTTTAAATCATTTTTAAATTACTATCTCTAATCAGTGCTCTACTATTATAGCCCTTTTGATATTCACATTCTTTGCTTTGAGATGATTAAGGTTTTTGGGAATGTTGTAAGGACACATATTGACACAGATTGCCAAAAATAGTCCTGAATTGTTACTTGTAACCTGCACAAATAAATGTTTCCAAATATTAGACTTCATTAAACTGAAACCATTTCTTTGCTGCCTGCTGTGTTGACACAAAAAAAACTCATTCCAACTAAACGTACAAGTCATTAACACCACAAATCATTTATCAACGTACTGCCGATCTACATCTAAACGAAACGTCAGTAGTCATTATGCTAGCAGATCAGAACAGCGAGACATAGACAAAGATCTTAGGTAATTTCAAATTGCATTTCAAACAATACACTTTCACTAAAAATAAAATAAAAGTTAGCTAACCATAGCCCAATCAGTGAGGAAAGTGTATCGGATCCCTTTTCATTTATTTTTGTCATCCAGATCTGTCTACTTTCAATTTTAGAAGCTGTTCGAGAGTCATATTCGTCGGACGTTAGATTGGGTGCGCTTAAAATAACACTTAAGTGTAGATGTGACTTGCAATATTTCTTAATATTAAAGCCTGATTTTTTAATCGCCGGATAAGTTTTAACAATCTGATAAAATGTATCATATTAAGTATAGTATTATTTCCTTTTGAATCAATCATGGTCCTAAATCATGGAGACTAATGCAAATCCGCCAAATGAAAATTGACATTGAGGGAGGGCTATGTCCAGCAGTGGACGTTTGCAGGTCGATGATGATAATGAGTAAGACATGAACTCATGACTTTATAATCAGTCGTACTTATTATCTTTCTGTTAAACTTTATCTAGTGATTGAAAAATCAGTCCTGTGCCGATGAAATTATGTTGAATAGATTTTAATTTGTTCAAAAAACTTTTATATTGGTGATGTGATTGAACTAATAAGATCTGGATTTCGTGTTGACTAAGTAAGTGCTACCATTGAAGCACTCAAATTATGCCTGACTAAATGAATCTCGCTAATTCAAAAATGCACTTTAAAATTACTAGAGGAAATTGTATGTTAAGATTGTTGTTTATTAAAATGAAACTTGTAAGGAAGTTTTTTTTTTCTGCTTTTGCACGAAAGTTGTTTTTGAAAATATATCTCATACCTACTAATATCGTAGATCAGGGCATCAGTATGTTTTTCTTACAGAATATTATACATTTGAGGTGTCTTGTCTCTTTATATCATTAAAATGATATGAATTCATGGCTGAATTAGAAGTGAATGAAAGAAAGAATTCGTTGATCTAATTGAATTCTTCATAGGTATTTTGTAAAAAAATACATTTCTAATTATTTTATATTTGTTATTATAGCTATTTGATCCATTTCACAACAAAATGTATACCAAAAGCACAAGTATTTTAAATTTAAGATATTACTCAATGGCAGTTCTGAACTGAACTTCATATTCTTAGTATCCGGAAATAAAACACACACATTTAAAAACACCATTTATTATCTTTGGGTGCAGAAGTTGGAAATTGATATGTATAGAAAATTTACAAATTAATACAATACAAAAATACATAACACTTATAATATATATTTACAGTAAAAAGAAATAACAAACAAATATGTACAATACGAGAATATTACTTAGAAGACTAATTTCATAACAGGTAATAACAGTCTTGTTTAGTAACTATAGATATTTTATGACGCAACATATTATATACATTTACTCATAATAAATAATACTAATATATAATACTTGATATAATACATTGACATGTCTTTAAATAAATTACATACAATGTTAAAATTGCAATAATGAAAATACAGTACACATATAATATAACAAAAAAAATAATGTATAATGAATTATCTTCACATTATGAAATAATAAATATCTAAAAATACAAACTGAGAACAAATACAAATAAATGAATATATAAAAAAAATACTGAATACATATAGAAGTAAAATACATACACATATTTCATAAAAAACGGATAAATATACTTTCAAGGTACTTTATAAGGTACCAACATAAAAAAAATTAATACAAAAGTCGTGTCGTGCCTTAACCTAGAAATAAATTAAATAATTTAATTTCGCTGGTTGATCGTTAAATAAATTATAAACGTTTTGACTACAATCTTACAGTTTCGTAACGGTTCAGAATAATTGGAGTGAATGAAAATATCAAAATAAAAAATATATAAGTATATGAAAATGAGACAAAACTAAAAATAAAGAAAGATGTGAAGTAAATGAGATGAATAAGATTATGTTGATATACACCTAAATAGTAACAAGAGGGTTTGAAGAAGAAAATGGACACTTAAGGTGTTAAGTTAAGAAAATAAATAACAAAATGAATAAATAAATAAGTGACCTAGCATAGATAAAACTATAAACAGTCATAGATTAGCAAATAGTAGGTTTAGTAATACAGATTTCAATAAAGAACTGGTTCCAATACACTCCAGACCCGATCACGAAACTGCCCTATGCGCTGAAGTTACTTCAACGCTTCCTGACGTTCATACTCCTCCCGTATCCAGAGTGGCCGTAGCCCCCAACATCCTCGTGGGCAGTGGAATGCGAATGGCTGTGGCTGTATATGGGTTTGGAGACGATCTCGTAGGTGGTGGACTTCTGACCGCCGCTGGTGAGGGATTTGATGCCGATGATAGCGGAGAGGAGCAGGGACATCATAGCGGTCATGAGGGCCTTGCCGGCGAGCAGGGCGAGGGCTCCGAGGCCGATGGACATAAGGGTGCCTGTGGAATAAAAAAAAGAATCATAAAGTATGGAAATAAAAAAGAATCTTAAATCTTCGGGATGTAGGGATGTATGGGAGCGGCCTATCGTCTTTTCGCTCCATGGGGATGTAAGGGAGCGGCCTATCGTCTTTTCGTTCCAAACCAACCTCACCTGCCCGTGGTGCATCCTGCCGAATAACAAACGAGGCGCTGGCAGCCGACTGGTGGCGGTATAACCATCACGATTAAAGCCGTAGTTGAATACCACAGACCGATGACGGGCAGCAGCGTTACCGGAGCGAGAAGCTACGCCCTGCGATCGCCAACCCGCCTGCCCAGCGTGGCGATTATGGGTATAACCTCCAGATGTTTGCCCTAAGTGTGAACAACTGAAGAGGCCTACGTCCAGCAGTGGACTGCAATATGCTGATGATGATGATGATGAAATCTTCTGGGTTATCATTATCAGCCTGCAGACGTCCAATGATAAAAAAGGCTTACAGAGATTTGCCTTAGTAACTACGCTTGGCAGATGGGTTAGTGACCGCATTAGGCCTTATTTGTGCCCAGGTAAACGCTGCTGCCCGTTTCCTGATATTCTCTGGATAGGCTTTCCCCAATGACAATTGTGATTTTAGGGTTTTGTCTTTGTCACCATACCACGCTTGACAGGTATTGGTTACAGCAGTAGGCTTTATTTGTGCCCAGGTAAACGCTGCTGCCCATTTCCTGATACTGCTTTAGTCGTTTTATGACACCCGCGGGGTGAGATGGGATGGTCCTATTCCAAATCTGGAAGCTCTGGAAGAAGTATAATAGCTGTGCCAGCGGCGTCGCACGCGTGGATATCGGGTTTCAAAAATAGCGGACTTACGTAAAATGGTGCTCAAATTTTAAGTTAGCAATACACTGGTGAAAATTTTATGCAGTAGTTTTTGAGTTATAAGCGTTCAAACATACAGGTAAAATGTCTCCCGTTTTCCTAACACTTCCCTTCAGTGCTCTGCTTCTATTGATCGTGGCGTGATGAAAAGTATTATGAAGAATAATTGTACCAAGTTTCGTTAAAATCCGTTCAGTAGTTTTTGTTTCTATAACGAACATTCAGACAGACAAACTGACAAACATTTCACTGTTTGCATTTTTGGCATCAGTATCGATAACTATTCATTCATCCCCTGATAGTCATTTTGAAAATATATTTAATGTACAGAATTAAGCTCTCTACAGATTTATTATAAGTATAGATGTGAAAACGTAGCAAAATATGGAAAACAAAAACAACTGCTTGGAAAAGCTATAACAGTAATTTCAATTTCATATCAGACCACTACTGTGCACTAATGACAAAGTGTTGGCACACAGAAAAATATCATTTGTCACTATTATTGTCACGCTCCGATTACTTCACACTAGTCATGTCTTTGTGACACTGTCACTTGGGTTCGTAGGAGTATTTCTATCAGTAGCATCTAGGCAGGAAAGTATAGCCCAGTTTACCGGCCAACTGAGTTTTGACGTGTCTCTCTACACTTGACATTGGCGAATTATCCGCGTTACTTCTACACGCGTGATAGAGTTTATATACAGAAAAAAGGAGTATTTCTATGTTGGCTATGTTTCTGATGTTGATTTCTATGTTTAATTTTTGTGTTCTATTTGTCGAAATCAATGCCAATTTCAAGATAAATAAAATAATAATAAAATAAATATCAGACAACACATACATTGCTCCAATCGTACTACCTAGGCAATAGATCAACTTACGATTCTTGCTAGTTTCCGGTGACATATCATCATCAGCCTATCGCAGTCCACTGCTGGACATAGGCCTCTCCAGTTGTTCGCCCCTAGGGCAAACTTCTGGAGGATATACCCATAATCGCCACGCTGGGCAGGCGGGTTGGCGATCGACCGGTGACATATATAAATCTATAAAATGATCTTTTGTTTTTATTTCACAACCGAGCTCTTTACTAATTACCAATGTGAATATAAATATGTTGTAATTACTTTCACAAATACTAGTTAGATTGCTTTTTAAATGTCTACCTACTTAAATTAATATCAAGAGACGATGAAAAAAGTCGGCAGAGCGAATCTAATTTAGCACCTGTTAAATTAGTGGAAGCCTGAATTTTTAAGAAATTGTTTGTATTTAAGAGTAATATTTATTTATTTAATCTTTATTGCACAATTAAGTAGTGCACAAAAGGCGGACTTAATGCCACATAGGCATTCTCTACCAGTCAACCATTAGGCTAAGCAGAAACTAATTTTAAGGTAGTGTGCTACAAAGTTAATTTGAAAAACAATAACTCAATAATATAATAATAATAATATTATGGTAACATAAAATACATATTAATATTATAATTTTAGTAATAGTAGCTATAACTGGTTCATATTAATCAACACGTAAATAAATCTGTTTGACAGTCTTGTTGGTTCATTGGTAGCAGAGAGCGAGAAGAGGTCACGGGTTCAAATCTTAGAATGCATTTTTTTATATTAGCTCGACACAATGGCTTCCCTACGCCTGATGGAAAGCGAAAGAGAAGCCCAAGTCGATGTGACAGCTGTCAGTTGCCAGCGCCATGCCGTCCCAACCCTAATCCCCACGAGCTCCGGAAACAGTTCTCACCAGCAGAAACACGGCCCGAAGATCATTTGGCTGCGGTATTCTATAGGGTGGAGGACCTTCAGACGGGGTGGTCCAATTCAAGCGAAGATTCGCTATGCCCTTCCTCTGTTTGCATTGGGTGTGAATGCTTTGAAAGAAGTGGACAGCGATTGGCTGATGATGATGACGGATGATGATGATTGAATGTGAACAAGTAGCACCTACTTACGAGGGTTAAACAGTTATGAAAATACTCTTGTACCCGAAGGTCGGCCATAGCAATGACTGGCATGGTGGCTGAATCGGGTTCGATCCCCACTTGGGACAAACATTCGTGTGATGAACTTTTGTGTTTGTTCCGTGTCTTCTTCTTTGGCCTCGCCTTTTCCAGTTACGCGGGGTGGGCTTTCCTGGTGCTGAGGCGCCCCTTTTTCCGCTGGTGTGCGTCGTCATCCGAAAGCCCCAACTGTTTCATGTCCTTACGGACGTTCGTCGTGTTTGTTCCGTGTCTGGGTGTTTATATTTGTATTTAAGTACATTTGTGGTACCTTCGTTGTTTCGATACCCGTAGCTCAAGTGTTTAAGCTCGGGATTGGAGCAATGTACCTATGTCATGTTGTCGATATGTGTTTAATTTTTTATCCGACTCGAGATTCAAACCCGAGACCAACAAGGCGGTCACAAAGAGCATTACGAGTACTAATTTTTTTTAAGGGTTTTATTTTTTTTATTTTTTTAGGTACCTGGCAGGTAAAAGCTACCTGTTTCTTAATATCCCCTTTGTCTTCTACGACACCCACGGGATGAGATGAGGTGGTCCTATGTCACCTAAATCAGGGAACCACACAGACCAGTCATAAACCTATTGAATGGCTCGATGGCTCATTTGGTAATAACCTCTGCCTTCTGAGCCAAGAGTCGTGGGTTCTATTCCCGCACAGTACAAACATTTGTGTTCATTAACATGTCTGTTTGTATTGATTTGGATGTTTTCTATGTATAATTAATTATGGTACCTATTTATTTACAAAAAAAAGGTATCTAAGTTAGTTTATCAGTGGTCTAGCACCCATAGTACAAGCTTCAGCTTGGGACTAGATAACGCTCTGTGGCCCAGCGTGGCATGTCTTGAGTTATTTATTTATACCTACATCATAATCTAAATATGAGGTTGTTGAACTACACAATGAGTTTTTCAAAGTGTTTTTATTAATTACCAGAGATGAAAATAAAGTTATATATTTTTTTAATAATAAGATATAGCAGTCTCGGTAATGAGTCTAGCCGCTTTTACTAAACATAACACGGTCTGGAGATTTTAGTTTTCATCAGATACGAACATACTGTATGCCAACTTAATGTTTGCGGTTGATACAGTGGTAAAAAGTGAAATGTTCTATTGAAAATGAAATTACGGGGAGCATTTCTGTTTTTGTCCGAAATTTCATTGTGTTCCGATTGGAGTGACGAATAGGAAAGGCTATTGTGTGTGAAATAATGTATGGAGGTCCATACTAATGTTATTCTTGAGGTAGAACCTAATGTTGCATATAATTGTTATGTATTGTTGTCCAAATGTCCGATCTTTTCTCTCTCTTCAGAAAGTAACATTTCACAACATTTCCGCTACTTGTAGTTAGCATGTAAGAGATTGCTTATCTTGCTTGAACTTCATGGTATGCCCTTTTCTTCAGAAATTTAGACGATAAGTTCCTTTATCTGAAGGATACATTTCCTCTACCTGAAGATTGTCTGGAAGAGATCGCTTACTAGCGATAAGAACTACAAGATGTCATTGTCTAAAAGTATTTTTCTAGTATTTTTTTTGTATTTCTTGTGCAATAAAGAATATATCACTATATGTCTTACTAGACTTTCGATATATTCTTAACACAGTGTAGGGAATGGAAGATTTTGCCAGCCACCAGCTAAGCAACTCTGTTATTATGCACATCTCTAAGCACTTCTGTTACTTATGGGTATCAAAACGACAAAGGTACCACAAATATGAAGATGCTCAGGCACAAAACAAACACAAAAATCCATCACACGAATGTTTCTCCCGGTCGGAGATCGAACCAACGACCCTTGAAGACCATGTACCTTTATCGTATAATAATTGTTCATTTAATTTTTACAAATAATTTGAACTATTTGCATAAATTTAGTTTAAAAATTTGATTCAATTAGCAACGTAAGTAATTTGCAATTAAATTTTTCTTCAAGCTTTTTCAAACCCAAATTCATCCTCATTGACGCTATCCCAATTGTTTTTTATACTACTAAGGTTGACTGCTATCCCTCATTATGGTTAACGGTCACTGGCAAGGACCCATGAACGCCTGCAACACCAAAGGCATCGCATTCCCTTTGCTGACCCTTTCCCAGATACCATATTCCGACCCACTTTCATATAAACACTTCACGTACCTTTAAACAACATTCCCAGCGCAAGAAGTCCTCCCAAACCTCCCTTCTTCCCTCCAAGAGCTCCTTTGCCACGCGCCTCCCCAACCAGCGCCCTAGCTTCCTCAGTGGCATTCTCATCCAGAAGCCTCAGCTTTATAGTATGAGTATCCAAGTAGTTTCCAAGTTTGAACAGCAAATATTTGTCCAGCCTCTCATCAGGCTTCGAAGGCAAAGCCCTCGCCAACTCAGCAGCAAACTCCTCAGCCTTACTTCCATTTTCAGCTTCCTTCACTAAACTCACTCCGGGCAAAAGCCTCAATTCCTCTTTGGAGCTCAGCTTCTCAAGCATGGAAATAGCTTCTATTTTGAGGCAGGTAGGGCTGAAAATGCCACCGGTGCAGTCCTTTCCCATAGCCCTGGCTGCGGTTTCTATATGTTCAACGCTGTTCTGGTTGGAGGTGCCTATTTCAGGATTGGGAAGGGCTGAAGTGCCCACCGCGAAGATCAGGACAGCTAATTTATACATCGTCACGTCCGTTTCGGTGCGATTGTACTCGTGTAGTGATAAGACGTTTGTTCCGATTCTGCTTTTATATGTCTCAGTATAGACTACGCTTATGTCAATTATATTTTCATAGAAGGCTGATTGCAAAAAGTCGACGCTGATGCGTGCGAGTGTGGTCTCTATGCTGTGATTTTTAAGGTTGGTTATCGTGTGTGGTCGTATGATTTTTGGGTTCATTATTCGGAGCAGTCATTGGAGTAGAGACCGGTATATACGAATAGCAATTTTATGGGTTTTTGATATGTAAACTTTTTGAATGGAGTTTGAATGTAACTTCTTATTTGTAGTATTAGTTATACTAATCATACAAGATAGTCTAATTGCTAAATAAGTAATCATAAATTTATATCTCGCACATGTCATACCCGGGATGATACGCCAAGAACAGCCTAAGGTAGAGTCACAGGGTAAAGTTTATGTATATGGGACGATTTTAGAACGTTATTTCTATACTAGCTGTGCTCGCGACTTCGTCCGCGTGGAATAGTTATTTTTCCCCCGTTTTTTTTACATTTTTCATTATTTCTTCGCTCCTGATAGTTGCAGCGTGATGTTATATAGCCTAAAGCCTTCCTCGATAAATGTTCTATTCAACACAAAAAGAATTTTTCAATTCGGACCAGTAGTTCCTTAGATTAGCGCGTTCAAACAAACAAACTCTTCAGCTTTATAATATTAATAAAGTATAGATTTTTGAGCCTAGTACCCCTTTAAAAAATTTCGATTAGGACTCTCATGCCCAGAATCTTCATATTTTCGAACAATACGCCATCGTTTCTTTAAATATAACTAACGAGATTGATGCAGTGACAAAATCTGAGACTTGGCCTCCGATATTAGAGCCTCCATCTAAGTTTGTCCTGCGCAACTGCCTGCCTGATATCCGCACGGAGCTTTCTTCAAATATAGATGAATATCTATCCATCTATCTATCCATCCCTTCCAACTCTAAAGAATATCTATTCTTTAGATATGTAAGGGAGCAACCTATTATCTTTTCGCTCCAAGCCACCCTCACCTGCCCGTGGTGCATCCTGCCGAATAACAAACGAGGCTCCTGCAACCGACTGGTGGCGGAATAACCATCACGATTTAAGGTGTAGCTAAATATCACAGGCCGATGACGGGCAGCAGCGTTGCCTTTGCTCTGCGATCACCAACCCACCTGCCCAGCGTGGCGATTATGGGTAAAGGGCCCATATTTTTGCCCAAAGTGGCTGAAAACTGGAGATAACTAAGTTCAGCAGTGGACTGTGATAGGCTGATGACGAGACATTCTTTATTGCACAAAAATGCAACCATTAACAGCAAAAGGTATTACAGACATCTTGTAGTAACTTAGGCGGAATATAATTATCAAAAAAGATCTGATTTAAACGAGACGCTGAGCGAAAGAAATTTAAGGCACAAAATAAAAAAGATCAATTTAGAATGTGCTTGAATCCGAATTATAATAAGGCATTCGTCTACTAGTACTTGTAGATGAAAGCGACCGATTTTTGGCTCTGAAGTCACGGTGTTATAGTTATTCTAATAACAGAGAGTGATTAAATCTTATAAATATAAAGCAATTTTCTTTTAAAAGCTTTGTCATGATGATGATTCTCAATTGTTTTTGTTTATGACGACCAGACTCTTTAGCTTGCTAGATTAATACTCTCCTGACTAAGTTTGAACCACAGCAGTTAATCTTTGAGGAGAGTAGAGAGATAGATTCTCTTATTGCACACCAAAAATTTACTTGGGACACAACAGAAAAACTATCCATTGCCGGTCACCTGTGACCTTAACGTATTAAGCTACTTACATAATTCGAGGTGGATATGGACTTTTTTTGAAATTAGCATCTTATGAACTCGATTTATTCTTATTTAAATTAATAACCAAGTAATGTGGCAAGAAACGGGCACAACCAGCTGGCCACTAAAGGTTACCCATTTTTATTGTGTAGCACTAATAAATTAACTTGATCAAAAGCCTTTTTTCGGGTTAAAAAAAGGGTGGTTAAGGCCTGATGCCCAAGTGTAAGGTAAGCTCGATCCCCTTATTATCATACGAACTTAAATAATTTAGTCACAAATGACAAAATTCGTTTTTCAAATTGACCCAATCATACATCGAACCGGGGGTCATCCACCACACAATACGCCGCGCGTATCATCTGTTACAACAACCTGTAGCTTTTTATAAACAAAACAACTCACCCTTCATCATAGCAGCCATCGCAATGAGTCCTCCCATGCCGCCCTTCTTCCCTCCTGTCAGAGGGTTCTTGCCCCTCCCCTCCCCCACCATACTCCTAGCTTCCTCCACCGCAGACTCATCCAGGAGCCTCAGCTTCACTGAATGCGTATCCATGAAACTGCCCACATGATACAGGAGATATTTGTCCAATCTCTCCTCAGGTTCTGCTGACAGAGCTCTCGCGAAATCCACAGCTTCAGTTTTCGCATCCTTATCCTTCACCAGACTGACACCAGGAATCAGAGCCACTTCATCCTTGTTATTCAACTTCTCCATCAAAGATATAACTCCAAGTTTCAGACACGTCGGATTGAAAATACCATTGGAACAGTCCTTTTTCACTTTAACATTTTCAACCGGTGCTTCTGTGCTATGATTAGGCATAGCAAAAGCGGTAGACACAATAGTTAGAACAACTAGTTTGTACATTTTGTCTGTTTCACACGTCTGCCTGCCTCGATAGTAGTTTGAACTGTGATCATCCGTTATATTGTCACCCTTTTTATATTTAGTGCTCTGCGGTCAGTTGATTACTCCTGGCTAGCGCGTGTCTTGGTCTCCACATCTAACTGTTGCATTATCGTCTTTGCGTTTATGTAAAACTGTAGCAACTTCATCAACGCTTTTATTATCTGAGCGGTACGTTCTAAAATCCAACGTAAGCTTGCATTCTTAGTCTACCAACGACGGCACGTTGAATGTAGTTAATCTGTACATTTTCAAAGCATCGTTAGCGGAATGAGTGTAGTAACGCGTTTTTGAATTTTGATTATGATTTCTAAACTGTCTCTAGTAAAGCTTATAATCGTATGCAACTTCTGAATCATTGTTTTGAGTTTGTTTTGTTTTGACAGATGTTCATCTAAACGCACATGTATGGTTTTTATGAATTTTAATTTCTTCGTCTGCTTATTAAAGTGTTTTTTTTTCACTGAAATTGTCTTTCTCTTTGCCGTTATTATGTATTGCAGTATTCTCACTTTTATAGTGGCCGATCTTTTGAACGGTCGTTGTAGTAGCACATTAAGGCAGCTTTTCTTTCGTATAAAGATATCATCAGACACATCTTTGTATCTCATAATGTCCAGATCTTAATAGTTATAATTCAAATGTGTAATAGCCCTTTTATGTTTATTTATAAACTAGTTGTGCCTGCGACTTCGTATGCGTGAAATAGAGTTTCATCCCCTATTTTATCCCCTTAGGGGTAGAATTGATCAAAATCCTTTCTTGGCGGATGCCTACGTCTTAACATCTACCTGCATGCCAAATTTCAGCCGATCGGCCCGATCGGTCCAGTAGTTTGGGCTGTACGTTGATAGATCACTGTGTCAGTCAGTCAGTCAGTTAGTCACATTTGATTGAATTATAATTATAATTATATATATTTAGAAGATAACCCAAGACATGTCACGCTAGGCCACGCATCGCCATCTAGCCTCAAACTAAGCCGAAGCTTGTACTATGGGTACTAGACAACTGATATAGGTACTTACTTAGATACTTTTTTTTGGAAATATATACCATAGCAAGAGCCGTGGTAGCCTATAGTTCATTCGCGTTAAGAAAATAGTGACTCATCACCGACTGCCGGCCAAGCCACACCCCCTAGCCTAATTATTTATTTATTTTATTTAGCGTGTGATGAGTCACTATTTTCTTAACGCGAATGAACTATAGTGGTAAGATCGACGCTTCACACACGTGAGGTCGTCGGTTCGAATCCGCGCGGGGCACGCACCTCTGTATTTGCAAAAATCTATGTGCGGAATCTTACCACTAGCTTAGCGGCGAAGGAAAACATCGTGAGGAAACCTGCACATCCAGTTTAAATCTGAATGTGTAATCATGATCCAAATTTGTCTGATTCCCCTTTCTGAGGGTTACGAAGGTCAGATGGCAGTCGCTTCAATATAATAACCAGACTCGCTAAATCTAGGATCATGGTCAAAGCGGACCCTGGGCACTGGGACCCTAGAGGCACAAACCGGGACAACGCTAAGAGGATGAGGATATACCATAGCAAACGCCCAGACCAATTCAAACAGACATGCTCATGAACGCAAATGTTTGTACTGTGCGGGAATATATCGACATATTAGGTATGTCGAAAGCTTTTTGCTAGACAGGCGAAAAATAAAGTGTTATTTTCCTCTGTAGTGACAGACTCGTTTACGAGAAGAAGTACTACGTTTTTATCAGGCTTTCACTATCAATTCCGTTATTCGATATGCGTTGCTGCTTTATGTCCTATAGACGAAAAATGTGCGTCCACAAAAACTCCAATGGATAGCGAATTGATCGATCTTATCGTTGTAGTATTTTACACACAGTTTAGGTGATATGCTTTCATTGATAAATAACTTTATCACGTTGCTCAGTGGAGCACACTGCTTAGTGGGTTCGCTAACGGATTTTGAATGTAGGGTGTTAGGTTCGATTCTCGATTTTGGAAAATTATAATTTTTTAAAGAGATTTTGTGAATCTAGGTCTTTACTTTACCTATGAAGCGGTGTAGATAATTATGAAATAAATACGCGTCAGTTATAATAAATTAGCGGTATATCGGAAAGTGAAACGTTAAATTAGGATTCCGTAAATAAAGGTTTACCCTTTTGCTAAGACTTCGCAGTCTCTCCGTCCGTCCCTCTATCACCTTTTAAGATAAAAATTAAATAGTAGATATTTGAAGTATTATTCCTTAAATATTGAGTAACGTTTTTACTTTAATATTTAACTTAAAATCTATAATATAAAAATGAATCGGAAAATGTGTTGGTAAGCGCATAACTCAACAACGCCTGGACCAATTTGGCTAATTCTTTTTAAAAATGTTCGTTGAAGTCCAAGGATGGTTCATACGGCGAGAAAAAATCGGATAATTGCAATGAGAAACCGCGGGTAACACCGCGGGCGCTCCTATTTTTTTTAATAAAAACAGTACTTAGCCCCCTAACAGTGCTGTATGATAGCTCCTCAGCTGTCATACAACAAAATGGTGGTTAGTTTTGACACAATACTTCCTAGATGTTGCTTGTTAATCATCCTATCGCAGTCCACTGTTGGACATAGACCTCTCCAGTTCTTCACCATTTTAATCGTACTAGAGCTTCTAGCTGCATATGCCGTAATGTTAAGAGAGGTAGGGCATAGCGAATCTTCGCTCGAATTGAGCCGCCCGTCCGGGGAAGGACCTCCACCCTATAGAATACCGCAGTCAAATGACCTCTGGGTCGTGTTTCTGCCGGTGAGTAGGGTTTCCGGAGCTCGTGGGGGGTTAGGGTTGGGCCGGCATGGCGGTGGCAAGTGACAGGTAACTGACCAGTTACTTGCCCGTTGTCACAGCGACGTGGGCTTCTCTTTCGCTTTCCATTAGGCGTAGGAAAGCCATTATGTAGAGCCACTATAAAAAAAAATGTACAAAGGATTTTAACCAAAACTCCGCCAAATTTCTACTTTCCTATCCAATTTTCCGTTTGGCTAAAACGTGTGTTTAGCTAAATACCCAATTAGTGACGTCACAGATGTCGTGGCTCGAATTTGGGCCCAGAAAGCGAGAAGTCGTACCTAATGACTGCCCCGCTACATTCGTGGAGCGTGAATTGAAAATGAAGTACTTGTGTGCACTCGAATTGATGTCATATGATTTGATACACTTTATGTTTTTAAAAAAGCTTTTTATCGCGACCTGGCTAAACGCCTAATGGAATCCTCGGGCGACTAAAGGGTACTTTCCTAAATAAAATCATTTATTTCTGCAAATAGATTCTAGACTTACTTAACTCTTTCCTATCGGCATTTCGAAATGATGCCAGATGAGAAGAGAGGTACTTCTTTCAGCTTCGTCAGCAGCAAGTAACTCACCAGTTAGTCTTTTTTTTAAAAAGAAATACAATACCTAATACAATATTAGACGAGTGCATGCGAGCAGCTCATTATGTCCATGGTATGTTGTCGTCCAGGAAATTTTGTATTTTGTAATATCCTTTTTTATTAAACATGACTTAATATGGGACTAAAACTTATCTATCTATTCTTCCAAGCCTTCAGTTTGTACTAAAAAGAAACGTACTCTGTATTACGCAATAATGGCAACGGAACCCGAATAGACTGCAAAAGATGTAGATACATTTTATTTTACCTTCCATCAATGAATAATCTAAAAAGTAAGAGTGATTGCATATAGCTTACACTTTTTGCGGCATCAGATAAAATAAAACAAAGCCTAATGTACACACGCGGAGAGAAATCGATCAATGAAAAGAAAGACGTATGTGAAGAATAAAATAAAACAAATAAGTCCGGGCAAAAACCGGCCAAGTTTTATATTTTCTTTTATCTATCACACTTGCTAAGCTCGGTAAGTCATTACTAAAGCAAAACGACAATGACAAGATGTATTGAAAGCGATATTGCGTTTTGTTTGATAGATATGTGGATGAAAGTAACAATGGATTTGTATGAGATGTATGTTCAAGGCGTATTTTGTATGAATATTAGTAAAATACTGAGATACACGGGATGTAAGGGAGCGGCCTATCATCATTTCACTCCAAGCCATCTCACCTGCCCGAGGTGCATTCTGCCGAATAACAAACGAGGCGCTGCGCTGGTGACCGATTGGTGGCGGTATAACCGTCACAATTGAAGGCGTAGCTAAATACCACATACCGATGACGGGACAGTTTTGGGTTATATATATATTAACTAGGAATAGATTTTAAACTATAGTTCATTCGCGTTAAGAAAATAGTGACTGACAGGTCACTGACAGGCCACTAGCCAATTAAAACGCTAGAAATTAAAATTATAATTGGAAAGTTCAGCTTTGTTATGCCAATAACAGTTAATTATAAAATTTTATGTACTATATGTATTTATACATATCAACCAAACATTTTTTTTATTAATAAAAACTAATTAGCATCGAATGTTGCGTCGACAACGGGAAAAAATTATTGGCCAAAAAAATTTCTCCGTTGACATTGTAAGTTAACGTTCGGTTTAACCGCACCGTCCCTTTTTGTCGTAGCATACAATATAGGCGCACGACAGCGCGTGGGCCAAGTTAGCGTAGCTAAAGACATTTTTACATTTATTTTTAAGAATACACATTCTTTCTTGATGCGGTTAACTAACTGCCTGCCAAGGGTGTCATCATCATCGTAACTACGCCAGTATTTAGCTACACCTTTGATCGTGATAGTTATACCGCCACTGGGCGGTTGTCAGAGCCTCTCAGAGAGATTATGGGTATATCCTCCAGATGTTTGCTCTAAGTGGCGAACAACTGGAGAGGCCTATGTCCAGCAGTGGACTGTAATAGGCTGATGATGATGGTGATGATGATGAATAAGCACTTCTCAAACTAAGCTTTTTCCTCGTAAGTTAATAAACAAAGTAACTTACTTGTCAAATTCAATAATAGACAACTGAAATTGTTATCCAGTTGACGTAAAACGAACGAAGCCACACTTGACACAATTTTGATGGTTCCACTAATAGCTAGTTGCGCGGTAACGACATTGATCTTGAACGCCATCCAAATATTTAGGCTTGCCTCGTTACGGTAACCGCAGATAACGACAGAAGAATGTTTGTAGAGAATGGCTTCCGTGTAATATAATAATATATAGTATACTAAACTCAGATAATGAGATTGTAAAGCATTTAGGTAGCAAACAGGCTTTGGGTCCGCCTGATGTTGAGCGGTTACCATAGCAGAAGAGAAAAGGTTTAGTTCCTCGTTCTTGCCCCGTGCCATTATGTCATGGAATGCCTTTCCAGCTCATGTGTTTCCTTCCTCTTACAATCCTGGGTTCTTTAGGCGGGGCGTGAAACGGCATCTCAGTGGGCCTTCAGAGCGAGGGCGACAGGTGCAATGAGCTCTATTGTGTCTGTCGACCTAACTTTAGGACCTCATGACCTCTTACCATCAGGTGGAGTGAGGTCGTCCTGAAAGCTTTTCTAATATAAAAAAGCATTATTATTGACATGTTCATGAACACAAATGTTTGTACTGTGCGGCAATCGAAACCACGACCCTTGGCTCAGAGCGCAGAGGTGAGGTCAATACCAAATGAGCCATCGAGCCAGTCAATATTGGTATGGACAATGCATGCAAATTTTTGTATTGTGCGGGAATTGAACCCGTGGCCACTGCATCAGAAGCAGCATTCACAACCGCTAAACCAAACGGTACAACTTTTCACCGACCGAGAAGCCGTAATGGGATTTCGGCTTATCGATATCCATTAGTCGACTCTTACAACACCTATGGGCAGAGATGTGAAGGTGATTTGAATTCTTTATCCGTCAGCGTAGAGATCATGCCCTTCTTAGTCCACTGCTGGACATAGGTCTCTCAGATGGTTTGCCACATTTCTCGATCTTGGGCTTCTCGCATCCACCAATAATTCATTAATTGACTTTGACATCAATTAAAAACTGGGGCCCTACTACAAAAAACGAAAACGATCGTTCGTTGAACGGATCGCGTATTTTTGCTCCATAAATCCCTCTCATTTGTCCCTCCCGAGTTCGAATATACATACAAACTAAAATTCGTCAACGTCGATTTTCAACAATTTAATTGATATATGTATTTGAACACGGGAGGTACAAATGAGAGGGATTTATGGGGCAAAAATACGCGATCCGTTCAACGAACGATCGTTTTCGTTTTCTGTAGTAGGGTCCCTGAATTCAATAAGTTGACAATGGGAACAATTCGGAAGTAGGTACACCCTTACATAAAAAAATATATTTTTTAATACGGTTCACTAGGCTTGGAGATGATATATGTGGTAACAAAGATACAAAAAAGAAATTCAGCCGAATTGAGAACCTCCTGCTTTTTTTGAAGTCGGAAGGAAATAGTACCTTCTTGCACTGCCTGGGCAGTCTCTTTGTATTTGCTCCGTGGTCTCTCTTTTGACAGTGGCGCCAACTGGTGAACGTCAATGAAACGATAGCCCTTCAAAATTCTACAGAATATTCCATACTATAGGACCTGCAAGGGACTTAAGACCTCTTTTGTTCATTTACTGTACATGTAGTATCATATTTACCGCTTAGTGGCTCAGTCTCAACCATACTTACCTTCTGTATGAACCAAATTAAAAAAAATAAACAGAACACAGTCTTGTATTATTTGTAGGCACAAAAAGTAGTCGCTTCTCACATTTCTATGACTGAAAAAGCGTTGTATAACCATCTATTATGACTTGATCTACATAAACGTAATTTTAAGAGAAAGAAATAACCTACCTACGCTCTTTAGTTTTTTATTTTTTACTCCATTACTTTTGCATTGTAAAAAAAAGAAATAAAACAAACAGCACTCTCTATTGACTAGTGACGACAGCGAATACTTTTTCTTTTTTTCTACCCAGGCTGTTGTACATTGCAGTTTTGAAAGCATTCAATAGATGGCGCTGTCTTAAACAAAAGTTGCGTCTAAACTCTCAATAGATGGCGTTAGTAGTATTGAAAAATAGCAAAAAGAAAAAGAATGTTTCTGTATGGGATGGTAAGTGGATGTATTGATTCTAGGTTTTAGCCTTACTTTTTAGTGTTTATATTTTTTTGGAGTTCAAGACGTTGTATAAGAAAGTTATGTATGTATTGTGTCAATCGTGACCGTGTTAATGTATGTTATGACATTTTTGGAAATTTGTCGTGTAGGTATGTTATCGTAATACTTTGTGAGTTGTTTCTAACAATATTTATTCACAATTCTTACAATTTATTGGTCAAATAGCTATTTAGATCGTTAAAGGATTTCTTTCGTTCGGTTTTTCACAAAATTTGACACGATAAATTGATGTTGTTTTTTTACTAGGTTAATAAAATTAGGATAGGCCTTATTTTATTGTCATGTGAATTATGAACAGTAAAGCCTAAAATATTTATCATAAAAGACATTTTATTGTACAATTGAGGTGACTCTCGCTCTTGGCGATAACTGCCAATTGACCATTCAACTGCAGTAACTAATAACAAATACTTATCTACCTATTTGACGGAATTTTTATTTTCAAGACGCGACAAATTCTTGTAGATTTTAAAAGTCAAGAAAATTACTGTTTATATTAAAGATTCTTAAAATATTTGGAACGTTTAAATTGACACTTGACGATTAATAAGTGCTTATTTTAAGTCTGTGTAAATAAAGGTATTTTGATTTTGAAAATAAAATTAATTTAAATTAATATTCACTACATATTATATTTACAAAGTTACATTGTTAAAACCTACATTGATACTAGAACTTGGGATTAAAAATTTATTTATTTGTGTGTGGTATTTCCTTAAAGCTAGAAGGGTCCAGGTTCAGTTACTGGTCCAGTACAAGAAAACTACTATACAGTATAAGAGAACTGGGTCTGAGTGTTCTCCAAGACAAAATTAGTTATAGTACCTAGTATTCATAGAAATTCACAGTTCTATAGAAAACCTAACTTTGAGATCAGGGATTGGTATACGTAATCTGACGTAATCTATTTATTATACAGACCCCTAAATGTATACACTTAGCGGTCCAAATAGTACTTTTCAATTATCTTTTGACTAAGATTATTTGTTAAAGAGATCTTACATAACTTAGCAACCGAAATCTTGAATCATGCGGTCTCGCTGTACAAAAATACACCTTAAATTGTTGACTTAAAGTTGAATTTTGTATATACATACACACAGGTACTAAGAAAATGAAAGTTCGTGAAAGTTACACACCTGTTGACTTACGTAACTTAATTCAGATGAAATTTATTCAGCTGAAGTATTTCGTTGGAACTGATCGTAAATGAGTTATGTTACGAAATGTTATTTAATTGAGGTTCGTAATTGTTAAGGCCTATATACCAACAGCCATTTTTTTTTATAGTGGCTCGACATAATGGCTTCCCTACGCCTGATGGAAAGCGAGAGAGAAGCCCAAGTTGCTGTGACAACGGGCAAGTAACTGTTTAGTTACCTGTCAGTTGCCACCGCCATGTCGGCCCAACCCCAACCCCCCACGAGCTCCGGAAACCCTACTCACCGACAGGAACATGACGCGGAGGTCATTTGGATGCGGTATTCTATAGGGTGGAGGTCCTTCCCCGGACGGGCAGCTCAATTCGAGCGAAGATTCGCTTAAGTAGCATTTAGGAGACGATTTTATAAAAATTTAGTCGTTTATGAATTTTAGAGACATAATTCTCAATCTCTGCTTTCGTCCTACAATGTTACATAGATACTTAATAACTGTCAGGAAAAATTATGAACTTTGTAGGGCATAGCAACTTTTGGAAGAGAGGGAGTAGGGATTTTTTATTGCTTTACAATAATTAGAGAATAATGAGGTATAGCTAGTTAATACTAATAAAATCTATGAATTATTTTTAATGTTACAAAGATGAATATGTTAAAAATATCATCATCATCATCATCCTCTTAGCGTTGTCCCGGTTTGTGCCTCTAGGCCCAGGGTCCGCTTTGACCATGTTAAAAATATCATATCATTAAAATTAATTAAAATGTTTGTAATGTAAGATCAAATTCTTACTTTAAATGAAAAGGTGTATAGTAGTAACACTTTTGAAAAATCCGTTTTCTTTCTTGTTTTTTTTTAGGTAAATTTATTTAGATTCCATTCATCCTTCAACGAACAATATTATTCGTCTCAATTCGTAGCAAATCGTAGACTCGTATCGTTGTTACAAAAGATATCAACGCGTTGGATATACTATACATGTTAGTAAAGAAACATTCTTCTAATTTTTAATTTTCCTTTTTATTTTTTCTAATTTTTTCTAAGTTTATTGTGCTCCTGTGTATTATTGGGTACCTAATAAACATTTTTTCTTTCTTTCTTTCTTCTTTCTTTCTAATTTTATCGCTATTAATAAGTTACTTTACATTTATAATAATATCAATTTAATTTGAATGCTCTTAAATTCATTTATAGACTGTCGTTTAAACAAATGTACATTACATAGCACATACATTATTATATTTTGTTTGACAGAAATATAATGTAATATTTCATTGTCAAACAAAATATTTTAATGCTTTTTTACAGACTGTTGTATTAAACAAATGTACATTACATAGCTGCACATTTTATTATATTTCGTTTGACAGAAATATAATATATTTCATTGTTAAACAAAATATACCTACCTACGCGCAATTTCTCGACAAGTCTATATATAAAAGTGTGTAACGTCCGTCCGTCCAAACGGATCCGGTTGCCGCATTCCGCGACCATCCCAAATACATAAATACATATAATTTGCGGCAACGGGACGCGAAACCGGGCCGTGGAGCATGTATGTCGAGAAAGTGAAGACGGAGAGAAGATGCTATATGTTATTCGTCACATTTGGGCTAATTGACTTTCGTTTGTATGTGTTAATGAGGGTTGAAGGTTAAGTTGTATGTTTGGTTGAGATGGATGGGTGTGCGAGCACTACATGGTGGTCCGGCATAGATTGATGTATGTAGATCTATTGTATTAAGTTTCCGGATTTTATAATAGATCGATCCATCTCATCTTATGGTGTCGGAGAAGGCGACTAAGTGAGTGACAGGAAACCGGCAGCAGCGTTTTACCTGGGTACAAATGAAACCTGCTGTCACCAACCCACCTGCCAAGCGTGCTGACTATGGAAATTCCTCCTAAATGACAATAGGCTATTATGGCTAAAAATTGTAATTAGTCCGTCTTTTAGCTTATTCAAAAATAAAAGATACGTATTTTTTTATTTGTAAATTAGACTAAAGGTTACAAAGTTACAGCCCATTGAAATAACGCGTGACGTCACTAGGTGAGGCATTTTTACGGGAGCGAGTGACGTCAAAGACTACCAATCCTAACTTTTGATGCCTTGTATCTTTGCTTTTGTTTATTTGAATGAAAAAAGAAAAAAATACGTGTCTTTTATATTTGAATAAGCTGAAAGACGGATTAATTACATTTTTTTTTAATTTTTAGTTTTAAAGGCCAATGTGCAGCAGTGAATTTTATCTAGGCTAATGATGATGATGATGACCGGACACCCTTTGCCCTAAACTCGTATTGTTTTAAAGCATACTTTCCATCCATTCAGGATTCCAACCTTGGAGTAAGGTTATATAATACAAGATGGCGGCGTGAAAGCGGTCATTGGCCCCGAGACGCGTATGCACAAGAAAGCTGGTGCCATCACGCAATGTACACACACCCACACATCACCTACCTCCAACGGGCAACATTACCCAAGCGATTTTCAACTTTCCGTCCAACTCATAAGGTCTATTATGTGTTAAAAAATTTTGACATTTTTGGGTAGTTGGATCTGTGGTTGCCTGTACGCTCGGCCGTTTGTAAAGGAATGAGGGGTTTCTAGAATGGTATATCTGTAGATGGCATTGAGGCGAGAGCCTCCGGATCGAATCCCGGTTGGGTTAGTTTAGAGAATTCTCTGATTTGACTCGAGCTTGAGTGCTCTGGGATCGTCATTTAATCATAAATGAAGTTTCTTTACCTACATATTTCCCTTTTTTTTCTATTTCACAAACACAAAAAGCCCTTAACGCCTTTAGTATCATTTTGTGCAACACAGTTTTAAAAAATATGTATAAGAGAATACCTTGACCATTACACGAATTAATTACTAAAATTGTTAATTGAATTGAAAATTAAATGTTCCTATACTGTTTAATTTTATTACTGTAAGCTACATTTAGTTTTAAAGCCTATAATGCTACTAAACAAAAACTCAGAATCCATTTGTCCTCCGTCATACATAAAATAAAAAATAAAAAGTTTATTCCTGCAAGTAGGTTCACTAGTAATACTTTTGGACGTTATATTTTTTTCCTACCAGCATTTCGACGTGTAGCCAGCTGAGAAGAAGTGCCGCAACAAACTCAACAGTTTTTTTTATATAGTGGCTCGACATAAACGGTTAACTGGTAGAGCATGTTCCTAGCATTAAGTTCGCCTTTTGTACCATTTTGTGCAATAAAGTTTAAATAAATAAATAAATAAACCCTTGGTTCAGTAGGCTGAGGTTACCTGATGAGCCATCGAGCCAGTCAATGAAAGATCTTTTTTAAGAGAGGTAGGGCATAGCGAATCTTCGCTCGAATTGAGCTGCCCATCCGGGGAAGGACCCTATAGAATACTGCAGCCGAATGACCTCCGGGTCGTGTTTCTGCTGGTGAGTAGGGTCTCCGGAGCTCGTGGGGGGTAAGGGTTGGGCCGGCATGGCAGTGGCAACTGACAGGTAACTAACCAGTTACTTGTCAGCTGTCACAGCGACTTGGGCTTCTCTTTCGCTTTCCATCAGGCGTAGGGAAGCCATTATGTCGAGCTATTATAAAAGAAAATCTACATGTATATCTAGTCAAATGTTACCTGCAGGATACATGACGCAACATTCAGACGATAAGTACTCAGTGTCATTGTTACACCACCGCTCAGGTGTATATTTCGCAAGCCAACCGGATACGTTATTTTTTCGAAGCGTGGTGAAAGTGGCTTGGGCTCGAAAGCTAGAGAAAGTGTTGCCACTACGTCATTAGTGCGACAAACAATGATTGTTGTTACCTCATTCTGGCCTTTGGAGGTCGAAGGATACATTCTTGGTTATGTTTATTGACTATTTGGGGACGCAGGATTGAGGTAAAAGTTTCGGGGAAATATAGTAGCTAGGATGTTTTTATTATTTTTCTTAGCGTGTCGATGGCAATCTATATAAAGTTTTTTTTACAAAATGAGTGTTCAGAATCAGCCCACATCAGTCCACTGCTGGACATAGGCCTCTCCCAATACTCGCCACTTCGATCGATCCCGGGCCTCACTGGACTGATGTGGGCTGATGATGATGATGATGATGAGTGTTCAGAATGACCTCACTCCACCTGATGCTAAGCGTGAGGTCCAAATGCGCCTGTCGCCCTCACCCTGAAGGCCCACTGAGATGCCGTTTCACGCCCCGCCTAAAGAACCCAGGATTGTAAGAGGAAGGAAACACATGAGCTGGAAGGGCATTCCATGATTTTAATGGCACGGGGCAGGAACGAGGAACTGAACCTCTTGGTGCGCGCCACTATTGTCTGTTTGATCAGTCTCGATTTTGATTAGTTCATTCCATGTGCAGGACAAAGTGCATGCAGGACAGGAATATTGTACCATAAGCAATGAATTGTCAAGTTCTTTTGTGAAAGGAAATAATTATTCGTTCATTATTCAAATATGAGATTAGTACCTACCTACACAATTTAAGCAAACTGTACTAAACAAGAGAAGACATTCAAACTAGAACTTAGGACTGGAGATTATTTAAGGTAAGATTTTTAAAATTTGGTTGATTAAACCTATTAATTACAAGGTTTTCCAAAGTGTACCTGATTTTTGAGTATAGAGTAGTTTTTTTTTTTAGGTATTTAGAGATATTGTAAAGGGATATCGAAAGAACTGTTCAGTCAAGTTAAGAACAGAAAGGCAGTTCTTCTATTTCCGATTACAAAACGGTGGAAATATCGTTGTATAGTTATAATAGTGACAGTGATAGCTTAAAACAGTACTTTAATCAATTTGTTCATAACCAAAGATATAGATTAAAATTAAATTAAAGATTTTTCAGGATGATTTCTATTTATACCCAAAAATTGGTCAATCATGGTATGGATTTTCGAAACATTAACAGTTTGCATATGTACCTATAGGATTTCAATAAGATCTAAATTATGTATAAATATACTGTGTGTATTGTATTTGAAGGTCTATACACAGAATATATTGAAGTACATAAGTGTGTACGCAAACACAGCTCCCTCTCTTTTTCCTCATAATCCGATGAGAGGATACGATTGGAGAGAGATCAAGTACGGTATCAATGGCTCAACGTATTTAATCTACTAATTATACTTCCAATAAGTCCAAAACTAATACTTTTTAATAGATATGCGTTCCCACAAGCGTGGGTGGTCAAATCGAAGCCGCACCTGAATTATACCGAGAAAAAAAAACACATACATGGAAAGTAGTCTTCCTACTTCCCACAAACTTCCGCTACATCATCATCCATACGAAAAACTACTTTAAATCCTTCCCTTTGAGTGCGTTTTCCCTTACCAGCTATACTATAGTTATGCTCATCTGGTGTCGAAGACCAGACAGGGCATGTTTACCAGTTCTCTCCGTGTGAAAGCGAAGAGAAAGGCATCAAAGTGCCTAGTGGTCCCAAATTCCAATGGCCGCTTGTGAAAGATGTTTTTTTACCACTTCACAGCAAACTGTAGCAGGTGTATTTTGAAGGATGAGAGAGTTCACAGGGATTTGGTGGGGATAAACGGGATAAACAGTGAATGATAATGATTAGTGGTGAATTTCTCCATGGGTATTTTTTTAGTTGGGAGCAGAAAATGTGATGAACATTACTTATAAGTATTGAGTTTAAGAAAGATAGATTCTTTTTTGCACAAACACAACTATAGACACACAAGGGTTGACTGGTAGAGAATGCTCCTAGCATTAAGTTCGCCTTTTGTACCATTTTGTGCAATAAAGTTTAAAAAAGTAAATAAAAAATAAATAAATAAAACTATTACAGGAAAACACATTACAAACATAGTGCAATTTAGACGATGTTAGGTATCGTTAATAGCGATCTTTTCCAAACAACCTTCAGGATTGAAAGATTTGTTCATATAATACAAATGCTCATTCCTTGCTAGTTCCTTTGCGATCTAATAAATGTATACGTATATGATATTGGCTGATACGTTTGTATATAATTTAGCATGCATGAATCATAATAGATCTACATTTTCGGAATACATTTATTAGAAATTGATACAATCTGTATGTATAGCGTAAATAAAAGACACATGTATGACATAAAGGTTTAACTCTACTCTTAAAAATTTTAAAGTTCTTAGAATACTACCAATTTCTATAGTATATTCTAAATTAATGGCTAAGACATTCTATATATGTATTTAAAAACTATAACAAAACTTCCTTTGAAATTTATGAAATGAAGTTTTGATTATTTTCGTTGTATAAATTACTATTATTGAGTTCATAGTTAATACAACAAATAAAACATACAATCCATGATTTAAAAAAAATCTGTCAATTATTATAGATATAAGAAACAGATGTCTTAATTCCACATTTCTGGTATTTTTAAATTTTATCAAGCATTGGTTTCGATTTTATAACAAACAAATATCAAACCAGAAATATATTCCGGGCTAAGTACTACCATAACTCTACACTATTACAGATCGGAGCCCGTTGGGTTTAGGGTTGGGCCGGCATGGCGGTGGCAACTGACAGGTAACTGACCAGTTACTTGCCCGTTGTCACAACGACTTGGGCTTCTCTTTCGCTTTCCATCAGGCGTAGGGAAGCCATTTATGTCAAGCCACTATAAAAAAAAGATCTTTTTAAATACAGTAAGAGATAATGGAACCTGGGACTTTCGGGCTATCGGTGCATTCTTGATTGATTCACAAACCTAATCACATTACTTGCAGCCAAACCGCTCAGAAACCCAAAACCAAAAAGCAAACCAATCTAACAAAAATGAAATTCTTGGTTTATAACCCCATAAATACCAATATCCTTATAATGATAAAAATCCCATTGTTTATCTATTGTGTCTGGAAGTCTGAGCATTACGTAGGTATTTATAGTAAAACTATACTTTAATCTATATATTTAATCTATACTTTTCAAGAAAGTAAGTACATTATACTACAGTACATCCGCCATGAAATTTTTCCTAGTAATTGGTTTGATAACTCATATCAAATGACCTTAATTTACAAAGATTATTTATAAAGCGTTTTAATTAACCTTCTGTCTTATTATCCACTATTAATATAATTTACGAAGCTCTTAATCTTATTTCCCATTTTCAATTTTCACATCTTTCGTTAAAAATGATAATCCGAACTCTCAAATTCCAACAAATGGGTGTTTCGTCATTTGAATATAAGAAATCGGATGAAAAATACAACAAAAATGGATAGGAGTGAAAGTGTACGCACACAGACAAACAATGCGATTGTGTGTGTAGAGAAAGTTGGCTGCGTTGGATCTCAGCACAGGGAATAAGCTGGAGTAGATGTAGAGTTGTATATTTTTATGTAATGGAGGTTAATTACAAGAAAAGCTGTTAATGATTAAAAGACTTGATTTAATTGATTTTTTATTTATTAGACTAGTCATCATCAGCCTATCGCAGTCCACTGCTGGCCTTAGGCCTTTCCAGTCGTTCTCCATTACGGGCAAACGCCTGGTAGTTTAACCTATATTCGCCATGCTTGGCAGTCGGTTTGGCGATCGCAAGTCGTAGGTTTTCGCTTCGGTAATACAGCAGTATTCTTATATAGTATTTGCGATGATTTAGTATCTGCGATGGGCTGATGATGATGATGGGCAGCAGCCCATCTCAGTACACTGCTGGACATATGCCTCTCCAGTTGTTCGCCATTTTGGTCAAACATGTCTGGCTTTACCCATAATCGTCACGCTGGGCAGGTGGGATGGCCCGCCATCATGTGGAATTTATTTATGATTAAGTACGATTTAATTACCATTGGGTTGCCTCTAGCCTGTTTCATACATTCAGCAGGATGTATCACGGGCAGGTGACAATGGCTTGGAGCAAAAAGATGATAGTTCGCTCCCTTACATCCCATTAATTACAAATCAAATAACAATTACTGAATACCAAACACTAACTGTAATAATTCCAAGTTTGATAACGCTTCTCCGCAAATGTAGGACTGACGGTTGCTCAGGATGGCTGGCAAGTATTGGATACGAGAAGCCCATGATCTAGCAAGGCGACGGACAATTTAAGAAGCCTATGTTTAGCAGTGGACTGTGAAAGGGTGACGATGATTCTGGCTGGCTCGATGGCTCATTTGGTTGACTGGCTCTGTGGCTCATTTGGTAGTGACCTCTGCCTTCTGTGCCAAGGGTCGTGGGTTTGATTTCCGCACAGTGTAAACATTAAGCTGTGAAGGCTACGTCCGACCGGAATCGTAGGAGGCAGGTCCGTGCAGGGGGTTCCAGTGACCACGATCCTCAGTAATGAGGGACCGATTGAAGAGAGAGTAAACATTAATGTTAATGAACATGCCTGTTTCTATTTGTCTGGGTGTTTTCTATGTATGATAAGTATTTATTTACATAAAAAGTATTTGCGTAAGTTTATCAGTTGTCTAGTAGCCAGTACAAGCTTCGGCTTAGTTTGGTACTAGATGGCGATGTGTGGCCCAAAGTGGCTGGTCTTGGGATGTTTACATGAATCTGGTCAGCTACAATTTGACCAAAATATAATCAAAACAAAATCGACTCCATACATTTCTCTGTCCATACAGTTTTGATGTATATGTGGGTGAGTGAAAGGCGTATACACACACTGTCATCACAACATCATCTAAGGTGTGTGGGTGAAGATGCCATGTCTTTTTTTTATGCATTCTGTTCTATTGAAAACTAGTATAAAAGTGGAATTGTGCGTTTGTGCCGGCTAGTTTCTATTCTGGCTTCCTTGGCGATGCTATGCTTTTCAGGTTAGGGAAAGCTGTTTATTTCTAAATGAACAGAACGATTAGTAGTTTAGCGATATATTTAATTCGCACTCGAAGTACTTAGTAGATTGTTGCTACAGAATTTGATCAATGCTAGCTAGATTTCAAATATATTAACTTATTTCACGGAGAAATCAGTAATAACTTGATTACTCACTTCAAATTAAGTTTATAAGATACAAAAATTGTGATAAAAAAGCATTTTTCTAATAATAGGCATAAACCAATGTCTTATTATTTTTATTCGTTATGAAAATAAAAAAATCTCTCCTAATTGTATCTAAGAACCAATTTTCATTATTGCATTTTATTTTCTTAAAAGAAATTACTTATTTTACTAGAAAGCTTGTAGAAAATTCATCTTTGCGTATTAAAAACCCATGTATTGGACTTACTTACGTTATGTAGATTAATTCTCTAAAACATGAAGAAAAAATAGAAGTCAAACATTACCTATGTGTGCTCACAACTTAATTTGAACATGACACGAAACTTTAATTCATATTTTTTTGTGAACGTGACTTAAATTTATATTATTACTTTTAGTAAATCTATTGTTCGATTATTCTTTCTTAATTAATATGTAAATAATATGTTTTTAAATCATATCATAAACTTCAAAATATACAGAAGTGTGTAATATAACTAAAAACATACAATATGTAATCCTAATCTTTAGGTCACAATAATTTAAAAAAAGTTAATTATCACCCCAAAGTATTATAATTGTCCTGATTATCATTACTGGATTAGTTGTTTAAGATCCCTAACTAATAAGCCTTGATAATAATTAGAAAAATCTATAAGTAACAAAGTTAACTTTTTTCTATTAGGAATCTTTGAGGGAGACCTCTGCCCAGCAATGGAACATTAAACGTTACAAAAAATAGCACCCAAGTCGCTGCGATAACGGACAAGTAACCAAAACCAATCAGTTGTTACTGGCATAAGCCTGTAGGTTCTTTAGTTATTTACCGTCTGATACCGAAACGCGACCCATTCACTTAAAATCTACAATATCTTAACTAATATTATAAAGCTGAAGAGTTTGTTTGTTTGTTTGTTTGAACGCGCTAATCTCAGGAACTACTGGTCCGAATTGAAAAATTCTTTTTGTGTTGAATAGACCATTTATCGAGGAAGGCTTTAGGCTATATAACATCACGTTGCAACTATTAGGAGCGAAGAAATAATGGAAAATGTAAAAAACAACGGGGAAAAAATAACTATTCCACGCGGACGAAGTCGCGAGCACAGCTAGTTAAAAATATGATAGCAGATCGGAAGAAAGAGGAAAATATGGAATTTGAATTTATAAGCGAAATAGATTAAATTAAACACCGATTGGTTTAGTTTACGTAAACTTTTCACTAGATGTCGCCACTTGTTCTTTAAGGCGCTTTACTCAATGTAACGATGGTTTTGAACATTTCGCGGCATACTATTATTTAGTAATTCGTTTTTACTATGTAATTCGTTTTCTCACTGTGGTTTCCGCGTTTAGAATAGGATTACCCCATGCTATCCCGTGAAAGTCGTAGAACACGACTAAGGGAATTACAGGAAGCCGATAGAAGCGTTTATCTGGGTACAAATAAAACCTACTGCGGTCACCAACCCGCCAGCCAAGCAAGGTGACTAAGGCAAATACCCTCAAATGACAATTTCGAGAGACTTATGTCCAGCAGTGGACGTTTGCCCGCTGATGTGATGATGATGATAAATAAAAATAACACATTTCATCATCATCATCATAAACACAGTCCACTGCTGAACATAGGCCTCTCCGGTTGTTCGCCATTTAAGGCATACATCTGGAGGATATACCCATAATCGCCACGTTGGGCAGGCGGGTTGGCGATCGCAGGCGTAGCTTCTCGCTCCAGTGACGCTGCTGCCCGTCATCGGCCTGTGGTATTTAGCTACGCCTTCAATTGTGATGGTTATACCGCCACCAGTCGGTTACCAGTGTGATGATACTATTAACTACATGTAAATAAAATAAGTTAATTGTCCCAGTTTAATTTTATTTTTCAAAATAACTAATCTAATGATACAGTCTTGTTGTAGGTACTTATTGTATAATAAATTATTATTACCTAATTAGTTTGGTCTATGATTAACAAACAAACCCGTAAAAATGACCTTAAATATTAATAGGTACAATACATTTAACATTTTCTCTGAATTTTCAATTATAAATATTATTCGCACCCTGTTCCATCCATTCCGTCATTAATTTATACATTTCTTATCATAATTATTTAAATATAAAATTTTAATGTTAAACTGTAAATTATACAACGTTAAATATAGAATTTGTAATAATAAACGATAAAAGCACCATATAATTCAGCTCTAAAGAACAGAAAACAAAAATATATTAAAGCTAGAAGATCAATTTTAATATTGGATAGGTATAATTTAAATTAGGTTTTAGTAACTTATAATCTAAAAAGATCATTTGGAAATAATTATATTATCTAAAACGTCATTTTTCACTATTAAAAAAAAAGTTAAATGTGATAATTTTAAGAGTCACATTCATGTAACTTAATAATACTGAAAGTATTAAGTAACACTTAAGAAGTGTTAGAAGAGAAATTTTCAAAAATAAAATCAATAAATATAGCCGAAACTTATCATAAATAAAGCAAAACCAATGTGTTTTTTTTCAATCTATGTCATTTGTTATTCTAACACATTCACTCATACATAAATAATAACATACCGTGACAAGCTATGCTGGTCTTACCGCAAAATCGGTTGACCCTATAACATCGATCATCAGTAATTCACTGGACATGTCACTGGCATACAAACCTTTCTGAAAAATTAGGTCCATTAAAATTTTTATTGCAATTAATTTTAAAAGAGCGCGCAGAAGTATTGTTTGCTTTTACTAATAGATTTAGAATTGAAAGTTAATAAACCTGTTTACAAATATTGCTGTATAATTATTTTTGCGCGTTTAAATCTTGTTATCCGCCAGTTTACCAGGAGCAGATAGGTTTTATGAGTTTGGCAGGAGCAGGTGAATCCCAGGAAGAACGCCAGATTAAGTACCTACTCAACCTATAGGCTAAAAATCAGTTTTTTTTTTATATAGTAACACAGCATAATGGCCTCTGGCTCGTCACTTGATGGAAAAAGAGAGGTCCTAGTCGCTGCAGCAACGAAATAGTAATTTATCAAATCAATCACTTATCAGTTGCCACTGCCATGCTGACCTGTGAAATTGTTCTGGTTATACAACTACTGAAAAATGACAGGTTATTTAAAATAGGCGGGCGAAAGATTTCTAAAATGAACGAATTACATTAAACAATTAGGTAATGTTTATCATACATATTTTGACGGCCTATATGATTATAAGTGGACGTGGTCTCTGCCTACCCCTCTGGGAGAAAAGCGTGACGTTATGTATGTATCGGTATTAGGTAAACAAGTCATCTGCTCTGTGTCCAGTTAGGTACATTCTGATCGAAGTTCCGTCAATAGACGGAATAGGAATACCTAACTAATACTACTAAAATTTTATGAAGGTATCTGTGACTTGTATGCCAAATCGTTGGCGTCCTGGGCTATGCTTGAAGACCTGGCGTACGGGTACGAAGAGGCTGGTGCTGTGGGCGACGACCATTGCTGGGGCGAGGACTGGAAGCCGGCGATCTGATGAAGAAGGTGGTGTATTAGAAACGTTGTAGGCTTTAGATAGATACTTTATATATGTCACCGGAAAATAGCAAGAATCGTAAGTTGATCAATTTCCTAGGTAGTTGATTAACTTTCGGAAAATAACAAACGGTAGTTGAAATGTATTATTTAACGCAATGGATTTCAGTTAGTTGATCAATTTACGGTAGCCTGACAGTCATTTAATAATTCACGATTTTGACACAAATAAAATCGTCCTCAAATGGGCCAATCGTTGCTCAATGTACTATTTAACGTTGCACTATGACCCGTAACTTAATACACTGTTCCCTGATTGGTTGCCGGGATAACGCCACGTGAGCCATTGAACCAATCAACGTTCACCTCACCTTCGTCGGATGATTTTACGGCATGACCCCGTAAAATGATCAATTTACTAAAATACATACGTTAAATAATACATTTCAACTGCCGTTTATTATTTTCCGGAAGTTAATCAACTACCTAGGAAATTGATCAACTTACGATTCTTGCTATTTTCCGGTGACATATATATATGTACGGTATATACGCATGTGAGGTAGAGTCTTCGCTCGGATTGAGCCGCCCGTCCGGGGAAGGACCTCCACCCTATGAAATACCGCACCCACGGTTTCCGGAGCTCGTAGGGGGTTAGGGTTGGGCCGGCATAGCGGTGGTAAGTGACCACTTACTCGCCCGTTGTCACAGCGACTTGGGCTCCTCTTTCGCTTTCCAGGCGTAGGGAAGCCATTATATCGAGCTACTATAAAACACTCTTTAATGTACATAATAATTGGCAACCATTTTGATCATAGGCAACCTCCACTACCATTCAACAAGATTGGTTCGAATGCTGCCTCTGACTCAGTGGTCACGGGTTCGATTCCCGCACAGTACAAACAATCGTATGCATGAACATGTCTGTTTGTATTGGTCTGCATGCTATGTATAATATATAATGTATTTATTTTCAAAACAAAACAATAACTGTAGTACAAGCTTCGGCACCATTTGGGTCTGACCCAGACGACCCCAGATAGAGAGGTCAATTCTGTACATGAAATATATTTTCAAAATAACTATCAGGGGGTGATTAGTAATATTTTTGTCTGTCTGTCTGTTCGTTATAGACAAAAAATTACCTGACGAAACTTGGCACAATTATTCTTTATACTCCTGGGCAGGTTATAGTATACTTTTCATCACGCTACAACCAACAGGAGCAGAGCAGTGTTATGAAAACGGGAGAAATTTTTATCTGTATGTTTGAACCCGCATCACGCAAAAACTACTGCATGGAATTCAATGCGGTTTTCATCAAGGTTTTGCTAGAGGTCTAACTTAAAGTTTTATGGAAGTCCGTTATTTTTAGAGGATCGAGGCCCGCATGTGAGGCTTCCCTCGCATGACCGTATTGTTGGCGTTGTTGTTAAAACCCGATATCTACGCGTGCGACGCCGCTGGCACAGCTAGTTAATAATAATAATAAATAATAAATATCAGACAACATCACATACATCGCTCCGATCCAAAAGTAAGCTTTAGCACTTGTGTTATGGATATCAGAACAACGAAGGTACCACAAATAACACCCAGACACGGAACAAACACAAGTGTTCATCACACGAATGTTTGTCCCGGGTGGGAATCGAACCCACGACTCTTGGTTCAGAAGGCAGGGGTCACTACCAATTGAACCACCGAGCCCGTCGAACAGAGAGTTACAAATGAACCTCACCTTTCCACTCAAATTGTTAAGGCCTCCTCCGCTCAGGAGTTTCTGGATGCCCAGGGCTGCAGCGGCCAGGAAGGCCAGCTTGGCTACCACTAGGGCCTTAGTGACCAGTAGAGTGAGACCTCCGAACAGCAGACCGAGCACAGCGATGACCTTCACTCCGATACCAGCTAGGAGAGGCGTGTACTTCTTGATCTTTCCTCGCGCTGAAAAGAAAGGTTAGTTAAATAAATCTATACTTATAATAAATCTGTAGAGAGGTCAATTCTGTACATAAAATATTTTTTCAAAATAACTATCAGGGGGTGATAAGTGATCGATACTGATACCAAAAATGCAATCAGTAAAATTTTTGTCTGTCTGTCTGTCTGTCTGTCTGTATGTTCGTTATAGAAAAAAAACTACTGAACAGATTTTGACGAAACTTGGTACAATTATTCTTCATACTCCTGGGCAGGTTATAGGATACTTTTCATCACGCTACAATCAATAGGAGCGGAGCAGTGACGGGAAGTGTTGGGAAAACGCGAGAAATTTAAACCTGTATGTTTGAACGCGCATTACGCGAAAACTACTGCATAGAATTGAATGCGGTTTTCACCAATGTATTGCTAGAGGTCTAACTTAAAACTTAGGCACAAGGTATAGATGGGTATTATATGGAAGTCCGTTATTTTTGAAACCCGATATCCACGCGAGCGACGCCGCTGGCACAGCTAGTAATAAATAAAATAAATAACCCAAGACATGCCATGCTGGGCCACACAGCGCCACCTAGCCCCAAACTAAGCCGAAAGCTTGTACTATGGGTACTAGACAACTGATAAACTTACTTAGATACATTTTTTTTGTAAATAAATACATAATATTATATATAGAAAACACCCAGACCAATACAAACAGACATGTTCATGAACACAAATGTTTGTACTGTGCGGGAATCGAACCCACGACCCTTGGCGCAGAGGGCTGAGGTCACTACCAAATGAACCACCGAGCCTGTCAGTTAGATTGGTACATTAAGAAAAAAATCCATATCGATGTAGCATTGGGTGTCACGAAACGTCGTGTAGCTATACCGAAGTATCCACCCTATAGAATACCGCAGCCAAATGACCTCCGGGTCGTGTTTCTGCCGGTAAGTAGGGTTTCCGGAGCTCGTGGGGGGTTTGGGTAGGGCCAGCATGGCGTGGCAACTGACTGGTAACCAGTTACTTGCCCGTTGTCACAGCGACTTCGCCTCTTTCGCTTTTCGTCAGGCGTAGGGAAGCCATTATGTCGAGCTACTATAAAAAAAAAGTGAGAATGGGCGGACCACATGGCACTCAGTGCCAAATTCGTGGAGTAAGTGCCTACTTGGATGGCGACGGTGGGGTAAATTGCGACCTCTAGGAAGATACCACAGACCGATGACGGGCAGCAGCGTCACCGGAGCGAAAAGCTACGCCTTGCGATCGCCAACCCACCTGCCCATCGGCGATTACGGGTATATCCTCCAGACGTTTGCCCTAAGTGGCAACTGGAGATGCCTATGTCCAGCAGTGGGCTGCAATAGGCTGATGATGATGTGTACAACACCTTTACATTACTGTATATCGTACGTATGAACTTGTAAGCGCGTAGTATAGTTCCCGGCGCACCGGCTAACCTTGACCGAGCGGCCGGTTGCGCTGTCTGACATAACAGGGCATTCAACCGACTTTCCTTTTTCGCTCGTACGGTACAGTACAGTGTTAGCCATATATGAGACGCTACTAAACGATAGATCGATAGCTATTTTTCACCAACTTCAAAAAAAGGAGAAGGTTATTAATTCGACTGAACCTTTTTGTACGATGAATGTTGGTTTACCACATTACTCTATGGAATATGTATTACTTGGTATATTTATGTAGGCTTATTTTACGTGTTTAATATGAAATAGATAGTTTTGCACTAGGTTCCCCATCTCTGTCGAATCTGGTTTGATCTACATGAAGGTTGTCTGGAAGAGATCGCCAGGCCACTATAAGAAATAATTGTTTTCTTATTAGTTACATCTATTTTTTGGCAAGAGGCGGCAGACGAGCAAATGTGATGCTTGATGGTAAGCAGTCGACACAGCCTATGGACACCCGCAACTCAAATCAGGGATGTAAGGGAGCCTGTCACCTTTTCGCTCCAAGCCATCCTCACCTGTCCGTGGTGCATCCTACCGAACAACAAACGAGGCTCTGGCAAACCGACTGGTGGCGGTAAAACCATCACGATTGAAGGCGTAGCTAAATACCACAGGCCGTTGATGGGCAGCAGCGTCACCGGAGCAAGAAGCTACGCCCTGCGATCGCCAACCCGCCTGCCCAGCGTGGCGATTATGGGTATATCCTCCAGAAGTTTGCCCTAGGTGGCGAACAACTGGAGAGGCCTATGTCCAGCAGTGGACTGCAATAGGCTAATGATGATGATGATGATGAACTCAAATCGAGTTCTGGGGTCGCTGCCGGCCTTTTAAAAAGGAGTACGCTCGTTTCTTGAAGGCTCCCAAGTTGTAGCTCGGAAAGACTGTCGCAGAGAGTTGGTTCCACAAAACCGATGCGCGAGGCAAGAAGTTCCTCATAAAGCGTACAGCGCAAATTGTCTTACCTTCTTCGAAAGTCCTTGCTGCATCCCTTAGTTCTCCAGGTTCAAATTTGACATTTAACTTATCTTCTCCGGATGCATCTCTGAAAAAATAAAAAATAAATTACAATATAAAACAAAGTCGCTTTTGTGGCCTGTCTGTCCCTATGTATTAACATATTCTCATCGTAATTAGTCCTACAACGTCCACAGTTGGACATAGGCTTCCCCCAATAACAATGGGGGGATTTGTCTTAAACACCAGGCCTTTTTGGATTTTGGATTGGTCTCCGAAGTACGTTTTATTTGTCCCTAAGTTTCCTGTTATTCCCCTCGTTGTCTTTTTTGACACCCACGGGATGTGATGGGGTGGTCTTATTCTAAATTCACAATTATTATACATACTTATACACATATTTATATAACTCAAAAGTGACTGACATAGTGATCTATCAACGCACAGCCCAAACCACTGGACGGATCGGACTGAAATTTGGCATGCAGGTAGATGTTATGATGTGGGCATCCGCTAATAAAGGATTTTGATCAATTCTACCCCCTACGGGGTAAAATAGGGGATGAAACTCTATTCCACGCGGACGAAGTCGCGGGCACAGCCAGGTTATACATATACATAATCCTAATTATCATCTCCCCTAACAATAAAACAACGCCATTTTAATGAGCGTCATAAACTTAAGATAACTGTTTCAAAGCGAACATTAATTAAAGAGAACATAAGTTTAAATAAAGGCAATTCTCAAGCATGCAATCAGATTATAACTTTCGCTTGTAAGACAAAGGTATTTAGATAAAGAGTTGACATTATAAATGATTTAGATGAAACACTAACAGGATTTAAGAAGTATGTATGTCACATAGACCTTTAGCATACTGTTCAAAGGAAAAATAATGTAAATCACCGCTTCATTTCCTTGTGATTTCTGGATCTAAAACAGGATCACCCCATTTCATCTCATGGGTGTCGAAAATGACTAAGAATATCAGGAAACAGGGCCCCTAATCACCAAAAACGAAAACGATCGTTTGTTGAACGGATCGCGTATTTTTGCCCCATAAATCATTATTTGTCCCACCCGTGTTCGAATCGACTTTGATGCATTTTAGTTCGCGTATTTGAACACGGGAGGTCAAAGTCAAAGTCAAAGTCAAAATACCTTTATTCACATAGACTTAAAATAAGCACTTATGAATCGTCAAGTAAAAAATAATGTAGAAATACAAAAAGTAAAGTAAGAATGTGAATAAAAGCAATTTAAAAGAAGCTACCGCCGTGTTCGGAAAGTAGATTTCTACCGAGAAGAAACGGCAAGAAACTCGGTAGTTACTCTTTTTAAATCGCCAATTGTTACATGTTTAGGTATTACAACATTTTTTAATATTTTAAAGTTAAACAATGCAAAATAAAAGTTGAGTCTATACAATGCAAAGTTTACTACGAAGCAGCAGTCCAAGAGATGTTGTCGTTGAGGAAATCTTCTACTCTATAATAGCCCCCTTTTATAAGTAAGGACTTCATGTATGATTTGAATTTGTGAATGGGCAGTTCAACAATATGTTCCGGTAACCTGTTGAACAATTTGATACCCAATCCTACAAACGACCCACTCACCTTACTCAGCCTCAGACGTGGAACGGCAAGCTTGTGCTTATTTCTAGTGTTTAAATTATGATTATCTGAATTTTTATTGAATTGACTTAAATGTTTACGTACATAAACAACACAGTCAAAGATATACTGTGATGCTACCGTCATTATGTTAATTTCTTTAAAAAGTTCTCTAAGTGATTCGCGTGTCTTTAAACCATATATAGCGCGGATGGCCCGCTTCTGCAGTACAAAGATTGTTTGTATGTCAGCAGCTGACCCCCGGAGGGACAAATGAGAGGGATTTATGGGGCGAAAATACGCGATCCGTTCAACGAACGATCGTTTTCGTTTTTGGTGGTAGGGGCCCAGGCAGCATCGTCTACCTGAATACAAATATAACCTACTCCGATCACAAACTTGCCTGCCAAGTGTAATGACTATTAAAGTCAAATCCTCTCCCAATTCAATTGTAATGGAAATCGAAAGTTTCAAAGTACCAGGCTACCTGTCAATAAATTCGTAACTAATTTTTTTTTGTAGTAGCTCGACATAATGGCTTCCCTACGCTGATGGAAAGCGAAAGAGAAGCCCAAGTCGTTATGACAACGGGCAAGTAACTGGTCAGCTACCTGGCAGTTGCCATTGCCATGCGGGCCCAACCCTAACCCCTCCACGCGCTCCGCAAACCCTACTCAATGGCAGAAACACGATCCGGAGGTCATTTGGCTGCGGTATCCTATAGGCTGGAGGTCCTTCCCCGAACGGGCGGTTCAATTCGAGCGATGATTCGCTATACCTCTGTCAAAGTACTGATATAGAATTATTGTGAAACAATTCTTCAATACGTAAACAAGGGTCTACTTTCCCGATCTTCAACTCGCTTGTCAATACATTGGTTACTAAATGGTGAATCTGTGTAACACGCGGGCTATTGTTAAAGTAAGTAGTTTTTGTCGCTTTCGCATAGAAAAGGATGGAAAGTGAGTTGCAAACAAACAGATTGAATCATTTGTCTTCGGTCACTTGAAGTTTTGTGGGTCAAATGACTCAGGTTACACAACTCGTCAACAGGATATTTGGTAAACAAACTTTTGTTAATTAAGTACCTGTCTGTTTTTGTTTTAATCAAGAAATACTTTTTTTTTATTGACTTGACTGGCTCGGTGGCTCATTTTGGTAGTGACCTCTGCCCTCTGAGCCAAGGGTCGTGGGTTCCGTACAGTACAAACATTTGTGTTCATGAACATGTCTGTGTGTATTGATCTGGTTGTTTTCTATGTATAAGTATTTATTTACAAAAAAAAATATGTATCTAAGTAAGTTAATCAGTTGTCTAGTACCCATAGTACAAGCTTCGGCTTAGTTTGGGGCTAGATGGCGCTGTGTGGCCCAGCATGTCTTGGGTTATTTATTTATTTAAATCTCCCCAAAAGTCATAGACCTATGTCCAGCTGTGGACGTTTGCACCCAACCCTAACCCCTACGAGCTTCAGAAACCTTACTCACCAGCAGAAACACAACCCGGAGGTCATTTGGCTACGGTATTTTATAGGGTGCAGGTCCTTCTCTGGACAGACGGCTTAATTGGAGCGAAGATTCGCGATGCCCTACTTAAATTGTGAATTGCCCTACCTCTCTTTACTTGATCTTCATCTTTTTTATTTTTCTTTGGTTCGCGGCTTCCCGACCGAAGATGAATTTAGTGAAAAATAAATCTACTTACTTCTCAATGGCCACTCCAGAAAACAGCTCAATTCTGCTCTCTTCCTCCACGCCGGCACCGGGAGCGGCGCTGCAGGCCACCACAGCTACGATCAGGAACACACAAAACACTCTCATCTTAAGGCTTAAGGTCGAAAGTTGACTGTACGGTCAAGAGGGACGTCCTTCCGAACGTAGGGCAGAGGACCAAGTGAGCCGAGTCCGGGATACCGAGGCTTTATATCGAGGGAAGATGCGTAAGGCAAAGGTTTAACAAACGAAGATCCGTGATGTGGGCGGCGTGAGAGGTTTTGATACTTAGTTAGTTTGTTAAATGAAAATTATAGGATGTTTTCATACTTTGTAGCTTATTTACAAATAAATAATACTGTCTTGTAATAATATTTACGTCGTAGATAAAATATGTATTTAAATATCAAACTACACAAAGCACGGGTTATTGAATTGTAAGGTATTGTCTGTTTTGTACACAGTGATTAATATTAAGTAAGGCCTGATTGATGGGTATATCCTTCAGATGTTTGCTCTAGGTGGCGAACAACTGGAGAGTCCAGCATAATATGTCCAGTAGTGGACTGCAATAGGCTGATAATGAATGAATGAATAATGAAGACCTGTTTCTATAATACTCCAATTCTACATATTTGACGGCCGGCTTAGTTCAGCAGTCGGGAACGCTGCCTTTGACAAAGACTGGTCGTGGGTTTGATTCTTCTTTCATGCCCTTACCATTTTATAATAGCATGGGTTAATATTATGGAATTTGTATCATGTTTCGTCCTTGTAATTGGCATTCGAAACAGTTTGTATGATTACTTATAAATTTCGAAAATACCAAATAGTTTATATTTTTGTTATTTACGTACGTTTTGAGTTTATACATTTAGGAGAATATTTTTAACAATTTCTTATCCGGGCTGATTTATTTGTCCGGATTGGTGTACACCCGAAGACCTAATTTACTTACCAACGTTGTAATGCTGTCAGTGTTGCAGAGTTTTGATGTCGGAAAATTTTAAACGACTCTTGTACAATTATGTTACCACAATTTCAGTCACTCAAATAATTTTTCACTAAGTATCAAGACGGTTCGCCCGCCGTACAAACTTAAAGCGTTCATTCATACACCTCGAATGCGCAAGAGTTCTATCGGTAGTCCGACAACAAAGGGGTACGACGACAAACACACGGACAAATCCTTTTCTGCCATACATGTCATTAAAATAAACCTTACCTGTTTTGAAATAAGGTTCTATATTAAATATAGGACAGTAGTGTGAGATTGCGTAATTTGATACGGAAGCTGAAATATTTCATATGTTATTATGGAAATGGTTTTTCCAGTAGATATGTAGCTTTCTCTTCGTTGCAAGCCCTTAGATGCATTTGTTTAGATGTACCTGGGAAATGTTTAGGTTTTTAATTTAATATTTATTGCACATAACAATGTATGTAAGCGACCTACTCGTATCAAGCCACGCAAGCCCTCGGTGCAACCTGCCGAATAACAAACGAGGCTCTGGCAACCGGCTGGTGGCGGTATTTAACCATCACGATTGAAGTCGTAGCTAAATACCACAGGCAGCTGCGTCACCGGAGCGCGGAGCTACGCTCTGCGAAAGCCAACCCACCTGCCCAAAGTATGGATTATGGGTAAAGTTTCCAAGGTTTCTGTCTAAAGTGGTGAATAACTGGAGAGGACCTATGTCCAGCAGCGAGCAGCGACTGTGATATATATGATAGGCCTCGTGTTGCTCAAAACAATGCAAACGGTGGATTAAAGGCATTTTCTGTGATTCCTGTGGTTTCCGCATAGAATAGGATCATCCCATCCCATGGTTTTCATAGGAAACGACTAAAGGTATAGCAGGAGACGGGCACCTGCGTTTCATCATCATCATCATCAGCCTATTGCAGTCCACTGCAGGACATAGGCCTCTAGTTGTATACCACTTAGGGCAAACATCTGGAGGACATACCCTTAATCGCCACTCTGGGCAGGCGGATTGGCGATCGCAGGGCGTAGCTTCTCGCTTCGATGACGCTGCTGCCCATCATCGGTCTGTGGTATTTAGCTACGCCTTCAATGATGGTTATACCGCCACCAGTCGGTTGTCAGCGCCTCGTTTGTTATTCGGCAGGATGCACCACGGGCAGGTGAGGTTGGCTTCGAACGATAAGATGATTGGCTGCTCCCTTATATCCCTGCGTTTACCGGGGTATAAATAGAACCTACTGCGCTCACCAACCCACCTGCCAAGAGTGGTGACTAAGGTCAAAATTCCCTAAATAATTTGTCAACTATGGTCTGGAGGTCTATGTCCAGCAGTGGACGTTACAGGCTGTCAATGAAGCAGCAGTGAAACAGTAAAGGCTTAAAAAAGAAACAAAAGAAAAGTGTGCACATTTTTTTTTATAACTTTTTGACAAAAAACTTCCTTTTTAGCGGTATAATCACATGTTATATCCTTTTACGTCAAATTTATTTAAAGCCCAAAGCTCTGTAAATGTTCGTAACGCATATTTGGTCCTTGAATTGATATGCCAATGGTTTTACGAGAGTGAAATCTTATTGTTTTTTTTTATTTCTTGGCACAGTCGTACTTATTCATACATTCCATGCGAAATTGTTTTCGGAATATTAATTTTTTGAGTTGTCTACTTTCTACGGGTTTCGTGATTTATTTTCAACAGGTATTGTCTACACATCGGCGTCTGTGAACTACTTGTTATCTGCTAGATAAAGTCTTGATTACTCTATGTAGCAGATAAAACACTTAAATAAATATCAGACAACATCACATACATTGCCCCGATCCCAAAGTAAGTAGCTTAAGCACTTGTGTTATGGGTATCAGAACAACGAAGGTACCACAAATAATAAATACTTAAATACAAACATAAACACCCAGACACGGAACAAACACAAGTGTTCATCACACGAATGTTTGTCCCAGGTGGGAATCGAACCCACGACCCTTGGTTCAGAAGGCAGGGGTCACTACCAATTGAGCCACCGAGCCAGTCAACACTTAAGGAAAAACAAATGAAAGCGAAAGAGGGACGTTCTTTTTGTGTCAAACCGAAATTGCCTTTGGTAAGGCAGGCCCGACCTAGCTTGTATATTTCCAATCGAACGTTCCAGCTAGTCTCAGTGCAGTAAATGTGTCAAGGCTGGTCGACTTTCCCCAAAACGCTGGCCAGTTTGTTGCACCCAACTCGGTGCATCCCCAAGGTCGCACCAATGAACTCCGTTGTGACTCTACTTTCTATTTGATTTGTGTGTAGTATATAGATGTTTTGGAGATACTTCTGTGTAGAGCTGTGGTGGGGTTAATTATTTTAGTTAAATTGTTCATTTCCAATTAATTCAATTTATTTCAGCGTTTTCATACTCACATTTCTATTTGATTTGTGTGTAGTATATAGATGTTTTGGAGATACTTCTGTGCTGTGGTGGGGTTAATTATTTTAGTTAAATTGTTCATTTCCAGTTAATTTATTTTATCGTTTTCACATTCACATTTCTATTTGATTTGTGTGTAGTATATAGATGTTTTGGAGATACTTCTGTGTAGAGCTGTGGTGGGGTTAGTTATTTTAGTTAAATTGTTCATTTCCAGTTAATTGAATTTATTTTAGCGTTTTCACATTCACATTTCTATTTGATTTGTGTCTAGTATATAGATGTTTTGAAGATACTTCTGTGGAGTACTATGGTGGGATATTTAATTTAGTTAAATTGTTCATTTTCAGTTTAATTAATTTATTCTAGCGTTTTCACATTCACACTGTTTATACAGTAAATGTGCCAGGCTATGTACACCGTCTATCTGGTCTCGAACGAAGGTTTTGCCCTTAGTAAGAAAGAAAAAAACGTTTATTTAGTGCAAAACAATACAATGACAGTTTTAACAAATATGTAAAACGAAGGTATAGGCAGTATGAGTACCAGATTTTGACATTTACGCCTGTTCTATAAGATTTATTAACACCATAAAATTCATATAAGGTGATGGATCAATTAGTTATTAACTACTAGCTGACCTGGCAGACATCGTACCATCCGTTACATATGGTGTATCACCATATCTAACATTTTAACACAGACTATTCGAAAAACTTAAATTTATGTTAACTTTATTGCAGGACGTAGCGTTAAACTCACCTGTTGACGCACAAAAGGCGTACTTAATGCTACGTGCATTAACTACCAGTAAAGCAAAGAGACACGTAACAATACAGCTTAGGTAGATACTTCATTAATAAAAAATTATGATTTATCTGTTTATTCCACATATACTACAATCTCAAGATGGCATCACAGTAAACTTATTACCATTATTACATAAGGCGGCTAGTACGAACACCGTGTTAAGTCTTGTACCAAGTCAGATTTTATCGTCTCCCCTTACGATTTAAGGTCATCTACACTAATATTATAAAGAGGAAAGAGTTGTACCTATTTTTGTATGTTTGTAATGAATAGGCTTAAAAAGCACTGGGCCGATTTAAAAAATTCTTTCACCAATAGAATGCTACATTTTTCCAATTTGACATAAGCTACATTTCATTTTGAAAAAACCTATAATACATGCTTCGGCTTAGCCACAGGCTTAGCTTGAGACTAGATGGCGCTAAATGGGCCAACGTCCCTTTTGGTAGTTTTAAATTTATTTTAATTACAATAGAAAACTCTTTTGACCAAACCTCTGTCATCACCGGCAAACAAAAGCTACCGCATACGATAAAACTCGTGACATGCAATGTCTTCACCAAAATTCAATGTCCAAAACAGAATGTGAAAAGAAAATAAAACCAATCTTCTTACAAAACAGAAAAAACCACCAAAAATTCTAAAATGTGCCGTGATACTGACTGAGAAGAATTAGTCCAGGATGGGGAAAAGGAAAAGAAGAATCTTTCCGAAGAGGAAGCGGTCTGTCTTCAGCAGACCACATCCCATTAAGAGGAAGATGATGATAAGACAGAGAAGAATGAAGGCGTTCTTCCACAGGCACAACCCCAGGATCATCATTGAGAGGGGAGTGAGGAAAGTAGTGGGGGGTTTCTATACGGTCTCGGATAAAGTTCGGGATAAGATAGCTGAAAGTACGTTGGCTCTCGATAATCCTTTTAGTGCCCAATTCTACGAAGACAGGTGTTCAATCCAGTAAATGATGTGATGTTTACAGAATACATAATCCATTGCATGTCTTTTTGGGTTTTATTTTCTCTTTGTAGATTACAGATTTTAGTTACCTGATCGTTGCCACAGTGACTTGGGCCTTACACTCAGGCGAAGCAAAGTCAAAGAATCAAAATAATCTTTATTCGTACCTATAGGTTAAAAAAAATCTTCAAAACTATAAGAAAAAAACATTCTACTGAGAAGAAACTGGCAAGAAACTCGTGTATTTGCTCTTTTCAACATGGTGTTTACAATATTATCATCACATTTATAGTGTTAACTACGCCATACAGTCTAAGACTTTCTGAAACCTCATGCCCCATCTAGACTCTCCACGAGGCTGCGCGAGGGAACGGAAGTGCGAGAGCGAGGACGGTGCGCTCCTGTCCCTTCGTCTCGCCTCGCCTCGCCTCGCTCCACTTTGTGTCGGTTTTTCGGACGCAAGTCAAAGCGAGGCGTAGCATAGCGGGCAACTGAATTAAAACGAGAGTGTGGATAGCCACCACTCATGCAGCTTCCTCTCGACAAGACTCGTGTGGAGAGCCTCTAGTAGGAGCCTCGCGAGAGTTTGGATCGGGCATTACAGGGCTTTAAAGGGCCTCTATACTAAGGCCTATCGACTAAATTACATTTTAAAAAATGCAGATATAGAGGCATAATGGTTATGGCCATTTATTTTCATAAGCATAGGTTCAAACCCCGCCATGTACTATAATGTGTTTTTCGAAATTCATATTCATTTGATTGGCCCGGTGGCACCGATGGTGACACAGCCGTATGACCCTTAAGGGTCGTGGGTTCGATCCCCAAGACAAACATTCGTTTGATGAACATTTGTGTTTGCTCGTGTCTGGGTGTTGCTGATATTGTATTTAAGTATAATGTAGTGGTAACTTCGTTCATTCCGATTTGCATAAGTTAACTATGCCAATAATCCCTAAGGATTGGGTCATGAGTTTGAATCGACTGATTGAATATGAAAGAAATATACATTGTTGCAATTTTTCATTACTTTTAATGAGATTATCTCGTTCGCCCTATTGTTGGTAGAGATTGAGATACGCCATTTGATTTAGTCCACCTTTGTGCAAGTTTCATTTATTTATTTTATTTTTATTAAATGTTTCTTTTTAGAAAATCCTAAATTGAAGCATGAATTTATTAAAACGCAACAATAAAAAAGCAATTTTCAAAATAAATCAAAAGGGATAGGATATAAATAAAAAGAGCAAAGCTTTAACAAAATGCATTGATTTATTCCATACAATTTGCAATTAAATTATTTGTACATAGTTGTACACAGATTTTGTGCAATAAATATTAATTATTTATTAATTTATTTAACTATCTTTGGCGACTTTAAATTATTACAAAATGCATTATTATCTGGTATTATAAAGGTATTAAAAATCATAGTTTGCATAATAATAATGTTTACCTTTGGTCAGATACACTTCATAGTACAGATTAACTAACTGCGGTCACCAATCCGCCTGCCAAGCGCGGTGACTAAGGTAAAATCCCCCCAAATGATAAATGTCGTTGGGAGGCCTATATCCAGCAGTGGATGTCTTCAGGCTGATGATAAAGTTTTTAACCGACTCCATAAAAAGGAGGAGGTTCTCAATTCGACAGATTTTTTTTGTTGTTCTATGTTTGCTACGACGTCTCCGAGAATAGTGAACCGATTTGAAAAAATCTTTTTTTGTTCGAAAGGGCGTACTTTCGAGATGGTTCCATTGTCACCGTGTTGAAGTCGTGTTTTTTTTAAACATGCTGTTATATACTTCGTTAATTCCCATTTCCATTACAGAAGTAGGTATCTACTTTGCTTTGGTTTGCGATCGTTGGTGGCGATACGAAACCCTTTTTAGGCCCGTACCACCAAAATCGAAAACGATCGATCGTTGAGCGGATCGCGTATTTTTGCACTTTAAATCCCTCCCATTTGTCCCTCCCGTGTTCGAATATACGAACTAAAATTCGTCAAAGTCGATTTTCATTTATGCAATTCATATATTCGAACATGGGAGGGACAAATGGAAGGGATTTATGGTGCAAAAGTACGCGATCCGTTCAACGAACGATCGTTTTCGATTTTGGTGGTACGTGCCCAATAAGGGTTTCATATCGCCTGATGGCATACGAGAGATTATCAGATACATGTTGTAATTGTGCTTTAATTTTAATGAGATTTTCTCGTTCGCTCTTTATTTGATTGATAGAGAGTGACCAACTCTTTCAGACTAATCATTTTCATAAGCAATGGACTTCAAAATCGGATACCCTTCCGCCCTAAAAATGTTCGGTATATAATCCCCTCTTCTGTAATGATCGTCGTAATACACGTGGTCTTCGCTCTTCGAAGGTACTTGTATGATCTCCACCTGGGTTTTGGTGTCATCCTTCCTATTCTGGTTTCCGTAATAGTGGTTGTGGTCGAACATACCCTTGAGGCTCAGCACTGATGCCATCACGGTTGAGAAGAAACCCATCATCAGACCTGGGAAGTTGAGAGGTTGTTAAGAATAGTATGGCTTACGTTCAGCAGTGGAGGGCAACGAAAAGTGATGATAACTCTGACGCCTAAACTGGGAATGGGTATAGCTTACCCTAAGTGTTGCGGAGGTCTGATGGCAGTCGCTCTGTGTAAAAGCTTAGCCCTCGCCAAATCTCTCAGTTTGGGAAGCCGACCCTGAGACAATCGAGAAAAAGGCTAGGATGATGATGATGAGCAGTGGAGGGCACGGGTGGACTGATTGAAGGTCAGATAACTTAATGGACTTTAGCAGTACTTTGCTTAAGTCCGCGATAGTACCTATATCTGTCAGGTAAGTAACAGATTTAGCGACGTCGCTGTGGCAACTGGCAAGTAACTGGTCAGTTACCTGTCAGTTGCCACTGCCATGCCGGCCTAACCTTCACCCCCACGAGCTTCGGAAACCCTACTCACCAGCAGAAACACGACCCGGAAGTCATGTGGCTGCGGTATTCTATAGGGTGGAGGTCCTTCCCCGGACGGGCAGCTCGATTTGAGCGAAGATTCGCTATGCCCTACCTCTCTCAAACAGATATACGAGTACAGTATGATAGGATAGCACGACTCACCCTTGGCAGACACGAACGCCAAAGCCTTCATAGCAATCGGTATCAGCAAACTCTTCGCCGCCAGCAGCCCCAGTATCAACGGCATCATGTATTTCTTCTGCATCTTGTACTTCCCTTTATTCTTCTTTTTCTTGTTAATCACCTTGAATATGCACTTCTTGCTCTTCTTCGCTTTCCTGCGTAGTTTCTTCTTTATTTTCTTCTTCAGTTTCTTACTTCTCTGCTGCGGCGGTGGCGGTGGAGTAGTTTTTGCTGCGGGTTTGCTTGTGTCTTTCAAGGATCTGGATTCTGATCCGGTTTGGAATGATTCTGTTGATGGAGGAGAAATATTAGACCACCTCAAAGATAAATATTATTTATTGCACAAAATGCAAACAATTACAGATAAGGTATTACAGACAACTACACATTTAGGCGTTATGAGTTTTCTCAGAAGAATACAGCACTTTTTATAGAAGAGGCGGCAGACTTGCAAATGTGATGCCTGACGGTAAGCAGTCGGCACCGCCCATGGACACCCGCAACTCAAATCGAGTTCTGGGGTCGCTGCCGGCATAAATAGGAGTACGCTCGTTCTTAAAGGTTCGACGAAGCATATGCAATGCCCCTGGTGTTGCAGGCCCTGCGATTGCTAACCCGCCTGCCCAGCGTGGTGATTATGGGTGTATCCTCCAGATGTTTGCCCTAAGTGTAGAAAATGGAGAGGCCTATCTCCAGCAGTGGACTGCAATAGGCTGATGATGATGATGATGACCCTGCCGTACACACGACCGCTCGAGCAGTCACGACCGCTACTATAGTCGGTCTCAACTGCTTGAAGCAATCCGTGAACGCTCGCTCTAAGGCACGATTGTTCGATACTGGTTAATGAGTTAACTTAATTAGACTTTTTTTATTTTATAGTAGCTCGACGTAATGGCCTCTCTACGCCTGATGGAAAGCGAAAGAAGACCAAGTCGCTGTGACAACGAGTAACTGGTCAGTTACCTTACCTGTCAGTAGCCACCGCCATGCTAGCCCATGTTTTTAAAGAGGGGAATGCATTAGGCACCTTCATGCCATCTCCGGGGGGATACCGTCTACTTAGTATCAACCCCGGAGATCTTCTGTTAAGAAATTACTTTTTTCTTATAGTAGCTCGACATAATGGCTTCCCTACGCCTGAAGGAAAGCGAAAGACAACTGGCAAGTAATTGGTCAGTTACCTGTCAGTTGCCACTGCCATGCCAGCCCAACCCTAACCCCCCACGAGCTCCGGAAATCCTACTCACCGGCAGAAACACGACCCGGAGGTCATTTGGCTGCGGTTTTCTATAGGGTGGAGGTCCTTCCCCGGACGGGCGGCTCAATTCGAGCGAAGATTCGTTATGTCGTACCTTATAAAGATTTTAGACCACTTACCTGGCAAAGAGTCCTTTCCGAAAGTCCCATGAGTGAACAGCCATTCCAATGGTTCCGTAGAGTTGAAAGTGTTGTTCAAATAATTATCACCTTTTGGACCGAACCCGAATACGGTCTCCGTTTTAACTATGCCATAGTTATTTGTGTTGTCTATGATCAGACCACGGGAGTAAGGCAGCATTTTGATTCCATAGACACAGATTCCTCCCCTTACGCCCTTAAGCCTGGTGGAGTGGCTAGTAAGAATTTGATGCGAGAAGTCCAGGGTTCAGCAAAATGGAGTATTGAAGAGGCCTATGTCCAGCTGTGGACGGCAAAAGTCTGATAATGATGATGATAATGACACAGATAGTTTTCTCAAAACATTTTGTTGTTATATAGATGTTTTAATAAAAATACACTTGATTTTGTAATCAGAATCAAAATAACTTCACTAGTCACTTTTCAATCATTAAAATGGAAATATCATTAATTTAACTTCACGTAAACGAGTAATAAGTTACATTTTTTACCCGACTACGGCGTAGCAAAAAGGAGAGTTATGATATTGACCTGTATGTATTATTTACGTTTTGATATTCTATTTGTTGTTTTGTATCTACGCTCTAAACGTTTTCTAGAACAATTTAGACTTGACCCATTGATGTCCTAAAAAGTACACATATAGACAAAGTCACATAAAATAACTTGATATAATAAAGTATATAGAATCAAAATTAAAAACTGAAATGAAATAACAAGAGCTGGTACCGAAAAACGAACCTCTCCCTTTTATTTGACAAAAGTAAATTAATCGTTCGTGTGAAAAAAGGATACACACGGCTTTCAAAGCGTTAAGAACAATTGCTTAGTTTTTAACCAGAAAGTCACAACATTTTTCTTTTGTTTCCTTTTTCAAATTTTATTATAATCTTTCCAGAACGAGCTTTACGTGTTAAAACAATCGCTTGATTTTAAACCAAAAAGTTACTAAATTTTCCTATTTTTTTCGAATTATCTTTTCCTAACGCGAGCTTATCAAACCCTCGCAAAGCCACACAGGTAATGACACTACAATATGTCATGGTTGACATTTATACCATGCAAATGAGTTCATTATGGGTAATCAACCGACGCTATGCGTTTTTCACCTTAATGAGTCATTTTACACCGGTCAATTTCAGCAATTAAGCCTAGAAAACTCGCGTTCTATTCTGAACTCTATGTTAAGGACCATAAAAGTGGTTTTATAGACAATCGGAAGTGAATTTCGTACAATGCGAAAGCTAAATGGGTGGGTAATAGCAGGGATTGACACTGAATTTTGGTTTCGAGGTCACCATTTCTTTGCGTGTCCAATGTCTTTATGAATTTCATTATTGACGATTTTCTGGTTCAATGAGTACGCAAGTGTGTATGCGAATGCAACGCTGAAAGATTTTTTTGTATTTTTACAGTGTCTCGACAAAATGGCTTCCCTACGCCTGATGGAAAGCGAAAGAGAAGCCCAAGTCGCTGTGACAACGGGCAAGTAACTGGTCAGTTACCTGTCAGTTGCCACCGCCATGCCGGCCCAACCCTAACCCCCTACGAGTTCCGGAAACCCTACTCACCGGCAGAAACGCGACCCAGAGGTCATTTGACTGCGGTATTCTATAGGGTGGAGGTCCTTCCCCGGACGGGCGGCTCAATTCGAGCGAAGATTCGCTATGCCCTACCTCTCTTAAGTGTGTACAGTAACACAAAACTGCGATGCGACGCGATGCAAATGCAACGCAGAAAGTTGCATTGTCCTATCGTGCAGGATATGAGAGAGTGACCAATCACCTTTTCGCTCCAAGCCACCCTCGCCTGCCCGTGGTGCGTCCTGTTGGATAACAAACGAGGCTCTGGCAACCGACTGGTGGCGGTATAACCATCACAATGGAAGGCGTAGCTAAATAACGGATAAATAAAGGCGGAGCGAAAAGTTACGCCCTGCGATCGCCAACACGCCTGCCCAGTGTGGCGATTATTGGCAATTTCCTCCAGGTGTTTTTCCAAAGTGGCGAACAACTGGAGAGGCCTATGTCCAGCAGTGGACTGCGATTGGCTGATGATAATAACGTGCGGCAAGGTGTCTCTTATCAAGAATCGGGTAATATCGCAGGAAAGCGCTTTGCGAATCAATTCACAAGTTCTTGTGATGTGTCGTCGCAGATATTTTTTTGATATTTAGCTACGCTTTTCATTGTGATGGTTATACCGCCACAAGTCGGTTGCCAGAGCCTCGTCTGTTATTCAGCAGGATGATGATGATGCATTGCATCTTTTGTGCAAATGTGTCTTTTATTTTTGAATAAGCTAAAAGACGGACTAATTACAATTTTTAGCCATAATAGCCTATTGTCATTGGAGGATGCCTATGTCCAACAGTGGACGAGATGCAGACTGATAATGACCATTATTCAATTATATTGTTCTATTTGGAAGTTTACTGTGTATAATATGTATTTATTTATTTACAAAAAAGTACATAACTATGTAAGTATGTATCAGTTGTCTAGTACCCATAGTACAAGCTTCGGCTTAGCTTGGGGCTAGATGGCGATGTGTGGCCCAGCGTGGCATGTCTTGGTTATTATTTATGAACTTATGGAATTAACTATGGCCGAAATATGATCAGGAGAGTATGCAACACAATTGTGATGTTGTCCGATACTTACTAATTTATTTACTTAAATATAATCCTTATCAGCAGCCGTGTCTTCAATCTTAATGGCTATGCCGCCACCAGTCGTTTGCCAGCGCCTCGTTTGTTATTCAGCAGGATGCACCACGGGCAGGTAGGTTGGCTTGGAGCGAAAAGATGATGGGTCGCTGCCTTACATCCCGGTTGTTGTTTTCTAGAAATCTTTATAACGAGCTAGATCAATCACTTATGTCATTACCATCGCCATGCCTGCTCGCCAAGACTGGCTCGGTGGCTCAATTGGTAGTGACCCCTGCCTTCTGAGCCAAGGGTCGTGGGTTCGATTCCCACTCGGGACAAACATTCGTATGATGAATACTTGTGTTTGTTCCGTGTCTGGGTGTTTATATTTGTATTTAAGTATTTATTTGTGGTCCTTCGTTGTTCTGATACCCATAACACAAGTGCTTAAGCTACTTACATTGGGATCGGAGCAATGTATGTGATGTTGTTTGATATTTATTTATGCCGGCCTATAAACTCAGGCTTGATCACCGACACCGACTGATACCGAAACCAAACCATTATGTCCAATATAAGTGACCATTTGGCCCACTGATATTATAAGCGATGACTGACAAAAACATCATTGTTCTTGCTAAAAGCCTGTACTACCATAGTAAAAGCCTACGAAACCACAGGAATTAATATAGAAAATATCGATGGTATTCCAAGCAGAGCGTGACCGAATAGCTGCCCACCTTTAACGGTTACTGCATAAGCTAGTCATCTTAATTTGCTTAGTCAGGCATGTGAAACCATTTTTTTTGTATAGTAGCTCGACATAATGGCTTCCCTACGCCTGATGGAAAGCGAAATAGTAGCCCAAATCGCTGTGACAACGGGCAAGTAACTGGTCAGTTACCTGTCAGTTGCCACCGACATGCCGGCCCAACTCTAAACCCCACGAGCTTTGGAAACCCTATTCACCGGCAGAAACAAAACCCGGAGGTTATTTGGCAGCGGTATTCTATAGGGTGGAGATCTTTACGTTCGTACTATCTTGAACTCGTAATACTACAGAGCAATATAGTTAGTACAATGACAAAGCTCTGAAAAAGGTATAAAGGTTAAGAAAAAGACAAGTAAATTCCGTTTTCGATACTGGTTATCAAACAAGAAAAAAAGTCCTTGTTCGTAGGATCTGGTTTCAAAAGTCAGTTACGAACGTGGAGTAAAGGAGTATAAAAGAAATTATTTATTAACTAGCTGCTGCTCGCGGCTCTGCCCGCCTGAATATTCGTATAAAACATAGCCTATGTGTTAATCTGATGTACAAACTATATTCCTGTAAAGTTTCATTAAAATTCATTCAGTAGTTTTTGCGTGAAAGTGGAACAAACATCCATCCATCTATCCAAACAAACTTTCGCGTTTATAATATTAGTAGGATTTGTTTAGTGACCATTTTGTGTATGGTAGGTGTATGTATGTATGTTAATAACTTACTTATCTGTTCAATATTAAAACCTATTTAATTATGACTGGCTCGGTGGCTCAATTGGTAGTGACCTCTGCCTTCTGAGCCAAGGGTCGTGGGTTCGATCCCCACACATTACAAACATTTGTGTGCATGAACATGTCTGTTTGTATTGGTCTGGGTGTTTTCTATGTATAATATGTATTTATTTACAAAAAAAATGTATTTAAGTATGTTTATCAGTTGTCTAGAACCCATAGTACAAGCTTCGGCTTAGTTTGGGACTAGATGGCGCTGTGTGGCCCAGCGTGGCATGTCTTGGGTTATTTATTTATTAATTCTGAATAACAATGACAACAGTTGGGGTAAGTTCTAGAGTGTGAGGATCCAGACTCCCTTGGGATTGGTGGGATACCGTGGGGATATCGGGTTAACACGGCACTGCACACCAGCGTCTGCTTCTCTGTTGAAGACGAAGGCCCGAAGGGATTCCTCGAGACAAAAATAAAAGTTCAGAATGTAACTTGTATAGTGTAGGCCAGGTAGAGTGACGATTTGTGCAGGATGGCTGGCAAGTGCAGGATGCGAGAAGCCCAAGATTGTTCAAAGTGGGGAATGACTGGAGAGTCATGTGTCCAGCGGTGGACAACAATAGGCTGATGATGCTTAGTTTTTTTTAATAATTTAATAAAATGCTCGTATTGAGTATTTGTACCAACATAAACTATTTCCTCGCAGTAGGTAAATACCTTTAAATAAATTGTAAAATCATGTTTTACATTTATGTGAATCATTATCATTATAATATTTCATTACGATATTTTATCAACTACGTATTACCTATGATAAATGTATTTAAAATCTTAAAAACATCTTACGGATACTTAATTGACCTTTTAATCCATGAAACCAAGATGCTGTACCTAACGAGCCACCACAACCTAGATAATATTATGTGAATCTCCAGGAATGAATTTCAGTACTTCTGTGGGTTTGCAAAGAAAGTACAAATCGTCAAAACTATTTAGTTTTAGTTTGAAATCAGTCTTTTAATGGCAATAAATCTTACTTGTTACTTACCTAACGAGTGAAAACGTTTGTTAGGTAAAATTTATTGAGTTTTTTTAGAATCATTTTATTTATTTTATGGATATTGAATAAAAATTGGTGTTATCTGCTAATTTTTATAACCGTAATAGCTTTATTTATTTTATTTTAGTAACTTTTACCTACAAATTGATATTACCCAATAGTCTCAAGTTTTGTTATTTAATGCTTTAGAAAAGATACTTAAATTATTTTGCGTTTCCTTGTTATGTGATTAATAACATGCTTATTAAGTATTTCCTTCTAAATCTCTTAGGACTTTGGTCTCTTAATTGGTCCATTGGTTTAGGTTTTTATATGAGTTCAAGTTCGCAATTAGCTCATGCCCAACAGTGGGCTAAAGGCTAGGTAAAGGCTGATGATGATAAAGTTCGCAATGTCACAAGAAAGTGTTTTAAAAACTAAGACAATAAAAAACAAAAACTGATGATAGCAATTTGTGTATTGCATTTTTTAATCTTAAGGAGCTTCGTAAATACAACTGTTCGTTCGTTAAATCACTGGTAACTACGTTAACTTCCTAACCTTATTTCAATTAATTTAACTAACAATAAATAAAATAAATTACTTACGTATTAACACTAAATGAAAAGACTTTTTACAAAAGCGCGAGCCTAAAATTAATATTTTGGAAAAATTTACAGTAATTAGAATAAAAACTACAAAAACAGTACGAAAATTAATGAAATTACAATTTTTGTTGGAACGAGAGAAGAAAAAAATGATATTGAAAATGTTTCTGAAACCAGACTAGTTAGTCCCAATAAAAATTTTAACTATCTAAGTGTGAATGGCAACTGCGATTGTCGACTTTATTTAACTATTTTGTTACTTAAAATCCTCCTTTGTGTAAGCCCATCACTGCTGCGAACAACGCAAAGAAGAAACCGGCTATTCCTTTCATCGTCACCAGTAGTAACAGTCCAGCAAGTAGCACTGGTGCTATCGCAAAGAACTTCATCTTATAAGCCAGCAGCAGAGGCTTCGCATACTTCTTCAACTTGAAAACCTTCTTGATTTTCTTCAGAGGTTTCTTCAGAGGCTTTCCCTTCAACATATCAACTGTCTCGCTTTCTTCTGATTCCAAATCTTCTGTTTCTTTATCATCTTCATCATCATCGTCATCATCACCTTCTACAGCATCCTCGAGCTCTTCCATTATATCTGGAATATGAGAAAGTGTGTCATTGACAACCTAATGGCGTCTAATAACTGTCTTCATGGGAACAGCCGCCACAGAACGTGATAAATAATAGATGATTAAACATCAATTTTTTATTACTAATTTTCAAAAATATACATTGGCTTGACATTAAAAGAAAATATTATAACACTAATAAAATAATGTTTTCAGTCAGCGGGCCAGTTCAACGTAGTATGTTTTTTTTTTAATTTTGAACGTTGAAAATCTGAAAGACCTAAAATTTAAAATTTTAATATTTTTTTTCGGCAAACAATGAACACATTTAACAACTAATCAATTGAAATTGTAAATAAAAACATAAAAATAAAATACTCACATGAATAGTTGTGGCCCTCAAAGTTCTGAATAAGATATTGCTGAATTTCAAATAGAGGGATTATTAGGCTAAAATGTTGAATTTGAATATTTATAGAAATTGGATAAGAATATTTACTGCTGGTTACAAATGTTAATTTGTGATGGAGCTGATGATAGTATGATTATATGGTGAATGTAATAATTCAAAAAATTGGTTACTATAAACATTAGTAGATACTATGACAGTAAATCATCAAAATCTTTGCTGGAAGATAAAAAAGTTTATAAACATATTCGGTAACCCATTTCCATAGTTTACTTTGTAACAGTGAGTGTGATTCAGAAATGATTATGTTGATGAGGTAATAAAAGACATGACCACTCAATGCACGTGTGTATAATTGCATATTTAAATCTTATGGATCATCGTAAATACAACTCTCTAATAATCTGGTAACTACGTTATTTGCCTAAACTTATCTCAACGCATTAGTCCTACAATTTCACAATAAATTATATAAATTACTTACAAACAAAAATTAAATAGGAAAAGACTATTTACAAAAGCACGAGCCCTTAATAAAAAAACTAATGTAACAGTTATTGATTCACTAAAACAGGCTAAAATAATAGTAGTACCAGAAATCGTTCAAAATACAAAACTTGTCGTTATCGAAACGTGAACAAAGTAATCGGTGGTTGAAAATATTTCCAGAGACAGACTAGTGAGTCCCAACGAATATTAATTAACTAAGTTTGGATGGCAACTGCGAGTGTCGACTTTATTTAACTACTTTGTTGTTTAATAGCCTCCTTTCTGTAGACCCATTACTGCTGCGAATAGAGCGAAGAAGAATCCTGCTAGTCCTGTCGCTCCGATTAGCAGTATGAGCCCTCCGATCATCACGGGTACCAAAGTGAAGTACTTCATCTTATAAGCTAAGAGTAGGGGCACAACGTATTTCTTCAATTTACCAGCCTTGATCTTCGGTTTTTTCCTGCGCTTGCCGAGAGCATCGTCCTCTGTGTCTACGTCATCATCGCCCTCGTCTTCACCATCTTCAGCTTCATCAAGATCACCGAATAGATCTGGAATGTGAGAAATATCATAGGTTAGTTATCTATTTTTAAGGTATTAACGAATATGATGGTTTCGGTATAATCAATTCCTAATTACAAGATTTTGTGACCCTCTTCGACCCTCTTATTTTCGGAAGCACATTACAAATGAGACTTTCCATAACTCCTATCCATGGCTTTAAGTCCTAAGTTGTCATAAAATAAAGATTCTTAAGTTATAAAATCGATTATAAAATTTGACTTTTGATGTCAGCAAAAAAAACCTTTCCATGCATCCTTAAACAGTTTTCTTAGACGAGTTAGAAACTACACATCCAAATAACGTCAGGATCTTAAAGATCCGATATAAGAAAAAAGGTCAGCCGTATCATAAGTCGGTTATAAGTCTAGACAAACCCTAAACTAAATAAAAGCTAAGAACTTAATTGGAATATCTCTCTAAAGGTGAGTAAAAAATTATTCTTCACAATGAACGTGTGAAAATTATGAATAGAAGTCACGAATGTAGCCTGCTGTATAAATTACGCCATCCGCAACTGTAAAATCATCATTCGTAACTGGATCTCGTAATCTAATCGAGTGAAACTTAACACGATTCACGTTTTCACGTGTGAAGATAATTGACGGAATTGTAGATTTATCTATCTTGATTGTTTTAAACACATGTATTATCATTAAAATCACCGATTGTTCGTGTATGATAAATTGAAATTTTACGGTTTTTACACGTCGCTTTAAGAGCTGGTCTTTCATTATTTTTATGACGATTTTAATTAGGTTTAGGTCTGCGTTTAATGAATCTAACAGCCGTGTCGTGGTAAAAATTATAACTGCTCATATCTATTGGGTTATTATCTTCATTAGTTATACAAATAGTATCTTTATATGCTAATAGCTCTTACATAGTTTCTTTGTGTGAAACATTTTTGCAATCTTTTCTATTGAATAAAAACAAATACAGTACATAGAATAGAGGTAATAGTTAATCCAGTACGTAGAATAATAAGATGTTTTCTGACGTTTTGAATTTATTGGTTAACTGGGAAGTTTGTTTTTATATTAATGCTGAGAGATCTATTTATAATGAAGTTAATAAAACGACATTATTTTATTAAATTTCCTTTTGTTTACACTTTCTTTAAGCGTTCTATGTTCAGCTCAAAAACTTATTTCAATGTTGTTTATTCCTAAGTTTTATAATGAATTAATTTTGCATCCCATTAGGTTGACCTCCAAAACAACATAATTCTCTGCATAACTAGGATTAGTTTCGGTACTGTTCAGTAGGCGTTATACTTAATCGAATGGTACATATTGGATGATAAGTGAATGTTTTTTGTATTGAAAAATAATAACAAATTTTATGTTTTTTTTTTATTATGGCCAGCCACTGTACTTGACACCATTTGCTTCACTTATTTAACATGTGAACTTTCCAATCAAATTCCTACTACAACTACTTATGCTTAGTATAGCGGACGCAGTAAAATTGAATTTACCAGTTCGACCACCGCAAATATAATGGAATAAATTTATTATTTTATATAATAGTTATCAAAGTAAGGCACACAGAGGAAGTCACGTAAACTGCTCACATTTTGTGGTCAATAAAATATTATAGAAAATCTAAACCATTGGCAAGATTTGACATACTAATGAATCAGTGAGTTTGTTCTGGAGGTATGCAAACTTGGTGAACATATTGGAGAAGGATTGGATAAAAAATAAAAATATGTTTTTTTTAGTATTTGTTTGCAAAAGTATCAACGTAAGTTGTCTAATACCCATAGTACAAGTTTTGGCTTAGTTTGAATCTAGATGGCGCTATGTGCTTCAGCAAAATCAAAAAAAGTTACAGTTTCGTTAAAACTTTCCCACCCCACTAAAGGACCATGATCGCTAAATGAACTCTGGACCAGCTTTCATGAGATCGCCAGTATTAAATAACATACGTGATTAAGTTTCCCCGACACACGCTTGAAAAACTCCAGCGTCATCTCGAAGAAAACGAGAGTGGATGTAATGAGATTCGTTATTGACGAGCGTCTCGTAACTGGGTTAGATATGATGAGCCAATTATGGGTAGATGACACAATGCCAGTTGACTTGTTGAATGTGATTGGTATAATTTGTATCCGATATTTGATGATACTTTTTTTATATTGACGAAGGGAAACTTGCTACATACAAACATATGGTTTTGGTGATTGTACGTTATGTATTGTTGGTAAAAAGTATTATTTACAACGGACTCTATAAGATGGTACTTATGATTTTTTTTTTTTTTTTTTTTTATGCGAGAGGCGGCAGACGAGCAAGTGTGATGCCTGATGGTAAGCAGTCGACACCGCCCATGGACACCAGCAGCTCTAACCGAGTTTAGGGTCGCTGCCGGCCTTTTAAATATGAATACGCTCGTTTCTTGAAGGTTCCCAAGTCGTAGCTGTTCGGAAAGACTGCCGCAGGAAGTTGGTTCCACAAAACCGAGGCGCGAGGCAAGAAGTTCCTCATAAAACGTACAGTCGAGGATCTACAGCCATCGAGATGATGTGGATGGAATTTCAGTCGGTTACGTGTGGTGCGGTGAAGAAACTCCGCTGCAGGCAGTAAACCAAACAATTCTTCAGAACACTCCCCATGATAGATGCGGTAGAGAACGCACATGGATGCAACGTCTCTTCGCAATGCCAGTGAGTCGAGTCGACTTGACAGGGTCAGGTCATCGACAATACGAGCAGCTCTACGCTGGATTCGGTCAAATGGAAGGAGTTGATACTGGGGTGCTCCAGCCCAGAGGTGGGAACAGTATTCCATATGAGGCCGGACCTGTGCTTTATAAAGTTGTAAGCGCTGGGTCGGCGTGAAATACTGTCCCGCTCTATTAAGCACACCCAGTTTCTTGGAAGCCAGTTTGGCTTTACCCTCCAGATGTCCACGGAACTGAACGCTGCTCGAAATGTCGACTCCCAGGATCCCGATAGTCGACTTGGCAATAATGGGAGTGTCTTCGAAATTTATGGTTACGACGAAGGGACTACGCTTAGCAGTAAACGCGCAAACTTGTGTCTTGGAGGGGTTAAAGCGGACTAAATTTAGTCGGCCCCAGTCTGAAACATGACTTAACATGTTCTCAGTGTCAGACACAAGTTTATTCCGGCTCTCGGCGACGCTTTCCAGAGAAGCACGCGTGCATCCTTTGTATGTTGAGTCAACCGTACTGTCATCTGCATAACAATGGATGTTGCTATACCGCAACATATCATTGATATGCAGGAGAAAAAGAGTAGGCGACAGCACACACCCCTGCGGGACACCAGCATTGACGGGCTTAAAGTCCGAGCATGAGCCGTCGACGACGACTTTTATGCTACGCCCAGAGAGGAAGCTGAAGACCCATGCACACAGCTCTTCCGGAAGCCCGTACGATGGAAGTTTGGAAATAAGAGCTTTGTGCCAAACCCTATCAAAGCCTTTCGCTATGTCCAAGCCAGCTGCCAAGGCTTCTCCTTTGCTCTCCACTGCCTCTGCCCATCTATGCGTGAGGTAAACCAGAAGATCACCAGCAGAGCGACCGCTACGGAAACCGTATTGTTGGTCGCTTAATAGCTGGTTCTCATCTAGATACCTGATAAGAAAGATGATAAGACTTTTACAAATTTTGAGACATTTCTCGTGACATACCTTGCATTTCCTATCTAGAGATAGGAGAAGAGGTCAAATTTTAATAGTACGACAGATCACACCATTAAAAGTGGAACTCTTTTCCGAATCATGTGGCTTCTTATTCTTATATTATGGGATCTTCTAAGCGACTGCTGAATAAGCATCTTATGAGTCTGCATGGCAAAGAAAATAAAAAGGAACCTGTTAAAAAGGCCGTAACAGAACCCACGCTTACAAGCCCATAGCCAATGCGATTTAGCCATCCTTACTTGCTTGCTATTACTCGTTTCTTGCATAAAAACAGACTTAGGTAGATGTATTCTTATCTTTTCAGTCTCTCAACGAGGCAGAGAGGATTACGGTTCGGCGATCATGGTTTTGGAGCAGGAAACAGGGCTAATTACACATAATTGTAACTCACAAGTAAAACTGCTACTTACCACTTCTATTCTATTCTACTTTGCTGACAATATCTTACTAACTAAAACTTCAATACTAATTTTGTACCATATTATGTATTATCTGAGCTGTATGGGGGAAGCCCGAGATAGGTCATGGCAGCTCTAGTTTTAAGGTCCCGTGACACCACCCTGTGGGCTCTTGAAGGAGGACCGGGTTTTTTAGTGAGTATTTCCTGCCTTTCTACCATCTTCAGGCAGGATGCCGTCCTCCAAGGGCGGCGCGAGTCTCACATATCCCGGCGTTCCCCCGAACACCGGGCATGCGTAAAAGCATTTTTCCCGGATAAAAAAAAAAGCCCGAGATAGAGAAATGTGGCGCGAATAAAAGGAGGCGTACGTTGACCAGGGTTGTTGATTGATTGACAACTGATCAGAAATATTTTTGGATTCTAATCCGGGACCTCCATGTCATATAGTCATTCATTACGCCCCTTTCACCGTAAAACCAGATCGACCATCATATCTCATTTCAGTAACAAAACCCATCAACCGCGATAAACAATATCAAGGAATGCATCTATGTGCCCACAACTTACCTACACTTTCTCACACGCATGCAGCATTGAACATTCAAACGCGAACTACTAATTTAAATAATTTGTGTAACTTACAAGTCAACAAACGGTCTGCAATTCAACGCACGGCTCGGTGACATTGCAGTTTCAAATATGGACTTTACGATGATTATCTGGCCGTATCGATCACGCTATTCTAAGGCTGGTATCACACTTGCTGTCGGGGTATAATAGGGAATATGCATGAAAAATTATTTCATGTATTTACTAATTTATAGTAAAATACATAAAAATATACTACGAACAGTGAAAACAAAATCAAAATTGGCTGAAAATTGGGCGAGATACAGTCGTTGAAAGTAAATATATCCGTCTCTCTCACGCGAAACAGATTTTTCTATGGAGTTTGTATGGCGGGCACGGTACGTGACGTCATCCGCCACGTCGGATCTCTCTATCTAAGCAATAACTTTAACGCTTTATAACTCGCTTAATAGAAAAGGTATTTTAAAAATTCTTTGATATTTATGTATCTGGAAGATCAAAGATCTCAATAAATCCATAAAAAAGTCATGCATATTCCCTATTGGTGGTGGGTTTCTTTTATGGTGTAGTAATGATGCTGTAATGTTGGGAGTTTGTTGCATGAATGAATGATAAATGTAATGAATACGAGAACACTACTACCAGTGGGCGTAGCTAGATAAAGGAGGGCCCTGGGCAAAAAAATGGGGCACCACTGCTATATAAACCAATCGTGGTTTTTCTCTTCCGTTTTTGACTTCAAAAAAGGAAGACATATTCAATTAGTCTGTATGTATATTCTTCTATGTATATTTACCGATATTTCCGTCATTTTATAGAAGGATTTAAATTATTTTTAATAAGAAGAAATATTATTACATGTACGTACAACATATAATTTAAATCTGTACAAAGCTCTGAGCGGGCAGTAGGTAAATTGAGGTAAATCAACATTTCTGGCACTAAACCTTATTTTGTGTCCACCATGTCTACTTTAGAAAGAAAGAAAATCAGTTTATTTGGCACACACAAATCACAAAATTAAAGGACATTATTATACAAAATAACAATATTTTAGGTAACAGAAAACTAACATAACAATAAATAAGAAGAAGAAAAAAAAAGATAAGATTTTACAGTTTACAAATTTGACAGATGTCATTACTTTAGGGATACCAAAACCTGTTCAAATAAAAGGAAATAGTAGGAAGGTAGGCAGTCAAATGCAATCTTATATACGATATCGCTGTTGTATGGGATATAAAGCTTTATATAAATAACTAAGTAAATATAAATATTCTTTATACTATATAGCTCAATAGTTTATTAGAACTATTTTTGTAAGCACTCAACTGTAAAGTCTGTGAAGCAAAATATGTCAATGGCCGCTTAAAATTGAAACTAATTGGCTGATATTAATTTGCCCGGAAAAGAGGTGTTATTATTGTTTTGTTTTTAAATGTCGCTGTTGCATTTTATGTCTTTTTTGTTGAATTCAATATTACCGGAAGGGATTTACTAGTATGTCCGTATTAATAATGAAGTATTGTACCACATTCCTGTATAGTTGATAAGTTACTAAGCTCCCAGTGTAAGAGCCAAGTAATCTGACAATATATTTTAGTCCATGCCTCTAAATTCTTTCACTGCAGTTTAAGGGCCTATATGGAATTATTCTTAATAGCTGGCTCTCTGTATATTATAGGCAATGGCTTTATAGTATGGAACCGAGTTTTATGCAAAACACTTTCACCAAAAATTTTTCATGTAATATTACTAGAGGATACCATTGCACTGACAAAAAGATATCAGATCTTTTTATCACTGTGGTGAAAAAATTGGCTAGACTAGATCCTGTTATCGGATCTAGCTGTTACCAGGCTGCGCCTTTGGAGGCTCCGTTTTATGTAGTAATACAGTTAATACGTTAGAATAACATATAAGGCATAAATGTATGGATATTTTCATTTTACATCATCATCCCCTTCTCCCTCCGGTGACGCTACTGCCCATCCGATGTTAGGTCGGCCTGTCAGATACCACAGACCGATGCTTGTGGTATTTAGCTTAGCTTTCAATCATGATGGTTATACCGCCACCGGTTGCCAGAGCCTCGTTCGTTATTTAGCAGAATTTATAACGGGCAAGTGAAGGTGGTTTGTAGTGAGAAGATAGGCTCCCTTACATCTCCATACATTTCCATTATCATTTCACATTATCACCAATGGATGAGGGGATGTAAGGGAGCGGCTTATCATCTTTGCCCTCCAAGCCAACCTCACCTGCCCATGGTGCATCCTGCCGAATAACAAACGAGGCGCTGGCAACCGACTGGCGGCGGTATAACTATCACAAATGAAGGCGTAGCTATATACTACAGGCCGATGACGGGCAGCAGCGTCACCGGAGCAAGAACGCCTGCCCAGCGTGGCGATTATGGGTATATCCTTCACATGTTTGCCCTAAGTGGTGAACAACTGAAGAGGCCTATGTCCAGCAGTGGACTGCAATAGGCTGATAATGATGATGATGATATCACCAATATTCAGCCCATATTTTCCAAATTGCCATATTTAATCACACCTAATTTGTTCTAGCGGCAATCTTAATGTCACTAGGTGGATTCGGTCCCATAAACACATAGGCCGACGAATATTTGAGTCGCCTTATACAGTGAGTGTACACCAGACCTTACTTATTTGAATTTTATAGTCGATGAGCGGAAAAGATTGCAGGTTGGCTATAGCTATCTTTGTATTGTGATTCAGGGTATTATTGAAAGTGCAGTGGTTGGGCCATGGTGAAACGTAACGGGAGATAATGGTGTAATGATGGTGAAGCGAAATGTTGTTGTATTGATAATGCCAACTTTACCATTTTAGGCTTTGATAGTCTAATGGGGCATTTTTTTTATACAGAGGGACGTATAATTTTTAATATGGAAATTGTTTTTTGTAATTTCGTTGGGATATACCTTTTATTTTTCACATATCCTCTACCCTAAGGTTGTCTGGAAGAGATCGCTTATAGCGATAAGGCCGCCTAAATTGTGCAACAAGTGTCTGTAATACCTAGTTTTTAAGTCGATTGTATGGTGCGCAATAAAGAATATCTATCTATCTATCTATATAATGGGGAAATATCTTCATTTTCTGACTTTTACAAAAAGAAACCGAAATTCCCCAATGAACGTCTGTTTAAAAGTTTGATCCTATTTCTTGAGGGACGCCAAATTCCTTGATGTTGATTCAAAAAATATTATGATGTTCTTTTGAGAGGTTTATCATACCTTTTGGAAGGTAGGTTTTGACACCAGGAACTCTCTAAAGAGATGCTAATATAATGCCAGTAGGTATAGACACCGATATTACTGCTTGCTTATAATATCCGTGATATTGTTGTATGATAAAGAATTCTAACATCACTTTTTTGTTTATCCTGTGGATATGAAGCGAATAAAAGTAGTGAATAGTTACTGTCAAATCAAGATTTTTGGATGATGGAATTATATCAATTTTAATTATTTATTCCATGTACTAAATGAATTAGGTACTTTTATAGTGATATCTTCAAGTAAAGTAATTAATAGCCTACGAAAAGTAACGTATTTATCATTACCTAAAGAAAACAAATGGTGTATGTTTCAAATAAAATAAATAGCCGTAGATTTATGTAATAAGGTTATAAAAGCAATATTATTATAATAACTAACAATGCAATGGCCTCAAACCAAGTTAATTAATTATTTATAAATTTATCGTAATTTCCTTCAAAACTATAATCTTCGTTACTATGACTTGTTAATGTAACCTAATTGAATCAAATCTATTCCGAAATATAATATTTAAATTTAAATTTGGTTTTATTATGGGTATATCCTCCAGATGTTTTCCCTAAGTAGTGAACAACTGGAGAGGCCTATGTCCAGCAGTGGACTGCAATAGGCTGATGATCATGATGATGATAATGAAGAAAGAGGTTATGTAATTCCAGTACTAGGTCATCAATGATAAATACTATAAACATTAATAAAACTTACATGATATCGATCTCCGGGAGGCCGTCTGCTCCGAGAATCCCTCTGGCTTCTTTATAATCGGCTCTAAGTCCTCATCCAAAGACCTCCTCTGGAACTCCTCATCCCTCAACAAGGGTATAGCTTTAGGCTCAAACGAACCCCCACTCCTAGGTCTCTGCACTGAATCCTGCAGTTTATCATTACTTTTCTCTTTGGCAATTGGCATGTAATTACCGGGGAAAAGTATTTCAGGTTTGTTCTTCTCGTCTGAATAGTAAACGCTTCTTTCAACTTGAGACGGCTGGTTAACCCTTCTCAAAGGAATGGCGCGAGGTTTGAAAGCGTATTTGCGTTGCATAGGGGTCCTCAGTTGCCTTGCGATCCCGTCGTTGCCGTAACTCGATGGCTGAATGACGATTGAAGCACTGGTGACGTTGAGAACAGCTGACCCATCGCTATTCGAAGACCCAGTCATCGACCATAATTTCGTTAACTTATTCTCGTAATCATCCGCCGCGTAAACTATTGTTAACACCACAAACAAAGTCTGGAACCACAAATGCATTTTGATCATCATTGTCACTGCAGTCAACTAGTTAACACGCGAACTGTTCTCACTTCACTTTCTTTTGTATCTATATCTAAAGTGTCATCCCTGTTTCAACCACCATTTTCAAGCGATCGCGTAAAACTGAATCACTATCGTTGGCACACGGTATATTTATATACGTGTTGGTTTTAAGTTGCGTTTTTCCCGGGCGGTAACGGTCTGACGGTTTTCCGAGCTTCCTTGCTTCGCTCGTCATGTCGATATGAGGGAAAAATGGTACGAAATGAAAAAATGTGTTGTGGCGTGTACAGAGCGAAGTGCACCGTTGCTTCCTTTAATGGCACCCTAGATTCAATTACTTACGATAGGGGGGCAATTTCGTGTTGTTATCGTATCTTAGTGAATTTCGGTTGACAGAATATGTAGTTTTGAAGGCATTTTGATCGCAATTTGTAGACGGTAAATTGGCGAAAAGTGAGAGTTTTCTGTCAACGTGTCTTCGAATGTGAAATGAAAACTTAATTTGATTTTCTATGTGCCGTACTGTGTGTGATTGATGTTGAAATGTTATTGTTTTTGGAGTATTTGGAGTCTATCATTTAAAATCACGTAAGGCATCTTGTTATGTAATAATTTTAAGTAGGTAGCTAACCTGACTGAAGGTAGCTAGCATATAAAACCATGACTTCTTAGTGCCTAGATGCCTTTCCTAAACATTGTTTAGTAAAGGCATTTTTTATTTTTTACTTAATAGGTTCATTAGATTTATAGAGGTCTATTGAAAACCCTTTTCGGAAATTGCTTGGGCGTTAATCTCCTATTTCAAAAGGTTTTTGAATGAATGTTTAAAATTTGTCTTTCATAATATTTAGAATTTTTATAGTGGCCTGCCCAGTGTGGTGATGGTGATTATGGATAAAGCCTCCAGATTTTTTCACCAAAGTCGTGAACAACTGGAGAGGCCTATGTCCAGCAGTGAACTGCAATAGGCTCATAATGATGATGGTGATAATAGTAGATCATCTTTGTCATTTTTAGATATCATTCTGGAAATATATGTAGGTATAGGTAGGTTGGTAAGGGATGTAACGGGGCGACCCATCATCTTTTCGCTCCAAACCAACCTCACCTGCCCGTGGTGCATCCTGCCGAATAACAAACGAGGCGCTGGCCACCGACTGGTGGCGGTATAACCATCACAACTGAAGGCGTAGCTAAATACCACAGACATATGACGGGCAGCAGCGTCACCGGAGCGAGAAGCTACGCCCTGCGATCGCCAACCCGCCTGCCCAGCGTGGCGATGAGTATTTCCTCCAGATGTTTGCCCTAAGTGGCGGACAAATGGAGAGGCCTATGTCCAGCAGTCGACTGCAATACGCTGATGACGATGATGATAGGTAGGTAAGGACGCCTACGTTCAGCAGTGGACCGAGGCTGTTGATTGATAGGTAGGAAAGTACTAATCGATTAAGCCATTTAAAATACTACTACCAGTCCAAAAATATTCAAGTACTAAACGCTATCAAGAATTATGTAATCGAAACTTGGTCATCCATAGCAGAATTCATGAGGAAGCTTAAGTGTGTACCGCCTTTGCATTACGGAATCGGATTAGACATATAAACAGTCTTGATAAAAAGCATACGGATGCGTTCTTCCGTAGATCTAACTCATGTTTATGTCCAGACATATTTCTTAGTGGAATATCAAGATAAAGTGAGTATGTGAGTTATTTCAATTTAACTGCAATACATAATATAATTATACTACATTTGATCTCTAATTTTAAATTGTCATAATGCTGTCAGTAAGATCTGGTTATCCTAATCACCCACTTCCTACTAATATTATAAACGCGAAAGTTTGTTTGGATAGATGGATGGATGTTTGTTCCACTTTCACGCAAAAACTGCTGAACGGATTTTAATGAAACTTTACAGGAATATAGTTTGTACATCAGATTAACATATAGGCTATGTTTTATACGAATATTCACGCGGGCATAGCCGCGGGCAGCAACTAGTAATTAATATTTGTATGCCTATCTAGGGCCAAACATAGTGATACCTATAAAATGTTCCATCTATCCATAAGATGCTCCACTTATGTTTAACAAATAAATGATTTGATTTGCTTTGATTTGAAATATGGTACGGAGAATTGTAAGCTCAGTCATTCAATTCATTCCTTTAAATTTAAGGGTTCACTTTTGTCGGCGGAACAATTTCTACTAGCACCTTTAACTCCCAAAACGTCATGAGATGAACTTTATCCTTCAATTGTTGTGTGAATGTTCTTCTTAGCCTCTTTCTCTCCTGTCTATTCTATTTTTCCTTCGAGTATTGTTAATTGTTGGCTGTTGAGGCAAAAAAGTAGTTGAATTGTGATAGACAGAGAGGTCATGTCTGATGAGATTTTTAGCACAAAAAACATATTAGCTACAATTATAAAAGACTTGTAGTTTAAATAATAAAACAATACCTACATTACAAATGAAAAACGATATCAATGAACTGCCACGATCAGTAAAACGTATAATTAGTGTGTTAACAGTATTTTTCATTATTTTGCGTTAATTAATAATACAACATTTTTAATCTTGAACTTTCATAAAAAAGTATCCTTGAAAATAGGCTGTTATGGCCGAAAAGCTTTCGATAGCATAGCGGTGGTTACTGACTGGAAACTGACGTTTCCCTCTCTTCGTCTGACTTTGGCTCTCTTCATAACCGACTTAAAAAACCGGCCAAGTGCGAGTCGGACTCTCGCACGTAGGGTTCCGTACCACTATACAGCTAAATAAATGTTTTTCTTTACGTTTTATTATATTGGAGTTAATTAAATGAAAAAATTAGGTAATTTGATTTATGACGTTTAAAAAAAAACTACTCGCTAGATTTCATTCAAACCAAATTTCGTTAGTAGTTTTCATAGTGATACACATGATATATTTTTTTCAGTTTTATCATGCCCATATCTTAGAAGTTACGGGGGGGGGGGGGGGGACACTCATTTTACCACTTTGGAAGAGTCTCTCGTGCAAACTATTTAGTTTAGAAAAAAATGATGTTAGTAACCTCAACATCATTTTCAAATACCTATCCATAAATACCCCACACGTATAGGTTCGATGAAAAATTTTTTTTTCAGTTTCAGTTCTATGTATGGGGAACCCCAAAAATTTTGGATTTTTTTTCTGATTTTATTTTAAAATCTTAATGCGGTTCACAGAATACATCTACGTACCAAATTTCAATAATGTAGCTATTATAGTTTCGGAATAAACTGGCTGTGACATACGGACGGACAGACAGACAGACAGACAGACAGACAGACAGACAGACAGACAGACAGACAGACATGACGAATCTATAAGGGTCCCGTTTTTGCCATTTTGGCTACGGAACCCTAAAAAGGAGATGGTTCTCGTTTTTTTTTGTATGTTTGCTACCACATATCTCCAAGAATTGTGAATCGATTTGAAAAAAATTTTTTTTTGTTCAAAAGGTGTACCATATTGAAGTCCGTTTTTTTACTAAAAATGTTTCTTTTTTAGATTTCCACCAGCCGAAAGAATCCACCACTACTATACTGATTCAATATGTATTTTAAAAAAGCGATGAGAAGAAAGTGCTACTATTACACGTAGAATTTTATTTCTTGTACTTGTACATAACAACAATTTTAGTTCAAAATGCATCACTCATTCGTAACGTAAGTATAGTTACGTAGTGATTATCAATACATGTAATAAAATAGTAAAAAAAGAATTACCACATTGCTTATTTCTAAAAAGAAAACACGATTATTTGGAGGAAAATAAAACGGTGTGATGGGTGCAGCCACACCGTTGCACGAGGTCCGCCCGGGGAGCACCCTGTTACTCCCCGGAACCGGGATAGCCGTATTTGTCCTCCCCGGACCAGGAGTGCCGGCCACTTGTCATCTGCGGCTGACCAGGGCATGCAGGGATGCGGCCGTATGTTTCGGCGTTACCCGTGTCCCTGCAACTTGCTGCCCACTGATAACACAGGAGAGTTTAGGTATGTTCTCCCATTTCGAGTGGTGTCAATGAATCAATCAACAGCCCTCGTCAGTCCACTTCTGAACGTAGGGCTCCTTTAATTCGCACCACATTTCTCTATCCCGGGCTTTTTTTTAAGGTCATCCGCCCAGCGGGTTGCGGGGCGTCCTACTAGTTTGCCTAAACCCGGTGTCCACTCCAAGATTCGAGTGGTGTAATGTAATGATAATATTGTAAACACTATGTTGAAAAGAGCAACTACACGAGTTTCTTGTCGGTGTCTTCTCGTTAGAATGCTGCTTTCCGAACCGGTGGTAGCTTCGACGATTTGAAAGTGTTTTTTTTAAAAACCTATACAAATTATTTTGACTTTGACTTTGACTTTGGTGTGAGTCCCGCCGTGTGCGATTAAGGAATACACTCACTGCATTCCTAAGTTGGTAGTTTTATTCATCATCCTCATCAGCCTATTGTACATAGGCCTCTCCAGTTGTTCGCCACCTAAAGCAAACTTCTGGATATCCTATATTCGCCACGCTGGGCAGGCGGGTTGGCGATCGCAGTGCGTAGCTTCTTGCTCCGGTGACGCTGCTGCCCGTCATCGGCCTGTGGTATTTAGCTAAGCCTTCTATCGTGATGGTTTTACCGCCACCAATCGGTTTGCCAGAGCCTCGTTTGTTGTTCGGCAGGATGCACCACGGGCAGGTAAGGATGGCTTGGAGCAAAAAGGTGATAGGTCGCTCCCTTACATCCCTGTGGTATTTTAAATACTCGTAAAGATACATAATATGCTAATTTCACCACAGGACAACCAACCGTATTTCTTCAACCATACTGCTCATTATTCTTTCCACAAGCTCTCGTGTGCCCAACAATTTCGTATGGCGTTATATAAACTATCACGCATGCATTACGGTGGTGTGATTAGATACTATAATAGTTTTCTTGTTCCACGGGAGAAGCAAAAACAATAATAATTGTCAGATGTTAATTGCTCCGAGATGCGATGGAGATTGGTTTGTTAAATTGTTGTTAGTTGATGTTTGTGTTGGTGTACGTACTATGGGAAAAGTCAAGATTAGTTAGGGTTCCGTATTCCAAGATGAGATGGTCCTATTCTAAATCCTAAAGCACACAGACATTTTTGTCGGTGACTAAGAGATGTAAGAGAGCGAGCTATCATCTTTTCGCTCCAAGCCAACCTCACCTGCCCGTGGTGCATCCTGCTGAATAACAAACGAGGCGCTGGCAACCAACTGGTGGCGGTATAACGATTACGATGAAAGGCGTAGCTAAATACCACAGGACGATGACGGGCAGCAGTGTCACCGGAGCGAGAAGCTTCGCCCTGCGTTCGCCAACCCGCCTGCCCAGCGCGGCGATTATGGGTATATCCTCCAGATGTTTGCCTTAAGTGGCGAACATCTGAAGAGGCCGTTGTCCAGCAGTGGATTGCAATGGACTGATGATGAAGAATATCAGAAAACGGGCAGCAGCCTTTATCTGGGTACAAAAATAAAAGTAACTGTTGCCGTTATAACAACAAATACTAAAAACAAAATGAAATAAATATTTCAAGAGGGATCTTTATAGCTGTTTAAATTATTGACAGCGAATAAAACATTCGTTTGGGTAGCGCTTGACTCCAAATCGCCTGATGTTAATTCTTCTTCTTCTTTTCGGGTCAATGATAATCCCTTATAAAATTTAAATCACACAGATCCCGACCAGAACTTAGCCACTGAAACACCGCTCCACGCGGAGCACCCTGGTAACAGCTGGACCCGGTAACGCAGGATCTAGGCGGGCCAATTCTCTCACCACAATGATAAACCCTATGTTAATTATTTAATATTGATTGTTTATTCATAGTATTTAACGTGGCGATAGACGGACGGACGGACAGACAGTGCTCTACGTTTTGCACTACGTCCGATCCCAGTTCGATCCGAACCCGTGAAAATATAATACGTAATACGCTTAGAACTATTTCTAACGTAATTTACGCACGTAACTGTAAATTGAAGAATATATTTTATTCTTAGTTATTTTACTATCTTGTGCTATATAACCATAGAAATAGTTTGAACGGCTGATACGGATATTATCCGTATATAATACGTTATTCGTTTTATATCCGTATCAACATGATACGGATTATATGGATTCGAATCGGACTCCAATCGGACTTAGTGCAAAACGGATCTTAGAAAAGAGGTACCATGTTTTTGGGGTTAAACTTTGGGTTAAAATCAATCAAGTCTAGTAATACAGTGAACTCTCTTAATGACATCAATCTAGTCAGTAAACAACACCACAACTTCCGACAACAGTAAATAGACTAGCCCGTTTACTAAATGGCCGATTAAGCTCGTCTCCAGTGACAGACAGTCAATTTTAATTATGTAGTTGGTGGCAAGAAATCTACGTGCAGTCATTAAATACTATGCGTTTGTGGTATTGTGTTCATGACATTGTGTAGTTTGTCTAACATGCCGACAGGTATTTAAAGCAGCAATTAAGTGGGTTGTTGCACTGGCGTTGTGAAAACGCGTAGATTGGCGTTCATTAGATACTAGCTGTGCCCGCGGCTTCGCTCGCGTTGCCCCTCATTTTAGGAAGTGGGGGGTTAGATAGGGGCAAAAAGTAGCCTATGTTACTCTCCATCCCTTCAACTATCTCCACTTAAAAAATCACGTCAATACGTCGCTCCGTTTTGCCGTGAAAGAAAGACAAACATACGACAGACAGACACACTTTCCCATCTTCTATACTTATAATAAATCTGTAGAGAGGTCAATTCTGTACATAAAATATTTTTTCAAAATAACTATCAGGGGGTGATAAGTGATCGATACTGATACCAAAAATGCAATCAGTAAAATTTTTGTCTGTCTGTCTGTCTGTCTGTCTGTCTGTCTGTATGTTCGTTATAGAAAAAAAAACTACTGAACAGATTTTGACGAAACTTGGTACAATTATTCTTCATACTCCTGGGCAGGTTATAGGATACTTTTCATCACGCTACAATCAATAGGAGCGGAGCAGTGACGGGAAGTGTTGGGAAAACGCGAGAAATTTAAACCTGTATGTTTGAACGCGCATTACGCGAAAACTACTGCATAGAATTGAATGCGGTTTTCACCAATGTATTGCTAGAGGTCTAACTTAAAACTTAGGCACAAGGTATAGATGGGTATTATATGGAAGTCCGTTATTTTTGAAACCCGATATCCACGCGAGCGACGCCGCTGGCACAGCTAGTTTATAATATTATAGTATATATTATAGTATAGTATATATGTAGTCTACTCGACCATGGTTCGAGTAGACTACATATTTTTTTATGTATTAATTACCATGCAAACGTTCATACCATGTTATGAACGAACACATTAAAAATGGAGTTTAGTGCGATTCGAACTGTGGATTCACCCACGTGGGACGAAACGGCTAAAGACCCAACAAAATTAATTTATTGAAAAAAAAAACAGCTTGAAGGTAATATTCGCAGCACCAGTGCGCAATAAAGTATAGCAATCGCACATAGTCGCGTGCGCACAGAAGGAAGCGCGCACTTCCACGCGTTGCCCGCACTGTGGGTAACGGCAGAACAAATAATGGTCACAATTTCGAGCAAGTTTTGCTAAATGGGCCAGTTGATTATTAAATTTTTAGACCAGTTAAAAAAAATTCAAAATAATTCAAAATTGTGTTTTAGTTAGTTGACTAATTTAGCACGATATTAAGACTCATCATCAGTCTGCAAACGTCCACTGCTGGACATAGGATTCTCCCAATGAAAATTGCCATTTGGGGGAGTTAATATTTTACTACCTTAAAATATTTCAACATAACAAAGTACATCAATACTTGAACTCAACTAAAAATAATATTAGATCACTTCTAGTCTTATATCGCTCTATGCAGCTACGCGAGCCGATCTTTGTTCGTCGCTGACCGCTGGCCAATAGTGATGTTTTTCTACCTTTTTTTTATATTGGCTCGGCATAGTGGCTTCCTCCCCAAGCCCAAGTCGCTCTGGCCGCGGGCGGGAAACCTCAGTTACCAGTCAGCCACCACAGCCATGCCGGCCTACAAGATGCTTCTTCACGCTTCGTTTGAAGGATCCCATGCTATAAGAAGTCGGAAACACATGAGCAGGCAGAGAATTCCATTTTTTTTATGGTAAGGCACTAAAAGGAGTTACCAAACTTTTTGGTACGCGAAGGTATATTTTCCACAGTGTAACGGTGGCACCGCATGCTCGCTCGTGTGGTCCTATGACGGAAATGTGATGGAGGGATTCTCTTCTGAACACTCCCCATGAAAAAGGCGATAAAAGACGCTCAGCGATGCCACATCCCTACGCAATTGTAGGGTGTTTCAAAATGAAATATCCAATAGATGGCGTTATGTAGGCCTGCGGTCCAGCTATCATTGTACCTACCTCCGTGATGTTTAGTTTTTTTATTTTGTGTGTGCCTGTGTTGATGTGCACTACTGCAATAGTGAATATCTCTTTATATTTAATTGTTGGTTAAGTAGTACTTATGCGATTTCGTAAGTTTAATTACCCTTGCTAGTTAATATGTCACGTAAGTGAATCCTCTGTAATTCTTTTCAACATCAGGAGTTGCTGCGCTCCGGCCTTTAAGAAGGTATGCTTCAGGTACGCTCTTATCTTGAAGATTCAAAGGTCGTATCTGTCCGGAAACACCGCTGGCGACAAAGCACTCCACAGTTTAGTTGTAGGGCAGAAAATTGCGAGAGAAGCGCACAGTTGTGGATTGCTAATGCCTCAAAATTTAAAACAATAAGTGTATGACCAGTACAAGTATAAAATGCCCACAGTGCGTCGGCGCATGCGCACAGGAATGATTAGGAAGACGCCGCGTGCGCCGAATGATTGTAATTAGGTCCTCGTAAACGGTTTATGCACTGTTGATCTGGACATTGAACGGAAATCGGTTTGTGTACATTGTTATTATACTTTTTATCATATTGACAAGGTTTTTACTGCTTTTTGCTCATGATACGGAACCAATAGATTCAGGTGGCATTCATGGAACTTGGACCTAGGCTTTTAAGTGTCTCCAAGTTAGATTTGGGATGTATAACCATCACAACTGAAGGCGTAGCTAAATGCTACAGACCGATGACGGGCATCAGCGTCACCGGAGCGAGAAGCTACGCCCTGCGATCGCCAAACTGCCTGCCCAGCGTGGCGATTATGGGTTGTCCTCCAGATATTTACCCAACGTGGTGAAGAACTGGAGAGGCATCCAGCAGTGGCCTGCAATAGGCTGATGATAATGAAGTTAGATTTTCACGAACTTCAAGGTCATATTATCATTATTAGTCTGCAAACGTCCACTGCTGGACAAAGGCCTCCTCCAATGACAATTGCCATTTGGGGGGGTTTTTCTTAGTCACCGCATATGGTAGACGTACCAATAACCGCTGCTGCCCGTTTCCTGACATTCCCTCAGTCGTCTTCTACTAATCTTCTTCTATATATATAAAAGGAGAAACTGACTGACTGACTGACTGACTGACTGACTGACTGACTGACATATCAACGCACAGCCCAAACGGCTAAACGTAGGCACTTGAAATTTGGAAGGGACGTAGCTTAGGTACCGTAGGGGTGCACTAAGAAAGGAATTCCCGAAATTCCCACGGGAACGGGAATTAGCGGGAAAATCCTTTTGTATGAAAAATCTAAACCGCTTAAGTTAGACGCTTGAAATTTGGCATGCAGGTACCTTAGTAAATATAAAGTTTAGTTATGGCTGTATTTTGAGAAATTCCCACGGGAACGGGAGTTAGCGGGAAAAAACTTTTGTATGTATAAATTTAAACACGCGGACGAAGTCGCGGGCAAAAGCTAGTAAGACATAATTTAAATGATTAGCACGTGTTTTCAGCTTATCTATTGTTGTCTTGTCTAGTATTACTATCTTCTGCACTAGGTTTAAAGCAAAGCAACGTAGCTATGTTACTGTTATGAGTTTGCTCGAATCTGCGAACTTTTATTTAGTACCAGACTATGTCGATAGATGGCGCTGTTTGCTATATTATGAAAACAAAGATGTTAGTCCAGTTTTAGCGCATTCTGGTTAGTCACTGTAAGATTGTTTGAGATAATTTATTTAATTTTAATCAAGTTAAATCTTAGAGGCGGACAGTGCAGCAGCGTTTACCTGCGTGTTTCAAAATGAAATATCCAATAGATGGCGTTATGTAGGCCTGCGGTCCAGCTATCATTTGAGGTCAGTTGCTATGTAAATGTCAGTCCCATGTCAAAATGAACCAATCACGTTACAGTTGAACCTGCTGCCTATGTGGTGGACTCGGGTGGATTTTTTTTTCAGAAAAGCTCGTTGTCATTATGGGAGGCCACAGATAAGCCGTGCAGTGAACTTTAACAAGCGAATGATGATGATGATTCGTTTGTCATTCGGTAGGATGCACCACGGACAGTTGAGGGTAATCGTTGCATCACGATGTTTTTTTTTTCGCCTTTCTTCATGCAATTTGTATGTGACTCTAATACTATAGGTTTTTCTATTTCATCAATTTAAAAGTTCCACCTTTACAAAACGAGCTACAAGAATCCAAATACAAATAAATAGTATTTCAAGACAAAGGTATCATTCATACATAATGTCTCCAAATTTGTACAATCGCGTGCTTTTTCATGTCTTATCCAATTACGGTATGCAAATAGTCTTGGCTGCACGGAATTTTAGTTGAGCTTTAATCGATTTCAAAATTGGATTCTCAAATCGATGGCATGTCTTAAAATAAACTGTCAAAATTTACTTCGTAATTTTTACCACAGGAATGTATCTGGGATAGACCGGCGTAGTGGGCTTACTTACTTACTTACTTCGCTGGCTCAGCGATCCGAAGTGGGTCTTGGCCTCTAACATCAAAACGCGCCAAATGGCTACCGGCCCGCCTGATGGTAAGCAGTCACCCCAGCCTATGGACGCTTGCAACACCAGGGGCTTCGCATGCTTTTAGCCGAGCCTTTAAGAACCTATTTACTTTTGGTTTGAAGTGCCCCATACTGTATTCCCCTGAGAGAACTGGAAATTTCCTTCCCAATAAACTTACCTACTGGTCGTAAGACTTCGCAAATAAACCAGTTTTAGGCTCACTAGCGCTTTGGGCGAACTTTCTGAAGAGGCTTAAAATACATTCAAAACTTCTTTTCAAGGAAGACGTTCAATCTAAACGATTCATTCTTAGATGTTGAGTAATTTGTGAGTTGAAAAAGCGAAGCTGCGATTCAAAATGAGAAGTGATCGCTGTTCTATCTTGAATATTTATGAATCTTGTGTTGCTATGTACAATATGTACCTATATTGTATATCAATACAATGCAAATATTTAAAAAAAGGAAAATAAAGAAACACGTTATATTTTAAAACTTTATTTAAAAACTCCATTTTACAAAGAAATGCATTTTTATCAGTACTACAGACATTGATGCCCAAAATTAATATTAATAAAAAAAACAAAACGATATAAAAAAATAAACAAAACAAAACAATAAATCACCACACATTCAATCCATAACTTTAATAAAATAAAATTATGTAATTGTTACAATAAAATTTAATGAGTATTCAGGCACAGTTGTTTAATAAATATTAATAAATTAAACTATAATACAGTAGCTTACAACTAGAATAAATAATTCTTTTAATAAAAAGTACTAACAATTGACCCTGATTGGGTCAATTTTATTCTTAATTTATGAGAAATGTCTTAAAAATAAGGGTGTAATGTATCCTAGTAATATGTTATCCCAGAAAAAAAAACACCAAAGATTTGAAAAAAGGTGGGTCGTACGATATGAAAAACATAATGAAACAAAGTAATTTTCCTAACTGGCAAGAACTTCATAAAATATATTTTCTTACCTAAAACAGTATTGTTTTTTTTTAAAGATTTTCCTTAAGTAAAATTGTACAAATCTCATAATATAAATCTCAATTTTCTTTAATCGTCGCATAACAGCTTATATTTCAAGCCATTTCGTAATAAAAAAAAACAAAAGAGAAAAAACAATCTAAAACACAATTCATTTGGAACTCAAAACAAATTTAACGAAATATAAACAGCAAGAGTTCCAAATACATTATTTTTAAAAAACAAAAGAATCCCACAGATCTAAATCACATAAGGGCGGTTACAGATTAGCGTTTTACACACGAGTATAAGGTCGTTTTTAAGGCGTACACGCGTCGCTTACCACATTCCCTACCGCCACGATTTTCTTGAAGTTCATCGAAATCCCGCAGTTCTGTACTGGTTTCTGGTTCTGTATTGGACACTATAAGAGTGTTAACTTCACTGCGAATCGGAAAAACGATGAACACACTACTCGTGTTCATGGCATCGATTAATCGGAAATCCATTAAACGGATATTCTGCGGTGTTAAAAATGATGTTACAATAATTTAAACAGAAAATCTAACCCTAGTAGAAATAACCGCTTAACATCAAATGGGCCGTAGACAGACCGACGGCCTGTCACTTTATTGGTACATAAAACGTTGCAACTCTCCGGTCTTATTGTTTCATAATATTTGCTTTGTTTTGCGAGCCAAACAAAACCAAGATCATTGACAAACATTTTGTGTTCAAACTTGAAAAGTATGTACTCGTCTTGATGTTATAACATGATGTCTAAATTAAAAGCGTTTTATGTTTAAAGGACCATACACGTGCACTAAAACACGCTAATTTGCAACCAGCCTACGAAGGAATGAGCCTATACCCCAAAATGCTTACGATCCCACACACTTAATCCTTCTTATAAGCGGAGTAGGCCAAGTCCGACACCTCGTTGTAGGTCCTGCGGTCCCAGCCGCCGCCTCCGCCGCTGCCAGAAGACCAGCCGTGGGACTCGTGACCACCGCTGCTTCCCTTAGCAGACATGAGCTTCTTGAGTGCCATGATTCCTGCTAGAAGCAGCGCGATCTGCGGATAGAGGAGAATTGTGGATGTTAGCAATGGTTTTCGAAAGGCAGCAGTTTCTTTTTGGGGTTACAGTTCAAGAACGGAAGTACACAGTATAAATATCAAATACCCTAAGGTTGTCCGGAAGAGAGTGTTCGGAGGAATTGTTTGATCTGGTACCGGCTGCTATTTTTCATCATCGTACATCTCGCACCAATTCTAGATTTCATCCTTATCATCTTGATACTTAGTTGGAGGTCTTCCACGGTGCGTTTTGCGCGCAATTTTCTGCCTCGTGCAACCGGTCTTTGGAATCAGCTTCCTGCTGCAATTTTTCCGAGTGGATATGATTTAGGGACCTTCAAAAAGCGAGCCTATAGATTTCTCAAAGGCCGGCAACGCACCTGTGACTCCCCTGGTGTTGCGGTGTCTATGGGCTGAAGTGATCACTTACCATCAGGTGACTTTCAAGCCCGTTTGCCCCCTCTTCCATAAAAAAAAGAGATCGCTTATAGCGATAAGGCCGCCTAAATTGTGCAACAAGTGTCTGTAATACCTAGTTTTTAAGTCAATTGTATGGTGCGCAATAAAGAATATCTATCTATCTATAGTGTAAAGGCGAATACTACAGGCTGATGCGTCACGTTTGGTTTAGCGATAGCTAGCGTGGCGATTATGGGCAAAGCCTCCACATATGGGTTCAAAGTGGCGAACAACTGGCTGATATGAACTAGTGTATGATGGTAGTGAACCAGTAGATACTTTACTACATAATAACGTACGAAGTATAGGTACTTAGAACATGTAGTTATACTATTTTTAGAAAAAGAAGGGTAATGTTTTTAACGCGTGTGTTAGTTTGTGTCTAAAATAATGTAAACATACAGTCAATATGGATGGAAGTACATCATGGTACATCGGATTAATGTGGAGTGTTGCCAGATGTTGTAGATAAATGCAAGTAGATATGTATTTATATTTTGTCTTGGTATTCTCTTCGATCTAGTTCCTATTCATCATCATCAGCCAATTGCAGTCCACTGCTGGACATAGGCCTAGGTGTTTGCCACATTGGGTAAACACTGGAGGTTATACCCATAATCGCCACGCTGGGCAGGCGGGTTGGCGATCGCAGGGCGTAGCTTCTCGCTCCGGTGACGCTGCTGCCCGTCATCAGTCTGTAGTATTTATCTGTGCCTTCAATTGTGATGGTTATACAGCCATCAGTCGGTTGCCAGAGCCTCGTTCGTTAGTCAGCAGGATGCACCACGGGCAGGCTTGGAGCAAAAAGATTGCTAGGTCGCTTCCTTACATCCCTATTATCCCTTACATACCTAATAATAATTATTTATTTAAAAAAATATTTTTTCAAATTGTACCAAACGATTAGAAATCGAACCCGAAACTTTCCGATCGTTCGACTTTTAAACTTAGCGTTCTAACCATAGCGCCACCAACTTAAAAGCATAATTTTACCATAAAAAATTTAATAGTCATTTCGAACCCACTACTAGGTTCATATAAATTTTGGCTACTAAGCCAACTGGGTCGGTGTGACATAACCGGAATTGATATCACAACCCTCACCTATAGGCTACCTATGCATTGCCAAATGGGTCAGGCATAAAACGGCAGTTTTTTTATACGTTTTTCTCGTCTATCGAGACGAAGAAGATCAAATAAAATAAACTTGATTCTAATCCTTAAAGATATCGATAGGATAGAAGAGAGGTAGCGCATAGCAAACCTACGCTCGAATTGATCCGCCCGTCCGGGGAAGGACCTCCAGGGAAGGAATACCGCAGCCAAATGACCTTCGGGTCGTGTTTCTGCCGGTAAGTAGGGTTTCTCGTGTAAGATTAGGGTTCGATGGCGGTGGCAACTGACAGGTAACTGACCAGTTACTGGCAAGTTGTCACAGCGACTTGGGCTTCTCTTTCGCTTTCTATGAGGCTTAGGGAAGCAATTATGTCGACCTACAGTACTGCGATAACATCAGCTTGCGAACATCCATTGCTGGCAGTGAATGTTTACAAGTTGAGAATGATGAAACCTACTTCGGTTCCTTAACTAAGCTACTTAGAGATCGGCCTTAAAACTCAGTAAAGAGAGAATTTTACTCTTACTTATTACGATGGTATTACAATTCGATGAATCTACGATGAGATATAGCTAATAATGAACTGAACTCGAAACAATAAAGATGCATTACTACTACACACTCAACTTCTTCCATTATTTCAACAGTAAAAAAAACAATATCAAATCAAAAAAAGAAAGACTAAAATTATCACCTTTTTTCGAATTTCGAACTTCAGAACACGTGGCGGCTATTCTGACATCACTCCAAATAAATCTCGTAAGGCTCAATGTTATGAAACGAGCCGCACGAGATTTACTTAGAACGACACCAGAATTGAGTCTTCTTTTCTTTCGTTTTCGAAAAAAGAATCACGCTTTTCTTTTAAAAGTACGAAGCCGACTTGCTTGAGGCGCGTTTCTAAGATGACTGCTTGGTTTGATTGTGTGTTGCCAGTAAGCGAGGATCGTTCCACGAATTCTTTTGTTTAAATAGTTTAAATATCGGTTTGGTAAATTATGTTTATTTAAATACAAAGGTCATTTAATAAACATTACAAAGTAAATACTATTAATATTTCAATTATCAATAGTAAGTTATAGTAGTTAAATAACGGGTAATGGTACACTGTTTTGTTAAATTATAACGACAAATAAATAAATATGAGACTATCTTGAAGAATATCTGATTTATATTATTTACTTTATTTAATTTAATGATTCTATAAATTTATCTATTTCATATATAATGTATTAGTAGGTATGTGTTTTACGAATAATACGAACAGGATAATGTTATAGATAAATAAATAAACTGATATTGTTTTGAAGTTTGATGATCAAGACTTGTTTCATGAGACAAGTTTGATGAACACTGATCAAGACCATGATGTATTTTTTTGCAAATAAAAGTCATTAAATGTGTTAATTGTACATACACTTTTCTATTTTTTTTATTTTCTCGGACTGTCATCATCAGCCTTTCGCAGTCCACAGCTGGACATCGGCCTCTCCAACCGTTCGCCTCTTTGCTCGATCTGGGCTTCTCGCAGTCAGACACCTTGAGCAAGTCGCTTCACCCGGCATGGGGGGGGGGGGGGGGGGGGTCCTACACTAAAAAATGATTTGCCGAGTAGCGGTATCTTGTACAGCAAATTTGTTAAGTCTCCCAAATAATCATACTGTTACAGTTTACCCTTTACAACGGTTAATTTCCGTAAACTGGCAACATTCCTTATTACAATGCGTGGAGCGAAGCGAGCGGAACGCAAACCATTCTCGAAGGCCGGCCCCATGGTGCAACAATGTGACCGCACTTCCGGATTTAGGCGGACTGTCCTAATTTGAAAAGTCCCGTTCGTATTGGTTATATGTTTATACCTATCTATAGTTATTGACAATGGGACCACCCATTGTCACTATATTGGTTTTGGTGGTGACGACTAGGATGTACACTCTTTCAAACAAAATAGATTTTTCCAAATCGGTTCTCAATTCTCGGAGATATTTCGATCAACAACAAAAAGAGAGTTGAATTGAGAACCTTCTTCTAGAAGCCGGTTAAAAATATATATTTTTTTTAATCTCTAACTACTCAAGAATATTTTCAAAACGCCTTCAAAGTCCCAACTTTATTACCAAAACATATCCACCGCACTCACTATAAACTTATTAAATTCCTACATTTTCCTTACAACAACCCATAACCCACTTTATCTTTAACCCCGTAACGTCCATTTTAAGAAATCAGTGTTGTCACTATGTATGCCACGCATATTTGATTAAGATTAATGATAATGTGATTTTTTTTGTTTATTGACTCATTACGAAATGACAATGTGGAAGAAATGTTACCTAAATCGTTTGTCGTAAAGGAAATGTGACTTAACACTTATGAAAAAGAAAAGGTATGAGTTTTTGCACCTTATTTATACGATTGTTTATAAATCTTTTGTCTACCTCGTTAGCCTAAAGCCGCGGCCACACATTGGAGATATTTGCACCAACGTAACGTTTTGCGCCCAATGCACCAATGTGTGTATCGGTACTTTGACACAATGAAGACATTGAGCGCGTTAGTATTGGGCATTGGACAGTGATTGGACACAAAGTTGAATCCAATGTAGGTAATAATAGCGAGTTCCGAGGTTTCAGAGTCGTGCCAAAAATTGGTACTGGTTTTTTTTATCAAGAAATTTTTGTCTCCCTCAAAGAGTCAGGATCACGGGGGAACCACGCTTGGCAGGCGGGTTGGCGACCGCAGTAAATTTATTTGTACTCAGGTAAACGCTGCTGCCAACGGGCAGTCGTCTACTACGACACCGACTACGTAGGTCGGGTTCGATTGGGATGGGTTCGATTCCCGCACAGTACAAATATGAATATGTCTGTTTGTTTGAATCTGGGTATTTTAATATGTATTTATTTACAAAAAAGCTATATGAATAAGTTTATCAGTTGTCTAGTAGTACAAACTCATAGTACAAACTTCGGTTTGGGGCTAAGTATATGTGGCCCAGCGTGGCATGTCTTGGGTTATTTATTTATAATACCAAAGTCATGTCTTTTGTCCAGTCCTTTCCTACTTACGCATAGAACATAATACATTAATAATTTTCTCCCTAACAACATAACAATCTTGACATTCCTTAGATAAATGGTAGAAAGTTCCCTTCAAAGAGTCCCCTATAGCGAGGAAAGGTCAAGAGGCTTGGGGAAAGCTACGTGCACACATTCGATATTAGATATACCTGTAATTATATAAAATTGAGATGAAAGTAACAGAGAATAAATAAGATGACCCTTAGCCTCGCTTTTGGTTATTTAAAACTAGCGAACCGCCCTCGCTTCGCTTCGCCCATTATGTCGAACTACTATAAAAAAAAAATCACACTGGGCCCCACATTGCCACCTAGCCCCAAACTAAGCCGAAGCTTGTACTATGGGTACTAGGCAACTGATGAACTAACTTGTATACTTTTTTTTGTAAACACCCAGACCAATACAAACAGACATGTTCATGAACACAAATGTTTATACTGTGCGGGAATCGAACTCACGACCTTTAGCTTAGAAGGCAGAGGTCCACCAAATGAGCCATCGAGCCAGTCAAGTGGAAGTAATATGCAGTATATTTTGAGAGGATATAATGTTTAAGTCTCCATTTCATTGAACATTGGAGAACAATACATCACGCAAGAAGATGCAGTGATTATTATCGTGGGGGGTTAGGGTTGGGCCGGCATGGCGGTGGCAACTGACAAGTAACTGACCAGTTACTTGCCCGTTGTCACAGCGACTTGGGCTTCTCTTTCGCTTTCCATCAGGCGTAGGGAAGCCATTATGTCGAGCCACTATAAAAAAAAAAAAAAAAAAAAAAAAAAAAACAAATCAAGATCCGGTATTTATTTCTCTTATAAATACTCTCGCGACCGAACTTAGTCCAAGAGACGCTACGTACATAAAATGAAGGGAACACATAATTATTATGTTGGAAGAGACTTATGAATTTTGTAACGTTATCTAAAACTTATTAATTTAGAGATCAATTTGTATTAACGTTAAGTATAATAAAAAAAAAATAACCCAAGACATGCCACACAATGACGCTGGGCCACACAACGCCACCTAGCCCCCAAACTAAGCCGAAGCTTGTACTATGGGTACTAGACAACTGATAAAATTACTTACATACTTTTATTTTTGTAAATAAATACATATTATACATAGTAAACACCCAGACCAATACAAACAGATTGAAACAGAATGTTCAATGAAAAAGAAATACCAAATGAGCCATTGAGCCGATCTGTAAGTACCGACCGTGCCCAAAGTATGGATCGACTACCGACAATAAAATTCGGTAAAAATAAAAATGTATTATTATTAAACAAAGTAACATACATTGCTACAATCCCAAAGTAGCTTAGGCCTTTTGTTATTGATTATTTATTTATTTAAAACTTTATTGCACAAAATGGTACAAAAGGCGAACTTAATGTGATGACTGTGATGAACACTTAAATTTCTTCCGTGTTATTAAATTGTACAAGCCTGTGACTGAATTTCGGCTCTGTGTTCTTTCACTCTCAACCGTTGAAAATGTGGTTATGCATCCCTGTCACTTGGGGGAGTGGCAAGGGTATGTGGGACTCCTGCTTCAAGAAAGTGGTGGGCAGGAAATACCACTCTAAACCCCCGGTTCCTCTGTCAAGCGGCTTATGGAGTGGTGCCATGTAACCTTAGGAACTATACCATGACACCTAAAGCGCTGCCTTACTACGCAGACCCAACTCACCCCCACCCCCCACTAGGGGCTACCCCCCACTAAGGGGAGCGATGGGATCGGCCCGAAGCTTGAGCCCACTCCCGTCAGACGAAGACGGGATCCATGCAAGGCGGGTGGGGGATCAAGCTTGAGAATCCCTGAGTTTTTTTTATTATTTTCAACTAGATAAAGTTAAAGTTTCATTACTGTTACTGAAAATAAATAATCACGTCAGTTACATAAACAAATTGATTACACAAAGCATAACTAAAGTACGTAAGTATGAATGATCACGCGCACTCAGAAAAATCTCAAGCAACCGAATGATAGACAATTCTACTCGTTAAGTCTTGAACTTTCGCCGAACTATCGTGACTTATTGAATTTTTTTATTGTTTATCTATTGATAAACGATCGATTCATTGATTTATGTAATAAAAATAGATGGCTATTGTATTCGAGATTAATGGTTCAATTATTTACGAAAATTTTAACCTTTTAAAAGAAAGAAAAAAGAAAAAACGTTTATTAGAGTCACATACAAATTATGTATAAAGGAATAGAAAATCAAACTTCATAAATTACATTAGGTGACACTAAATGGTGTCCACTCAGCATAAGCCGAGGCATCTTGGTAAGAAACCTCTTACATTACTTTTTATATTTTTACATTATTTTTTACTTGACGATTCATAAGTGCTTATTTTAAGTTTATGTGAATAAAGGTATTTTGACTTTGACTTTGACTTTGACTTTGACCTCGACGCTGGTCTTCCGTAGACACTCGCACTTTTGAGTTTAAAGGTGCGAGGATCGAAAACTCTTGGCAAACAAAATATTGTTCGGAACCTTTGGTACGCGAGTCCGTCTCTCTCTCGACAGGTCTTTTTATAATTAAAGATCTATACGAGGTATAATTTCTAGTACATTATCATATCGCACGAACTTTCAAACGTAGCAATATGTCGGGTCGACTTTAATTGCGGGCTGCGACCAAAATTACTTACTTTCTTATCTACTTACTTAATTATATTAACATTCTAACTTTCACTGCTTAGATGGGATTTATGATCCGAATAATTGGTGTTTAAGTTGCGTTTGACTAGTCATTAACGTCGGTAAAAATAAGTATTATCAGACAAAGTAACATACATTGCTACAATCCCAAAGTAGCTTAGGCCTTGTGTTATTGATTATTTATTTAATTAAAACTTTATTGCACAAAATGGTACAAAAGGCGAACTCAATGCTAGGAGCATTCTTCACCAGTCAACCTTTGGATCATGCAGAGAGAAAATGTGTGTGCGGTGAGTGTAAGCTGCAGCGCAGACGGCACACTTTTTGTGCGATTGAGTCTGCGTCTGAGACATTTAAAAAGAGATTGATCAAATATGTCCGTCGTGTGCGTTGATTCTGTGAAATATCCGCGACAGATTTTTGCGCGTCGCGACGTGTGCGTTACTGCATATAATTGCAAAAACATGCGTCACGGATAGTCTGTCGTCTGCGCTGCCCCTAAAAAGAAACACTATGAGGATAATACTTAATTAATGTATCTATATGTGTGTTATATGTATCTGAGCGACGAAGGTATGTACCACAAATGTATACTTCAATAAAAATACAAACGCACAGACACCTACAAACAATGATTACTGGCGACGCAGAGGTTCTTAGTAGGTATGCCCTCCCCTTCTGGGAGGTATGAGTCCCACACACCACTCCGACTCCCCCAGGAGGCCGTGCGAATGTGCCTCATCATCATCATCAGCCCACATCAGTCCACTGCTGGACATAGGCCTCTCCCAATGCTCGCCACTTCGATCTCGCCCTCTCGTATCCAGCAATTGCCAGCCGTCCTGCGAATGTGCCTAATTCCCTTTAAAAAAAGACTAGCTATATAGCTAGTCTTGGATTAAATAAAATTAAATTAAATAATTTATTTCTGCAAATAGATTTACAAGTAAATTCTTTTGCACGTCAAACTATTTTTTTCCCTACTAGCATTTCGACGTAATAAGGATGAGGCCTGATGAGAAGAAGTGCCGCAAGAAACTCATCAACTTCGGCTTTTTTTCAAAAATATACATAATCATCATACTTTTGATGTCATACATTAATACAATATTTGTTAAGTGCAGGCGAGCAGCTCATTAAGTCCATGTAATATTATCGTCTAGGAAGTCTTATTAGTTTCTAGAACCCAGAACCGTGCTTTAACTAACACCTGACAATACCCCATTGAAGCTGCCATAATGATTCATTACCACGTCCAAGATACCAATAGGGTCATAGGCCATATGTGAAGTGAACATTAACTCCGACCTCTCAGCCATCGATAAAAAACCACCATTGATTACTTTCTCATTATTGTGTTCAATCTCACCATGTGTAAATTGTGCCATTGGTGGCAAATCAATGTCAACATCATTGGGAGCGAATGTTACACTCGCGTGCAAAAAAATGAGAACACTTTGTATGAGAGTGAGCTAGATATGCTAAGGAATGGATTCACAATGTCTTGTGGTAATTTAGCGGTGTGCACGTTTTAAGTGTAGACTATGGTATATCCACATGTTACATATACCTTCCACTAGTCTAATGCTGTTCATGGCCTCTCCAGTTGTCTGCCATTTTGGACAAACATCTGGAAGCTTTACCCATAATCGCCACGCTGAGCAGGCGGGTTGGCAATCACAGGGCTTAGCTTCTCGCACCGATGACGCCAGTCGTCGGTTAGTGGTATACCTACGCCTTCAATTGTGATGGTTGTACCGCCGCCAGTCAGTTGTCAGATCCTCGTTTGTTATTCGGCAGGATGCACCACGGGCAAGTGGGGAGCGAAAAGATGATGCCACTGCTTCCTTATATCTCTATACTATACATACATTTGAACAAATAAACTTCATCACACATAAAGATTTCTTGTTTTGTCAAGTCTGAAGGTGATGTGATGTAGATAGCTCACATTTGTTATTATATTTATTGTTGAGCAGCACCGTTTACGTAGGTACATAACCTACTGCAGTCACCAAACCGCCTGCAAAGCGTGGTGACTAAGGCAAATTCCCCCAAATGACAATTGTCATAAGGGGAGGCCTATGTCCAGCGGTGGACATTTGCAGGCTGATGGTGACACATAAATAAAAAAAAAACAAAAATAAAAAAAACATAAATAAAAAAACATTATTTGCTAGGTTTCCATGCTCGCCAGTGCAATACAATCTCCATACACAGTTTAAGCATTTATAAGCATATCAGTTGAAGTCATTAGCATCCATTCTGCTTTCTTCCAGCATTTGTGTCATCTTCAATATTTGTCGCTAAGATGTCCGGATGGCCTTGTTATTACGAGCATTAACTGTCTATAACTCTGGTCGTCTTTTGATGAAACGTTAGCAAGCATTCTGATTTCTCTTTGAAGATTTATCGAGCTTGTAATGTTTAGATTGCTTATAAAGAGCGAATGGCATAGTGGTTAAGGCTGTTTACTCGGATGCGGTTCAAACCTCGCCACGTACCGATATGTATCAACATTAAAATTACGTTACGTTTATCCCAAGCTTTTACTGAGCAGGAATTGTAAAGAAACCAGTAAGTGCACAATTGTGAATTGCGAAGAACTTCTTAGGCTTAACCCGCACTTGGTCGATTTGGTTACGTAAGTCCTTGTCGCCCGAGTCTAGGGCAGCCCGACCCGTGTTTAGTGGGATAACCTGGCACCATACACCACCATCTACCCCTACGTGGCAGACGGAGAATGTTGAAAGAGATAATCTTCCAAAAAAAAATGCGGGTTGCTGGACCCCCAATGGAGGACATAAGCTTTAAATTAATGAATTCATACATTTATCTTTAAAGTTTCCTAGAGGACTTGGATAGCGCATTCTTTAAAGCTTTCCACATAAAGCGTAGCATTTATTACTCAATAAGCCCTGCTACTTAGCTACGGACATCGAATTCTGTTAAGAAGAATAAAAATTTTATTAAATATATTTTACATTACATCTTAAGCTGCGGTTACCCCCGAAAAGTAAACACTGTTCTTTTTCAAAAGACCTACTTGACAGCGACAAAAATATTTAACTAACTTTGAGATGTCATTTTTGTCACGGACTAAGAAAATACTGGACGAATCCATACGGATATACAAAACTAGCTTTTGCCCGCGACTTCGTCCGCGTGTTTAGATTTTTACATACAAAAGTTTTTTCCCAATAACTCCCGTTCCCGTAAGAATTTTGCAATATCGCGTTGCAAGTAAGCTTTACGTTCATTAGGGTACCTGCATGCCAAATTTTAATCATCTATCTTACGCGGTTTAGATTTTTTCATACAAAAGTTTTTCCCGCTAACTACCGTTCCCGTGGGAATTTTGCAATATCCTGTTGCAACTAAGCTTTTAGTTTACTAAGGTACCTACATGCCAAATTTCAAGCTAGACGCTTGAAACGGTTTAGATTTTCATACAAAAGGATTTTCCAGCTAATTCCCGTTCCCGTGGGAATGCCTTTCTTAGTGCACCTCTACGGTATCTAAGCTACGTCTCTTCTACATTTCTAGTACCTACGTTTAGCCGTTTAGGCATATAAATGTCAGTCAGTAAGTCAGTCTATTTAGATTTAATTTTACCAGTAAGGCTATTTATTGAGAGAAATCAGTAGTTTTGGGCTGTGAGTTTATTTCTCGGCCTTTCAAGTTTTTTCCTATTGAATCCCGTAAAGGGTTGATTTAGGTAAATATTTGAAGTTTTATCTTTTTCGGAGTGGAATTTATCGAAACGCTTTATTAGCAATAATACCTACGTCATAGTATAGCTTTATGAATGCAAAGTCTTAGCACGAACTGTTTAAAATTGACAAAATTTCATACATACTTTCATCCCCTATTTTATCCCCTTGGGGGTAGGAATGATCAAAACCCTTTTTTAGCGGATGCCTACCTCATAGTAGCTTTAAATATGCAAAGTCTCAGCCCGATCGGTTTAAACTTGATAAAAGTTCATGAATACAAACTTTCATCCCCTATTTTATCCCCTTGGGAGTAGAAATGGTCAGAACCCTTTTTATCCCCTTGGGAGTAGAAATGATGAGAACTCTTTTTTAGCGGATGCCTACGTAGTAGCTTTATACATGCAAAGTCATAGCCCAATCGGCTTAAAATCGACAAATTTTTATACAAACTTTCATCCCCTATTTTATCCCCTTGGGGGTAGAGTTGATCAAAATCCTTTCTTAGCGAGTGCCTACGCCATAACATCTACCTGTATGCCAAATTTCAACCCGATCGGTCCAGTAGTTTGGGCTGTGCGTGCGTTGATAGATCACTATGTCAGTCAGTCAGTCAGTCACCTTTGAGTTTTATATATTTAGATTAAACCACACAGTACAGACTCTATACAGAACAGACGGCGGGCATATTTTGAAAATAAACAAACAATCCACAACAACAAGAATGAAAAAACATGGCATCGTTTTCATAGGAAAGCTTTGACAGCTGGTCGGTGTTTGGACAAGCAAGAACAAGTGTTAAACCTACTCTAGTCCTATATGTATATGACGTATAATAGGACAATATTTAATATACGGGGTGTAAGGATCATCTTTTCGCTCCAAGCCACCAGCACCTGCCCGTGAATAACAGACGTGGCTTTGCCAAATGACTGGTGGCTGTAGAACCATCACGATCATTGAAGGCGTAGCTATAACCACAGGCCGATGACGGGCAGCAGCGTCACTAGAGCGAGAAGCTTCTCCCTGGGATCGCCAATCCGCCTGCCCAGTGTGGCGAGTATGGTTATAGCCTCCAGGTGTTTGCCCTATGTGGCGAACAACTGGAGAGGCCTATGTCCAGCAGTGGACTGCGATAGGCTGATGATTTGAGTGAAGCCTGGGCAAGTCGTCAGTCGTACATTTTTGAGACGTCTATTATTAATATTAAAACGAGTAAGCAATTCTTAAACCCTCGGAGCAACAAAGTAGAGACTGCAAGTAAGGCCAAGTCGTGCTTTTACTGTTCTACAAACAAAATGGAACACAGCATTTACTGTTCATAATGGGATATCGCGAGATAAAGGTACCGTCGGAGCATTCGAGATTTGATTTTTATACATTTATAGATGAGAGCGACCCAACTAATACCGCAACTTTTTCATATGACTTTTTTTCGTAGCACTGCATTGCCACACACAGTTGAGGGGGATGTAAGCGACTTATTACCTTTTCATTATAAGCCACTCTCATTTACCCGTGGTGCATCCTGCCGAATAACAAACGACAGGCCCGTCTCTACCAGGCGCAGGTCCCCGGGGACCCCCCTCCACACGAGGGCGCAGGTTGAGTCCGGTACCCCGGCGCCGAATATATTTAAGACGGCCCTGACAAACGAGGCTCTGGCAATCAACAGGTGGCGGTATAACCATCACGATTGAAAGGGTAGCTAAATACCTAAGGCCGATGACGGGCAGCAGCGTCACCGGCGCGAGGAGCTACACCCTTCGATCCCCAGGCGCCTGCCGCCAGCGTGGCGATTATGGGTAATGGGTGAAGTGGCGAACAACTTTTTTTTTTTTTTTTTTGCTAAATGACTACGATGATGGCCAGGGCGGCCTTGTCATCATCACCGGACTGCTGGGGGAGCGGAAGGCTCTCACCCCTAAAAATTTAAGCAACGGCGCTGAGGGCGCCCCCTGTGGGGCTCGAGCCTCGGCTCAGGGCGTAGCTGGGAGATGCCCTACGGACGTATGTTTGTTGGCGAACAACTGCTTTGCCCCATTGGGCACTTCCAGCAGTGGATTGCGATAGGCTGATGGTGATGATAACCATATTCGTGTGGTATGGTTTCTGGATGAGTCTGAGTTGGAGGGTATGAAACAAACTTAATTTTTTTTATAGTAGCTTCACATAATGGCTTCCCTACCATCATCAAAGCTAAAGAGAAGCCCAAGTCGCTGCGGCAAGTAAGCGGTCAGTTACCTGTCAGTTGCCACCGCTATGCCGGCCTATAAGATGCTTTTTCACACCCCGTTTAAAGGATTCTATATCAAAGGAAAGAGGAAACACATGTCTTGGTAATGCGTTCCAAGTTTTAACAACGCGCCAAAGATAGGAGTTGCCTACCTCACGTAAAAAAGGTGCGCAGACGTCGAATTGGGGAAATCAGCATATTCTAACTAGGTATTACTTCTACATTCGCAAATAGCTATACCTATTATTCATGTGAATTTTATTTAATCATCAACAATGGCGTCCATGGGCCAGTGTCGACTGCTTACCCTCAGGCATCACACTTGCTCGTCTGCCGCCTCTCGCATAAAAAAAAACACGCGTGTTCAGTCGCATATTTTTTAACACCCCCGGGTGTTCATAAGATGGCAAAAATTGGCGGCGAGAAATTACGGCCTGCCTAATGTTGAGAGGTTACCGCATCCTATGGACGCCTGCGAGACCAGGGGTACCAGACGCGCGTCGACGATTCCTTAAAAACCTCTTCAGAACCCTTTGAAGGACCCCATACTGTAGTCTCGGGGAGATCCTCGGCGGGGAGCTCATTCCATAGGCCGAGTGGCAAGTTTTTTTGCCTGCCTTCTGAACTAGGGACCGCGGGTTCAATCCCCGCACGGTACGACAACACGTCTGTTTGTATTGGTCTGGGTGTTTTCTATGTATTATATGCACGTAGTTATTTATAACAAAAAATGTATCTAAGTAAGTTTATCAGTTGTCTAGTAAACCCTTAGTACAATCTTCGGCATAGTTTGAGACTAGATGGCGCTGTGTGGCCCAGCGTGGCATGTCTTGGGTTATTTATTTATTTAATTTACAAACAAAAATGTATCTAAGTAAGTTTATCAGTTGTGTAGTAAACCCTTAGTACAATCTTCGGCTTAGTTTGAGGCTAGATGGCGCTGCGTGGCCTGTCTTGTGTTATTTAAATATTGCTATAGGCAAAACAGCTTATTTTGCATGCTGCCAGTACGCACCGGTACTCGGCATAACCGCAGTACAAACGGATACTCTAACATCTCAGCATAACGTATTATTTACCAATTGTGTCAGGTGGCCAGGAATTTATAGGACCGCCGTCTAGTTAATTATGTTAAAGTTCCACTTGTAATTGGAAAGTTACTTCCAGCCGGTCTGAAGTGCTAGGAAAGTAGTATTGATTTAAGGGTAGATTACAAATGCGAATTGAGGCAGTTTTGTATCACGCCTCCGGTTAACTGGACTTTGTTTTGTAGAACTATCGGATATATCAGATACTTTGATCTGATCCCGATGAAAGTAGCTCAAGTCCTACTTGTGTTATGAAAATCAGAACAAAGATAGCACTAATGTATACTTAAATGCAATATTAACACTCAGATATGGAACACACCTAAATTATAATACATAATTTCATAAATGTTTGATCCGAGTAGGATTCGAATCCAAGGATCCTTGATTCGGAAGGCGTTGACCACTAATAGGGTAATAACACAGCCTATAGAATGTAAAGGGATGTAAGGGAGCGGCCTATCATCTTTTCGCTTCAAGCCACCCTCAGCCTCTCCAATTTTTTTTTGTAGAGGGGAATTCATTAGGCACCTTCATGCCGTCTCCGGGGGGAGCCGGCATGGTCGGCATGTGGGACTCACACCTCCCAAAAAGGGAGGGCATACCCACTTAACCCCCCTGTGTCGCCAGTGGGCAGCAAGTTGCAGGGACACGGGTAGCGCCGAAGCATGCGGCCACATCCCTGCCTGCCCTGGCCAGCCGCAGATGATAAGCGGCCGGCACTTCTGGTCCGGGGAGGGCAAATACCCCTGCCCCCGGATCCGGGGAACAATAGGGTGCTCCCCGGGCGGACCTCGTGCAACGGTGTGGCTGCACCCACCACACCGTTACGCCCCTATGAGTGGATCGCGCCCCTGCACTCACCACTCGGGGCACGAAGGAGAGGCTCAGAGGGCATACAATGCACCCTCAGCCTGTCCATGGTACATCCTGCCGACTATCAAACGAAGTGCTGACAAACGACTAGTGGCGGTATAACCATCACAATTGAAAGCATAGTTAAATACCACAGTCCGATGACGGGGAGCAGCGTCACGGGATTCTAATCCCAATTAAAATTCAGTAAGGAAATTCGTGCTTAACCAGTAACTTATCCAAGTGACCTTGCAACTTGTTAAGTGAGAGAGTGTTTCGCTGCAAGAAAGTGCACGATCTTTTGCCTCATGAACTCACGACGGCGAAGATATGGCGACTTTCATTCACATCCTTTTCACATTAATATAAAATGTGGGCTTAGATATATCTTATATGTGTCTGTTATGTAGAATCTCCGTTAAGCATAACTGTAAGGGCTGTTTTCTAATACCTTATTTGTACCTAAGACATTTTAAAGTTAAGCGCGTCTATATTTTCACTTCAAACATAGTTATTATTATGTAAAGTAAAGGTGAGGTGTTTCGTTTTTCGGCTGGCTCGATGGCTCATTTGGTAGTTACCTCTGCCCTCTGAGCCAAGGGTCGGGGATTCGATTCCCGCACAGTTCAAACATTTCTGTTCATGAACATGTCTGTTTGTATTGCTCTGGGTGTTTTCTATGTATAATATGTATTTATTTACAAAAAAATGTATCTAAGTAAGTTTATCAGTTGTCTAGTACCCATAGAACAAGCTTCGGCTTAGTTTGGGGCTAGGTGGCGTTGTGTGGCCCATGGCATGATCTTGATATCTCGTGTAGGGTACGCAAGGTGTCTGACAATGAATCACCAATAACTAATATTCTATCCTAACCGAATTTCCGCAAATCGACGAACGTCTCAGCGTCTGTTTAGCGTGTGGGCTAAATACTTGCTATACTATCGGCTCGGTACCGCTACCTCTCATAACATGGCCGTGTACATTCAAATCTAAGGGCGGAGTTCAACAATTTCACTGCACACGTTTCCTTTCAAAAGTAGAACGCCGTATCTGACATAAATCTAAATAAAATACTCCCACAGGCTCGTCGCGTGTCACCTAATAATATGATTCTCACGTTTATGTGAACGACTTACACAATAGATAACAACGTTAAATGTATACCGATAGAGCACCATTAGTACTAATTGGAACTTTCCTCCGATGATGATATGTCATCACATCATCAAATCATCTCGAGATTTAATTGTGGAGCGAGATGCAATCGTGCCGGTGATTTAGTTAGAACAATAATTAATTAAATCCAATTTGAGAATTTAAACGCGTCTCACCAATTAAGATCACTTGTAATGGAAAAGTCTATAGTTAAACTCTCCCTCTTGTTTGTGAAGTAACCTAACAGATAATATATACCTACTAAAGGCAATTATGTCGATCTGATCCGAAGTAATTAGCGTAAAAATACTCTTGTATTTAAAAAAATTGGCGATGTAAAAAGTATCTATCGAGTTTCATACCGGTTCATCTCGATAGAAGCAACTAAACCAGGGATTTTCGTACTGACGATCTATACCTAAGCCTATTTGAATACATTTTTCTATTCTATTGTAATAAGCAAAAATATATAATCACAGATTGGTCATTGATGAGAATTTAATGATATATTGATTTTAAATTCAACTTAAAGCCATATATTTATATATCGACTTTTATTTGCTTTTCACAAAGTTCAGTATAAACTTATATTTCATCAAAGATACCAATCTTTCAAAACACTCAGACAGCAAAAGAAAATGAAATTATGTCTGTTTTCTTTAATTAGCTTTGTTTATAGATCAACATTTGGTAAAACCATTGAAAAACTGAATGAACATCAATTAAAATTAATGAGCATGTTGCCCAGTTTCAATCTGTATAATTAATCACGAACATAAGTGAAAACTGCCCTTAATTTGACAACAAAACTCTTTCTTTGCAATAAGTTGAACTTTATCTAAACCATACAGAAAGCGCTAACACATTTGTTTTCTACAATCATGGGAAATTTAAGGTCAAGGTTCAGAGAATGCAACGCTTATGGTATTTTATGGAAAGTCCATGTTATTTTGTCAATTGTTCATGGGAATTTTGTTATGAACAATCGTAGTGTGAAAGTGGCGAAAGATATAATCGTAATGGGTTAGTTTGTTCTAGGTTCACATTTAGTAGCTAAGATCTGTTAGAATGCACACTAAGTTTACATGTAAGTTATTATCAGCAAGATCTTTTTAGAAACTTAGATTGCATCTTGGCTTACATAACTATTGTATACGATAAATAGCTTTTGTTTTGTTATTTAAAGTAGGTTTAGCACACTAAGAATTAAGATGCATTATTCAAATTAGCATTTAAGTTGCAGACAAGTAAAGAAAGTGAAACTACTTATATGGAGTATTTTAAAATCTTTTACTAATTAAGATTAAGATTAATGCAAAGGTTGGCTCGTGGAATTTTCTACAATAATTCTGTGCAGTTTCTAATGTAAGCCAATTTCATGAAACATTTAAGTGAAATAATGCAGTGATTACAATCTTTATGGATTTAATAGATGAGTAGGTTTTATTAGGATGTATTTAATTTATCCGACAGATATGTATTCAGTCTAATGATTGGAATGCTGATGACGTTCGATTTTTTTTTGATTTGACTATAATTTAAGTATGTTTTTACCCGACTGCCGAAGAAAGAAGGTTAATATTTCTATTAGTATTTAAAGCTCTCATTGTAACACGTTCAAAAGCATCCTCAAATTCGCACTCTTTAATTTTAAGCTGATTCGATGAGGCATTTGGCAAGTCCAAATAAAACGTCTTCACATCGAACGCTTTAAAGTTACATAAATAGCTTTAATTCATCATTCATTTAGGTAGACTACATTTTTCATTCCATATACTGAGTGTGCGTGGCAAGAAGTTTCTTTAGAAACAGGCTTAGTTGCATATTTTACCTCTCCGGGAACAAGGAGCCCGGCATAGAGTTACATAGCGTTGGCCGTTCCCACTATGAAAGCAGAAATTGATTATGTACTATTCTAAAAATAATCAAACATTGATTACCTTGGAGACTAAGCGGTCAGTTACCTGTCAGTTGCCACCGCTATGCCGGCCCATAAGATGCTTTTTCACACCCCGTTTAAAGGATTCCATATCAAAGGAAAGAGGAAACACATGTCTTGGTAATGCGTTCCAAGTTTTAACAACGCGCCAAAGATAGGAGTTGCCTACCTCACGTAAAAAAGGTGCGCAGACGTCGAATTGGGGAAATCGGCATATTCTAACTAAATGTAGAAGTAATATTAGAACTATTCTAATATTACTTCTACATTCGCAAATAGCTATACCTATTATTCATGTGAATTTTATTTAATCATCAACAATGGCGTCCATGGGCCAGTGTCGACTGCTTACCCTCAGGCATCACAATCGCTCGTCTGCCGCCTCTCGCATAAAAAAAAACACGCGTGTTCAGTCGCATATTTTTTAACACCCCCGGGTTCATAAGATGGCAAAAATTGGCGGCGAGAAATTACGGCCTGCCTAATGTTGAGAGGTTACCGCATCCTATGGAGGCCTGCAACACCAGGGGTACCACACGCGCGTCGACGATTCCTTAAAAACCTTTTCAGAACCCTTTGAAGGACCCCATACTGTAGTCTCGGGGAGATCCTCGGCGGGGAGCTCATTCCATAGGCCGAGTGGCAAGTTTTTTTGCCTGCCTTCTGAACTAGGGACCGCGGGTTCAATCCCCGCACGGTACGACAACACGTCTGTTTGTATTGGCCTGGGTGTTTTCTATGTATTATATGCACGTAGTTATTTATGACCAAAAATGTATCTAAGTAAGTTTATCAGTTGTCTAGTAAACCCTTAGTACAATCTTCGGCATAGTTTGAGACTAGATGGCGCTGTGTGGCCCAGCGTGGCATGTCTTGGGTTATTTATTTATTTAATTTACAAACAAAAATGTATCTAAGTAAGTTTATCAGTTGTGTAGTAAACCCTTAGTACAATCTTCGGCTTAGTTTGAGACTAGATGGCGCTGCGTGGCCTGTCTTGTGTTATTTAAATATTGCTATAGGCAAAACAGCTTATTTTGCATGCTGCCAGTACGCACCGGTACTCGGCATAACCGCAGTACAAACGGATACTCTAACATCTCGGCATAACGTATTATTTACCAATTGTGTCAGGTGGCCAGGAATTTATAGGACCGCCGTCTAGTTAATTATGTTAAAGGTCTACTTGTAATTGGAAAGTTACTTCCAGCCGGTTTGAAGTGCTAGGAAAGTAGTATTGATTTAAGGGTAGATTACAAATGCGAATTGAGGCAGTTTTGTATCGCGCCTCCGGTTAACTGGACTTTGTTTTGTAGAACTATCGGATATATCAGATACTTTGATCTGATCCCGATGAAAGTAGCTCAAGTCCTACTTGTGTTATGAAAATCAGAACAAAGATAGCACTAATGTATACTTAAACTAGCTGTGCCTCCCATTTTAGGGAAGTGGGGGGTTAGAAAGGGGCAAAAAGTAGCCTATGTTACTCTCCATCCCTTCAACTATCTCTACTTAAAAAATCGTCGCTCCGTTTTGCCGTGAAAGAATGACAGACACCCTTTCCCATTTATAATATTAGTATGGATGCAATAACACTCAGGTATGGACCAAACCTAAATGATAATATATCATTTCATAAATATTTGATCTGAGTAGGATTCGAACCCAAGGTTCGAACGTTTTGATTCAGAAGGCGTCGACCACCAACAGGGTAATAACACAACTTATAGAATGTAGGGGATCTAAGGGAGCGGCCTATCATCTTTTCGCTCCAAGCCACCTTCAGCCTACCCGTGGTGCATCCTGCCGAATAACAAACAAGGCGCTGACAACCGACTGGTGGCGGTATAACCATCACAATTGAAAGCATAGTTAAATACCACAGTCCGATGACGGGGAGCAGCGTCACGGGATTCTAATCCCAATTAAAATTCAGTAAGGAAATTCGTGCTTAACCAGTAAATTATCCAAGTGACCTTGCAACTTGTTTAGTGAGAGAGTGTTTCGCTGCAAGAAAGTGCACGATCTTTAGCTCATGAACTCACGACGGTGAAGATATGGCGACTTTCATTCACATCCTTTTCACATTAATATAAAATGTGGGCTTAGATATATCTTATATGTGTCTGTTATGTAGAATCTCCGTTAAGCATAACTTTAAGGGCTGTTTTCTAATACCTTGTTTCAGATGAATAATTTCCAAGATATTTCAAAGATAATAGCGTCTATATATTCACTTCAAGCATATTTACTAATGCTATATAGTAGTAAACGACTTAATAGAGTCTTGTCGTCTCGTCTATATCCTCCAGATGTTTGCCCTAAGTGGCGAACAACTGGAGAAGCCACTGCTGGCAGTGGACTGCAATAAGCTGATGATGATCTCTCGTATAGCGTACGCAAGGTGCCTGACAATTAATCACCAATAACTAATATTCTATTTTAATCGAATTTCCGCATTTTGACGACGTCTGAGCGCCTATTGGCGTGAGGTGGGCTAAACTATACTATCGTCTCGTTTCATTCCCGTGAACCCAATTTATCCAGAAATCGCGGCAGGCCATTCAGATTTCCTGGAGTGTGTGGTTTAGCTAAAGAATCTCATTGAGGCAATCTAACAGAATATATCTAATAGTCCTTGAGTGACAAATAATATATGACATACATTTTTTATAGAATCTTGACATAATGGTTCTACACTTGATGGTAAGAGAAGCCCAAATCGCTGCGACAACGGGCAAGTAACTGGTCAGTTACCTACCTGTCAGTTCCCATCGCCATTCCGGCCGAACCTTAAGTCCTCACGAGCTCCGCAAACCCTACTCACCGGCAGAAATACGACCCGAAGGTCACTTGGCTGCGGTATTCTATAGGGTGGAGGTCCTTCCCCGGACGGGCACGGCTCGATTCGAGCGAAGTTTCGCTATGCCCTACCTCTCTTAAAATAATAAAAATACGTACTTTCATAATTAATTTAAAACTTGAAAAAAATTAAACCGACTTCGAAAAAAACACAAACGACCAAAACTAAAAAGCGATAAATAACGTAAGTAATTCTATCCTTAATACATAATTATTTAAATATTACAATTATCACTTATTTTTGAAGTCGGTGCCAGCCTCTAGGTACCTAACGTAGACTGTTGTTGTACGACGAGCGCGGCCGGCAAACAGGACAATATATTTATTTGTTTGGCACCGACTTCAAAAATAAGTGATAATTGTAATATTTAAATAATTATGTATTAAGGATAGAATTACTTACGTTATTTATCGCTTTTTAGTTTTGGTCGTTTGTGTTTTTTTCGAAGTCGGTTTAATTTTTTTTAAAAAATAATTTTATTTCTCTATTTTTAGTTGCGTTAATGTGCTGTGAACTTGCCCTTGCCCTGCATAAGTACATACCACTACCACCTAGTTTCTATCGACCAATGGCAGTACTGTCCCCTAACTCCTAACCGTTAAGGAGTTCTGTGGCTTCATCATCAGCACCAGATGTTGACGCCCGGAAGCATATACCTGAGTAAAATATAATTACGTAACAAAAACACCATATGAGCATACAATTTTCGGTTGTTGCCCTAAATATCTCCAGGATCCCATCATCAGATCCTGACTTGGTGAAAATGGGACCACCTTGGAAGTGTCCTCTGTCGAACAAAGAAAAAATTTTTGAAATCCATCCATAATTGACGGAAATATCGGTGAACATACATAAAAAAAAAAAAATATTATACATAGAGACGAATTGAGAACCTCCTCCTTTTTCGAAGTCGGTTAAAAATACATTTGGCACATGGCAGAGGTACCGCTACCTCTCATAACATGGCCGTGTGTACGTTCAAATCTAAGGGCGGAGTTCAAAAATTTCACTACACACGTTTCCTTTCAAAAGTAGAACGCCGTATCTGACATAAATCTAAATAAAATACTCCCACAGGCTCGTCGCGTGTCACCTAATAATATGATTCTCACGTTTATGTGAACGGCTTACACAATAGTTAACAACGTTAAATGTATACCGATAGAGCACTATTCCATTAATACTAATTGGAACTTTCCTCCGATGATGATATGTCATCAGATCAACAAATCATCTCGAGATTTAATTGTGGAGCGAGATGCAATCGTGCCGGTGATTTAGTTAGAACAATAATTAATTAAATCCAGTTTGAGAATTTAAACGCGTCTCACCAATTAAGATCACTTGTAATGGAAAAGTCTATAGTTAAACTCTCCCTCTTCTTTGTGAAGTAACCTAACAGATAATATTTACCTACTAAAGGCAATTATGTCGATCTGATCCGAAGTAATTAGCGTACAAATACTCTTGTATTAAATTGACTATGAAAAAGTATCTATCGAGTTTTTTACCGGTTCTTCTCGATAGAAGCAACTAAATCAAGCGGTAGAATCATTTTCATACTGACGATCTATACCTAAGCCTATTTGAATACATTTTTATATTCGATTCTTTTGTAATAAGCAGAATTATATAATTAATCATTGATGAGAATTTATGAAATATTGATTTTCAATTGAACTTCAAGCTATATATTTATCAATCGAATTTTATTTGCAGGCCATTAGGCTTCTCACAATGTTCAGTATAAACTTATACTTCTTTATAGTATCTTTTAAAACACTCAGATAGCAAAAGAAAAATAAATTATGGCTTGTTTTTTTGACTATTGACTGACTTTTGACTTTGACTATAGATATCAACATTTGGTAAAAACATTCAAAAACTGTCTGAATTAACGTTAATTAAAATTAATGACCATGTTGTCTAGTTTTAATCTGTATGATTAATCACGAACATCAGTGAAAACTGCCCTTAATTTTACAACATCAACTCTTTCTTCGCAATAAGTTGAACTTTATCTAAACCATACAGAAAGCGCTAACACATTTGTTTTCTACAATCATGGGAAATTTAAGGTCAAGGTTCAGAGAATGCAACGCTTATGGTATTTTATGGAAAGTCCATGTTATTTTGTCAATTGTTCATGGGAATTTTGTTATGAACAATCGTAGTGTGAAAGTGGCGAATTCTCTTAGATATAATCGTAATGGGTTAGTTTGTTCTAGGTTCACATTTTGTAGCTAAGATCTGTTAGAATGCACACTAAGTTTACATGTAAGTTATTTTTTTTTTTTTTTTTTATAGTGGCTTGACATAATGGCTTCCCTACACCTGATGGAAAGCGAAAGAGAAGCCCAAGTCGCTGTGACAACGGGCAAGTAACTGGTCAGTTACCTGTCAGTTGCCACCGCCATGCCGGCCCAACCCTAACCCCCCACGAGCTCCGGAAACCCTACTCACCGGCAGAAACACGACCCAGAGGTCATTTGACTGCGGTATTCTATAGGGTGGAGGTCCTTCCCCGGACGGGCGGCTCAATTCGAGCGAAGATTCGCTATGCCCTACCTCTCTTTATTATCAGCAAGATCTTTTTAGAAACTTAGATTGCATCTTGGCTTACATAACTATTGTATACGATAAATAGCTTTTGTTTTGTTATTTAAATTAGGTTTTGCACTCAAATAATTAAGATGCATTATTCAAATTAGCATTTAAATTGCAGACAAGTAAAGAAAGTGAAACTACTTATATGGAGTATTTTATAATCTTTTACTAATTATGATTAAGATTAATGCAAAGGTTGGCTCGTAGAATTTTCTACAATAATTCTGTGCAGTTTCTAATGTAAGGCAATTTTATGAAACACTAGCTATGCTCGCGACTTCGTCCGCGTGGAATAGTTATTTTTTCCTCATTTTTTTACATTTTCCATTATTTCTTCGCTCCTAATAGTTGCAGCGTGATGTTATATAGCCTAAAGCCTTAATCGATAAATGGTCTATTTAACACAAATTTTTCAATTCGGACCAGTAGTTCGTGAGATTAGCGCGTTCAAACAAACAAACAAACAAACAAACAAACTCTTCAGTTTTATAATATTAGTTAAGATTTATGAGAAATAATTCAGTGATTACAATCTTTATGGATTTAATAGATGAGTAGGTTTTATTAGGATGTATTTAATTTATCCGACAGATATGTATTCAGTCTAATGATAGCCAATGCTGATGACGTCCGATTTTTTTTGATTTGACTATAGTTTAAGTAGAATATTTTTACCCGACTGCCGAAGAAAGAAGGTTAATATTTCTATTAGTATTTAAAGCTCTCATTTTAATACTCGCACTCTTTAATTTTAAGCTGATTCGATGAGGCATTTGGCAAGTCCAAATAAAACGTCTTCACATCGAACGCTTTAAAGTTAAATAAATATTTATTTATTTAATCTTTATTGCACAGTAAAGTAGTGTACAAAAGGCGGACTTAATGCCACATAGGCATTCTCTACCAGTCAACCATTGGGCTAAGCAGAAACTAATTTTAAGGTAGTGTGCGACAGAGTTAATTTAAAACACAATTTGAGATATTCTCAAACACAATAATAAAATATGATAATAAAAATAAGATAAAATAGCATTAATTCATCATTCAATTTAGATAGACTTAAAGTTTTATTCCATATCCTGAGTGTGCGTGGCAAGAAATTTCTTTTGAAACAGGCGGAGTTCCATATTTTACCTCTCCGGGAACAAGGAGCCCGGCATAGAGTTACATAGCTTGGCCGTTCCCACTATGAAAGCAGAAATTGATTATGTACTATTCTAAAAATAATCAAACATTGATTACCTTGGAGACTATTAAGGCTTTCCCGGCGAGGACGAAAAGCCCAGCGATGGCCAACGGGATCATAGCAGCCATCTTCATGCTGGCTCCCATCATCATCATGCTCATCATCTTCTTCATCTTCCCTCGACCTGAAAAATTCGGTGATGAAACTTTTAAAACCTGTATTGCATGGATCCATAAAAAATGCATCGAATTTAGAACGTCTTGTTTTCAAACAGTTACAACTTGTCAGTTTATTAACAAACAATCAAACAATTTCAAATACATTGTGGGTTCTCTGTAAAACCAGTTCAACTGTACGTTTAAAGGGTCAGAAATATCATATTAAATCACGGACAGGCCCTGTGACTGATAGGTAGTGAAAGCCCCCCTGAATTACCCCTGCCTTGTGAAATGTGAACCTTTGCCGAGGTTCGAATTTCGTGAAATGTGGCGCCAATTAACGGTAACCAGGGCTATTGATTGATTGATAAGTAAAAATATATACAGATTTCTTAGATAGATAGATAGATATATTCTTTATTGCACACCAAACAATTTACACAGAATCAGGTACAGTAGACAATTTGTTGTACAATATAGGCGGATTAGTTAGATTGATAGATAGAGATTTTTTATTGCACAAAATACAAAATAGATACAGAAAATGGTGAAACACACATCTTGTGGTACAACTTAGTCGGTCTTACTCTTATCGCAAGTAAGCAATATCTTCCAGACAACCAGTAGGGGAAGTGTAATTTTCTCAAGAAGAAGGTTAGTTATAACACCTTATCTAACGAGTACACGCTAGTAGCGATCTTATCTAGATAAATCTATAGGTACTTAGGTATACATAATTATCTTAACATAAAAAACACTTAAGTTTCATATAGGGCTTGTCACAATTATGAATAAAGACCATTAATGCTTCACATTAAAATGCTTATGACATATTTGTAAGTTTTCGCACGAATGAAAACTCACATAAATTAATTACTATCTTACCTAATTAATAGGTGCGTGAATCGAGTACGTATTTAAATAATCACTACGTGTCATTCTAATTCGCGAATTAACAAATCAAGATACTTAATTATGATTGATTTAACAGGAAACACTTAATACAAGGTATTGCACACAAACTTGCATATTATGTCGCAGTATGTTGCGATAATAATTTAGTATATCGCGTGAATTTGTTTGAAATCGCTTCCTCAACAGACATGAGACACTGGTTATTACATAGGGTGACTTCAGATCAGTGTATTATTCTGCATATACATACGAGCATAAGTAAATAACCCAAGACAAGACAGGGCCACACAGTGCCATCTAGTCCCAAACTACGTCGAAACTTGTACTATGGGTACTAGACGAGTGATAAACTTTCTAAGATACTTTTTTTTTGTAAACAAACATAATTGTATAAAGCACACTTTTTTTGGACGTCGCAGCACCTTGTCCTGTCTTGTACTTTTGTGGTTTGCTTTTTTATGTTTTTTTTTGTGTTGTTGTGATGTTAGGAAAATAAATATTTTTTATTTCAAACGCCTGTGAATCATCCGTGGATGATCTGATTGTCTCCACGGGTGTTTGCTATCCTTAATAGGTCACTACGGTAAAGACTATAAACCACAGCCCCATCTATAGCTGTGAGTGACTAAGGGACTCCGATTACTGCTTAAGATTACAGCTCCTCAGCCAGTGGTAGGGTTTAGTCGCCTGCCTGGCGGCCACTGTATCCTTGGCGATACACCCATGAACCAACTTGTATGAAAAACTAGCTGGTGAGTTTCAGTAGTACAGAAAGAGGGGCTGTGTGAAGCTGCGTGAAGCGTCGCAACATTGTTTGTCCATTCGCGTCGCAACATTTTTCCGGATGTAATTTTTAAGCTCGACATATTGGCTTCCCTATGCCTGATGGAAATCGAAAGAGAAGCCCAAATCACTGTGACAACGGGTAAGTAACTCGTCTGTTACCTGTCAGTTGCTACCGCCATGCCGGCTCAACCCCAATAGGCTATTATGGCTAAAAATTGTAATTAGTCCGTCTTTTAGCTTATTAAAAAATAAAAGACACGTATTTTTCCTTTTTTCATTGAATTAAACAATATCAAAGATACAAGGCATCAAAGATAGGAGTGGGAGTCTTTGACGTCACTCGCTCCTGTAAAAATGCCTCACCAAGTGACGTCACGCGTCATTTAGTCTATTGCTATTTCCATATTGTAATATTATAACGATGAAGCGAGAAGGCCAAGGTCGAGCATTGCGGCGAACATCTGGAGAGGCTTATGACCAGCAGTGGCGAAAGGCTGATGATGATAATGATGATGAATGTAAAATGTTCTATTTTACGTTACATGAGTGTGCACCTTAGTTATTTAAAATAACCTGAAAACTGCTATGTTCAAAGTTATCATAACTAACCTAGGTCGTATACACAAATACTTAAACTGAAAGTAAAAGCTAAAAGCACCATTCGTTTTTATAGAAAGTCGAGTGATCCGAGAATGATAACTCAAACATTAAAGGTCAGTTCGAGTAAGAATCGTTAATGATCCGGAAATTTCTATTGTTCCAAGTTATGATAGGTTGAAGTAATCAACATTGATTTGATGCGGTTTTTTTTTACCAACAATTCGTAGATGAAAGTTTTTTATGGGTAGGTATCAAATATGGTTAAAATGCCACAAATCTGAAGAAGAACTACCAGAATTGACTTACTCGATGGCTTATTTAGTAGTGACTTCTGCCTTCTGAGCCAAGGGTCGTGGGTTCGATCCCCGCACAGTAAGTTTATCAGTTGTCTAGTACTCATAGTACAAGCTTCGGCTTAGTTTGGGGGTAGATGGCGATGAGTGGCCCAGCGTGGCATGCCTTGGGTTATGACGGGCTCGATGGCTCATTTGGTAGCGATCTCTGCCCTCTGAGCCAAGAGTCGTGGGTTCGATTCCCGCACAGTACAAACATTTGTGTTCATGAACATGTCTGTTTGTATTGGTCTGGGTGTTTGCTATGTATAATATGTATTTATTTACCAAAAAAAATATAATAGAATCTAAGTAAGTTTATCAGTTGTCTAGTACCCATAGTAAAAGTTTCGGCTTAGCTTGGGGCTAGATGGCGATGTTCGCCCTAAGTGGCGAACCACTAGAGAGGCCTATGTCCAGCAGTGGACTGCAATAGGCTGATGATGATGATAGTCTTCTTCTACGACTAATGAAATATAAGGAAACATACACCTTGTTAAATTCAATTAGTTTAACACCGTATTTCATATTAAAACGCATTTTCTCATGTTTTACGAGTGTACGTTTGTCTGTAATGCCGGTCGTAAGCTCATGATGACCATTAGAAATCAGACCAGACATTAAGGGTACAACGGTGCACCAAGACTGATGGAATGGCCGCGCAATTTGACGGATAGTTATCAACCATTACACTAGCCATATCATGCGGTTTCTCCCGATATTAGCAGCTATTATTTACGATGTCTGGGTGTTACGGGAGACGTAGATAGTAACTAGTTATACTTGGTCGGTGGTGGTTGTGATGCATAGGAAAGCTTTCGTTTGAGACTAGGTCGTCGATTGATCAATTTGATCATTCTGAGTTGAGGTTGTGCTTGAAGCGTGAATAATCGCAGGTTTGACCACGGAGCAAATACCTACATTTACTTCGTGGGGTTGACCAAGACTTTTTTTATGCAAGAGGCGGCTGACGAGCATGATGGTAAGCAGTTGACACCGCCCATAGACACCCCCGCAACTCTAATCGTGTTTAGGGTCGCTGTTAAATATGCTCGTGGGGGGTTAGGGTTGGACCGGCATGGCAGTGGCAACTGACAGGTAACTAACCAGTTACTTGCCAATTGTCACAGCGACTTGGGCTTCTCCTTGGCTTTCCATCAGGCGTAGGGAAGCCATTATGTCGAGCTACTATAAAAAAAAATACACTCGTTCTTAAAAGGTTCCCAAATCGTAGCTGTTCGGAAAGACTATACTTGTTCGGTGGTGGTTGTAATGCATAGGAAAGCTTTGGTTTGAGACTAGGTGGTTGAATGATTGATCATTTTGCTGAGTTAAGCTTGTGCTTGAAGCATGAATGATGGTGGTTTGACCCCGTCCAAGACTGGGAGTCAAATTCTGTACTTTCGGATTGCGCTATAGTCTTAACCATTATGCCATGGTGGCTGTCATTATTGACATGATAGGTATAGTTTGCTAAGTGAAATAATGCTAATTAAAGATAAATAAATAAATAATAAATATCCCAGGACATGCCACGCTGGGCCACACATCGCCATCTAGCCCCAAACTAAGCCGAAGCTTGTACTATGGGTACTAGACAACTGATAAATTTACTTAGATACTTTTTTTTTTTGTAAATAAATACATATTATACATAGAAAACACCCAGACCAATACAAACAAAGATGTTAATTAAGAACAGTTCTTGAAAACATTACAACAGGTCTTTGTACGACGGTTGTATTAAAAAAATTGTAATTACCAGATATTTAATTTAACATTAAAGTTTGTATTTATCTTGTAAAAAGCTAATAAAATATAATGCAATTTGTTTTCCTAGGTATAGACTACACTATTAAAAAGTAATAGGTATTGATGATGTAATGGAAAGCGGGGATTTTCTAACACAAGTATTTTATTTACTTAAAAGAAATCTCCTATCGCAACAAAGAAATGTAAAAGTTAGATACTGAATAAATCATTTGAATTTGAATCATTTGATGAATGCATTAGAAAACAATTCATCAATAAATCTATTTTTAAGATGTCCTCATTGATGCATTAGGTAAAGAGATGTATAATCTAAAGATGGAACTCATAATTTCAATTTCAATTTCTTTATCAGTCGGAGACTATCATCAACATCTCATCACCTTTGAATATGATGATGATGATGATCACTGTGGATCGATACCGGGTGGAAATCGAACCTATGACATTTGGTTCAGTTGGTCAGTAGGTAATTTTCTATGCATTTCTTATATGGAAGGCTATTTATTACTCCTATACACGAAAAATTCTAAACAGATGTTAATAGTAGCTAGCAGTAGCTTAATACTAAAGGCCGATGACGGGCAGCAGCGTCACCGGAGCAAGAAGCTACGCCCTGCGATCGCCAACGCGCCTGCCCAGCGTGGCGATTATGGGTATATCCTCCAGAAGTTTGCCTTATGTGGCGAACAACTGGAGAGGCCTATGTCCAGCAGTGGACTGCAATAGGCTGATGATGATGATTAATGAAACTTTTCGACCACTACCCTTTAATCTTTACAGTGTAATAGCTTATTCATCAGACTACTGCATAGACTTTAGTTTAATTCCCATATTAACACCTATATCAGATGGGAAAAGCCACGGACTATTTATTAGTTAGTATTTTTACACGTTCGAATAAGAATACAGTTTAGGAGATCAGTAGTCTTATTCTGGACAGTCATCGAATTCAATTGGACAAAAAATTGGCGTTGAAAGGTGGTTATTATTAAATCAATGAGCTGTGAATCACTAATATTAATTAGAAGAAACAAGCAACTACTGTCTAGGTATTTCATATTTAAATGTAGAAGCTCATAAGTAATATAAATAATAATAATTATTAGACAACATCACATACATTGCTCTAATCCCAAAGATCTAATCGTAAATTGAAATTTAATACGGAAGTTTGATACATGAGCGATAGAATATATTTTTTTTGTGCTTGACGATTCATAGTGCTTGTGTTTATTGTATATGAATAAAGATTTTCTATTCTATTCATGGTTAGGTACTATAAACAAAAAGACAAAACTTTGTATTGTTCGAGTTCCTAAACAAACAATGCGTCTCCGTGCCCAGATACTGGGATTCCTAGTTTGGGGCCCATTGCTAAATTCTTCTCATATTCGTATCATGTAAATATGTATTTGAGATAAAAATTTTTACTGCTTTAAGTTTATTAATCCAATCATCTTTATTACCTATAGGAACACTCTGCATAAACGAACAGTAGGTATAGTTCAAGATAATACTTAAAGATCTTTGTCAAAGTCATAAAATAGATGTTTAACGACATGTTTATGGCCTATAAACATGGTCAGGTCAATGTAAATATCAAGTATATTATTGATACATGAAGTGGCATATTGGTTGTACTTAAGTCAATATGTAAGCAGTGATAACACTTATTGAACTTAATGCAAAGTTAACATAATTTAGTTGCCGAAGCTTTAAGATGGTTTCAGAGATGAAATGTAACAGTGCTGAATTATTTGCACCTTCAATTTAAAAAAAATCTGCACTGTCAAATCTATTTTTAACACTTTTAAGTAGCTGTCAAAACTGTTTGTATGGCTTTAAGAAAGAAAAACAGTCTCTTCTACCATGGAGATACAAGATTTGGGTAGGTCTATGGGTTGGCTTACCATCCTTACTTAGGTAACATTTATCCGTATCAAGAGACATGCAAATTCTTTCTTCCCGCGAAAAGTTACAATTTGGAATAAATTGCCACCAAGTCTTTTCTGAACGTTACAATTTGGAAAATTTTAAGGCTTTATTGAAGTAAGCATGCATCATTAAGTCATGATTTGATTGATTGAATACTAATGATTTATATAATGCGAGTAACATGTCTCGACATTGGCTGTATAAAATGCATCACCAATGCTACTATAAAAAAAAGTAAACTGTCATTACCTTCTTCAACGCCCTTGTTCAAATCCCGTCCGGATATCTTCGGGAGTGACAGTTGAACTGTCCTGGAATTGGCGAACGAAGCGATCCTGTCCCACAACATTTCCGTCAACGCATCGTTCTTGTCAGCCAAATTCCTCGGCAGATTGGATTCTATATCGTTCTCACTGACCGGCATCACGTCAGGCTCGGAGGTCTTCACGATTTCCACGCCCTCAACTAGAGGTATAGCGTCCGTCCTCGCTGCTCTATCAAAGAAAACGATGGCCTTCTTCTTCAAACAAGGCAAGAAGCCCTCCGCCCGCTGGCAGTCCTCGTAAATCCTCATCGCGTATCTCACTCCCAAATCACCCCTTGCCGACGTGACCGCCCCCACAGCGACTACCAAAAGCAACACTTTGGCATACATTTCCGTTTTCAATGTACACGGGACGGTATTATAAAAATGACTGTTGACGGGCATGCGAACACAGCGCGTATTTATAGCTTATGTCTATGAAAAGAATAGCTGCGCTTAGATCGGGGGTACAGTGTAAGGCGGCGGTTGCACTGTGGGAAATATGAATGGTGCGACGCTTCTTGTAGCAAGGTTGGGCGGTATTTCGCGAGTCTGTATGGAGGTTAATGCGGTGTGCGAGGGAGATGCGAGATGCGGCGCTCTTTTGTTTTGAAGGGACTGATAGCGCAATGGGAACCCTTTTTCTAGTTGACCTTTGACTTTCGCGGTTTCTGTGATAAGTTTACCTATACGCAATGAGATGGTCCGTTTTATAAGGAAAATGTTGTGATTAAATGTATCATTGAACCTTTAAGCTATTTCAAAATCATAATTTGAATTATATTCCATGGAAACACACTTTAAAATCGATGGCATTTTCAACATAACTATATCTAAATACCTATCACGTTTAATTAGCTTTTTATAAAAAGATAGCCGATGTATAACTAAGAAATCATATTTAAAAATATTAATGTATAGTTGACTTTTCTATTTACCTTACTCCCTCATTTAATTATCCTCTACCAAAAGGCTGTCGGGAAGAGATGGCTTAAAGTAATAAGGCCGCCTATATTGTACTACAACCTACAACATAATATATAAAGACTATATTTCTATCTTTATTAACTAAATGGACTTTTCTTTCTACTTTCATAATAAAACAATATACCTACCAATCGAACCGACATTTCCACACTACCCAAAACTGAATAAATCATGCAAAAGGGTCAAAATTTCGATGTGCCCACCCAACCTAGACCCTAAACTACCGACCATGAAGATATCCACCAGATAACTCTATTTAACGAACTTAAATCCACCCTAAACGTATAAATTACAACACATTTGCAAATGAAATACAAAATAACAACGTATTTTCCATTTAGTATGCAAAATACTCATTTCAATGCGTTTCGTCGGTTTAAATTGTGATATTAAACGTGATAACCCGTTGTTACCGAGATGAATTCAAAAGTGGTCTAATTTTTTCGGTAAAAGTTATAAAATTTCATATGTGTTTGTGTTATGGGCTTTCTCTAACATTTGTGTGTAAGGGTTAACACTGATCAGCTGTACGAGTATACAGTGAGAGACGACACGATATATACACACGATACATTAAGAATATACAGTGTGTTAGGGACTTCCGGCATATACTTAATGAACAAAAAAGACCATCATCATCATCAGCCCACATCAGTCCACTGCTGGACATGGTCGATAGTCATAGACTAAAAAGACCATATTATATTATAATTAAAGAAGGTTAATTGTTGATTTGTTGCGGCACTTATTCTCAGCAGGCTACAGGTCAAATTTATGATATGAAAAAAGTTTTAAAGTGCAATAGTATTACAAATGAATTTATTGGGCAGTCTAAAATGACTATTTCTTTTTATTTTATTTTAAACAAGGGCGTTCTTTTTGTAAAAAGCAATCTTAAACTGCTTGGGCCCTTGGGCATAAGGAATTTGGGGCCCTTTTTAGAAAATAATTAAGCGAATAAAATGAGAACTTGAAAATGAGAACTTGTCAGCCCTTAGAGGCCTTCTGAATATGAGGCCCTGCGCTCAGGGCCTATTTCCTCAGGGTTTATGATAAAGCCTACAGGTAATTTTACCAATGTGAAACATAATAAGAGTGGAATAATGTTACCATGTACAAATATCTACTTATCATTTTATCTGTCTTATTATCTAATCCTAAGTGTGTAATTAAGTACTAAATACTCTTAGTTTGTCATCAGTACTAGAGTTGATTGCGTCAGTCTGAAGTGGGCTGATGACCTATAACACCATTATAGCTTCACATAGCATAGATATATTACCTAATTAAATTCGAGCAATTTGAACATCCTTTTCGCTAATAGGGATCTCTTCTAGACAACATTCAGGTCGAGCAGATATTTAAAACGAATATAATATCGTTACGTCCGTCTAAGTCGGCGTGTTAAAGATCCTTCTTTAAAAAAAATGATAATATCACGTGAAGTCCCAGATCACTGACCAATTTAAAAACAAATCGTTTTTAGAGTCACCCGGCCGGAAATCGAAGTCAAAAGAGTCCGAGCTTTGTGCGAAAGCTCTACACGAAAAGCTGAGCAAGTCGTCAAAATACATCGCTTTCAGTATAAATGCTATTACAGCACGATACTATTCAAACAGAATATTTGTAATTTTATTTCTATCGCTTGGTTTTCTTTCAAAAAGAAAACTGCACGGCAACAAGTTTATTCAAGTAAGTATATCTAACATCTTATTAATTACTTGGTTTCATCCGTGATTACCCCCAATCAAGCATCTAAAGAGAAACATTCACTGATACCTGAGAGTTACACAGTCCAATAAAAGACGGCGAAGTAACTGCTCATGTTCGTATAAATATTATATTTGTTTTGGACAGCTATAAGTATTCTTTATTGCACAAAACTAAACATTTACAGGAAAGAGTATACAGATATTTATAGTAAGTAGGTACAATGTAGGCGGTCTTATCGCTGGAGGCGATTTCTTTCAAACAACCTTCAGGTTGAGGAAAATTGCTTAAAAAATAAATACATAAAATATTATAGTTGTTTCATACACTCTTCAGCTATTAGGTATATGTATGGTCCTTCACTATGAATTATAACTAGCGGGATGTCATTATTTACATTGGAAATGGGACACTCAAATATCTACCTATGTGTCTATTGTCGATCGCTTGGCGATTATATTTACTATTACTCGGTTGCCTGGAAGAAATCACTTATTAGTGAAAAGAGCGCCTAAGTTGTACAATTAATTGAAGAGAATAAATAATACATGTCAATGTACGTGATAATATTTAAACTTTAAGGCTGTGATGAAATGTCTATTAATTCATTCTACATCACTTACAAGTTCAGCATATTAGGTAAATTGCCTCTCTTGGTGGACATAATACATAGGACCCTCGACACCACCTTTAAGGCGTATGACGAAAGGGCGAGTTTTTAGTGAATATTTCCTGCCTCATTTCCATCTTCGAGGCGGGGTGAGTCCCTCATACGCCGATGCTCCTCCAAACAGCGGGAATGCCTAAATGCATTTTCCCCGGTAACACAAAAAAGGTAAATTGCCTCACTGACATTTTTTTCACTACGTGCAATGTATCACTCACATTCACTATACTATTAGGAGAGGATGTGATAGCAAGTAAATACACATCTGGGAACGTGAAAATGGCTTTTATATAGTTGTCTGACATAATACGGAGATTGAAAGCGCTAGCGAGACTGAAAGTTATGTACCTACCGTGACTTTTAAATTTCTATTTTGTTTAGACATTAATCACTAATTTATTTCATCATCGTCATCACCTATCGTAGTCCACTGCTGGATAAAGGAATCTCTAGTTGCTCGCCACTTTGGTCAAACATATGGAGGCTTTACCTATTCATAAATGCTGATAAACGCAGGCGGGTTGGCGATAGCAGGGCGTTCTTGCTCCGGTGACGCTGCTGCCCGTCATCGGCCTGTAGAATTTAGCTACGCCTTTAATTGTGAAGGTTATATCGCCACCAGTCGGTTGCTCGTTTGTTATTCGGCAGGATGCACCACGGGTAGGCGAGTGGCTTACAGCGAAAATATAGGTCACTCCCTTGCATCCCTTGTTGGAGTACGATATCATAATGAATCATCGTAGAAGCTGATTGAATATTGTTTGTGTAGCTTTTGGCCCCACGAAATATCCAGCCTGTATTTCTAGGCTTAATCTGCGACATTTATTATCAACGACGCTGTGTTTCTTATTGAAAGACCTCAATCAAGAACTTTTCTGTCCCCAGGGCCCTGTTCTTCTACTGTGCGCCGAGTCTTTTTTTTATAGTGGCTCGACATAATGGCTTCCCTACGCCTGATGGCAAGAAAGAAAAGCTCAAGTCGCTGTGACAACGGACAAGTAACTAGTCAGTTGTCACCGCCATGCTGACCCAACCTCAACCCCCACGAGTTCCGGAAACCCTACTCACCGGCAGGAACACGGCCCAGAGGTCATTTGGCTGCGGTATTTTATAGGATGGTGGTCCTTCCCCGGACGGGCGACTCAATTCGAGCGAAGATTCGCTATGCCCTACCTCTCTTCTACTTTCGTCTACTGCCAGTGCAGTCCTCTGATCAAAACTGTGTTACATAAATAACAGCAAAAAGGTCTCAAACTTTTTCTTTTTTACGACTCTATGTGAGTAGCAATAAACGTTTAATGTCAGTTGTAACCATTTCCGTTTACACGGCTTTGAAAGTGTAGATTGTTACTGGAAAATGTGATTGAGCGTTGCGAATCACGGATTTTGTTTCTGTGATGCTATAGCATGTACAAGGTAGGGGAGACCGGGTACAAAAGCAACGGTGCCTGCCTTCAGGTGATAGTCCTGTGTCCTGACTGTAGCATACACGAACATACGAGATGTAGCATACACGAACATCCAAACAGACAAACAACTATGTATCATCAGACGTCAGTGTCAGATGTCACTATCAGATGTCTCTGACAGTGACATCTGACACTGACATCTGACACTGACATCCTTCGACTCGTTCCTACACTCCACGCAAGGTGTGGGAGGGCAGTCAGTCTGCGTCCCACCGCGCGCCGCCGAGTAAAGACGTGTCGTGTGAGGATAGCGAGCCGATATATAAACTAATCACAACGTTCATTACTTTATTGTTCATGGTTATTTCATATGTGGATTAGTACTACTATCACCTGAAGGCGACAAAGCGACCTTTCGCGCTCGGTTAAATCTAGAGAGCATTTGTTACTTTCGACCCGCCGTTACTTTTGTACCCGGTCTCCCCTACTTTAGAACCTTTATATTAGGTGATTATTAGCCCTTCAACATCATCTCCCAAAATGACAAGATCATTGGGGAGGTCTATGTCCAGCAGTGGACATCTTCAGGCTGATAGGACGAATGGCTGAAAGGTTGATACGGGTTCAACAGACGCTATCAAGCATGCCGAGGGTTAATATTGCCTTCACCTCCACCCGCCTTGCACGGGTCCCCGTCTTCGTCGGACGGGAGTGGGCTGGCCCTTCGGGTCGCTCTCGTTGCTCCCCTTGAGGGGTGCTGGTGGTGTCGCGGCATTCCTATTTTTCCGGGTCGCGTGACACCATCCCCATAGGCGCTTGACGACGAAAAGGGTTAATATTGCCTGGGTACTTGGCTACTTTCCTTGAGGATTTGGCAGGAAAGCACTAAATATTACAAAAAGAGAAAAATTTCTTAGTTTGAATCAATTTCAATCCAGGAACTTCCGAACTATTACAATGTGCTATAGAACAGGTAGTCAGCAGACCTCAAAACGAGGTAAGTCGAAGTGAAAATGACGTATGCTCACTTTTGAATGGTAATAAAAGGTGTTCACGTTATATACGACGCAATGAACTTCAACCAGAAGTTATAGTCGCAGTAATATATTGCATAGTAACCCATAAACATACCGCATTGCACTTTCATTGAGAAAACAATTTAAAACAGCATGCATGCATCCGAGACATAAATAAGGTGTTCTTTGTTTAATCGTTTATGTGTTGTCTATGGTAATGTTTCGATTCTAATATAAAACACAATCTTGACATCCACACATTTTACAGGCCCTTCAAGGAGATAGGTGGATGGCACAAATTAATTAAATAAATAACCTAAGACATGCCATGCTGGGCTGGGCCACACATCGCCATCGCCCATATAAGCCGAAACTTGTACTATGGGTACTTACCTAACAATTGATAAACTTACTTAGATACTTTTTTTTGTAAATAAATACATACTTATTATACATATTAAAACCCAGACCAATACAAACAGACCATGCTTATGAACACAAATGTTTGTCTGGTAGCTGGTAGATGACGGGTAGCAGCTTCACCGGAGCAAGAAGCTACGCCCTGCGATCGCTAACCCAGCGTGGCGATTATGGGTATATCCTCCATATGTTTACCCCAAGTGACGAACTACTGGAGAGGCCTATGTCTAGCAGTGGACTGCAATAGGCTGATGATGATGATGATGAACGGGGCAAACGGGTTTGCAGGTCACCTGATGGTAAGTAATCACTTCAGCCCTTCACCGCAACACCAGAGGAGTCACAGATGCGTTGCCGGCGCTTGAAAAATTTGTAGGCTCGCTTTTTGAAGATCCCTAGGTCGTATCCATTCGGGAAAATTGCAGCCGGAAGCTGATTCCAAAGGACAAGCGCACGAGGCAGAAAATTGCGCAAACCGCACTGTGGAAGACCTGTCCTTAACCAACCTGTCGTTCTATCTTAACTAATATTATAAAGCTGAAGAGTTTGTTTGTTTGAACGCGCTTATCTCAGGAACTACTGATCCGAATTGAAAAATTCTTTTTGTGTTGAATAGACCATTTATCGAGGAAGGCTTTAGGCTATATAACATCACGCTGCAAATATTAGGAGCGAAGAAATAATGGAAAATGTAAAAAAAACGGGGAAAAAATAACTATTCCACGCGGACGAATTCGCGAGCACAGCTAGTGATCACTAAGACGAATCGATTCGACATAGTATCGAATGCAAATAACAATAAAACTAGGTCTCACAATAAAAACGGTGAATGCATATTGTCGCTACGCATCTTGTATGACACCGATGTGATTTATTGCAATGTTGCATCTCATATCGAGTGGTTTATTCAGTTCAAACCGATGTGGGCTAATGAACTTTCTACGACCGTGAGTAACGTGGTGGCTCATATTCAATGATTACTGAAAAAAACTCGTCAAGTGCGAGTCGGTATTGCGAGTTTGGTCCGTGTGATTATTGAATATCTTATTTCTTCATCTGAAATATGCATGGATTTTTTTTCTTATATTCATTATTTCTCAGTTTGGGAAGCCGACCCTGAGACAATCGGGAAAAAGGCTAGGATGATGATGATGATTGTGGGCGCTGATATTCGCCCTCTTTTTAGAGTTATAGAGTGAGGTGTCATTTAGAGATGTCTGACAGATCTGTCATGATATAAAATTTCGATTTGTATTGCATTAATATATTACTTATTAAATAACTATTCACACATATATTTGTTGCCATTGTCCTGTCCCCAAATGTGGTGACCCCGACGTGAGTTTTATAAGGACTGGGGACCGTTGCAACCTGATAGACGGACTCACAATGTATCGGTGAGCTTTACCAAACTCCGTTCCATGAAGAGTTCGAAGCCTGGCCGATGTCGGGTATTACTGCTGAAGACGTAGCCAAGAAGTTTGTAAGCGAGTGGATAGCTCGATTTGGTGTGCCTGCCACTATTACTACAGACCAGGGTCGGCAGTTCGAGTCAATGCTTTTCAGTAAGCTCATGACCCTGGGTGCTACGCAACGAATTCGGACTACGAGTTACCATCCTCAAGCTAATGGCATGGTGGAAAGATTTCATCGGCAATTGAAAGCGGCCCTTAGATGTCACAACGAAACATGGAGTCAGGCTTTGCCCTTGGTGCTGCTAGGAATACGAACTGCATTGAAAGAAGACCTTAAATGTTCGTCAGCAGAGCTCGTATATGGTGAGCCATTGCGTTTACCGGGAGAGTTTTTTGAGAGTGGTCCTGCAGCTCCATCTGTTTCTAGCGATTTTGTAGACCGTCTTCGGATAACATTGGGGAATCTTCGTCCCTCACCGGCGGCAAGACATGTTAGGCCTGCAATCTTTGTTTCCAAGGATTTAGAAACTTCCTCACATTTTTTCCTTCGTGAGGATATTTTACGACGCTCCTTACAGGCGCCATACACTGGACCATATCGAGTGATTGGTCGCAACAACAAAACGTGTACGTTGGATATATCAGGGAGAAAGGTTGAGGTTAGTTTGGATCGTGTTAAACCCGCTTACCTGACTGCTGACTCACCCCCCAGTTCATGCTCGATTCCTACTGCTGCAACTGTTCCAAATACTATTCCAAAATCTATTACCACTCGGTCTGGCCGGGTTGTTAGGTTTAAACTACCTGTAGATGTGTAGGAGTTGAATGGAAGTTTTATTAATTTGTTAATTGTTATGTTTAAATGAGAAGTAACTAGTTTTTTTTTTGTTTTCTAATTAATTGTTTTTTTCTCCGTGGGGGGGTAGTTGTGGGCGCTGATATTCGCCCTCTTTTTAGAGTTATAGAGTGAGGTGTCATTTAGAGATGTCTGACAGATCTGTCATGATATAAAATTTCGATTTGTATTGCATTAATATATTACTTATTAAATAACTATTCACACATATATTTGTTGCCATTGTCCTGTCCCCAAAATGATATTCATTATCTGCTTAATTTACATGTACTTTGGAAAGCATACTTAATGACAAAATATAAAAAATTCAAATAAGCAGACTAATAAAATATGAATATCACACAATATCCTGACTTTAACTGAGGCGATAAGAAATAAGGGGCACCGCTTTTGTGTTCACCGATTGTCGCCACTGTTGAGTGAAGTCCTAGGCATAGCTGTAAAAGTCTGTTCCTCGCACATGATACTTTAATAGTTGGAAAAAAGGAAGGGTAGATGTTTCCGAAGGACAAAACTGTGACTAACCTGTATCAGCTTTTTTTTCAAACTTTCTTGGTCTTTGCTCTTTTTCTCAGCTCCGCTTTTAAAGCTCAGATATTCCTTGAGCCGTGACTCACATTTTTTTTAAATATATATATATGCTGAAAATGCCACAAAATTATCTAAATTTCCGAAATAAACTCGATCGACCAACAAAAATAATGTTATTTAACATTTCGGAGACATTACACTACTTAGATTATTTTCACAAGCAACAAGGTTCCCTCAAGATGTTTTCCTTCAATACGGAACCCTAATTGCAGAGTCACATTCTCTTAGGTCACACTCATAACAAGAAAACATAGGAATATCTATCGGGAATCGAGATCGTCTCGTCTGTCGGTATGTTGTTACAAATTGCTCGAAACAATACGGTAATTATCATTAATTGTTGTAAGATTTTACTTTACTTGATGTCATATTAATTGTACCTACTTTATTGTTGTGGATTTTACATCTGATTGAGGGTATTCCGATTGTCACAGATTTTTTATTACTTAACTAGCTGTGCTCGCGACTTCGTCCGCGTGGAATAGTTATTTCTTCGCTCCTAATAGTTGCAGCGTGATGTTATATAGCCTAAAGCCTTCCTCGATAAATGGTCTATTCAACACAAAAAGAATTTTTCAATTCGGACCAGTAGTTTCTGAGATTAGCGCGTTCAAACAAACAAACTCTTCAGCTTTATAATATTAGTTAAGATATATAGTTAAGATCATCGTCATATCGTAGGGATTTAAGAACGGACGGCCCAGACAGATACATAAAGAGATCAGTTAGCAAGTATTACAAAAAAAGAGTCACACTAATTTTTTTAACTACATACCAAACGTCGACTAAATAGTAAAAACAATTTCATAAATATAAATAAATAAAAAGCTCAAGACATGCCACGCTGGGCCACACATCGCCATCTAGCCCCAAACTAATCCGAAACTTGTACAATAGACAACTGATAAACTTACTTAGATGCTTTTTTATGTAAATCAATACATATTATAATTATATAGTAAACACAGACCAACACACAAATGTTTGTATTGTGTGGGACTCGAACCCACGACGCATGGCTCAGAAGGCAGAGGTCACCACTATACTCGTATAAGCCATCGGGCCAGTATAACATAAACAAATTTCATTCGTTGAAGTACCTGCCGAATACCTTTACCCCATTCTATAGTAATGCCTACAATAAAAATGTAGTGAAAGTTCTATCAAAGCTTGCCTCTAGTGTCATCTTCCCATGACTAAATCGGTGATGGCACTTCAAATTGTTTGTGTGATTCAAATGGCCGCGTAATTGCGTACGTACTTTAGTATAAATAAATAGATGTCAGACAATTCACACCTGGTCTTAAGATAAGGTTTTCTCTTGTACATTGAGTATCAATGTATGATTAGGTATAAATAGAGAGTATTTTTTTTAGGCAAATGGGTCTGAAGGTCTCCAGATGGTAAGTGATCACTTCAGCCCATAGACATTGCAACACAAGGAGCGCCGAAGAGCGTTTTCGGCTTTTGAGAATTTTTGAGGCTAGCTTTTAGAAGGTCCGTGAGTCGTATCCATTCGGTTATGTCACCACGCTTGGCAGGCAGGTCGGTGACTTTTTAGTTGGTGACTCCCCCTCACACTCCCCCCAAAGACAATTGTCCTTTGGGAGATTTGCTTAGCAGTAGTAGGTTTAAGTTTTTTTAAAGGTTTTGTTTATTTCATTCACCTATGTCCAGCAAAGGACGTTTTATATGAATATTATGTGTATTAGGTATTTACCTTATTTGAAATGAAGGTACGTCACTTTAACGTGGTGGGTTGGTTCCTATAATTTCCATTTATGCCACTTCACAAGTAAAATCGGTGTAGGTAACTACTTCTTTGAAATTACTCTGGCTTCTGTCAATCATATGGCATGTCGTAAAAATGGCGGATCATCATAACTGATCTTTGTTTTCTTTTAATAACCAGTATCTAAATTGTATCTAATGAGTATCTATCATGGAAGTAATCATGTCATGGTATCTATCAATATCGTTAAAATTATAGTTATCATTTCGACGTGACTTGAATTAGCTATGGTATTCTAAGGCTGTGCTTTGGTATAGGTGTGGTATAGGTAGACGATAGATATATAAGAAATATCAGGAAACGTTTTTTGATATTCCCTATGTACCGCATATCATCATTAGGCTGCAAACGTCCACTGCTGGACATAGGTTTCCCCCATTGACAATGGGCTATTCCACTATTTTTCACTTTGACTTGCTATCAATAGACTATCTCATTAAAGAATCATTGGTGAAAAAATTTGTTCCGTAACATTAATAGTCTCCGAGTTATCACAATTTCAAAATCACCACTAATTGACGAGTCCAAAAACGCTCGATACAAAATGGTTATGTGCGAGTGACGTCACTGGTATATTATTTCGCATGCCTCGTATAAGAAGTTTGTTTGACAGCTATGTTAAATATTGCGTTTATGTAATTGGTTTCATAACAAAATATGCTATAATTAATGCCACTTAAAAGATGGTATAATGTTATTGAATGAATTTTACACTTTGAAAATGGTATTTGTCTGTCAATTTTGCAGGCCTATTGTCGTTTCGTTTTGCAACTAATTTTAGTTGTGATTTCTGAAGTCAAAATTTACGGATTCTTTCTGGTAACCATGAAGTAACATGCAAAATCAAACATAGTGGAATACCCTATCGTCATTTGGGAGAATTTGCTTATTACGTTTGGCGAGTGGGTCATTGACCGCAGTAGGTTTTTATTTGTACCCAGATAAACGCTGCTGCCCGTTTCCTGTTATTCTCTTAGTCCCCTTTTACGACACCCTCGGGATGAGATAGGCTGGTCTTATTCTAAATTCGGAAACAAACGCGGACAAATTGTATACGATTTCGTTTTTTAAACGAATAACTTGTAAAAGAAAGTAGCCATTTTGATAACTCAAGGGCTTTCATAGATCATAAAACAGGGTAATTGACTTGTTACACGTGTATGTAGTTAATTGCTTTGCACACACGCTGGCGAAAATGGCTCGTTGTTACATTTAATAACTAAACAGAACCAGTTATTATTATTAATAGTACATATCATTATCACCATCAGCCTCCAGACGTCCAATGCTGGACATAGGCCTCCCACAATGATCATTGGGAAGATTTAGTAAGCTTATTCACGTATGTTAGGCACAATGATCATTGGGAAGATTTAGTTAGCTTATTCACGTATGTTAGGCGGGTTGGTGACCGCAGTAGGCATTATTAGGTAGACGCTGTTGCCATTTATTAATATTCCCTTAGTCGCCTTCTACGGCACCCATGGGATGAGATGGGGTGGTCCTATTCCCAATACGGAAAGCATTGTATGTTTCTTTCATTCACGAGCAAGAGATCGGTCAGCATTGCAGGAGGGATAGCCAGAACGCTGCCAACAGCGATGAAAGAAATAAGTGGGTAGGTAAAGAGTTATAATTACCTAATTGTGTACGTAGATCAAAGTTTCAAAATCTCCGCAAAAATGAGTGTTATTAGTTTGACGTGCATATGTCTTCGTGATTCCGTAAAAATTCTATCATCTCTAGTTAGTTCATCATCGAACCTACAAGGCGGTATATTTTGTAAACTAAAATCCTGTTACACGTTTTATAATACACTAGCTGTGCTCGCGACTTCGTCCACGTGGAATAGAGTTTCATCCCCTATTTTATCCTGTGAGGAGTAGAATCAAAATTCTTTCTTAGCGGAAGCTTACGTCATAAAATCTACTTGCATGCCAAATTTCAGCCCGAACCGTCCAGTGGTTTGAGCTGTGCGTTGATAGATCACTGTGTCAGTCAGTCAGTTACCTTTGAGTTATACATATATTTAGATATTAATAATTACGTATATACTGTTTATTTCAGATTTAATACCCACAACAAGTAAGTAAGTTGCTTAGTATTAAAATTTTAATCTTAATTTGTTTTACCGTTCCTCGTTCCATTAGAACCAGCGTGTGTACGCAGTATATGATTACCTCGTTGGTGTAATGATAGTATGTAGAGCCACCTAAGAACTGATAAGCCCCCGGGTTTGAATCCCGGGTAATAAGTATGATTGACTTAAATACAAATATAAACACCCAGACACGGAACAAACACAAGTGTTCATCACACAAATGTTTGTCCCGGGTGGGAATCGAACCCACAACTCTTGGTTCAGAAGGCAGGGGTCACTACCAATTGAGCCACGGAGCCAGTCACAGCGACTAGGGCTTCTCTTTCGCTTTCTTTCATTCCATAAGGAAGCTATTATGTCGAGCTACTATAAAAAAATCATATTCATTATTTAAATGCCTCATGTCTCCTGCGATATTTCTTAGCTCGGTATTGGCCATAGCTGTATATAGTCTTAGTCATCACGACCGTATGTTCGAGGTGAGAGGAAAGGTCATTTGTAATGCAGGAAAGATCGGTATATCAAGTGAACGGACAATCTTAGTTAGACGATCACTTGTCTGGTAGACAGGTTGCTCATAATAAGTAAATTAGCGTAGAAAGTACATTTAAAAGTAACGCTTTCCTGACTGAATGTTTGCCATAGCAGACAATCTGTTAGATAAGTATCTAATGGTAAATCTAAGGCACTAGCTTTGGGATGTAAAGGAGCGACCTATCACCTTTTCGCTCCAAGCCATCCTCACCTGCCTGTGGTGCATCCTGCCGAACAACAAACGAGGCTCTGGCAAACCGACTGGTGGCGGTAAGACCATCACGATAGAAGGCGTAGCTAAATACCACAGACCGGTGACGGGCAGCAGAGTCACCGGAGCAAAAAGCTACGCCCTGCGATCGCCAACCCGCCTGCCCAGCGTGGCGATTATGGGTATATCCTCCAGAAGTTTACTGGAGAGGCCTATGTCCAGCAGTGGACTGCATTAGGCCGATGATGATGATGATGAAGGCACTAGCTTAGCATGTTTGTAAGCCTTCATGTCCATTTTCAGTTTATCCAAGTCCGCTGCTGGACATAGGCCTCTCCAGTTGTTCGCCACTTTGGGAAAACATGTGGAGGCTTTAATTATAATCGCCACGCTGGGCAGGCGGATTGACGATCGCAGGGCGTAGCTCCTCGCTCCAGTGCGCTGCTGCCCGTCTTCGGCTAGTGGTACCTTCAACCGGAATGGTTATACCACCACCAGTCGGTTGCCAGATCCTCGTTTGTTATTCGGAGGGATGCACCACGGGCAGGTGAGGGTAGGTTGGAGCAAAAAGATGATAAAGTCCCTTAAAATCCCAACTAACATACATATACATTTATCGAATGGACCTCGATAGGTTAACTTTTATGATTGGTCACTATATGGAAAAATATTATATCCTTATCCCGCTCTAAGTGGGGTCGGCACAACATGTTTTCTCCTTCCACTCTTCTGTGTCATTAAAGAATTCTACATATAGTGCAAAAATTAATTATCATTTGTAATTACACATAATGTTTATGTAATCTACATTGTTTCAAGGTCTTACTATTGAAACAATGTAACTAATTAACTCCAATCAATATTGTACAAAAGTTCCGTCATACAAAATCACATAAAATTATTTTCAGTCGTGTCTTGAAAAATGACACATAATGGCTTACATTGTTTATTAATTGGATAATTAAACCAATTTCATGGAAATTTCGCCTTAATTCAATTGGCTTATGCCAATATAATGTCGACAGTTTTATGCAAGTAAATACATTGATTTATGAAATGAATCAGTTATGTAATCGGATTCTAAGCTATGCCAACAACATCTTCATTGTAATCCACTGCTGGACATAGGCCTCTCCAGTTGTTAGCCATATTGGGCACTTGGGCAGGCGGGTAGGCGATCGCAGGGCGTACCTCCTCGCTCCGGTGACGCTGCTGCTCGTCATCGACCTGTGGTATTTACCTATGCCATAAATCGTGATGGTCATATCGCCACCTTGTTTGTAATTCAGCAGGATGTACCACGGGCAGGTAAAGGTAGCTTGGAGAGAAAAGATGATAAGGCCGCTCCTTTACACCGCAAGTTATGTCAAGTTAAGTTCATTGTCAAGTGTATTTTATTTTATATTTTTATTTTTTCAACACGGTGCTGGTCATCACACGAGAAGGACAAAAGAATCTTGTAGGATTCTTCAGATCCATTGCCATCAGCTTAACCAATTCAAGACTGTGTCCTTGTTTCTTGATCATGATCAAAAGATCCAGTTCTTTTTTATAGTAGCTCGACATAATGGCTCGGTGGCTCAATTGGTAGTGACCCCTGCCTTCTGAACCAAGGGTCGTGGGTTCGATTCCCACCCGGGACAAACATTCGTGTGATGAACACTTGTGTTTGTTCCGTGTCTTGTTTGTGTTTATATTTGTATTTAAGTATTTATTTGCGGTACCTTCGTTATTCTGATACCCATAACACAAGTGCTTAAGCTACTTACTTTGGGATCGGAGCAATGTATGTAATGTTGTCTGATAATGATATTTATATTTATAATGGCTTCCCTACCCCTAATGGAAAGCGAAAGAGAAGCGCAAGTCGCTGTGACAATGGGCAAGTAACTGGTCAGTTAGCTGTCAGTTGCCAACGCCATGACGGCCCAATCCTAGCCCCCCACCAGCTCCGGAAACCCTACTCACCGGCAGAAACACTATTTGTGAATTAGACTAAAAATTACAAAGTTATAGCCCGTTGAAATTACGCGTGACGTCACTCGGTGAGGCATTTTCACAGGAGCGAGTGACGTCAAAGACTCCCACTCCTAAATTTTGATGCCTAGTATCTTTGCTATTGTTTATTAAAAAAAGGATCCAAGTAAGTTTATTAGTTGTCTAGTACCCATAATAGAAGCTTCGGACTACTTTGGAACTAGATGGCGCTGTGTAGCCTGGGGTGGCGTTGATTTATATTAGGTACTATGTGTAGCGTATCGAATTTATATTACTATGTACAATATCTAAGGACATTATCAGAGCTGATTTCTTCAGAAGTAAGTTAATTCGTTCATAAACGGATGTAGGGCGTAATACGAGACTCACTTGCCGATCGGCGTAATTGAGAGCAGATTACGCATCCCGCTCGTGTTGCGGTCAAGTGGCGGATTGCGACTATTTGGGAAATGGCTAATCGCTTTTATTTTTCACCGACAAAAGTTTTTTTTAATTTTTTTTATATTGCTTATGCAATGTTATAAATAATAAATAAATACCCCAAGACATGCCACGCTGGGCCACATAGCGCCTTCTGGTCCCAAACTAAGCCGAACCTTGTAGGTATTATGGGTACTAGACTACTGATAGACTTACTTAGAAACTTTTTTTTAAATAAATACATATTGTACATAGAAAAATAACCCAAACCAATATAAAGAGAAATGTTAATTCACATAAATGTGCGGGGATCGAACCCACGGCTCAGAGAAGGCAGAGGTCACCAAATGAGCCATCGAGCCAGTTATAACTTAAAACTAGATATAAAGTTTATTACAAGTGTCTGCAAATATAATAATACATTTACTCGTATATTTAATTTGTATGTTTTACATTCAACTGCTTGAACGAATAGTTGATCTTGGAATAAATTTTATCACTGTTCATTATATCTATTCAGAATATCTGTCCTTAAAAGCGTAAAAGTAAAAATGAAAAACTTTGTTATCACATGTCATGCCTTTATCAGAGGAACCGCAATTGATTTCATTGTTATGCTTTGTTTGTAGACATTTTAAGAATGTTGTCTGTTACATGCATAGTTAAAGTTATTTCGGTATGTTTTTCAACAAAGAAGCTCCATCATCGTAGCAGTGAAGGGCTTACCATTGTTACTCGAATGAACGAGTAAGGCGGCTGTGAGAAAAGTTTTTTTTTTTAATTTATTTATTGGCTAAACATTACATTAATATATCAAATGAATACAGTATTAAAAAACCACTGAGGTTTATATTGATACTGCTGATGTTCGCATCTACACAATGAGTGAAATAATTATTAAAATTTAAAGAACTAAGTTATACAATCAATTATTTAACTCAGGGTTTGGTTTAAGTTGAGTCAATAAGTACGCTTTCAATTTATTTTTAATATTACTCGGTAAGTATGGCGGCGCGTTGTGAAGCTGGCCACCAACGCCTGAAATGACGACCACGACCACTCTCGTCAAGAGTGACATTGACGAAGAAGAAGAAGGTATGTTTTACAGAAAGTTATCGAAATTGAGACAAATTCTGACGGGCATCCCGACCCTCCCCAGATGAGAGTTCGTAGCCGACCACCGTCAGTTTAGTGAGTACGTATTCTCCGTCATAGGAGTGAGTCCCACATAGCCCAGGAGTCCCGTACCTAGGGCCCAATGCAGCACTCACCCCACGAACTCCGGAAATTCTACTCATAGGCAGGAACACGACCCGGGGGTCATTTAACTGCGGTATTCTATAGGGTGGAGGTATTTCCCCTGGCGGGCGGCTCAAATCGTCGATCATTCGCTATGCCATACCTCGCTTCTTTTTCTTACTACTTTGCCCAATCGCATCCGGCTCCTGTCAGCCATCTTGCACAAATGATTATAAGGTATACCTAGTTATATATTTAAAACATTACTTAAAAGAAAAATTCAAAAGCAAACTTTACTTTAAACAAAATATAAACATTAGTCTGTTCATAATTAAACGAAAAGGCTTTTAAAACTGTTCGCGTACACTTACAAATGAAACGCCTAAGGTTTCTTTGACGTTACACACATTTTCGCAACGGCTCACATTCGCACAACAGTTGGCCACTTCACCATAAACCCTACGCAGCATATCGACCTTGGCATTGACCACACAATCCGCACCGTCAGCAGACCAGCACACAGACCGCGCCACGCACACAGCAGCCATATGCATGCCTCAGTGCACGGCCATACGATGCAACGATTGCACGCTCTAAAAGATTTATAGATAAATGCAGTTCCCGGTGAAAATAGATAAATGCCAGTGCTCATGTATTTTCTACACATTTCAATAGACGCAACCGCATCGGCTGGACACCGGCTGTCGGGACAGCCGCGGGTTTAGAGCAATCATGGAGTGCCGCGGAGTTTTGGTCCTGTTGTGTTGTGTCGCCGTCGTGACGGCTGATCTGGGGGTCAGCCTGAAACTTTTGGGCAGGGTCTACGACAGCTGCGAAGGGTCTCAAGAAGTATTCAAGTGCCTCAAGATAAAAGCCACCAAGTTCATCGACAGGGCGGCGCGGATGGACAACCTCCCTGTCTTCGATGGAGTTTCTTTAGTTCAGAATGAGGAGGGAAGGGCATTCCCTTCGTCTTTGCCTGATGGAGACCTCAACGCTTTACCTTCGGAACAGGTGGACAAATACCTCCACCTTGCTACTACAAAGCTTTTGCAGACGCATCGAGTGGTGATATCCCCAACCAGCATCGGAGGTGACATAGGAAGGTCGTTGAACGAGGCCAGGGGCAAGCTGAAGAAGATGATTGGACCAATCATCGCCGGCGTTGCTATCAAAGGAGGTTTTCTCGCCATCGCGTTCCAAGCCATCGCTCTAATTGCCGGCAAGGCGTTGCTGATCGGAAAAATTGCTTTACTTCTCTCCGCGATCATTGGTCTCAAGAAATTGGTGTCTGGAGGAGAAGCACATGAGAAGACTACTTACGAGATCGTGAAGCATCCTCAGGTGTCGCAGAGTCACACGTATTCTTCCTCTCACTACGGCAGCGATTTTGACACAACCGGCCCTGGTGGTCACTACAGGCGAAGCGTGGAAGATGAGGCAGCAGCCCAGGATAGGGCATACAGAGCCTATTCTTTGAAGCAGTAGAGTAGAGGATAGAACAGTTTGGCTTACGACTCCTTACACAAAATATACAACAACGACGGCGTTTTCGCATGCATACACCAAAACTTTCAAGTTTTGGAACTTTTGCTGTAGCCACTAGTTAAATATCATTAACCTATTTAGAAATATTTTATGAGGACATGCTTATTTAAACGATACTAATAACATACATAAAGATTGTTAAATTATTTATTCATTAGTAAATTATTGCTGTTAACAATTATTTAATCAAATATTTAAAGGAATATTTAAAAGATGGCATTATTTAGAAACTGTATTGTCTAAATGTAAATAAGAGAATTGACATTATATTGTTGCATGTATACGTATTTAGGCGTATTAGGAGATTATGTTATATAACTTTTGTTGCACCAAATATAATGTTGATGTTTTTTATATTTATAGAGCAGAAAGTATTTCTATAAATAAGATTATTTATTGTTGTAGTGCTAAGATAGGTTAGTCGACGGGTACCGTGCATTTTTACATCTAACGTTCAATTGTCCAATTTTGTAAAAAATAGTATAAGTGTTAGTAAGATTGTTTTTATTGTTTGTTGTTCGTATAATTAATAATGTGTATAAGGGTGCTTTCTAGTTTAAGTAGCAGAATTATTTATATCGTTACGATTATTTTCATCTGTCCGTTTGTCAATATAAGACAAGGTGGTTACGCGAGTACCTTTTATAAATGAATTATGTATTTACGATTATTTACAAAAGAATATTGTGTAACTGGACATAACCTATAATATAAGCATAATGATAATGGCTTGATATATTACGTATGGTGACGAAAGATATTCGGAATGATGAAAAGATAAATGAGATCTGATTGAAACCGCTTCATCTTGTTTTATTTTGGGCTTCGATAACTGAGTTAGAGACGAAATAAAATAGGGTTGACGGATCGTGATTGTGTGTTTTCATTTCCTCCTTACACAATAAACTTAAAATATTGAGAGTTGAAGTGGTAATGAATGACATTAAGAAGAAAATAAGGAATAATTATCATCTGTTAAGAAGCTTTGATCTTGACACAAACGAGAAAATCCAAGCAGCGACTGCTGATTTTTATGAGGTAAAGTTGTGACTACGAATTAGAGCAGTTGAAAGCAATTGCAAAATGTATAAGGTTATTTCGACTTTGTCACCAGGTAGGCAAACTATGTAGCTATGTGATTAATATATCTAATAATATGCTCAATAACCATTTATAGGTTGATAACCTAATCTATGTTCCACATCCTATTACTGAACTAACTGTCTCAGTACACTCAGAAGAATTTGACCTACTTACTTGCGCTATTAAAGAAAGTTTCATAAATGTTATCGAAGGAATTTACGATGGCCGAGAGAATTACAAATCGATTAACGAATCATAATCAACATCATGAATCGGAAAACTAGTTGTTCCGATATGTGGATGATGGCAATGACCCACATATAGGTCGTTGAACATTAATATGTAATACCACAAGGTAATACACTTGAACAGAGATGCGTTCAAATACATCGACTTTCTCTAGATTAAGTAGTATGTTCTTTTTTGATCTTGTTCTTATAAGTGGAAGCATTATTGATAATCTTGTTTTCATCATTACAATGTACGTCTACTTTTATTAACTCGGTGTTTAAGAGACATCAATGTCAATTTCTTGCTAAGTTGCTTGTATGATTACTTTGATGATAATACTTTGTTTGACCTCTAATTAATTACTTGCAAAACTTAAATTCTTCATTGACATCGATTGAGTATATTTTTTTGGCTTTTGACTGCTCTAATTTGATCCTTTATTCAATAGGTACCTTGTTGTAATTCAAAAACTGACAAAGTGATTAAAAGTGACCTTGAAAGATTTCTCTGAAAGAGTATCTTTTTATACACATTAAAGTATATTATCATTATGAAAAATGTGTGCAGGATTTTTACAGTAACGGACAGATTTGGAGCCAGGACCAATTATTATAATTTTCAATTTCGTTTTTGATACTAATGCACCTGTTCATTAACAGGTTGTTTTGTTTCAACTTATTAATGTATTTAAAAACAAAATATACTATGTTTCGTGGAATTAGCAAAGTCGTGTAAGTAATGTCGTGTGTATTTGAACGAACATTTTTCACGCAATCTTAAAATGTTGTATACCTACAGATATACATTGTAATGTACCTACCTAATAAGTGATGTGAGACTCGTTGACTGATGTCAATTAGAAATGTACATAACGGCTATATTATTCATAATTATAAATAATAAGACACTCTCGATACAATAATAATAGCTGATTGTCACGATAATTGTACTGTACAAGAGTATAAATTAAATGATTATACTTTATGCGTACTCGTATGACCACCAATTTGTCTCGTTAACTAATTCTGTACCTGATCTCTCTTTTAATTAAGAACTATATTATTATAGTTTTAAAGACTGCAGGATCTGATATGACACCTGTGTTTACACAAATGTACCTTCACAACTATAAAATCCCCATAGTACTAGTCTAGATTTCTGAAAGTTTGGGCAATGTGGTTGAAATTCGATCAGGAAAGCATTGCAGTGTATAATTTGTGTCATAATATTTCAAACTGTATTACATCTGTGCACAACTACTGGTATTAAGTGTACTAAGCTCAGACACCGAAAGGTTTCACATGCCCGATGAAAATTTTATTTAAGACAACATCAGACACATTTCAAGTCAGGATCTTTATTAGCTTGTAAATTAGTTTACGTTTAATTATTTGCTTTTTTTTTGCAAATTTTATTAGATTTTGATAGAGATACCGATAATTCAGAATAAAATTGTTACCAATTAATACCAATATCCTATATTAATCAGGGCAAGAAATTTATCAAACAGCAACTCGCGTGCAGAAACACAGCAAAAACCTTTACCTAATTAACTACAAACAGTAACAGAACCGCAATAGTCAATTAAATCATGATCTATAACAGTTGGAGCAGATCTGAACCGTTACACAGACCAATTTCAACAAATACGAGAAAATAACTGAAAGACATAGAAATAGAAGAAATCTCACATGTGTTACACGCAAAATTGACTGAAACCACGATGGTAACGCACGCGAACCAATACAAGTAGCGCTTGATGGTATTTGTGGAAAAAATGATGAAAGTATTGTAGCGAGTGTGGAGGCAAGTATATATGTGGGAGATATAGTTATTGGAAGATCTAATTTGTCTGCGGAGACGTAACGGTAGGTAAGACGTTGTCCAGTTAGATTTAGATCGGAACATTTTCAAATTGGTTTGTACTTACTTGTTTTCAGATGATTTAGTTTTGAAGGCAAAGTTCTTAATTCAAAGAGCTAAATATTTTAAGAATAATATATTGTTGCGTTAAATAGTTAACAATTAATATATAAATAATATTATCACCCTGAGATATATTCATAGACGTAAACAATTTTTGTATGGCCGCAAAAAGGAGTAAGTAGAGATAAATTAATGCTCTCTATTAAAACTTGGCTATGTTAGCAAACTTAACTACGAATACCTAATTTCTTCTTGGGTTTAAAATTGCGAGTTATTACGAATATGTACCTACTTAGTTTCTTCTTGGATTTAAAATTGGGAGTTATTCTCATCATCAGCCTCTTGCAGTCCACTGCTGGACATAGGCCTCTCCAATTGTTTGCCACTTTGTTCGGTTCTGGGCTTCTCGTGTCCAGCTTTTACGAGCCATGTTGCATAAATCGTCACTGCGCCTGGCTTGAGGATGTCCTACAGTACCTACGTTTGCTAGAAAACTTGAACTACTTATTTATATAGTTAGGTATTTTACCGCTAAAGTTACGTGTGACTTCACTCCTCGTGACATATTTTCGCAGGGGGTGACATTAAAGACTCCCACTCCTAAATTTTGATGCCTTGTATCTTTGCTATTTTTTGTTTAATCGAAAAAAGAAAAAATACCGTGTCCAATATTTTTAAAATCTAAATTACGGACTAAATAATAATGTAGGTATTTTGACCCTGGAAATGCTCATTTCTATAAAGATAGATAGATCTTTATCGGAAACGATCGGTCATTCAAATATTCGATCCAAGAGGACCCTGGATCGAATTTTTGAATGACCGATCGTTTCCGAAAAAGATCTATCCGAACGTATTCGTGAATAGCGCTCCAGGTTGTGTAAGCCTTTCTTTCATTTTCTCTATTAACGAAGACGGAAACATATCCGTCCGTCGTGGAATGGTGGACTGTTTTAGTTGCAATTTCGAAATAATCAGAGCATGTAATCGCAGACGATGCAGGATGCGTTCGCATCGGGGACACATGAAAAGTGTATCGGCGTGATATGGACGCGGTAATGAAACAATGATCAACCATTTATAATATTAAGATTGTTATGTTACCGCATTGGATTAATAGACTGTAGCTTTAGATGAATATGATATGTATGATGAAGATGATGAATAGATGGATGGAAGCCACTGCCCTGGACAGGAGGTGAGAGCAAGTACAGGGTGGTGATGATGACTTCATTGCAGTTTAATAAGTACATTATATTCAAGGGCTGTAAGGGAGCGGCCTATGATCATTTCGCTCCAAGCCAACCTCACCTGCCCGTGGTGCATCCTGCCGAATAACAAACGAGGCGCTGGCAACCGACTGATGGCGGTGTAACCATCACAATTGATCGCGAAACCAAATACCACAGACTGATGATGCGCAGCGTCACCGGAGCGAGAAGCTACGCCCTGCGATCGCCAACCCGCCTGCCCAGCGTGGCGATTATGAGTATATCCTCCAGATGTTTGCCCTAAGTGGGGAACAACTGGAGAAGCCTATGTCCAGCAGTGGACTGCGATAGGCTGATGATGATGATGATTCAAGAGACATAAAGAAAAGTCTTATTACCATCATTATTATATATTTATTTATATTTGATCGATTACAATTTTAAAGTAAATTATAACTAGCTTAATGCAATCAATTATTATCATAAGACACAGGATTTTTCATGAAAATATATGTACTATTTTTGACTAGTAATATTATTAGGATAAGAATTATTATACCAATTTGAGAAAATAGTGTTACATTAAATTATAAATACACTTTTTAAGTATTATAAAGTAAGAGTAATTACAAAAAAATATAATTTTATATGTATTTATAAATTCAATAACGTGAAAGTTATTATATAAATAATTAAATATAAGCAAATAAAATATTAGACAATATCACATACATTCCTCCGATCCTAAAGTAAGTACCTTAAGCACTTATGGGTATCAGAACAATTAATTACGAATCCTGCCAAGTAACAAACGAGGCACTAGCAACCGACTGGTGGCGGTATAACCATCATAATTGAAGGCGTAGCTAAATATAACAGATCGATGACGGACAGCAGCGTCACTGGAGCTACGCCCTGCGGTCGCCAACCCGCCTGCCCAGCGTGGGAATTATGGGTATATCCTGCAGATGTTTGCCTTAAGTGGCGGACTACAGGAGAGGCCTATGTCCAGCAGTGGACTCCAATAGGCTGATGATATAAAACATCACATTTGTAATACTGACACGTAGGTAGGATAAATAGCTTAAAATTAAAGTCGATCGTCCATCACCAGCCAGAAATAAGTTACCTAGTTTAGCTTGCGAAGATGTATTTTTTATGGTAGACCGGCTTAATGGCTTCCCTACGCTTGAAGAAGCCTAAGTGGCTGTGACAACGGCCAAATAACTGGTCGGTTACCTGTCAGTTGCCACCGCCATGCCGGCCCGGAGAGCATTTGGCTGCGGTATTCTATGGGGTGGAGTGGCGATCGTTCCCCGGACGGTCGGGCAGCTCAATTCAAGTGCAATTTCGCTATGCCCTATCTCTCTTAAAAAGCCTTATCTTGAGAGATGACGTTAGTATGATGACGTTATTTACTATGAATTACGTATATTAAAATAATAAAAAAAATGATTTTTAGGACCAAATTAAATTGTTTGGCACGCCTGTGCCAATACTCTTAAGCCTGAACGGCTTAAGAGTATTGGCTGAATGACTCAAGCTACTTAAACATATCTTAGCTAGCAATGGACGTTCCGTATAAATCTTTACTAAGTAGCTTCTTCTTAACCAGCATTAATGGGGGTCCAGGCAAAATTCCTCGCGTTCCTTATCTTTCCTTCATCTATCGGTTCTTCTATCTCCTTCTTGGTTACGAACAACCTCTCGAGTCTATCCCTCAGCTCATCTGGAGTAATGGGGGAGGCCGTGGACTGTTCCGGAGCTTTCTCCCTGTAGTAGTATTCGGCGTGGTGGGGGCGTCTGTGGTAGTACCCTGAATGGTGTTCTGTGAGTCAGAAAAATGGTGGAACATTAGTAAAAAAAAATACATGAGACTTGCCACGCTGAGCCCAGCGCCATCTAGTTTCAAACTGAGCCAAAGCTTGTACTATGAGTACTAAAAACATTTTTTTGTAATTGAAAAGAAATTATATATATAGTAAACGTCCAGACCAATACAAACAGACATGTCCATTCACACCAATATTTATATTGCAGGAATTGAATCCTATGTACGCCAAATTTCAATGGTCAACTTTTGTCTTATTCTTAAAATATATTCAGAAAAATTGTGAAAATCTTGTCGATATAATACATAACATCATGCCCTTCTGGAGTGTCCCTTTCTCCCCAGAGTAGGCAGACACGTCCTTCCATTTGCTACGATCCTTGCACACAACAAGCACACAGCAAGCACTTGTCAGTCGTTAAGTCATGGAATGCCCTTCCAGCTCATGTGTTTCCTTCCACTTACAATCCTGTTCATCTCAGTGGGCCTTCAGGGTGAAGGCGATAGGCGCAATGGGTTTGTTCTATTGTGCCTGTCGACCTAACTTTTGGACCTCACGACCGCTTACCATCAGGTGGAGTGAGGTCATCCTGAAAGTTCTACATATAAAAAAAATACCTTTTGTTTCGTCCACACGTCCACATTCATCAATCTCTTCATACGTGCTCGTCGGTTTAGGGTACTTAGCATTTTACATTGTTTTTAAAATAGTAATAATTAAGAATGTTATCTCAATTTCAATAGGATTTTCATAACGGTTTTTTGCATGCTTCCGTACAAATCTAACCATTGTAAATTGTAGTTAAAATTATTAAGATTTATATCTACTCACATGCCAAAATGTTTCGGGTGACATTACAATAATGGCTTTAAGTTCTTCCATTAAACTCTGACGGTTTTGTTATGGTACATCGACATGAGGTCACTGACCCCTTGCCTGGAAAAGTTGTAAATGTCCCCGAAACTAAAAATGTCTAAAAATGCAACAATGTGAATTTTGTGGCAGCTCAAACAGATATATAAATACAAATTTGAATACCTTTCGTCTTCAAATTAACAATTTCTTACATTTAAGGTTCTCTTGTGTTTATTGACTAGTGTATATTTGCTTAAAAGCAATAACATGCCGAAAAACAGCCTACCAAGCTATCACTTTGATAATTATCATTCTTCGAGGACTTCAAAGCATCCCGTTAATGCTATGAGGTACTGAGCTCAAGCCGTTGTTGAAAATGGACATTACAATACTTAATTGCCTTATGTGTTTATTTACTTAAACTGTATTGCATAAAATACCAAATTAATGCTAGGAGCATTCAATTACCAGTCAGTCTACCAACATGGTAGAAGCAGATAACATTCAACCTTGTCATGCAGAGAAGATTTGTGTGCCTTTAGGTTTAGATTAGAATTTAAATAAATAAATAATTTTGTTTTAATTACTCAAGTAAACTAATCAGAAACAAAAGTGGGTCAATTATGGCTCCAATATATTTTATTTCTAAAGTTACTTTCCTAAAGAAACGAATTAGAGTAAGTTAGATGAATAGATGTAGCATTAGTTTTAGAATCCAAAGAATAAGATTTTAGCGTAAGATCAAAAGCGTGTGAACAAAGTTATTTAAATGAACAATAGCCTTATAATTTGAACAAGCTTTCTTAGAAAAGAAGAAAATGCAGTGAGATGGTTTAGTTAATGGCTTTTTAATTACATGTCAGCCTTAACTCTGGATAAAGTATTTTGTGGGTGCGAAATTGGGGACTTGGGAAAAAAATTTTTATTCAACTGTGATATTTTTGGGTAACAACAATTTTAATGAGTAGAATTGTGTCGCAGCAAAATTATTCTGAAAAATACATATCATGTTATATTTTTGTTAAAGTTTCATCTTTGGTAGGTAGTATTAAACGCATGATTTTCTATTTAAGCTACAGGACTTAAAAAAGCAGTGCCTTTATTCTACACTAATTTTTATTAAAGTGTGTACTAACCTCCTGAAGAATGATGATCATGAAGATGAGAACTGGGGCTATCATAGCTCGTATACGAAGACAGATGAGGAGACCCCCAGCTGCCTAAACCTGATGATCCGTACCCCCCAAAGCTGGACCCTCCACTGAACACCGTTACAGCCAGCAGTGCTACTTTAGCTAAAAGGAAGGCCTTTTTACTGGCAATCAGTAGTAGACCCAATAATAAGGGTAGGAGAGTCGAAAGTTGGAATTTGAAGCCGAGCAGGAATGGAACTAGGAGGTTTCTTGCAAGGAGGCGTCCTGGAACAAAAGTTTATAAATGTTAAGTACCATTTATGCCTATGTAGGTACTCCATCAATGAGGCAACGGTACATTGAATTAAAAAAAAAAACACTTCATAGGTATAAGACATTATAAGTATTTTGCGCTTACAGCAAAAGGTTTCAAAGTTCTGTGTTTGATACTTTCATAATTTGCTCTATCTAGATAGGTATAGAGTTGCTAGACTTTTCATTCAATTAAGGTAGGTAGTACCTAATTCACCTGTTGACACCTTATATTTTTTTAACATTCTTTTATTACAGCTAGCTGTGTATTGTCGAATTTGGCGCTCATTCAAAGTATCTAAATCCGAGATCGATCGAAATTTTCGGATTGCATTGGAAAACAGGAATATCTATAGAAAAACTAAAGTAAATAACTATATTAGCAACGGAAAAGTAACACATATTTTCATGTTATAATTTAAATCTTATTTCACACAGAATAAAGAAAAGTTAATTTTTCTAATGCAAACTCACTAACGCTTTTGCTTTAGCAAGTGCTCTGAGCTCTAAGGACACTCTATTGGTTGACCACCTTAATGTCAAGGTTTTCCGCAAGATGGCACCGCTGCGGTCAAGTTCAATGCCTTAGCAACCTTGAAAGACTTTCACTACTTGGTTCAAGCTCCAGCCGATAGATGTCGATAGTTTACTTAAAGACATACAAAGTCATTATTTTTATTTTGGACTAGCTGTGCCAGCGACTTCGTCCGCGTGGAATAGTTTCTTGGGTAGTGATTTTAATGACCCCCAGTGCCTGGCAGCTGGCAGCGGCGCGGCGCAGATCTCGGCGCGCTTTATATACCCGCGCAAACGTACAGCAGGCTCGACGTGATTAGTTAAATCGGCGTAACTTTTTTATTTATGGACCGATTAACATGAAACAAACACTAAATGTTAAGGGAAGCTTCCAGCAATATATTAGTGAAAACCGCATCATAATCGGATACGCGGTTTCTGAGATTAGCGTGCACAAACATACAGACAAACAGACAAACCGACAAACAGACAAAAATTCCAAAAATCATTGTTTTGGGTACTATTGCATTAATAAAGGCCTCCCATAATATTTTTTCACATATATCTTCCATGTACAGACAGCGATTCGTTACATTTTTATTATATGTATAGAAGATGTATAGAAGAAGATGATGTCGGTTGTTTAGAATAATATTTTGTATTTTCTAAATCTAAAAAACAAAAAACTTTCGTAGGCCATTTCGCGGGCTCCTCCTACTACCTACATATAATTGTTCTATATGATGTCGCATTTGAGTCCCGTTAAATTTAAGATTAAATAACCTATTTCACAGTCCTAAATTAGGTACAATATGCTATTATGTTCAAATATTGTAATTAGTCCGTTTTTTAGCTTATTCAAAAATAAAAGACATGTATTTTTTTATTTGTAAATTAGATTAAAAATTACAAAGTTGTAGCCCGTTGAATTTACGCGTGACTCGGTGAGGCATTTTTACGGGAGCGAGTGACGTCAAAGACTCCCACTCCTAACTTTTGATGCCTTGTATCTTTGCTATTGTTTACTTGAATGAAAAAATGAAAAAAATGTGTCTTTTATTTTTGAATAAGCTAAAAGACAGACTAATTATAATTTTTGACCATAAATAGCCTATTGGAAAATAGTGAGCCAATCAATTTAACCGTTATCATAAGACTGAATGAATATGACTGAAATCCATTGGCGTGCCGAAAAAGGTCAAATCAAAAACGGACAATGTTTGTTGAGGAAAGTTATTCATTGTATACGACAATAACAAAAGTTTCACAATTTATTTTAAAATGCAAGGAACTAACAATATTACTTAATTTTTTCTTTATTAATACGAGTACATAGTTATCATCCAGTAATTTCCTTTATGACCGGGCAGGTGCACTTTCTTGTCGGAGGCCAAGATCCTTTTCGGATCGCAGAGCCCGCGAAGTAGATAAGTAATAATCATCATTAGCCTATTGTTGTAGTCCACTGCTGGGCATAGGCCTCTCCAGTTGTTCGCCACTTAAGGCAAACATCTAGGTGATACTGGCCCATAATCGCCACGCTTGGCAGGCGGGTTGGCGATCGCAGGACGTAGCTTCTCGTTCCGGTGACGCTGCTGGTCATCGGTCTTTTATGGTTTAGCTATGCGTTCAATTGTGATGGTAATACCGCCACCAGGTTATTGCTGGTAGGAAAAAAGTTTGACGTGCAAAGGTATTACTAGTGAATATTTTTTTTTAAACAAACCTGTAGACATCTCGCTATGCGGCTGCTGATGATACGTCCTGTCCTTCACTCTTGGGTCCATCACAAACTCCAGAACCCCATTTGCCAAGGTCGGTCCGACCCTCATCACTAGTCCCGGGTACAACGAACTCAGATCCCAGTGCAATGACCTCTTCGATATCAGATTTGATGCATCCTCCATCATAGTACTGGAATTGTTTGGAGAAAATGTTTGTACTGACCAGTTTAGTTGTTAGAAAGCTGTCGGTTTGTCAAATAGTATGTACTTTGCTTCGTTACTTGTGCTGAGGCGATTTGATCTTTTGAATTAAGATGTTTATGTGAATGAGATTAAGATTTATGACGTTGATGAAATTATGGAACAGTATTAAAATGATCATCAGTAACATTTAAGTTCAATAAACTTTTTAACTTTTGACACACTGAACCAGATAGAATCCTTTTGAAAACCATTCCAAGTAAATGAAAGGATGCCATATACAACAATAGACTTATGAGATTTGTATTAAAAGGCTAATCAATCCGCTATATAGCGATGAATTTGTAGATTAATTAATAAAATTAGGTGTATGTAAATTAGGTGTACCTAAAATATAGAGTAAATAAGAAACGAAATTTCGTACGTAAGTTTTCCATGTAAGTAGGTAGGTTTTCAAAGATATTGTTGAAATTTTGCCAATTATAGTATGAAGAAGGCTGTTTTATCGAATCATCTAATTCGCTAATTTTACTACTTATAAGAGTACAAATGGCGGACTTAATGCAGTGCACTTTTATTTACCAGCACGTCCAATGACAAGATAGTACTTATACTTTTAAATGATATCAATATCAATGAAAGCGAAAAACTATGGTGCTTGTATAGCTTTAGTAGCATTTGGTAATAAGTATAGCTTATACCGGAAATCCATAGGATCCTTGTCAAGGAAGCTTTCAATATCTCTCGGAGTCTTTTCATCTCTCACAAACGATACACCACTAGCCAAACTGAATGTATCTGCGTCATTGAATTTAGTCAATTTGTGTAACAGCTCCTTCCCAAAACACACACCAACTTCCGCCCCTCTTTGTACACTAAGACATTGATTTAGCTGTGATTCTTCAACATCATTCTCTTTTATCTCTTCCCCTTCTTGCAAATGCAATTGTATAGGAATAACTTCAATCACATTTACTGCTGCTATAAAAACCACTAATCTATAAAACCGATTCATTTCGACGTAAACTTCACTAAAGATTCACTAATCTATAGAATCAATTTGCATTCCATAAAAACACTACTTTTTAACACAACCGTTTGTATCGAAACAGATGTTACGTGTAACAAAAGTGTAACAGGTCCCAAGCAGTTTTATAGACTTTCCTGGTTATGTCTCGTTGAACTTTGCCATTGTTTTGGCAAGAGTCGTCACGGGTTCTTCCCACGTCCGCCCAACAATAGGGTGAAAATTCGATGTAGATAATTTGCCAGGTATCTGTGTGAGCTATCTCTTTACTGTTACGGCACATTGCGTAATAATTGTAAATTTGGTTGCTCACAAAGGGGATTGTACGATATTTTCCATATGATGCAAGATAAAGAATATTCAGATGAACATCGAGACCTCATTGTGGTATTCTATTGTTTTGAGCAAAATTTGCAAGCAAAATTTTACTATTTGTACCACATACATTTTACATACAATATGGCGAACAATTGTAGAGGCGTGCGTCCAGCAGTGGACTGCGATATTATGCTGATGTAATGATGGAAGTAATAATTACTAAGACCCAATGTTCAATAATGTTTGGCAAATACTCGTAAATTAATCGACGTGATACCTTGCCTATGGCTCATTTGGTAAGTGACCCCTGGCTTCACAACTAAGGGTCGTAGGTTCGAGTGGGAGCACAAACAAATATACCCATATACTATTGTTACCTAAATATATCTTAAATATTTCTAGTTGACTAAAATAGATTATAATAGACATTAACCTCACTTTTAGCGACTTATATTACTAGTACTTAAGCTATTTATTTTGCGATGGGAGCAATGTATGATTTTATCTGATATTATTAATGTATCCCAGAATGTCCCTAAGATTTGAAATACGGGTTGTGTGTTTTCATCTTATTAATTACTTCATGTTGTTTCTGATAGCTTATCAAAGATGGATATTTTAGTTACTTTCTTTGATTGCTTTTGTTTTCAAACATTGTTTTATGCAATAGACGCAAATGGTCGCTGTGTTATTGTAGGTACCTAAGTAAAATGGTAATTTCCAAAACACATGAACGCGTGAGAAGACATCATCAAAACAACAAAACAACCTTACAATATGACACATCCAAGCTACCAATTGTCATTCGGGGATTGCATAAACTATGACTTTTACTTTTAAATGGCTAAACGTTTCATTTGACATAGAAACTAGGTTCGATACTGAAGCACCGCATTCAAGAGCCTCTGACCCCTCATTGTCTTACTACCTGCCGTTCTAGATGTCTCTAGAAACATCTCAACTATCATCTACAACCATAGGATCATCAATCTTCTTTGCAGTTCCAGAAGGTTCACAATCGTCTGTATTAGAAACTCAAAATGAGTCATTTTCGACTCTGCCTTTCGGAAGAAGTGAAAGTACATTTTTTTTCACATACATACGTCCGGCTCGCTTTAGTAAAAGTTTTGACTGACGTAATAGCTTCTTGAGTTTGCAGTTAACACTTCTGAGTTTCGTAGTATGTTATAATTTGAGGTTCTGAATTTGTAATGTTACAAAATTATAGTTCGTAAATAACTGCTAATAAGCGATCCACGCAATTAGAAAAAAAAAGAGTTGTTATGTAGCGCAGCGCTAATTATTTTATTAGGCTTAAAAAAGTATTCGTATGTTAAGAATGAGAAATGTGATATTTTTGGCCTAGATATTTGAAATAAGTGAGTTTTGAATCATTCGTGGTTAGTTAATTAAAGAAAAAAATCTTATTTCAAGTTGTTTAGAGCATTAGAATTAATATTATTAAAGTATAATTAATAATAGTAAAACATTACTCAAAAATGCTTTATTTACAACACAATTCTAATATTAGCTATTGGAGGTATTTATTGTAAAGATGCAATAAAATAAAAGAAACAATTAATAATATAATTTTGTTACAATTTGTTTGCATTTTAATTTATTTTTCTTTACTTCTCTAAGTGGTTATAAGGAGTTATCATTTATATACTTGACTATTCATAATTAATTGTAATGCATAGATTTTTTCAGAATGCATTTTCATCAAAAATTTTGCTTGTATCTAGGCTATAAGTTTACATACTCTGTAGCTTTACTTATATTTCCGTGCATTAAATAGTGCAATAAGTTGGTCCTGCGCCTGATCTCTCCAGTTGTGTCAAACTATCGTCTAAAATGCTTATTATGTAACATTTTTCTAAATTGAGGGTTGAAAATCTTGTTAGTAAGTGCACTAAGTAGCACCTGTGTCAAGGGGAGTCACATTATGAAAGTGAAGGAACAAAAAGTGCACCACACACTTATGCTCATAACCTACCTACCTACTGCGTATCTGGCTAGTATTCTATCGGTAGAGATATCATTTTTATTATTAACTCCTAGTAATTTTACCTTGATAAAAATCACCTACCAGGTATCATAAAACGTACTGATGACTTCTATGCCATCATGCGCAAAAAAGCGGCGTCAGTGCTGGACAGATTACGTAGCGGCACCAACAGCATCATGAAAGTGATTGCTGGAAGGTTGGACTGCCCCTTTCTGCGACATTGGATTGGGTTGCTAATTTAATATTATATTGACAACCTAATCCAATGTATGTATAATAGTTATAGATTTGTTTGTAGGTTAGGTAATAATGTTCTCAGTGTACTAACATAGTAATTAAGACAATTGTACTAACACATGTGGATCATGTTGTCCGTCAAATAAATCTATTATTATTATTATTATATTATAAAAGCTATTGAGGTCATGCATATTCTTTCGTCTACCCCATGACCCGTTCTTAATGCTATTACTCATCAGTTTGCTTTCGCCGTTGTCGCCGCAGGGCTATCGACTTTCTGTACCTCACGTGTTTTATGTAACCTCCCCCCTCAACTCTCCCACACCTCCGGACCAACTTGCCATTACCACCTACAAATAAATCTCCATCATTATTGTACCCGTCTTCAATAGCGCTACGAGTCAAAGTTGCTTGAAATTCTATTTAATTAGCAGTAAAATTACCTTCACAGGTGGCCACTGCGTCTTCGGATCTTGTACCTTCTTCAGATCAATGCTTATCATTTTTGAGCTCTACGACTTGGATTTAAAGTTCAAGATTACATGATCACTTGTTTCCGAGACTCGTACGCGCCGGTTCTTTACGCAAAATTTCATATGCAGTTGCTAATGGAGTGATTTCTAAAATGAAGCTCTTTTCCCTTGGAATAAGGTTGATGGTTGTAGCGTACTTGGTTTCTTGAGAACGTTGGGATGTGTATGTTTTAAAGGAAAAGCGTCTGTTGAAAACCGGACACAGGAACGCGTGTGAAGAGAACTTTCTTTCGTTTTTTTATACGAAAGGATGTCGTAGGTGCGTTTGACCCACATATTTTGGGATGACGTAAACTACTCGTAACTTTGAAGGAATGCTTTTGTCTATCCCAGACGATTGGTATCAGTTGAATTTTGATTTGTATTGGCCTAAATACGGCTGTAACCATTTCGAGTAGAGAGTTTTATAATAGCTAGGTTTTGTTTACGATAATGATAGGTGTATTTATAGCGATGGAAGTAGAACCTTTAATTATAGGTACGTAGCGCAGCTTGTGATACGTTGGGATTGTAGGGTTAATAAGTAGATGATAATTGTTGTTGTATTAAATATCATTGCATTTCTTTTTTTATAGAGAAGCACAGTACAACTGACATCGCCTGATGCGTCTCAGAGTTTGACTGTAAGACGATATTCAATAAACTGTTAATAAAAATTGCGGATAAGAAGTACTTTACTCGTATTTAGGTATGTTCAATGTAGGTAGTTGTCGTCTTCGACAATAAAGCTTTTTTGAGATCTCCCTCTATGTTAGACCACTTAACTAGGTCATCTGTCTGTGGTCCTGCAGGTTTCTTTTTTAGGTAAGAGTCCTTTCAGGCCTCTTTTTCTTTGTTTCCGCTGTGTAGGGTGACAGAGATTTTATCTACATACATCAATGGTCCTGCAGGTTAATCTCTATAAAGAAAACTATTAGGTATCAAGTTAAATTTTAATAGGTCGTGGTGTACTATTCATAACTTCAATGCTTTACGCAATCCTTAAGGGATCACTTTCACTTAACCTTGAACGTCCGATTTCTATTAAGAGATATCTCCCAATGTGTTTTACGATGAGAAATTAAGGCTCATTATCTGACTCGATAATTCTTTATTATTCATGAGATAAATTGCTATCGAATCCTACAATTTCGCTTCGAGGTTAGGTCCGTTATGACCATGATCAAAAGAAGGAAGGGTTCTATTATTACAGTACAGATATTGCTACCAGACTTCAGTGAAGTAGTATAATTCTAGACCAATTCAATCATGTTCACATATCCATTTTTTTTATTTTTTTTATTGCTTATTGGTGGCAGACGAGCAAGCGGCCTGCCTGATTTTAAACAGTAACCGCCGCCCATGGACATCTGCAATGCAAGGGGCACAGCAATGCCGCTACCTACCGTGAGAAGATAGCTTTAAACCTCGTTTGAAAAAGGACATGACATGTCGTAGCGATCAGGAAACACCGCGGCTGGGAGGTCTTTCCAGAGTTTGTAAGTCAGAAATGAACGCTGAAAACGAACGGTTCTGGAGGTAATTGTTTCCAGGTGGTACGGATGGACCCTACCGCGGCGTCGAGTAGTGCGATAGAAGAATGGTGTCATCGGCATGACATCAAACAACTCCTCGGAGCACTTCCAATGAAAAAGTTTATCTGATCATCATCAGCCTATTGTAGTCCTCACCAGTTGTTCGCCACTTTTGGCAAATACCTACCTGGTAAAATAATCGCCACGCTGGGCAGGCGGGTGGGCGATCGCAGGACGTAGCTTCTCGCTCCGGTGACGGTGCTGCCCGTCATCGGTCAGTGGCATTTAGCTGAGGTTGGCTTGGAGCGGAAAGATGATAGGTAGATACATCTCGTTTACGTTTATCTGAATGTAAAATATTTACTATGATTTAAAAATAATCGTCTAATTAGATGAGATCTTCTTATTTTTGTTCTTTCAACTTTATGTGTTCATCACACGAATGTCTGTCCCACCCGGGACAAACATTCATGTGATGAACACTTGTGTTTGTTCCGTGTCTGGGTGGTTATTATTTGTATTTAAGTATTTATTTGTGGTACCTTCGTTGTTCTGGTACCCATAACACAAGTGCTTAAGCTACTTACTTTGGGATCGGAGCAATGTATGTGATGTTGTCTGATATTTATGTGATGGCGAATAAATGAATGTAGCAATAAGGTAAAAGGTAGATACTATTTGAGTTCTTTCGATATCATGTTAATCTTCATATCATCTTCTCTGAAAGTGATTTTTCTTTGTAAAAAGAAGTTCTTCTTAGCCATTCCGTACTAATCTGGTGTAGGCATCCTTCAGATTGCGCCATCTATCTTCGTCTTGTGCTCCATTCCTCTAATACCCTGAAATCCTTGAACCTTAAAGCGATACCGTAGGACCTCCGATTATGTATGAATTTCAGAATTGAAAACAAATCTTAAGAGAATAGGGCATAGCGAATCTTCGCTCGTATTGAGCTGTCCGTCTGGGGAAGGACCTCCACCCTATAGAATACCGCATCCAAATGACCTCCGGGTCGTGTTCCTACCGGTGAGTAGGGTTTCCAGAGCTCGTGGGGGGTTGGGGTTGGGCTGGCATGGCGGTGGCAACTGACAGGTGACTGACCAGTTACTTGCCCGTTGTCACAGCGACTTGGGCTTCTCTTTCGCTCTATGCCGAGTTAATATAAAAAAAATCCGTGACGTGGCCGGAACCGCCGTCTCCCGTATGGAAGACAACCCTTTAAACCACTAAGCCACTGGATTATAGAGATTACTAGCTGTGCTCGCGACTTCGTCCGCGTGGAATAGTTTTTTTCCCCCTTTTTTTTACATTTTCCATTATTTCTTCGCTCCTAATAGTTGCAGCGTGATGTTATATAGCCATAGAATTTTTTAAATTCAGACCAGTATCTTGAGATTAGCGCGTTCAAACAAACAAACTCTTCAGCTTTATAATATTATAGTTAAGATAAATACTAATCATTCTAAAAACAAGAAGCAATATCAATATCCCAAAGAGATATCAATTTCCAAAAAAATCCTTTAATAAAGTTAATTCGTGTACATTAATAATGCAGTAGGCATTTAAACACATCCGCTTAGAAACCGTAGTAGTGACTAGTTACAAATAAGCAAAGCATACGTCATTCATTCACAACATGGAGTTATAGTATCCGCAATACTTTGCTATAACTGTAAGTGGACTCGTTGATTTCCGTCGCGCGTGTCTAACTTTGACGTAAAAGAAATTATACTTACGAATGTAAATATGAAGGTGTAGGTGTATGAAAAATGTCTTTACTGTCTTATCTATAGCTCTATGAATCAGGATAGGTAATAAATTATTAAGAAATATTAAATGAGTTTTTTGATGTAATAAACATTTCATTAACTCTAACAATTTAAGTATTCTAATTAAAATATCATCATCAGCCAATCTACTGCTAGACGCTGGTCAGTCCACCGCTGGACATCGGCTTCTCCAATTTCTTTAAGGAAAGGAATATGCAAGAGCCATTGGCAAGTTTTGTGAATAAAACATTTTGTGATGTGCTATTTGGGTAGCTTTGTAGGTGATAACGATTTAGAAAGATCGAAAATCTTTCCAAAACCACCTTTTCTAACCACCATTTTTTTAAACCTGACATTAATAAAATGTTTATCAATGTCATAGTTCAAAAAACTATTTTCATTTAACCTTCTTGTCGTTACCCTATTAACTAGACTGGACTGGACTGCACTTAACTACACCTTATGTACCAGTAATGAAGTAGTCTTGTTATACTACACACGACATAGTAAAATGAGAAAGTGATATCCAGTTTCTGTGACAGGATGTAGCCATTACGTAAAAACAGTCAAGTACTCACAGATATTATATTGCTAAGTTAGATCATTAGTGCATATTAAATTATATTAGCAGCGATCGTGCTTGTTTAATCATGAGAAAACAGGTGTTAATTTTGATTACGTAGATTTTTGGGTACATTGATTTCGGCTTAGCTTTTGATACTGTTGCGTTTATCCGACTAGTGTTATGTAACAATCGAGTTTATCTATGTGATGAATGGATTTTGTGTTCGTGCCAGACGGCATGTAGCCAGCAGCCAGATTCGCTTATCGGTCTTATTATGTAATTTCAATATTTGAGGTGTGTCACAAGGCAGTATTTTAGAGCTTCCGCTATTTATAATTTATTGTAATAGACAAGATTATATATACTTACACTTGGGAACGTAATTAATATTCTGACCTACCCACTATCAAAGGATGTACTAGCGCAATAACAATCCAAAGCTCGCTAATAATGTTAAAATAAATAAATATAATTAAAAAAAACCTAAGATTTGCAACGCTAAGCCATCACATAGGCACATCGCCATCTAGCCCCAAACTAAGCCGAAGCTTGTACTACGGGTACTAGACAACTGATAAACTTACTTAGATACTCTATTTTGTAAATAAATACATAATTATACCTACATAGTAAACACACTACAAACATACATGTTCATACACAAAAATGCTTGTACTGTGCGGGATTGATTCCCGTCCGATTTACCCACGACTCTTGGCTCAGAAGGCAGAGGTCACTACCAAATGAACTATCGAGCTAGTTAATGCTAGTACAACGCGGGGATCGAATCCACGAACACTATGTCAGAGTCTGATATTGATATTGATAGATTATAACTATCGATTCTGATGGCATAAAAAATTAACAAGTTAGTTTTTAAAATATATTACAAACAAAATAAAAAAATATGAGTGATGATGAGACAGTAAAATTAACACCTTTTGGCAGATTTTTATCTATCAACGCAGGAAATCGTTGTGATCACACTCGACGAGAGAGTAACGCAAACGTACCGGCATCAGCAAATGTGTATCATTCAAATATAGCCTTTGCTGCATCAACTTAAGAATCGAATGCATTATCCGCTTTTGTTGTTACTGTACTAGTTGAGGAATCATATTAACACGGATATACGGGCATAACCGGAACATTATTAACTAGGCTTACGGTTTGTAGGCAGAGCGTAAGATGTTTTACTTATTATTGGTATTAGTACTCGTACCAATGGTTTTGCTGGCTATCTATTACATCTTACCTTCTATCTTTCAGTTTCACTCGTCCTGGCCATGTTTTCATTTTATTTGGGGTACGTCTATTGACGTTGATCTTAAGTCCTTCTTAAGCTTTCTAGTCACATTCTACCGTGGACCATACGTCGAGATCTGTCTTCCTCTACCTCGATGCTTAGATCCTTCTAAATTTTCTATCTTTCAGTATTTTCGTTAATTTAATTATGATAGGCCTTGATGGCTCATTGAATCATGACTGGTGGTGGTCTCGACATCGTAAATTTGCGTATTTTATATACATGCTGGCTGTATTTTTAGGGTTCCACACCTAAAGAATAGAAACGGGACCAATTACTTAGACTTCGCTATCTGTTTGTCCGACCGTCTGTCCATTAAACCGCTTACGATATATGTTTTAAATTCCTGGATCTTTTCTGTATTTCATTTGAAACTACTACAAATATTGTTTTTTTCCGAATCCTAAATTGGGTCCTCGGTCCATCCCATCATATCTAGGAGTATATAATTAGCTCATTTTTTTCCTAAAACAATTACGACCTCTTTACTAAATCTAGCAAAACTTCTCATCAGGCATGTAATCTCTTCAACCCGTTACATTACAAAAGCGAAAAAAACATATATTGAAGATTATAAAATTTACTGCGTCTGCTGAATTCGTGTAAAAAGCGCACTTCAGTGAACACCGCTATTGTAACGTTAAGATGAGCGGGATGCCGTTGCTCGTATGTGGGACGATCGCTAACTGTGATCATGTATTAACAAGTTAGATGAGGTGAAAAAAGTATTGCTGATAGCGAGGGGTGAATACTCGTATGCATAGTGCGGGCGTTTGGTTTCGACAGACTAGTCAGGTTTCATCATCATTACCAGCCCATTGGACATAGGCCTCTCCAGTTGTTCGCCACTTAGGGCAAACATCACCCATAATCGCCACGCTGGGCAGGCGGGTTGGCGATCGCAGGGCTTAGCTTCTTGCTCGCTGCCCGTCATCGGCCTGTGAAATTAAGCTACACCTTCAATAATGATGGTTATAGCGCCACCAGTCGGTTGCCAGTGCCTCGTTTGTTATTCGGCAGGATGCACTACGGGCAGGTGAGGTTGGCTTGGAGCGAAAAGATGATAGGTCGCTCCCTTACATTAGTCAGGTTTATTACGGCTTATTATCAACAGCTCTTGTTTGTCCTCACTGAGGGGCTCTAACTAGCCCTCATCTAGAACCACAAGGCTTTAGTCATCAACTTTTTTTGGATTTTATATATTCTTTATTGCATACCTTAAAATTAAAATTAGGTAGGATAGATATTTGTTGTTGTAAAATTTAGGCGATTTAGAATTTCTCCACGGCATTTTCCTTTACCATAGCGGCGAATAAGTTAGATTTGCAGACTAAATAATTAATAGTTTTCTATGACAACTAGGTATGATCAACAAGTTGATGAATATGTCTGTTGGTATTGGTATGGGTGTCTTTTTTCAAATTAAATGTTTATTGCTATGTTTCTGTTTCTGTTTGTATAATACGTATTTCTTTACAAAATAAATACCTATCTAAGTAAACCCATTTGTCTGTGCTAAAAATAAGGAAATGACCGTACTATAGATAAGAACAATTTATTTTCACTTTATATGACTCAAACAATATCACGTCACGACTCTTTTATTCAAATTTCAATCCACTTATAAGACTAATATGTTTCATCGACATTATTCATGAATAATTGATCAGCTACACAATCACTTTTTATCTACAAATGTTTATTAACACATTCGCACTCGAATATTAGAGAACTTGAATGTCATTTCAGGTTTATTAAGTGTCAGATTGCAATTTTTTGTAAGACTTCGATGAACAAAATTAATAAATAAATAAAGTTTTAGCAGTTCTACTAAGCACGAGTACCAAGTTACTTTACGTCCATACCAGATGATGTCCGATTCGGGTCTGAGTTCATGCATCTTCAAGATACAAGAAGGTATTTTTTAAAGAGAGGAACTTCACTCCGAATCCGAGGGGAATTGGCGTAGTGTGTGGGACTCACGCTTCCCAGAGATTTAATACCCATCGGGCTTGTAGCGGATCATGCAACTTCAAGTAACTAAATATTTGTGGGAGGACTATGTCCAGCAGTGGACATTGAAGGCTGATGATGATGGAATCAAATGCAGAACTGCGGACCGCTGACTAGATTTTAGATACCTATTACCTAATAACCGCATTCTTCCTCAAAGGCCTCGTGGTAGCCATCTAAGGATACCAAGAGGTGCCATGTTGTGTAAAATAGGATACCAAGTATTATAGAAATTGGTTAGTGTAGCCGAAGTTTGGTCAGAAGAGTATTATTGTCTTCAAACTGTATCTATTATGTATACATATCTCCAAACGATCTCATCAAAAGATACCAATCATCATGAAACGCAATTAATCATTTCAATGATTACCGATTCACCTAGCATGATTCATACAATGTTCTCGTGTTCTAAACTTGACTTCAATTTGCGTGTGTCTAATCGTTTCATTTTTTTTTGTATCAATGTTTTCTTGATATTGAAATTAAGAGTTTTTTACATGACTACATATAGGGTCCCTGACATCATGACCATTAGCTATCATGAGCAATAGTGAAAGCTGTTTATTATGTCCAGAACGTGGTCATTACCTTTTTCCAACAACAAAGTGTTTAATCGAATCGGTCATGATTTTGACCAATAAATTATATGGGAATTGTAATTATTAACAAATTACTGCTTGTGTGTGGTCGGTTATAAATTTTGTTGATTGCGCATTCACGTGGTATATCTTCATTACTTTGGTCATTATTTTCAGGACTGCTTCATTGTTTTAGTTGTAGCAAGTAAAGACCAAGAGATCCTGGGTCCGAAACCGGGTCGGGCTAAAAATTGTTACAGAGTTTTCCTCATCATCATAAGCCTGGCAATATCTATTGCTGGACAAAGGTTTCCTTATTGACAATAGGCTATTATGGCTAAAAATCGTAATTAGTCCGTCTTTTAGCTTATTCAAAAATAAAAGACACGTATTTTTTATTTGTAAATTAGACTAAAAATTACAAAGTTATAGCCCGTTGAAATTACGCGTGACGTCACTCGGTGAGGCATTTTTCCGGGAGCGAGAGACGTCAAAGACTCCCATTCCTAACTTTTGATGCCTTGTATCTCCGTTATTGTTTATTTGAATGAAAAAAGGAAACATACGTGTCTTTTATTTTTTAATAAGCTTTCTAAAAGACGGACTAATTACAATTTTTAACCATAATAGCCTATTGTTATCTGGGAGGATTTGCCTTAGTCATCACACTTGGCAAGCGGGTTTATTTGTACCCAGGTAATCGCTGCTGCACATTTCCAGATATTCCCTTGATCGTCTTTTACGACACCTACGAGATGAGATGGGGGATTATTTTAAATCACGTTAAGCAGTTGTACCTGTTGATCTCTCTCCGGTCATATCGAACAATCAGCAGTAGGTAGATAGGTACTAGTAGCAGGGCGTAGCTCCTCGCTCCGGTGACGCTGCTGCCCGTCATCGGCCTGTGGCATTTAGCTACGCCTTCAAATCATGATGGTTATACCGCCGCCAGTCAGTTGCCAGAGCCTCATTTGTTATTCAGCAAGGTGCACCACGGGCAGGTGAGGGTGGCTTGGAGCGAAAGGATGATAGGTCCCTTACATACTAATTTACAATACCTGTAATAGTATTTTTTTAAACAAAAAAATATCGGGGCGACTCTTATGATCAGCTTTCATTAAAGTGTTGTATATCATAATTACATTTTCATAGGCCAATAAAATTATGGTCGTAAATAACCAAACAATAATTTTACTTTCTAATCAACCCGTAACTCATGTAAAGTACACTCCTGCATAATTTTTTTATTTGTTTAATTTCTGTTTTTTTTTATTGACAATCAAATATCTTCGCTAAATATGTAAGGGAGCGATCTGTCGTCTTTTCGCTCCAAGCCACTCTCACCTGCCCGTGATGCATCATGTTGAATAATAAACGAGGCACTGGTGGCGGTATAACCATTACAATTGAAGGTGTAGCTAAATACTACAGGCCAATAACGGGCAGCAGCATCACCGGAGCGAGGACCTACGCCCTGCGATTGCTGACCCGCCAGCCCAATATTTGCCACATGTTATATGTAAAGCCTTCAGGTGCCCAAAGTGGCGAACAACTAGAGAAGTCTATATTATGTGCAACAGTGGACTGCTATATTACATCCCTTAATTTGATCAGTATTTTCCAGTTAAACATTGTACTCAACTTAATGGCAGCACAAAAACTTTTTGTATGAGTTCTGTTCCCATATTATTGTCTCTGTCACAATCTTTGGTCATCAACGATAATTGTTAAATTGCTGACTGTTTTTGGAAAATGACAACGACATCACTAGATCGAAAACGTAATATATGATTTGTCAGTTGATACGATTATAATAACCAACCGAATGAAAGACGATAACTGGAAATTATCTTTGAAAACTTCTTGAAATTAACACCTGTATTATTCGCAATGATATCTATGAAAACTAACAATACTATGCAAAGTAAGGTATTTATAATGGCGACAGGCACTCAAGTGTTGTCTATGAATAGGTTTTTTTACCTGTGCGTAGGCACATGGCATAGTAACGTTTGTGAATACGGGTGTAAGAGTTGTATGGAATGTATGGTAGAATTGGTAGACCAACCTTTATGATTTCTTTCTTATTAAGTACCTACTTAAAATGATTACGATTCTAACCTAAAAAGTTTAACCATTACTTCAACGACGCAGTCTAGTATGTCAACATTTCTATTGGTATCATCATATTCAGCCACAGGATATCCGTTACCATAAGCCTTTACCTAAATACTTCCATAATAATCGGTTGGAAGCAACCTGCATCCAGAGCAATCAAGGCGTCTATTCACTTCTTTGATGGATGGTCCACACTGCGCTCAAAAGTTGAGGTAAGAATTTCTACCGTAAGATCGGCAGTCAAGAATTTTCCAGTGATGTTGAGGGCACAGATGCCAACATCTGTGATCATGATGCTTAGACACCAAACTGTAGGTACGATGATCACTCAAAAGCTCAAAATGTCAAAAGCGCAAAATGTCAAAGTGCAAAATGTCAAATGATCACAAATGGTCAAAAGAGCGGAATGTCAAAAGCGCACGTATAAATCGCACGCGCCCAAAAATATTGGTATATTCATCTGGTATATTCTCCTGTTATCCATACGTCTGCTATCAGCGTGCTATCACATTTTGCGGTGCAATATCCTAGTTAGGTACTGTCGCGATCAAATGTGCTTGTTCGTCTTACTTAATATATTGATTTAAATTCTGGTAGGATATGAGGTACTCTGCATTAATATCTCATTCATCATCAGCCAATCGCATTTCACTGCCGCTGGCCATATGTCTCTCCTTTTTAGTTTTTCGCCACTTTCATCAAACTCCAGGAGGCTTTACCCATAATCACCATGCTGGGCAAACAGGTTGGCGACTGCAGGGCAAAGTTCCACGCTCCGGTGACGCTACTGCCCGTCATCGGCCAGCTAAGCTACGCCGTCAAATATCTCGTTAGCTAAGACATTTATTTATGGGTAAGTTTAATAAGCAGGATTGATTTTCTCCAGAGAGTCCTATTAAATTTATGTATTTACACTCATGTTCATCGAGTAAAATTACTAACCATTTAATCTTTACTTGATTTATTTCCAATAGTGTCAACGGTTTCACATAAAAAACAAATAGAGAGCACATTATTGCATTTTGTGCATCTGATGTGATTGTGTTGTGATTTGATGCATGTTGTACAACCTTTCTTGACTTTTTAGTATTTATACAACTGCACTTGTCATAACTAGACCACTCCTGGTCTAGTTATCTCCATAAGTCATTACACAAGCAGCTTATACTCATCTATACTAGATAACTATTACCTAAAGAAAAAATAGCTTTCAAAATCTATATAATACCCATAATTCTGATCCTTAAATATCAACTTCTAATGCAAAGTTTCAACTTACATGCTTTTGAAGAACTATACGTTCAAACTTTTCCACCGGACTGTCCAACCGACTGCATAAATGCATCGATGCATCCCTCTCAGTAACGTCCACTGTACCGTGAAACTAAGCGCATATAAACGCTTACACTGCTCCAGTTTTGAACACAGTGCCCATACTGCGTCAGGCGTGGAAACAACGTCACAATGGTGCCACAATACCTCCTAATATTAACCCTGGCAGTAGCCGCCAGCGCCAGAACAGCTTCCACCTCCAAAAACACAGTAGACGAGCCCAGGAGTACAGAGGACACCGTACTTGGAGATCTGAAAGTAGCATATGAGACGTATAAAGACTGCAGTGCGGACAACCTCTCCAGTTGTCTGAAGAGGAAGCTGGCTAAAGCCATCACGAGGATATCGATGAGGGATGAAGTATCGGTCCTAAATGGGGTCACGATTACGAAAGATAAGGATGCGAAGGTCAATGACATTGAAGTTGAGGAGGCGATTCCAAGAGGTCTTGATGAGAGCTCACTGGACAACCTTATCTTGGACAAGATCGTGGGATTCATGCAGACCCATACAATCCAGGTAAGGATATAATATTAAGATATGAAAACAATACGCTCTGCGATCGGAAATCCGCCTGCCCAGCAGCGTGGCGAAAACATCCAGATGTTTTCCCAAAGTGGGAAACAACTGGAGAGGTCTATGTCCAGCAATGGGCTGCAATAGGCTGATGATGATAAAAACAATAATAATTCAGTTACTTTTATATGTAAAAGCAATATACGTAAAATAGTAGCTTAGAATCAAAACAATTTCGAAAGGGCTTCTGGCATGTACCATCAACAGATCTACTTGTAATGTATTAACCCTTTGACGTAAATGGGATACCGGTGTCCCTAAAATTAAATTTATGTTTATTCCTAAACAAAGCATTATTTTAAACTAAATTCAACGTATATCAATTGTATACGAATATATTTTGATTTTTTCCCTAGGGTGGGAAATAGGTGCGCTAATAAAAATAAACATAAACTTCATATTAATTTTGGGTAATTTGCCGCGCTTCTTTGGTTATTTGCATAAATGATTAATATTAAATTTTTGCTGCATTCAGTGACTGTTTAGTGAATAATTTATTAGAATGGTAACTAATAATTATGGTTTTACGACAAAAGTCGTTTATTAGTCACATTTGATTACCTAAAACATGAAATTTTAAGTAAGGGACAAGGTTGTCCCAATATGCGTAAAAGGACGACTTTATTTATATTTTATCAATAATGTTTTATGCATATTTTCTGATTTTACACATAGCATTATACACTTATTTTCATTGTTTTGGGCGCGCAAAGTGAGTGAGAGTGACTGATTGCGGAGTCGAGGAATATCTCATGGCTGAGAATAGTGACACTAGTGAAGATGCACTCACTTTGGATGACGAAGACCTGTCATTCTTATTGGAGGACATGCAAGCTGGATTTTCCGAGGCTATAATTGAGTCACCTGCTGCATCTCGGTCTACTCAAAATCCAGGTCCATCCTCACTCTTCACCTACTTCCCCCTTTTACTATCCGAATGGTTCAGTGTTCACTACTGTTCTCCAAGAAATAACAGCTTTTATGTCACGGGCACCCATATATTACCCACAGTGAGAAGCTACTGGTCCACTGAACCTGATGTCCTGTCATCGTCCATAAGCACAATAAAAATATGGGTGGCGTAGATCTCATCATCAGCCTATTGCAGTCCACTGCTGGACATAGTCCTCTCCAGTTGTTTGCCACGTAGGGCAATAATCTGGAGGATATACCCATTATCGCCAAGCTGGGCAGGCGGGTTGGCGACGCAGGGCGTAGCTCCTAGCTCCGATGACGCTGCTGCCCGTCATCGGACTGTGATATTTAGCCGTAGATCTCATGGACCAGAAAAAAGTCACATACGAAGTTGATAGGAAATAGAAAATCAACTTTCAAATTCAAATTTTTGATACATTGGACATCGCTATGAACAATTCTTACATGGTTTGTAAAAACTGCATGCGCAACATTACATAGAAGGGTTTGCATCACTTGATTACCCTCAAGTTGTGGCTAGGGCTATGACTCAGTAAAAATTGCCTATCGTATTGGCAATTTTTCTATAATTATGTAAACATGCCCTGCCATCCACTTCTATACTACGTAAATTTATGTCACACAACAACAAGAAATTGTTTTGCAGACTTTTATTTATCACGATTAACAATTTTATTATATTAGACTTTATTTAGTTTTTGATTATCAGAAAAACATTTGATTTTTCTGTATTAGTAAATACCTCACAATATAATAAATAACGCCCTTTATCGCATATTGGGACACGTCTGTCCCAAGTAATATCCTAAAATCTGTTGGACTATTTTTATTTTTTATTATATACATGTTTAAATTACTTCATAATACACTAAATAACGTAGTCATAATTATAAAAACTTAATTGTACTTGTTTTGTGCGTCAAAGGGTTAAAAATAATGGACTGTTATTCAAAGTATTTTACTAAAAGGTAAGTTAGCTTAAGTGTTTTATTTTACAACTCTATTTTGAAACAATAGTTGTAAGTGTTTAATATATGTATAATTATATTTAGTATTCAAAGATCATCTTGATGTCTGTGCATTGTTGATAATGAACCATTTGAATCTTCAGCAATAAAAGACACAAACAACAAAAATGATGTTATTTTCGTGGTTAAAATTCCTACAAAATTTGATATTTTACACACTGACAAATTGACAAAAGTAGATTTGAGTTTCATGCCTTATGTACGTACTTATGTACGCACCTCTCTAATTATTTAGAGCTAGAAAGCTAGAAACCTCCCTGCTAGAAAAGACCAAGTAGGTAATATTACTATAGTTAAGAAAACCAGACAAAACCGGCATGACAACCGATAATTCTCTTAAACAAACTAGAGTAAGTTCTTATTACGAGTAGTAGAACTTATCTGAAACGCAATGTTGGCCTTTATACTATGGTTATATTATAATAGCAGACAACTTTGGCCTTTTATCCAGAAGACTGATGATTTTTAGGAGCTGATTATAGTGACTCTTGAGCAGTGGGTGAAATCCTATAATTTGGAGGCACTAATCGTAAAGACGAAAATGTTTAACTGATCTTGGGCTTTTTACCCAATGAACTGATCTTTTTCTCTTAGACCCCGACATTGCTAATGTCCTGTTTAGCATTAGACTGGCCGTTTGCACGTCTGCCACCCATAGCAATAACAACATCCTTAATGCAAGACAATACACGAGGGTTATCATTTTTTATTAGGTTAAGAGGTTGCCTTACCTTTTTCGTACAAGTAATAAAGCCACTAAAACGCTAGTTGCAATAGGTACATAAAATGAGAATACTTTCCTAGAAAAATACATTAGGTATAATATTTTAACTACGAACTAGGGGTGAGAGTTTTCCGTCGTTCAGAGACCAATAATAGGCATGATGACTAATATTAGCTTTGGGTTGATATTAATATGCATCATTTAATTATGGAAACTTTACTGAAAAAATTACTCTGCTAATATAAAATGTTCCCAAAATATCACAATTATAAAATCATTTTGAACTTGCCGAAAAACGCTTCATGCAAACTGCATCAACAAACATAGTCTACCCAATTGTCAATATTTAGAAAAAAAGTTAAACTTTTTCACACTAGAATATGAGGTAATAATGGGACTTGCATCAAGTTAAACCATTACATAAAAGCGTTTGTTATTCATAACATGCACAACACATAGATTAGTTATGATAATAATAGATGGAACATGACCCATTCAAATGGGTAATTAGCTATCAAATTTGGTGTGTCTACGGTCAAAGTCAATTCGTGACAATTTACGACCTTTAATGATCCATTTCTTAACTCCAAATATAAATAAACGGCAATCCACATATTTTGGCTAAGATGTTAAATTTGTGATTGTGAAGTAAGATGCTTGTAAAATTGGGGGAGTGTGTTGTAATAAGCTTGGCTCTTCATGATATCTGATAACTTTTTGACAATGCACGCAATGTGGTCTCGCTCTCGTCTTGGCTACATTTTACATGAAAAGGATTTTTGGGGGATTTTTTCATTTCCATTCTCAAATTGTACTGAACTGTTCTCATTGTAAAATTTGTATTCATTTACAATCAAGTGCTCTGGGTCTATAATGAATGCTATTTCAAGTAATTAACAACACATTATCTTACCGTAATTACTTACTAGAATCAATACACGTCTCACCTCATCAATAACAAATACATTGCTGCGATAAATATTTGCGATGATCGCTTTTTTACGGTAAAGTGCTCACATTATCATCGCAAAAAAATTATCGCTCGCTCCTTAAAAAAAGTCGTCTGAATATATTCAGTGCGTCAAATTAGAAAAACCTCGCGTAAGTACATAAATGCACACGAATGCATTCTCGCATACCGAACGCATGCCGTGACAGCTTTCCACATGCATCTCTATAATTGTATGCAATTAATTTATCTTCACTTTTTTGCAAGACACAGTCTATTAAACAGTTTTCTTAGGCCGGCCTTCTGCCGTTTCTTTTGCTAATTACAGTTGGTTTGAAACGCATGTGCGTTTGGTGAATCGTAAACTGATTATTATGTAGGTAGTCTTTTTTTTCGTTAGTAGTAATTTGCCTTTTATTGTTTTCATTTAACAATCGAATCAAAAAGCAACCTTTTAAATTATGAAAACGTTTTTGAGCGCAGAATTTCATTACGATTTGATTGATGATATAAATTTGCTATAATATTTCATTTATGTCATTGGAGATTTATAGCTGTTGCAATTTCAAAAGATGTTTTATTTTTGCATGATAAAGAATATTTTTTACCTACATTAATATGAAAATGATGATAAAAATTATGTCATGAAGGTATTTAAATTTAAACAGTATAAGATTTTCTTTAATGACAATTTGACTGACTTTATAGATATTGTCCTGTCAAAATAATGTTGTAATTCGAAAACAACACTTATTTTTAACTAGCTTTCCGCCCGCGACTTCGTCCGCGTAAAGTTTTTTTTTTCCAAAATAAAATTGTGCCTATGTTACTCGTGGATAATGTAGCTTTCGAATGGTGAAAGAATTTTTAAAAACGGTCCAGTAGTTTTTGAGCCTATTCATTACAACCAAACAAACAAAGTTTTCCTCTTTATAATATTAGTGTAGACGAGTCATACCTTCCATTTTTTTCTCTTTAAACTTCTTTTGGCGTATTACGATTATTTTCTTTTTCAAACAATTTACATGCTGTAGAGGTCGTCTCAGTAGGTGCGGTCAATAGCAAAAGTGATCAGTTTTCATCAAAAGTGAACACCACATCATCATCACCATTGCCTGATCTCATCTTAACGTTTTCACATCCAGTTCCTACTTAGTGATCTTTCATACCGTATCCATGATTACTAAACATACTTATCATCATCATCATCATCAGCCTGCAACGTCCTCTTCTGTGGACATAGGCCTCCCCCAATGACAATTGTGACATTGACATTTAGAATCCTAAAATCTTAGGACTTAGATCTCAAATACCACGCTTGCTAGTTGGATTGGTGACCGCTGTAGGTTTTATTTGAACCCAAGTAAACAGTGCTGCCCGTTCCCTAATATTCCCTTAGTCATCCTCTACAACCATAGGATGGGGTATAGATATTATGGGGGATGGGGTAGTAGGCTATCGTAAGACAGGAAACCACGGGTACTTTAATCTTGCAAGCCAGTAATATAAGCAAGTAGGTACTGTTTATGATTCCCCTATTGGAAACGGAATTATCTAAAATCGGAAGTGGAAATTTTAACGAAACATGAAGGAAATATTAACAGGTTCCGGACTTTCTTCGACGAAGATTTTACATTGCGTGTGCGCATAAAATACAACTTGATTACTTGTTTAGCCGACACGAATTCTTCTGGTAGTGTTTTACTGCTTAATTACAAACTTATGAGTTCCTATCTAGTTTGCAATGGTTACTTGTGTCCGGTTCACGTTATTCCAGTAGCATTTCACTCCAATGACTCAAGTCAGTGCTGGAACAATGTGAACAGACACTGGAATGCACATGAATGTACATATTCCATTCCATATTATGGTTTTCGGATGACCGTGTGGTTTGCAGATTTAGAGTATCACTGTCATTATCATCATCAAGCTACTCACTGAGAATATCATTTTCATCAGCATCATCAAGTTACTCACTGAGAATATCGTTGTCATCATCATCATCAAGCTACTTACTGAGTATATCATTGTTATCAGCATCATCAAGCTACTTACTGAGAATATCACTGTCATCATCATCAAGCTACTCACTGAGAATACCATTGTCATCATTATCATCAAGCTATTCACTGATAGTAATTTTTCATACCAATTATCCAGGATTACAAAATACACTTATCATCATCATCCTTATCAGCCTGCAGACGTCATAGGCCTTCCCAAATGACATTGTCATTTGGAGAGATTTGCCCTAGTCACCACGCTTGGCTAGTGGGTTGGTGGCAAAAGGTTTTAATTGTACTTAAGTTAACGCTGCTGCCCATTTCCTGACATTCCCTTATCCCTTCTACCACACCAAAGGTATGAGACGGGGTGGTTCTATCCTAAATCCGGAAACCACATTGACAAACATCACATTGATAAGCTCCAAATGCTACGAAAATCTTTTTTTATACTAGCTCGATATAATGGCTTCCCTACGCCTGATGGAAAGCGAAAGAGATGCCCAAATCGCTGTGACAACTGGCAAGTAACTGGTCAGTTACCTGTCAGCTGCCACTGCCATGTCGGCCCAACCCTAACCCCCCTAATCTAATCACAATATCACTACATAGTATAAAACAAAGTTTCTTTTTCCGTCCCTATATCCCTAAATCCCTATTTGCGCTTAAATCTTTACAACGCAACGGATTTTCATGCAGTTTTTTTAATAGATAGAGTGATTCAAGAAGAAGTTTTATGTATAATGAAATACCCGAAGTGTAGCGAGGGCGGAAATAAATGGATGGGTATAGTGTACTATGTCCATTAAACACCTAATTGTATACTCTTTGGGAAATTTCATAGAAGAATAGCTTGATAGAACTTGACAGTACAAATCTAACGAGAAACCTTCTTCTGATTCCAGGTTAAATTCCCAGCTGGCACAGACCTGAGCACGTCCCCTGAAGGCCGAAGCAGGAGGAAGAAGCTCGCCCCCCTCCTGGCCATCCCCCTCCTCATCGGTGGTATGCTGGTCCCCCTGGCTTTTGGAGCCCTGGCCCTCCTGGCGGGCAAGGCCCTCATCGTGTCCAAACTGGCGCTGGTCCTGGCCGGCATCATTGGGCTGAAGAAGCTGCTGTCCCCCAGTGGGGGTGGAGAGGCTCATGAGGTGGTGGTGTCGTCAGCCGGACACGGTGGCGCAGGATGGAGCAGGTAAAACGTTTATTCAGATTTTTTAGTTTATTATTGCTTTGGTACGTTACTACTTTGTATCTTGATTGAAAGTCCATTTATGAAGTATTCCGCAGACAAATGACCTCCGGGTCGTGTTTCTGCCAGTGAGTAGAGTTTTCGGAGCTCGTGGGGGTCAGGGTTGGGCCGGCATGACGGTGGAAATCGGCAGGTAATTGACCAGTTACTTGCCCGTTGTCACAGCGACTTGAGCTTCCCTTTCGCTTTCCATCAGGACTAGGGAAGCCATAATGTCGAACTACTATAAAAAAAATTGTATGTTTGCGGTAAGCAAATTAATGGATCCAACCACGTGCTCTTAGAACCCGTATCAATTATAAGTAGAGATCTGTCCGGTCAGTTTGTCGGGAAAGTATCTAATGGTTGCAGGTGCTCTCGTCAAATCGTCTATTTCCGTGGGATTTTAAACGATACGAGCCGATGAAATCAGGGCAGCTTACTTGTCACACAACGTCAAATTGCTTATGTAATAATATTAGCTTCCATTGCTTGTTGGCGAATTACAAACGAGGCGCTGGTAACTAACTGGTGGCAGTATAACCATCACAATTGAAGGCGTAGCCAAATACCATAGATGGATAACGGGCAGCAGCACCACCGGAGCGAGAAGCGCCCTGTGATCGCCAACCCGCCTGCCTAGCGTGGTGATTATGGGTATATACCCAGATCGGATCCAGAGGAGGATATCCTCCAGATGTTTGCCCTTAGTCTCGAACAACTGGAGAGAGGCCTATGGCCAGCAGTGAACTGCAATAAGCTGATGACGATGGCTGCTCTGGGCGCGATTAAGACTATTAGTGACTTCACAGTCAGTGGTCAGTGGCACCATGCATTGTAAGATGTCGGGAGAAGTGTGTGGTGTCTTCCCGAGGTGTGCCACCTACACTGGAAAGTGCAGCGCTGCCACGCTGAGTAACGGTTGCGTCGAGTCTCTCCGAGCATCCCTACCCCACTCAGACAGAGCGCTTGTAGCAGGCCACCGTCTGTGAAGTGGGTATTCTTCGCTAGATAGGATTGAGCCCCACATAACCCAGGTATCCCGAACCCAGGGCAGTCAGTTTTTTTTATTGCAGCACGACATAATGGCTTCTCTACGCCTGATGAAAAGCGAAAGAGAAGGTCGCTGTGACAATGGAAATGTTTTTATGTCATTTACCTGTCAGTTGCCACCATGGTAGTCCGTCTCTGGACGGTTGGCTCAATTCGAGCGAAGGTTCGCTATGCTCTACTTCTGGTGTATGCGTATAGAAAGAAGAAAGAAAGAAAGAAAAATGTTTTATTGGCAATACAAGACACAGGTAATACATGATATAAATACACAATAACATGAGCAGAGAAAATAAAAGATACAGAAAAAGAACGAAAGTGTGTAGCCAATAGGTAGGTATAGGTATTCCCGACAGTAAAAGAGTCTTATCGCTAGCTTAAATTAGACTCATCGGTCGTGAATTTTGAGCTTTTTGATGATATATAGCTAATAGTTTCATTGTTTACTTTTCAGGTCCATGGAAAGTGCACATGACTTGGCATACAATGCGTACTCCCAGTAGCCAACCCACCAAGTTACTACGCGAACAGGAACGACCGTAAATGTTCTTCCTAACTACACAATGTATTAAAATAAACTGTAAATTTATAGCAAGCGGTGGAGACAGATGGGACGGTTTGGATTTGAAAACTCCATGATAGGACAGCTGTCAGCGTTTCTGCTGTTGATTGGTTGGAACAACGCTAGCGGCTATTCTGATTGGTTGAAATATGGGATTTATATTCGACGGTTCGCTTGATAAAACTATTTTATAGTAAAATAATTATATCGCACGATACTTTTGTATCACTAATGTAAAATCTGAGTTTGAACCGCCATTTTGAATAAAGATGGTTTTTCAACCTTTTCAAAGCCTGAGTTTGATGTAGCACTGCTATTAAATAATCTATAAGACATAAAAGAAGGCAAGTTGTCAAGAATATGTCTAGATTTAAGATACCTGATCGTTTTGCAAGCGGATCGTCCAATGTATTCTGTATAAGACAGTAAAAAGAAATTTTTATAAAAAAAAAATGAGTAGCAATGATTTTGTCAATGGTCAGTATTATCAAAAGGAAAGGATAATGTGGATACGAAAAATGGCTTGAATGTTGGATTCTGAGAATCAAAATAACATTGCATGAGTTAGAGATGAGTCTCTTAGCATCGAAGATGTTTGACAGTACCTCAATACTCTTCAAAGCAGTACGCACTAGAAAATATTAATTTATTTAACCTTCTACTAAATTATTGACATAGTTAGACCAACAGAAAAAATGTATTGTAACTTATTGTAAGTGTATATTAATTACATATATTTATGTACAATTGTAATGAGCCTTTGGAGTTTGCTTTAATTTATTTATGTATCTTATTTATTATTGCGATATTTTGTAATGGTTTTGTTAATTATGTACTATGTATCGTCTATATATTTGAAATATATTTTTGATTTATATACGTATGAATAGTGTGTACAAATGGCATATAGTATTTATACAAAATATATATCTATTATTGTATTTTATATTATTATTTCATAATTTTTATTGTATTGAATTTTATATACATTTATTTATCAATTTTTATTTTGGGATATGGTTTTTATAAATGCAAGTATCTATTAATATGTATATATTTAAAAATATAGTATTGAAAACAATGTACATAATGTAAATAAAGTATTGCATTTATCTAGTTTATCAAATTATTAAATGTATATATCATTGTATGATAAATTATACATATATACTTATATATTTATAGTTAATAATATTTGTTCTTTAATAGACTGTTATAAAAAAAGACTGATCTCACTATCTATCTATCGTATAATTAAAGATATATAAATAATAATAATAATATGGTGCTCATTTTGTCATGTAAATATACATAATTTAATAATTTATACATTATTTACTTTATTTTCCTATTAATGTTATATAAAAGTCACGTCATTAATTTATTAAACTTAATTAATAGCCCCATGTTATCAATAAAACTGTTGGTTACGAGATTATTTTATTTATTTCAAATTATCCCATTCAGAAAACATAGATTCTTTTATTTATTTCAAAATACCCCATTCAGACAACATACATACTAATTCAATATATCTTTATCATCATCATCATCGACTTATAATATTGTAGTCCATTGCTGTACATAGGCCTCTCCAGTTGTTCCCCACTTTAAGCAAACACCCATACCCCTACCCAAGAGAGGTAGGGCATAGCGAATCTTCGCTCGAATTGAGCTGCCCGTCCGGGGAAAGACCTCCACCCTATAAGTAGAATACCGCAGCCAAATAACCTCCGGGTCGTGTTGCTGCTGGTGAGTAGGGTTTCCGGAGCTCGTGGGGTTGGGCCGGCATGGCAGTGGCAACTGACAGGTAACTGACCAGTTATTTGCCAGTTGTCACAGCGACTTGGGCTTCTCTTTCGCTTTCCATCAGGCGTAGGGAAGCCATTTTGTAGAGCTGCTATAAAAAAAAATACCTATAATCGCCGAGCTGGGCAGGCGGGTTGGCAATAGTAGGGCATAGCCCCTTTCTCCGGTGATGCTGCTGCTCGTCATCGGCCTGTGGTATTTAACTACGCCCTTTAATCGTGATGGTCATACCGCCATCAGAGCCTCATTTGTTATTCAGCAGGATGCACAACGGGCAGGTGAGGTTAGCTCGGAGCGAAAAGATAGTCGCTCCCTTACATCCTTGATGTAGATCATTTTAATATTAAAGGTTGGTTGTTATTGTTTAGTGGTTACAAAGATTTTTTTTCTTGTGACCGACAAAAGATGTCAAATAAGTTCATAAATGTCATAACTTTCCTATTCCGCATAGTTTCTTATTACTCAACTGTCTCTCGGATGTATTGTTACGGCTGTACAAACTCACATAGTGTCACGTATTCATACATAATTCAAACGGTTTGTTGTTGCCAAAAATTTGGTTACGCATCCGGAATAGTGGCGCGAGTTTAATATTCTGCATCAGATCTGTTTTGCAAATTGGGTCGAGAATTGGAACAGTTGTCGAGTAAGAGTGAAATTGAAGCGTTGATAGACCATTGGTTACTGGGTTTTCTGTAATAGGGTCACCTCGCTGATATGGCCACGTTGAACGTAAAACACCAAACTAAGTATATTGAGAACGAACAGTCACGAAATTTTCTGAATCGTGGAACGGTTCTTTGGAACCAGCTTCTAACAGAACTGTTACTTTTCCGAATGAATACGATTTAGAGACCTTCAAAAAGCGAGCCTGCAAATAGGGTACCTATATGTTGAAGGTCTTACCCCGGATGGGTACTTCAATTTCATTATCTACATTATCAGCCTATATTGCAAGCCACTGCTGGACATAGGCCTCTCCAGTTGTTTAGGGCAGAAATCTGGAGAATATACTCATAATCGCCACGCTGAGCAGGCGGTTGGCGATCGCATGGCGTAGCTTCTCCATCCGGTGACGCTGCTGCCCGTCATCAGTCTATAGTATTAAGTTAAGCCTTCAATTGTGATGGTTATACCGCCACCAATCGGTTGCCAGCGCCTCATTTGTTATTCGGCAGCATGCACCACGGGCGGCTAAGGTTGGCTTGGAGCGAAAAGATGATAGGCCGTTCCCTTACATACATTAATTCAACTTGAGTGAACATTCGCTACGCCCTACCTACTCTATTGTGTGATTCCATAGACACCCCAGCACCAGGGGAATCACAGTGAAGTGATTACTTACCATCAGGTGATCTTCAGACCAGATGGTCATAAAAAAAATTAAGATAAATTTTTTGGCTCGACCTGCGATTCGATTGTCCCTCAGTTGTCAAGTGGCACCTGTAACAAATAGACCAAAGTTACAAGCTTTGCTTATAACCCATGCAAAGATTCTACTAACGCAAATGATATAAGACCGTACATCTGGTGTATTATTACCATGAGAGAGTTACTAGTTGTCACTTTCAGTTTTCCAATACAATTACTATAGCTAACACTGGACGCGACAGGGCGAAAGCGCTTTGAAAATTGCAGCAAATGCTTATGTTTAAACATAATACTGTTGCGTTTTATTTGGAGAGGTTATGTGTTGGGCCGTTGAACTTGTAACGGAAGCTAAATGCAATCTTGTTCGCCATTATAGGTAGGTGTTTCCGAATGTTTAGTGCTAGAAATATTAGATCTTTTATATGACACTTTGTATCATAATCATTCTAGACTGGATTCTTCTCTGGAATAGACACAAACTTCATCACCCGAAGAGAGAGAGGTTGCTGGTTTAAGAGAGGTAGGGCAAAGCGAATCTTCGCTCGAATTGGGCTGCCCGTCCGGGGAAGGACGTCCACCCTATAGAATACCGCAGCCAAATGATCTCCGGGTCGTGTTTCTGCTGGTGAGTAGGGAGCTCGTGGGGGGTTTGGGTTGGGCCGGCATGGCACTGGCAACTGACAGGTAACTAACTAGTTACTTGTTAGTTGTCACATCGACTTGGGGTTCTCTTTCGCTTTCCATCAGGCGTAGGGAAGCCATTATGTCGAGAAGCTATTAAAAAAAACCCATCAATACCCTGTAAACGTCCACTGCTGGACATAGGCTTCCCCAATGATAATAATTGTCATTTGAACGGGTTTGCCTTAGTTACCACGCTTGGCAAGTGGGTTGGTGACCGCAGTAGGTTTTATTTGTACCCAGGTAAACGCTGCTGCCTGTTGACTGATATTTTAATATAGTATTTACGTATGTAATTTTTACGTGAGCATATACATATTTTCTTAATTGGTCGAAGCGGATAGGATGTGAATCTTCCGACAAATATATTTTACTGTAAAACGGGTATATAACTATTTTTATACATTTTATAAAATCAAACCTCTGTTTTTTCCTAATGAAAAGCGGGAAAAAGAGCCCAAGTCACTGAGGCAACAAACAGGCATAATGTTGCCCCGTGAAAAGATAAACGCCCTAAGATCCCATGTGATAGAAGGAAACATACGCCCCGAGAAGCCGGACATGAATTAACTATCTCTTTGAGAAAAGGCTTAAGAATTTAACACCGCTCGAGCGCTTTAGCATACAGAAGCTTTAAGCTTTCATCCTCATGACTAGCTAATTAAATTACCCATATACCATTCTGTTCATTTGCTACAGGTGTCAATATAAAGGGGAAAGCGAGTAATGGTTGAAACTACATATGTTGTTTATAAACATGTGTTGTTAGTGCAGTGAATGGACAGGACAGAGTTATTGACCTTGAGATTCATATTTATTTTGTAGGTATTAATTCTGTTAGAAAAGCATCATAATCATCAGACTATTATAGATAGATAGTTTTTTTTTTATAGTGGCTCGACATAATGGCTTCCCCACGCCTGATGGAAAGCGAAAGAGAAGCCCAAGTCGCTGTGACAACGGGCAAGTAACTGGTCAGTTACCTGTCAGTTGCCACCGCCATGCCGGCCCAACCCGAACCCCCCACGAGCTCCGGAAACCCTACTCACCGGCAGAAACACGACCCAGAGGTCATTAGACTGCGGTATTCTATAGGGTGGAGGTCCTTCCCCGGACGGGCGGCTCAATTCGAGCGAAGATTCGCTACGCCCTACCTCTCTTAAAATACTCTTTATTGCACAAACACAGACATTACAGGAAAACACATCACAAACAAAACATAGTAGGTACAACTTAGGCGGCCTTATCGCTTATTTATAGTCCACTGCTGGACATAGCTGTGGATCAGTTGTTCACCACTTTGCATAAACATCTGGAGGCTTTACCCAGAATCGACACTCTGGTCAGGCGGGTTGGCGATCGCAGGGCGTAGGTCCTAGCTCCGGGGATGCTGCTGCCCGTCATCGGTGGTATTTAGCATGGTTATGCCGCCACCAGTCGTTTGCCAGAGCCTCGTTTGTTATTAGGCAGGATGAACCACGGGCAGGTGAGTGAGGTTTGAAGCGAAAAGATGATAGGTCGCCGTCGTAGGATCTTTGTTAGAAAATAGTTCTTATAAATTTTTTTACTACAAAGCATTGGTTTCCGTGCGACTAAATTACTGAATGTTCTTCCCTCAGCCCCCGTTTTACAAGCGCGCAGGAGATATTACAGTGCACCGGTATGCAGAAACCCTTTTTGTTACTTCACTCTCTTATAAGGGTTTAGGAAGACTGGATTATTCCGCATCGTATGCCCTCTGAGCCTCTCCTTCGTGCCCAGAGTGGTGAGTGCGGGGGCGTGATCCACTCATAGGGGCGTAACGGTGTAGTGGGTGCAGCCACACCGTTGCACGAGGTCCGCCCGGGGGGCACTCTATTGCTCCCCGGATCCGGTGGTAGGGGTATTTGCCCTCCCCGGACCAGGAGTGCCGGCCGCTTATCATCTGCGGCTGGCCAAGGCAGGCAGGGATGTGGCCGTATGCTTCGGCGCTACCCGTGTCCCTGCAACTTGCTGCCCACTGGCGACACAGGGGGGCTTAGTGGGTATGCCCTCTCATTTTGGGAGGTTTGAGTCCCACACATCATGCCGCCTCCCACAGGAGGCGGCATGAAGGTGCCTAATGCATTCCCCTACAGAAAAAAAAGACTGGATTATTCCAATAGGATGATGATTCGACATGGTGAGAGAGATCAGTGGCAGTACCAAAGATCAAAGGAAACTTCCTTTCCTTTAAGATTAGCCGCTGCAGCCAAAACTTTCCCCAATTAGTTCATTTAGCATCTGAGTTATCAACCAATCAACTCTTATTCAATAAACCAGACAATAAATGCATTTCGCGCCGCTCCACATCTTGTTAAAGCCTATAAATCACACATCAAAATTACATATCTGTTCCACGATCCAACAGCCAATCTATTCTAACATTTACTACAACGGTAACAAGCATTCTCGTCTAGCCTCCAATTGGTAATGACCTACAAAAATTGCATCATACAAAAAGAAAGAGCTAAGCTATTCGAAAAAGAAACTGTATAACAATAAGACTTGTTCAATGAGTCGGTAAAAAGGCGGTTACATCACTACTGTGAGTTTAAGAAACCGATGTATGAGTAATTCGAATACCTTGTTTGTGAGTATACCTATTGGATGTTTTGTTTCCGCCAGTCTGACCTAGTAAGACTTCCTTCATCATGTCTTCTTTTTCACCTGTCCACTGCTGGACATAGGCCTCTCTAGGTGTTCGTCACTTAGGGCAAACGTCTGCAGGATAAGTCCATAATCGCCACGCTGGACAGGCAGGTTGGCGATCGCAGGGCGTAGCTTCTCCCTCCGGTGACGCTGCTACCCGTCATTGATCTGAGGTATTTAGTTACGCCTTCAATTGTGATGGTTATACCGCCACCAGTCGGTTGCCAGAGCCTTGTTAGTTTTTCGGCAGGATGCACCACGGGCAGGTGAGGTAGGCTTGGAACGAAATGATGATAGGTCGCTCCCTTACATTCCCAGTCAGTCATCATCTGTACAGTGACGGATAAAAAATATTAATCACTATCGCCTTATTCACTTCTTCTCGTGGGCGGCGTAAGAAACGAGTCCAAGGGATTTCTTGGGAGTTCAGTCTCAGCCAGCGCTGCCCCAGGCGGGATAAGCCCTGCGGTTTATCCGCCTAGCTACTAACAGCCGTATTCCTAATTCAAGTCATGCCTAATTCGACATACATTATATTTACGAAGATACGGACATAACAAATCGCTTAGAAACAATTTCGAAGCGGCAATGTTACACGGAAATTGTTAGAACTAGCATTTCGAATGCAATTTCATGCAACAAATAAGCTTGTAATTATGATATCTCGTTATTTATCAATTCTAAAGCGTTCTCGTATAAGAAGTACCGATTAATGTAATTGACCATATACAAAGTATATTCGGTTTTCATTGTGGATTAATTAATTTATTTATTTATTTAAGGTCTACCAACAATTTTTGCATCAGTACATGCTTTTATAGAATTGCAAACACATGCTCAAGAAAACAACATTAGTAGGATACAAAAACTAATTACAGGTAAACACCACATGTAAAATTATAGCTCTCTAAAGTTCTATATATAACATTTGGAATACTATATGAAATAACTTAACATAATTTAATTTAAGTTTGAAGGCCTTAACACAGAGGTCGGAAAAAAATTTAAAAGTACGATTCTATTTTGACTGGCTCGATGTCTCATTTGGTAGTGAGCTCTGTCTTCTGAACCAAGGGATTCGATTCCCGCACAGTACAAAATATTTGTGTGAATGAACATGCCTGTTTGTATTGGTCTGGGTTACTATGTTTAATCTATACTAATATTATAAAGAGGAAAGATTAGATTGTTTGTTTGGTTGTTTGTTTGATACGAATAGGCGCCGAATCTACTGGACCGATATGAATAATTCTTTCACTGTCGGAAAGCATAGGGTGAACATAGGGTATATTATATTTATAAAAACGTTAGGAATTCGTGCTTAAAGTTTAATAAAGTAACCCAAGGTGTGAAAATATTACCAAAAAGCTATCTTTCAAACTGACGTGTATTGAAAATGTTACCATAGCAACCCGAAGCGAAGCGAGGGCGGTTTGGCTAGTATGTAGTAATTTTATCAGTTGTCTAGTACCCATAGTACAAGCTTCGGCTTAGTTTGGGATTAGACGGCGCTGTGTGGCCCATCGTGGCATGTCTTGGGTTATTTATTTATTATATCATGATCAGCGCAAGGTACCGGGTTCAATTGGATGATTCACTTTGGGAGCATATCTTATATGTGCATTGTCCGGCGCATTATATACAATGCTAATATGTTTTCCAATGATGACATCATTTTTTCTATAAAACAATGAAGCGTTGTAGAAGTCGTATAATCTTTATTGTTCGTTCTAGAATAATTCAGTTGTTACATTTTCATATTTATACAAGTGTCCTTTTGATTGGTGAGTAAGTCTTTGAAATACGGTTTGGTATTCGATGACTGATTCTTATTTACCTAGCTGCCATCCATTTTAATGATTGACAATAATGATATATTATGCAGACGTTAAACTGTTATTACATATGTTTTCAGGCGTTAATCGACCTGACGAAAAGTACGTAAAACATCAATCAATAACCACATACATATATATAACTAGCTTTTGCCCGCGACTTCGTCCGCGTGTTTAAATTTATACATACAAAAGTTTTTTCCCGCTAACTCCCGTTCCCGTGGGAATTTCTCAAAATACAGCCATAACTAAACTTTATATTTACTAAGGTACCTGCATGCCAAATTTCAAGCGTCTAACTTAAGCGGTTTAGATTTTTCATACAAAAGGATTTTCCCGCTAATTCCCGTTCCCGTGGGAATTTCGGGAATTCCTTTCTTAGTGCACCCCTACGGTACCTAAGCTACGTCCCTTCCAAATTTCAAGTGCCTACGTTTAGCCGTTTGGGCTGTGCGTTGATATGTCAGTCAGTCAGTCAGTCAGTCAGTTTCTCCTTTTATATATATAGATTACCACTTATATATAAATATATAGATGCGGTCCCTACATAAATTGCTTAGCTGAAACACTTTTATTACTGGAATTGGTTCAGGGTACCATAAAACTCACTAATTACGAGTAGGTATGTATAATAATAACATCCATATAAGTAACAGATATAAACTTCTGTCCCAAGTGAGATTATCTGCAGGTCCTGTAAATGTCCATGAATCTCGAAAGAAAGTCTAGGTAACTTAATTTGTAATAGGTTGTAAATTTCTAGGTAACGCGTTGAACCCCTATTTAGTTAATAAGGCATAGATTCTCTTTTAACTTCCGTTACCACACGTTTGAAGTCTTATGAATGTAGGTAATTATTAAGTACTTAAGTACTTGATAATTAATAAAATTTAACCAACAGGTTGGTTATTAATATAATTATTTAGGTATTTATAATTATTTAGGTATAGGTAATTATTAAGTAATTACAGGTATATTAATAAAATTTAAACAACCTTTGGTTGAAACACAGCTTAAATCTTGAGGTTAAGCATTTATCTAAGAGCTGCAAGTAATCCTGTACCTGGATAAGTAAATTGAAATGGAATGGAGATATCAAGGAGTTAAAAATCAGATTCAGTTGTTCCAACTCTCCACAGACGAATCAGTAACTCAAGCAAGGACACGTTGTTTATATACGTCCAGATAACAGTAAAATAAATCCATTAAAATGCAAAATGCAAAAGAAACTTTGTAAACGCCAGATTAATAAGAAAGTAAAGAATTTGGGAAACCGAATTTCACATGCAAAGATGACCAAAAATGCAACAAGCTCAGTCACCCAGCTTTCAAATTAATTCTCTGTTTTATGGATGTTTACACTGGCACTAAATGTCATTGACCTTTCTTGGAAGTTCAGGTAATTCAACGTCCAATTTTTCAGTCGTTAACTACGGCTAATTAGGTGTTATTATTCTTTCTAGCCGATTAGTAGTATTTGATGTGGTAAATTAGGTATTTAAAGCGTGAAAAATTCTGCATCTTTTTTCAAATTGAAACGAATTTTAGAGGAAATTGTTTTAGAAAATAAAATTATCAATTTAAATATAAAAGAGGTTTCTCAAAATTAAGAAATTTTATAAGATTATCAAGATCATTAATAAAATAATTATCAACTAGCTTTTGCCCGCGGCTTCGCCCGCGTTAAATTCTGGGTGAATGCTCCATACAAACTTTCACCCCCTATTTTAGGGAAGTGGGCGGTTAGAAAGGGGCAAAAAGGAGCCTATGTTCCTCTCCATCCCTTCAACTATCTCCAGTTAAAAAATCATGTCAATTCGTCGCTCCATTTTGCAGAAAGAAAGACAAACATACAGACAGACAGACAAACAGACAGACACACTTTCCCATTTATAATATTAGTAAGTATGGATATCAACCAACCAGCTAATAGACGTCGGCTGCTGAACCATCCTGAACCATCCTAGGCAATCTGTATGCACTCTCGATCAACCATCTTTCTCAAGTCATCTTCCCACCGTCTTTGAGGACGTCCTACACTTTGTTTACCAAGACAATGTGTGTATAATGTATGTGTGTGTGGTGTGAGTGGACACTTAAAACCCAATTCTCAATAATGACTTTCATAAAAACCTATTTTTCTCTGAACCATAATTGTAATCTTAACTATAATATTATAAAGCTGAAGAGTTTGTTTGTTTGAACGCGCTAATCTCAGGAACTACTGGTCCGAATTGAAAAATTCTTTTTGTGTTGAATAGACCATTTATCAAGAAAGGCTTTAGGCTATATAACATCACGCTGCAATTATTAGGAGCGAAGAAAAAAAAGAAAGGAAAAAAATAACTATTCCACGCGGACGAAGTCGCGAGCACAGCTAGTGTCGTATAAAGATGTTTAAGAAATTATTTGTACATTACTTTTCTATTTGGATGATTGAAACAGTAATTTTCTGTTTGGATAGATAATTATTAGCCTGGAAATTAATAAGATTTATAATAAACCAGCAGAAAATTTTCCATAGAACTCAAGACTATAACAACAGTTATTGTCCCCCTAAAATGTTGAACCGGGGTCAATATGCAAAATTTTAGTGTTCAAATTGTCTAGACTTAGAATCTAGTTTCTCTGAATGTGGGTAACTAAGCTTCTGAATTCGTTAACAAGGTTACAAAACTGGTTCCGAGAGAACTTCGAAAATGTATTGTGGAAATTGAAAGTAAGTTCTACCATTATTACTTACTACTTCATTCATTGTTGTGGGAAGGGAATCGGGTTATTATCATTTTCTTTGACTTCAACCACTCTTACAGAAATATCTCGAAGAAAATCTTCAAACTTTTTGTTGTTAAAAATGCTCTCTTCATTGTTTCTATCTGATAGTGATCTGTACTAAAAAGGTTTGATAATCAAGTAAACAGACGCTTAAGTACCCTTTCGGATGAATCTTCTATAATTATGAAGGTGGTAATTAATTACAACTTTCGAAAAAAAGTGTGATAATAACTTGATGTTACCTTATTAATTATTAAAGGTCATTATTTCTTATTTTTGGAGATGCAGTTATCCAGCTGTGGATTTCGAAAGGCTGATGATAATGATGATGATTTTTTTGCACGCCTTTTGGCTTTAAATAGCTTATGATCCTTTTTGAAAATGAAAGAAGAAATATTTTTACACTAAATAAATTTCATAAATTTTTCACAAAACATCCAGTTATTTTCAAATGTTTGACTAATTGTTCAATTAAAAATGCACGGAACTTGAAATTTTCTTACCAAATTATTACATAAAAAACATCAACTTTAATAGGTACAACAAATCAATTCATCGATACCGAATTAATTCCACAAAATTATGTCACATCATCCAGTGAAATCTCATTTCTCTACACCATTAATGACTTCTTTATGAAAATTCCGATATCATTTAAATCAGAATGTTACGCAACAAGCACACCTGTAACAAAATCGTGCGTTTGCTTTCCGGTGCGCCGGCGCAGCCATCTCACAAGTGGCACGACCATTGATCCGGAACGCACACCACCATACCACACACACATACACGCCTTATACAGTGTGAATGAACCCCGAAAACGTGCGTACACGCAACTGCTCGTATTAACATAAAATAATTTCTTTGGTACCAGTTTAATCGACCATTTTCGGGCAAGCACAGGCCGGCCGGCAAGTAGTGGGGCGAGGGTCTTAAAACAGACTGCCTTATACTCCGTCGCTACACTTTGTGCTAAGCTTTCTGTAGGGGTAGTTACACCGGACGATATGAGGCGTTACGTACTTGCCCTACTTATTGCCGCTTCGGCGCGGGCTATGCCTGCTGTCGACAGCGAAGTGAATGATCCGGGAATCGTGGGCAGAGTCCTTGGTGCGGTCAAGGAGTGCGTTGAAGGCGATGTATCCCTGTGCTTGAAGGTTAGGAAGTGAAGTGTTTTTGTGGACAGTGATAGTGTTTTGTGGATCATTACTAAGATTGTATTTTGGTTGCAGGAGAAGGCTTTGAAGTACGCTGAGAGTTTGACCTCAGCAAGGGAAATGAATTTGGCTGAAGGTGTCACTCTCATCGGCACTGGGTCTCCGAGGTCTGCTAGGGCCTTTGAGCCTTTGTCTGAGGAGCCTAAGGCCAGGGAAGCCCAGGTGGAGTCCAGGCTCGTGGACTCTGCTGCTGATTTCTTGGAGAACCATGTCATCCAGTTTAAGCTGCCGTCGTCTGCCGTCGAGGGAATGAAGAGGTCACTTGAAGAAGGTAAATATAAAATTAGTTTATTGAAACATTTGAACATTTGACATTTAAATTGAAAACTAAAATTTTAAAGTACCTACTTAGAGTTCTTACTCTTTGACTCTTGTCAAAGTGTGATAATATTTTACTTTAATAAATTATGTACTAATATTATTTATATCGGATGCAAGTAATTAATTAATGCAATTTGCAACAATTTTTACATCTTTGAAGACAGTCAAAATTGCGTCAAACTAAAATGAAATAGTGTTAACATCATGACATAACGCTCACATCATCTCTAGAAAAAATATGGCCAAAATATGCTAATTCAATATGCCTATGTGCATAAAATCTTCACAGTTTACACAGACTTTCGTTTTCTATTCATTCACGATGCTAGTATTACTCAATACACTAAATAAAGATTTGAATTTACTTAAAAAAGTATTTTCAAATAAGTCTCAATAAAAAAAAATTAAAATGATGTCAAGACATACATCTCATTGAAGCCAGTGCAGATATTAAAAACGAAAAAATAAAAAAGTACTAACTAGATCACGGTTACGCAATAACAAAAGAAAGAAATGTTATGAAAGAGAAAATAAAAGAAGCAATATTCGGAGCGGTAGATAAGGAGGTTGATATAATGACTGTTTGGATTGTTTCAATGCTAAGTAAATAGAGCAATAAAAAGTTTGCGGTAAGTGATAGCAGTGGTTCGGTCACGATTGGTGGTTCCGTTCATTAAATGATCTCTCTCGTTTTATATTTGGATTTAATATTTAATATTATCTGGACAACTTTTACTTTTTGTACACTGTTATTATCTTGACAAATTACGCTTGTTATTTTAACGTATGGTATCATTAGTGTGTTAGTTGTTCGTAACGGTAATAAGTGTTACGGTTATTGATAAGTATCGTTTTGGTACGAAGTAGCACACGTTTTAGTTACATAAATTTATTGGGTAGTTTTTGATGACTAACAGATTCGAATTGCGTTGGCAGGAGTATATGTCTATGAGTATTTTTTATTAGTATAAGACAATTTCATGTTTTATTTGAAATTTTAGCAGATAAGAACTAATTTCGCTTGCGAATATTTCTGATTTAAATACTGCCATGAGAAATAACGGCAAATAAACTGTTATCTAGATAAAGTCGCAGAAATCGCTAACAATGTATCTCACACAAAAAATTTATAAGCTTAGGCTAATTTCTGTAAAGAATATGTATTTAGTCTTTTATGCAATTTATCATCTGAAGAGCCCTGTCCAGCAGTGGACTGCGATAGGCTAATGATACATAATATTTAATATACAAGAGAGTTCAAACGGCGGACTTAATGCCGTAAGGTATTCTCACCAGTCAACCATTGCATTGGTCATGACAGAAAACTTATATATAAAAAATATGTAAATTGGAGCAAATTATAAATAGGTACGTTATCGTTGATCTGAGATAGTTACATTGTTAACTAATATCTTTAGTCCCTTCAGTTCGTGTTACTATAATCTTCAACACCTTGTGGTTCAAAATGATTGTCCAATAATGTTTAAATTTTATAAACTAATTTCTCTTCTTGAATGTTTTTATTTTTTGGAGAAGTCACTTTACATCAATCTACTAATAGTAAAACACGAAACCTATTCAAACCACCTAAATTAAACAAATCACGACATGGTAATAATAAAAATGAACTAGCGCATATAAGGTAATTGGTTTCTTGATAAAGTTCAAGCATTTCTTTTAAATCGTCACTTAGCTACTTTGATCTAAATTCCACAATGTCTACGTTTGCTTTAGTATAACTTGTTTACAAGTTAATATTCTTGATAAGGTCTCGTAACGGTAAGACCATGGATGTCTTAACGTACTACGGGCAAGGAATTAAGTTGCTAACTTGACACACTAGCTTATTTTATTATCACTTGCTTCTAGTTTTCACTGGTTTAATTTTCACTTCACTTTAGAGACGTGATTTGATTTAACAAGTCATTGTTGTTGTAGAGAAATTTTCGTCAAGAGAATGTAATTGTTCGCTTTTATGTATCCGAATTCATGTTGTGTCATGTTTGTCTTTGTTTGGCCACAATTCTGCTACCTTAATTACAGCTTTTTTAAAACAAACTTCTTAAAAGTTGTCCTTGCATTTGTCTGCCTGGATTTGAATTAAATTTACAATAAAATAGGGTGGGTTATTAAAAATATCGATAATTTATTTTCTTGATAGTTCAAAACATATCAACATATTTGGAATATAATTTCTAACCATTATCAATAAAATGGACCTGACACAGTCATTTCAAAACCAGAAGAGTAAACCTCGCCAGGATTGGGCCACAAACGCACGCTAATAGCATTCATAAAGTCAAGTGCTCACGATTACGATTGTAAACAATAATCCTGACTAGGTCACGAAAGTGGCACCTGCATTCCTGCCGTCCATTAGACGGGTTCCGGAGGTAAGATCCTTCTGTCTCGTTGAACTTTCAAGGCAAAACCAGTTCCCATGAGGCCAGTCATTGAGAAATCGAGCCGTATGAGCCACTCCCAGTGTCTTCTTTGAAGAAAGTCGAGTTGCCTTTCCAATTACTCCATGATCTCTGGTATTTTATGGAGTGTGTTGTTTTGAGCTGGTGTTTTAATTACGTTGTCAACTGATCATTTAGTTAATGCTGTCAAATCTAATGGGGCTAAATTATTATGTTTAGCTAAAGTGACAAGGAATAGTTGATGAGTTAATTTTGCTGGTTTCAACATCTTCCGTCTGTCATGTTTCAAATTCAAAACGAAATTCAACTCTTACTTTTTAAGTAACGATAAGTAGATCTTGACAAACGCAGCAAATATAATGATGACTATAATATAAGTGGCAAACAATTGGAGAGGCCCATATTTAGCAGTGGATTGCAAAAGGATGATGATAATATAACTGAGGGCATTATGATGTATTAAAATAGTTACTTACCAAAAGTATCAAGTCAAATATTTTGGTTTTATTTTTAATAAATTTAATCGCCACTAAGCTGCAAAATAAAAAACGGTATGTCATTATGTAGTTAAATATAAGTAGCAATTTATGCGCTTGAAATATATTTTGATCTATTTGGATTAAAGCCAACTCATTTTAAATTCACTTTTAGATGGAAAGTAAAATGATGCAAAAGAGGATATGAATTATGCCTAATCATTTTAAAATCCATAAATCACGTCTAAGTTGATCATAGATTTCTAGCGTGACTTTCTTAATTAATTATTTCTAATAAATACTTATTAATATTTCATTAAACTTTTAGAAATTAATTTGAGTTAACACATTACACTCATTCAATAAATCTACTGTTATTATCATAGTTCAATAAACTATAATTGATTTAAACTACTTTATAGGAGTGAACTGTAGAATATATTATCAAACGTGGACTTACATCATTATATCATAAAGTGAATATTATTAAATCTAATCTAATGTTCATCGACATTATTTTTGATGATTGTACTAGATCATATTTACCAGCCTTTACAAACTAGATTTGCCATGCGATATGTGTAATAACAAAAGTTCTGAATCACTATAATGTTTGTATCAACTTTAACGATTTGCAAGTAATTCAAGTAAATTCAATTTGTGAAGAAAGTAGATCAGATATCAATATATTCTTGGGCCGGCTGGTTTTCAATCGTGTTTATCGATGAAAGTGTTCAACGACTACTCGTCAATGTGACCATGGGTACAAGTCGTAATATTGAGGTTTGATATTTTATTACGGGCTGTTAAAGATCATTGAACTGATCAGTAAGATGCGATACGAGTATTACTGAATGTATTTCAGTGATATTACTATGAAATTTTAGCATATGCTAATCGTCTTTATCCATTTAAATTTTATCTGGTTATAGCCTTATTCCATTTAATCTTTATTTGATTGGTTTATTTTTTTTAACAGTTTTTATATTATAATATTCATGTAGTATAAATCTATTTAGTACGCTACTACTACATTAACATTGGTGTTGAATGTGTCAGTGTAGGATACTGACATCAAGACTCAAACAAAACCTAATAACTCTACCCATTATGAAATCAATCAATTACTTACAGTGATTTTATAAGTATAATCACATCATCACGATCATAGTCTTTATTATTTCCCTAGGTTTCAGAATCTAAGTATAGCTTTGATGATTATTTGGTGATTACTTAATAATTAAAAAGGTGATTACCGTTTGACTCGGGTTGTTTAAAAGTTGAATGGCCTTATTTATCTTAGTTAGATTAGTTTACCTCACTGGTACATCCTGCATCTATCCTACATGTATAACTCAAAACTTTAATCAATATCTGGCCAACTTGTAATGTGCAACCTCCGTAAAGAATAATCTCATGCAATCTTTATGCTTAATCAAATACGGTCTATAAAACTAAGACAATTAAAAACCATAAAACACATATGAATGAAAATTATTCTGAGCTCCACGCCACTAGGGTTGAATCTAGGACGACATAGAAAAAACTAGGCAATAATCAGGTGGAACGGTGTCTGGTTCTAATAATACAGGAAATACTCGTTTACGAGAAGAAACTAGGTAGGTAAACAAAAACTCCATTACAATTAAAAGGCAAGCACGCGAGATCTATGAAGATCTTTATAGGTTACTAGTTAATGTATTTATATACAGTTTGCTGAGTCAGAAACGCAATGGAGTGTGGATGAAGTTCACTCGTAGAAAAAACATTAAACACGTTTTCTAGAACAATTGTGATTATTATATTCTGTATATTTGACATTTATGCTCACTTCAAGATTTCTAAAAGCTGATTGAAAACTGCCTGCATCCAGCACCATCCTGTGACGTACTTAATCATGTTGTTGGTCCAACTTCCGGGCATCCCACCGTAAAGGTCTTCAATTAAGAACTTTTCTATCCCAACGGCCATATGCTCTTCTCTCTATGTGCATCAATTCATTATTTCGATCAGTACGACCGAAATCTGTGATCACAAAATACTCGTATCTTTGACTATTTGCATCGATAAAAATGCAATTCTACAGGTAAATAATACAAATGAGCCATTATGTCATGAACAATAATTACTTTGACTCTTGCTGTTTTGACTGTTATATCAGGGTTAAAAATGTACACTACGCAATTACTGTGTATGTACTTTCTTTATTCTGTGTATTTTTAGGCACTTTGGCTAGTTTTAAAATGTTAAGTAGTTCTTCATTAACAAACTTTCATAACACAGAACTAATTGTTATTTCCTCATCTTCACAGCTCGTGGCAAGAAGAAGAAGATCAAGCAGCTCCTGCCCCTCCTGGCTCTCGCCAAGCTGAAGATCACCGCCCTCATCCCTCTGTTCCTTGGCATCATCGCTTTCGCTGCCGCCAAGGCCGTCCTCCTTGCCAAGGTTTCCCTCCTAGTCGCTGGCATCATCGCCCTGAAGAAACTCCTGGCCAGCAAACACCATGAGACCAGCTACGAAGTTGTTGCCCACCCTCATCACGAAGAGCACTATGCTAGCAGCGGCCACGGGTGGGGAAGATCAATCGATGACGCCCAAAACCTAGCGTACGCTGGCCACATCAAATCCGACTAAGAGATGGCGTCCCACAAGGGATGATGCTATGACCCGTCCTTCAAATGTATAAATTAGTCACAAGAATTCGAGAACTCGTTCAATGTGTATAATGAGTTTATTTATTACTAGGTTAAGGTGTAATTTATTGAATATTTATTAAACGACGCCCCTTTGTAAGGGGCGAGTACTTCGAGGTGTCTGTTGTTGTTTTCCAAAAAGTGTTCTACGTTTGTATGATTCTTCCTTTTATGTTTGTTGTACTATATTAGTATATTTTTCACACCCTATACGGTATCCGTATTTGTGTATTTTGTTTTACAAACTTCTTAGTTTCTACTTGTTATTGTGTTGTAATGTTTGTAATTATTTTTATTTACTTCTAGTCCTATTAATCTAAGTCCTTATACTTTTTATGATTATCACTGTATTCTTTGACGCTTGATATAATAATGTATGTATATCACTTTGTTATATTTTTTGTTTGTGATATTATTTACGTATTTACATATGTTAACTGATATTTGTATGTATTTTGTATATGTATTATGTTATTAATATGTATAACTTGTACAATTTATGGTGTATATAGCATAAAATGTGTTATTGTAAATATGTATGTTATAATTTTTGTTATGTGATTTTTATGTAGCTATGTAATATTACTAATAAGTAATGTTCCGCCATTTATGTATATATGTATATGTATTATATCGGATAGTTTATAATATATATGTGTATATATATACTCGTAAAGTTATGTATATTGTGTATACGTATTATATAAATATCGATCGTACAAATAAAGAACTGAAATGAAAAATAAGATTTGTGTTTTTTCTTAAATTTTCTTTTAGACTTTAGACAGGAGGATACATGAAACGGATATTAACTGAATACCATACCTTATATTACACTCGGATAACTATCAAAGTACTGAAAGACTAAGACGAATTTATGATAAACCTTGCTAATTATTTTTGAAATAAACCATAGGTTTTTTGCTTAAATATATTTTCGAAGTGACCCCAATAACATGTGTGAACAGAATCTGTTAAAGGTACTACCGTAAAAAAATAAAGGTATCAGAAATAAAAAAAATTATTACAGTGATGAGTCAACATTATGTTACTCTCCTGAAAGAATTTCGAGACCGATTAAGATACGAATTGCCACTACAGGTAATCTCCAAGGAGATTGACTAAGTACATACGCAGAAGATATTATTATTACAGTATGCGAGTGTCTACGCAAACACATCTCTTAGTTCCTTCACTCTAATGTTAACGATACACTACAGGTAATCTCCAAGGAGATTAACTAAGTACGCAGGAGATTTTACAGTATGCGAGTGTCTATGCAAACACCTCTCTTAGTTCCTTCACTCTAATGTTCCGATAGGACACCATAAATAGTTCAACACGGCAGGATAGAAATCAAGCGGAGCAACAACGGCTTAATGTGCTTTTCGATGCATGGCTGTGACTTCCGATCACCGCTAACTTCATGAATCATAGGCTGTTATTGAGTAATTTCTCGTCAGAAAAAAGAGAAGTATTAATTATTTATCATCATCATCAACCTATCGCAGTCCACTGCTGGACATAGACCTCTCCATCTCTCCATTATTCCCCATGCTGGGCAGGCGCGATGGCGATCGCAGGGCGTAGCTCCTCGCTCCGGTGACACTGCTGCCCGCCATCGGCCTGTGGCATTTAGCTACGCCTTCAATCGTGATGGTTATACCGCCACCAGTTAGTTGCCAGAGCTTCGTTCGTTATTCAGCAGAATGGACCACGGGCAGGTGAGGGTGACTTGGAGCGAGAAGATGATAGGTAGCTCCCTTACATCCCTATTTATTTGTAGCAACAATTTAATAAACAAGCCGAGTGGATTTTTGCGTAATTTCATCCTTATCCGCTATCGGGCTAAGTGGAGCCACTGTGCAATGTATTGTAGAAAGGTTATAAATCAACAATTTTATAGATATGTATCCTATATTATGAGTCAACTATTTCTGGTCTTAACCTGTTTATAGATAATATGTAGGTCTGTACTACAGATTACAAAATAAAGAGATGGCAGAATCAGTCTTTCGAGATATTTTGATTATTAATACTTTGACTGCCGAGAAACTAGACACAATAGAAAAACTATTGTTTGTCAGTCACCGGTGACCGTCATGGCGCTCAACGTGTTAAGAAGGACTGAATTCTCATCATCCCATAGTTATTGTTCGTGTTCATAGGAGTGCTCGTGCTCCATGAACTGACTCCGGCAGCGTCAGATTGGCTTCGTCAACTGGACATTAACGTGTAAGGATTCGAGCAGAAATATTTAAGCCATACGATATGATGATGATAGTAGTATATCATTACTAAAAGGTTATTGGTCTTTATCAAAATCTTTCACACGATTAAAATTGGTAAAAACGAAATGAGTAGATATTAGATAAAAGAAAAACTAAACTGAAACATTAATGGAACAGAAATGTAACCAGAGCAAAACACAAATACAATAATATTATCCAAGCAATCGTAATAACGCTAGGTAACTTCAGTAATCTTTATCTAATTGCACAAGGTTATCTAGCGGCAAACAAAAGCTTTGATTGCACTTTAAGTTCAAGTGCAAGCACGCTAAATGTAGCACATGTTGTAAAACTTCTAGCTGTTGTGTATAGATGGCGGTGTTTGAGAAAAAATATGTTGAGACTCTTGCGCAGGTTCAATATCAAACGAGATAAAATCTTAGACATTTACAGCAAGGCATTAGAGACACCTTGTGGTACAGTTTAGGCGGTAAGATTGCTTGATAACGTTAGGTTACAGATAACCTTCAGGTAAACGAATTATTGTAATTTTCAGTACCTACATCATCATCATCAGCCTTTTGCGGTCCACTGCTGGACACATGCCTCTCCAGCTGTTCACCACTCAGGGCAAACATCTGGAGGATATACCCATAATAGCCACGCTGGGCAGGCGGGGTGGCGATCGCAGCGCGTAGTTTCTCGCTCCGTTGACGCTGCTGCCCGTCATCGGCCTGTGGCATTTAGCTACGCTTTCAATTGTGATGGTTATACCGCCACCAGTCGGTTGCCAGCGCCTCGTTTGTTGTTCGGCAGGATGCACCACGGGCAGGTGAGGTTGGCTTGGAGCGAAAAGATGATAGATCGCTCCCTTACATCCTTACCTACCATTCAGTACCTACATTAGGCACTTTTTATTCTTCAGTCGTAGGTACCCTCATTTAAGAGGATTGTGGTTACTGGTTATTTTTAGAGCCTTCCGTAACTGTCTCTGTTCGAAGGTTTAATTTTATGAAGAGGAATGCATAAGACACCCTCACGCTGTATCCAAAGGGAGTTAGGGTGGTGAGTGGGACTCACATCTTCCAGAATGGGAGAGCATACCCGCTAAACCTCCCTGTGTTACAGTGGGAAGCAATTTTCGGGGATTCGGGTAGTGCAGAAGCATAAGGTCATCGTGTCTAAACGTATCGGGAAAGACAAGGATGTGTCGGATTACCCATAACATCAAGAAATATATAGTAGACATAACTGGAATTTCACTGGAGGCTGCTGCCCGTGATCGGCCATCGGGTTTTATCGCCACCAGTCGGTTTCCAGAGATTTGTTTGTTATTCGGCAGGATGCATTATGGGCGAGGATGGCTTGAAGCGAAAAGATGATGGGTCCATCCTATGAACTGTAGAATTAAAAGGGCTGGTTTTAAGCTAAAAGAGTAAATAAGAAGGAAAGGTAAAAAGCACAAACGAAAATAAAATATTAAATTACAAAACCAAATCGTCACGAAAATAAAGCAGACAACCGCGCGTCACCATGACAACGCGTCTACAACAAAACAAAAACATTCTTCTTTTTAAAACTAAAAGGCGCCTAACCAGCCTGCCATCGACACATCCCTTACATCCCATTCTGTTCTTTTTTGACTTTCTGACAAAAAAGCCATCAAATTGGATTCAGGTAGCGCAAAAGGCTAACCGCCTGATGAGATTTACTTAGATGTTCACGACTTTCCAAATTACATGGAACTTTGCGTGAAATTTCGCGTCAAAATACCTATGGTTGATGACACTTGTCTTGAGAGGACTAGTGCATAATAATGTATCCAATATAACTGTTTATAGCACAATGTGGATGATAATGGCTGTGTCATGCTGTGTCACTTCGTCTTGGCTTTCTTTACGAGTTTCGTACCGTGAGTTGAAACGACTAGAGTTCTATGTGGGATAATAAATACTTACGGAATTTGATAGCATTACATGTTGTAGAAAGAGCAAGAATTCTGTATGATTGTTCTTTTAAAAAAAAAAAAAAGTATGTGTGGGTTATGGAAGAGAAGTCTTCTTTGATTTGATTGTGTATTCAAGGAAAAGTAAATATGTAATATGCGACTTCATTGTCAATAGCCAACGGCATGTATGTCGGTCTAGAAGCTCTGGTTATACACAGACAGATCGCAAAGCAGACTGAAGGCGTTATAATCATCACAACTGAAGGCGCTAAATACCATAGACCGATGACGGGCAGCAGCGTCACCGGAACGAGAAACTACGCCCTGCGGTCGCCAACCCGCCTGCAGCGTAGCGATTATGAGAATATCCTCCGGATGTGTGCCATAAGTGGCGCACAACTGGAGAGGCCTATGTCCAGCAGTGGACTGCAATAGGCAGATGATGATGAGACCAAATTTGTGTCGCTAATTACGTTCTAACCAAACTCTCCCTAACACGTAACACACAAACTCACTGCACACGCCTTAATAGCCCTTAGACATTACTACCGGCCGTAAAGGGCAAGTTGTAACAGTCCATTGTTCATTGTAATAGTCGGAGAACTAGGAACGCCCAGATGCGTTTGGACAAGAAAGTTGTGTGTCAAACGCGACGTGACCGAATCTTGCGCATATGACATGCCATCGTACATCGCCATGTACTTGCCAACGAAAGTCATAATCACTGTAGAACATTGTAAGTACATCTCGTACCAATTCAGGATTTCTTCCCTACGATCTTGATACTCGGAAGTCTTTCACCATAATATGTTTTGCGCGCAAATCTTTTCCCAAGGGATAAGATTTAGGGACCTTAAAAAAGTGTGTTTACCCTTGAGTACCAGATAACAATTGGAAGCGTCCCCCAGAACACTCAGACTCGAGACAATTAAGAAAAGTTAATTCGTAACTTAACCCGACCGGGAATCAAACCCGGAGCTTTCGCTTTGTTCACTCTTTGTTGAATTTATTTTGCTCATTAACTGTTGCTCATCCTTAAGTCCAGCAGTGGACTACGATAGGCTGTAAAAACAACAATGAAGATAATAAGACAGGTATCATGGGAATAAAGAAAGTTATGGGTTACATTTCAAAGTTCTAGAGAATTTTAATCGTTAACACAGTCGTGGTAATTTGCGTTTACCTAGTTAAACAGAGAAGAATGGGTGATAATTATGTCGTTTGACCGTAATTAATGATAGTTCATACTTTAATTGTGCATTTTAAGACAATGAGAGTGAATTTGCTTTATCAAGATTAAACGGAGATTTGACGGTGCAAATAAATCACCGGTGTGAGTTGAGTTTGTCTGTTAGATTTTTAGACGGAAACATTTTTTTGTAATATTGGTTCAAGCCCAGCAGTGGACTAATTTGGGCTGATGATGATGTTTCAAGCCCGTAGTTTTGCAAGCTTTTTAGGGTTCCGTAGCCGAATGGCAAAAAAGTTAACCCTTATAGATACGTCATGTCTGTCCGTCCGTATGTCACAGACACTTTTTTCCGTAACTACATATTTAGAGCTAACTGTGGAAACTTGATGTATTCGGTAAACCACATAAAGATTTTCATACAGAAATAGAAAAAAAACAATACATTTTTTGGGTTCCCCATACTTAGAACTAAAACTCAAAATAGGTCGGTTAAAAAGGAGCCTATATTGAAATGACATGAAAATAAATTTATTTCAAGCATACTTACTTATATTGACCCTTACACCAGCCATGAGAAAAAATAAATATAGTTTAAAAAAGGCCGAGATACTTTTTCATTTTTTCAGTGAAAATTCAGTTTTTGCTAAGAACCTAGTTTCGTTGTCCGGGATCATCTTTTGTTGCACAAAAATCGAAAGACTACTGTATCACATTTTGGTTATTAATAAAGCGGTGATTTGTATCTTTTCCCGTCAGCGGACTGAAGAAAAATTGTGAAATCCAACACGCCACAACTGTCCGGTTACAAAGTTTTATCACTACATTACCTAATTTGACTATTTCCGACCGCGTTGATTCCAAATTCCGGTACTGTGCGAGCTTGTGGTCGATTATGTCCGCATTGTATAACTCTTTCGACATCTCCCATCACGATCTAAAGTGCTAATGTGAGGAGACTTTTAAAAGGATGCGAATCATTTGGTGAATATGAATGTTCTCGTAATGGTTCCGACTTCAAAAGGCTGTGAAAACTTCCGCCTATTTTGTGCGTAGTTTTTGATTTATCATGGAAAGTTATGGTTTTAGGCATGCCTAAATAGATATTAGGTAAGATGTCACATATCTTTAATTTTATTTTTAAATGTTATGAAGTATTCAAATTCTAATTTTTCATTACAGACTAAGTGATACATTTTGGTCTTAGTATAATCATAGGCATTTAACAGATTTAAAAGAAAAACAAAAGCTCTTAATTCAGCTGATTTTGTTTTGTAATGTTTGATAATAATGAATCCAGATAAACTACTTCAATAATGCATCGTCCAGAGCTTTCTTGCGAAATGAGCCGAAAGTCCCATATTAGATTCCCGGTAGAGTCATTTTCAGAAATTTGGATCTTTCAGGATGTAAGAGGGCGACTTACTCGCCTTTTTGCCTCAACCTGCACGTAGTGCATCCTGCCGAATAACAAACAAAGCTCTAGCCACGGACTGGTAGCGCTATAACCATCACGATTGAAGGAGAAGCAAAATACTACAGGCCGATGACGGGCAGCAGCGTCACCGGGGCGAGGAGCTACACCCTGTGATCGCCAACCCGCCTGCCCAGCGTGACGATAATGGGTAAATCCTCCAGACGTTTGCCCAAAGTGGGGAATAACTGGAGAGGCCATGTCCCAGCAGTGGATTGGGATAGGCTAACGATGGACGTTTTGGGAGACTTATTCCCAGATTCTGGACCTAGTAATATCAAGATTTGCGCAGGACGGCTGGCAAGTGCTGAATGCGAGAAGCCCAGGATCAATCAAAGTGGCGAACATTGGGAGAGGCCTATGTCCAGCCGTGGACTAATATTGGCTTTTTTTATAGTGGCTCGACATAATGGCTTCCCTACTCCTGATGGAAAACGAAAGAGAAGCCCAAGTCGCTGTGACAACGGGCAAGTAACTGGTCAGTTACCTGACGGTTGCCACCGCTATGCCGGCCCAACCCTAACCCCTCGCGAGCTCAGGAAACCCTACTCACCGGCAGAAACACGACCCAGAGGTCATTTGACTGCGGTATTCTATAGGGTGGAGGTCCTTCCCCGGACGGGCGGCTCAATTCGAGCGAAGATTCGCTATGCCCTACCTCTGATAGGCTGATAATGATGAATATCACGTACTACTAGTCCAAGAGAAAATTGTTTGATGTGAATTTGGCTGACGAAATTATTAGCTTGACAGGGGACAGGGGTGGTTTGTCTATACTATAATATTATAAAGAGGAAAGATTTGATTGTTTGTTTGTTTGATACGAATAGGCTCCGAATCTACAGGACCGATTTGAATAATTCTTTCACTGTCGTAAAGCTACACTATCCCCGGTGAACATATGGTATATTATATTTATAAAAACGTTAGGGATTCGTGCTAAAAGTTTAATAATGTAACCCAAGGTGTGAGTGATTTAAAGAAAATTACCAAAAAGCTATCAAACTGACGTGTATTGAAAACGTTACCATAGCAACCTAAACTACCCGAAGCGTAGCGAGGGCGGTTCGGCTAGTACATTATAAATTCTGTTTGAACTTACATGCTTTATAGTACACATTGTGGTTTCATTGTTTCAACCCACCGTCGTGACTATGATCAATTATATTAGCGTACCGGAACATATCGACCAATGGCAGACCCATTGACAGAACTAACAATGCCATTCAAATCGGTGAGAGTTCACTGTGAATATTCATTGCACTTGGGCAATTTACTAAAAGTGGAACTTAATGTGTGAGGGGTTAGGTGGAAAGTCCATTGCGTTGATAGCATCTGGACTGTGAGTTTCTAGTGGAGTTGCAAGGAGATAATTGCAGTGCGGAAATCCTCATATATTTATACTAGCTGCTGCCCGCGGCTCTGCCCGCGTAAATATTCGTATAAAACATAGCCTATGTGTTATCCCAACGTATAATCTGCTATATTACAGTAAATTTTTGTTAAAATCCGTTAAGAAATTAATGCGTGAAAGAGGAACAAACATCCATCCATCCACACAAACATTCGCATTTATATTATTAGTAGGATAGGATGTATTTTACTAACGATTCGGCCTCGCTTCGCTTTGGGTAATTCAGATAAACGCCAACTAATAGATATGTATTTATAATTTAGTAACAATAAAATTGCGACTTCTTAATAGTGTTATTAATTTACATGACATAACAGGGCCCCTACCACCAAAATCGAAAACGAGTGATATATGGTGCAAAAGTACGCGACCCGTTCAACGAACGATCGTTTTCGATTTTGATGGTAGGGCTATGGTCGGCTTCGGTCGCTATGGTAACGTTTTCAAGACACGTCACCATGGAAGTTTTGTACGTAGTACTTGATACTTCCATGCACGTCACTTTATAAGAAAGCTTTTGGTAATTTTCACTTCTTGGGTTATATATTGGATTCATAACTTTGATAAAAATATAATATAGCCTATGTTTACCGGAAATAGCGTAGCTTTCCGACAGTGAAAGAATTATTCAAATCGGTCCAGTAGTTTCGAAGCATATTCAATTCAAACAAACAATCAAATCTTTCCCCTTTTTATTGTAGATGTAGATTACTGAAGAAGGCAGAAGAGCAAGCGGCCCATCTGATGTTAAACGGTTACCGCCGCTCAAAGACTTTGCAATACCAGGGTCACAGCTAAAGAAAGAAAGAAAGAAGAGAATGAACTCCCTTCAGGTCACGTTTTGAGAAGGCGCAGGCAAAAGCTATTAATGACATTTCCTTACTGTCCTTTGTTCTGTATTACCTACACATCTGTATTAGGGAGCCAGCGCCCAAATCACGTGCTAGGTTTCTCCAGAACGAGTAAATATTGCATGAGAGAGCAGTTACGTCCGATCTGTATATAGAGTTACTTTCCTTAAGGGCGGTACTGTGAAAACTAATGATTTCCGGCACGTTGGTAAAGGATTAGGTAACTAAAGTGGAGTTGGTTATTTTAAAACTAAAATTGATATGGGATACATTTGTACTAGTAGCAGCGTAGTAAACATGTTAAGCTGTGATCCTGTACTTGAGACATCTTCATCATCATTTTTAGGGTTCCGTAGCCAAAATGGCAAAAACGGGACCCTTATAGATTCGTCATGTCTGTCTGTCTGTCCGTCCGTATGTCACAGCCAGTTTATTCCGAAACTATAAGAGCTACATTATTGAAATTTGGTACGTAGATGTATTCTGTAAATCGCATTAAGATTATAAAATAAAATCAGAAAAAAAGCAAAATTTTTGGGGTTCCTCATACATAGAACTGAAACTCAAAATTTTTTTTTTCATCAAACCTATACGTGTGGGGTATCTATGGATAGGTATTTGAAAATGATGTTGAGGTTTCTAAACCTACGTGCGCGAGTCCGACTCGCACTTGGCCGGTTTTTATCTACAACCTAACGCAGTCTTCGGCGGCTCATATGCTTGTCCAGTTGTTTGCCAATTTGAGCAAACATCTGAAGGCTTTACCCATAATCGCCACGCTAGGTATGCGGATTCGATGCGGTAATAGAAATCGATGCGGTAATAGAAAGGAATACCTACAAACCACCCCATAGCTATCGGAAGACTTAGGGCAGGGGGCAGCACAGACGGCACGCTTTTTGTGCGATAGAGTCTGCGTCTGAGACATTTAAGAAGAGCGTCTAGGTCTGCCGACAGAATGATCGAAGATGTGCGTCGTGTGCGTTGAGTCTGTGAAATATCCGCGACAGATTTTTGCGTGTCGTGTGCGTTGCAAAAAAGTGCGTCACGGATAGTCCGTCATCTGCGCTGCCCCTAAGACTTTAGATTTCATCTTCACAGTAAGGTTTGCTCGCCTGGCTAGTCAACATCGTACACGCGGCAAAATACTCTTGAAGTGACTTCGGTCGTGTTTCAAAATGAGTCATTGTACACAAGAATCCAGTAGGCCTGGTATGACGGTGGCAACTGATAGGTGATTGACTTGGTTACTTTTCCGTTGCCTCAGTGACTTGAGCTTCTCTTTGGCTTTCCATCAGTCGCCGAGAGGTCACTAGACGGCGCTGTTATAAAACTGTCACTTCTATTTTAAGAGAAAAGCAATTTTGCACTGAGATGCCTAAATGCTTTCTAGAATAAACTTAGAATCTTTTATATTAAGATGACGGTTGAAATAACATGATTCATAACAGTGTGGGTCTCTGTGGCCAACAAAATGTAGAATCATTCAGTATCTTTCTCTTGCGAAATGACAAGCATATTTTGATGTGACTTTATTAAATAACTCGTAATTTCTTTTGAAGGTTACAAAGCATTGAATTTGTGGTGGAATTAAGTGACCTTTACCTTGAATCAACATATAAGACGATTAGTTTGGTTCAGTGGTAATGAAATCTGTCTCTGACACAGTGGTCGTGAGTTCAATCCCTGCATGGTACAAACTGGTACAAACATTTGTGTGCATGAACATATCTGTATTGGTCTGAGTATTTACTATATATGTATTTTAAGAGAGGTAGGGCATAGCAAATCTATCAAACCGGGTAAGGACCCGGATGGGCAGCTCAATTCAAGCGAAAATTCGAAAGAGAGCGAAGGCGGTATCCTTATACCGCCTACCTTCATCCTCTATAGAATAGATAGTATTCTATAATACTGCAGCTAAATGACCTCCTGAAGTGGGGATGTAAGGGAGCGACCTTTTCGCTCCAAGCCATCCTCACCTGCCCGTGGTGCATCCTGCCGAACAACAAACGAGGCTCTGGCAAACCGACTGGAGGCGGTAAAACCATCACGATAGAAGTCGTAGCTGAATACCACAGGCCGATGACGGGCAGCAGCGTCACCGGAGCAAGAAGCTACGCCCTGCGATCGCCAACCCGCCTGCCCAGCGTGGCGATTATGGGTATATCCTCCAGAAGTTTGCCCTTGGTGGCGAACAACTGGAGAGGCCTATGTCCAGCAGTGGACGGCAATAGGCTGATGATGACGATGAATGACCTCCGGGTCGCGTTTCAGCCGGTGAGTAAGGTTTCCGGAGCTCGTGGGGGGTTAGGGTAGTGCATAGCGGTGGCAACTGACAGGTAACTGACCAGTTACTTGCCCGTTGTCACAGCGACTTGGGCTTCTCTTTCGGCTGGCCAGAGCAGGCAGGGATGTGGCCGTATGCTTCGGCGCTACCCGTATCCCTGCCATTTGCTGCCCACTGGCGACACAGGGGGGTTTAGTGGGTATGCCCTCTCATTTTGGGAGGTGTGAGTCCCACACACCATGCCGACTCCCCCCGGAGGCGGCATGAAGGTGCGTAATGCATTCCCCTCTAAAAAAAAAAAAAAAAAAGTGCATAGCGGTGGCAACTGACAGGTAACTGACCAGTTACTTGCCCGTTGTCACAGCGACGTGGGCTTTGGATTTCTATTATGCTTTCTCACAGAATTGTCTTCAAAAGACAATTCTGCGAGGTTTATGTCTAGTGAAGAACTGAATACTTTTTTAATAGTAGAGATAAAATCACATAACATTCGTTTGACACACTTCAAAAGGACACACTTGTGTAACATCTAAGACTACCAACTAAATTCACACAATCAAAGAAAGTCTACCTTACATAATACTGGAACATGTATAAATCCAAGATTATCAGTTCAGACTACGATCAAAGTTCTTATACCATAATTCTTCGCTTTGTATTCCTAAAGGCGATGCTCTAACACCTGGTCAAACATTACTTAAACTTTCCCCTGTGAGTTGCCTTCAAACAGTTTAATATCTATTAGGAGAAGAATACAAATAGTTCATAAAGTCAATAGGAAATCGAGAGTTTAAAGGCGTCGGTCGAAATATTATCGGTTTTAGAAAGTCATTTTGCGAAAGGACAACATTCTTATGATGAAACGGAAATCCGTCTCGTGGAAAATGCGTCGTTGAAATTCAATTATGAAATCGTTACTCGTCTTCTCGGAATGAATGTGAATTATTTTCATGATGATGTAACTCGTTCTGTAATTTTGCGTTTAATTATAAATTTAAATTGTCTCCTTTGTGATAGATATCAAATCGACAGAAACACTGACTGAATAGATAGATTTATTACTCTTCATTGATTCTTTATAAACAGTTGGCTTGATATACTATATACCTAGTACTTATTCTGTTAATGTAATAAAAGTATTTACTTACAAAAAATATCTAAGAAAGTTTGTCAGTTGTCTAGTACAAGTACAAGCTTCGGCTTAGTTTGGGGGCAAATTGTGGCATGTCTTGTCATTTAAAAAAATTGTTTAAACCTAGGAACATTCTTTGATTAGAGTAGGTATAATTAAAGGAAAGATTAAGGTATAAAATGATGAATAAAAACACTATGAATGTGAAAAAGTTGTTTTTATATAGGTACTTAAAGAGCTTGAAGTAGTAAATGTAATTTGGGGGTATCTTCATGATATCCTTTTACATGTTCAAAGTCATAATATTATGATGATCCTAGTTAGCAACAATTAAGCTTATGACTGCCGGGAAACCAGGCACAATAGAAAAAGTATTGTATAACGGCCACCGGTGCTATGTAAGTACCAATTAATTTTGTGAGAATATTTTTATACATTTGATAATAATTAGTTTATGTGTGTGTTTATATTAAACGTGTTTGAATTTGTTTCATGTCTATTGTCTTCTGTTTTGGTTAAATTAAACTCTTTTTTTATTTTATAATAAACAGTAAGCTGTTATGATGATCCTATATAACTTATCTCACTTAACCTTTAAAAATTTCTTGCAAACGAAATTTTTATTTAATAATCCCCAAAAAGCCTTGATTATGAGTATTAATTTTATATAATTATGGGTACATAATTAAAAACTTTGTCAATTATTAAGTACGTAACGAGAAAGCATATATTACTTTTTGTCCATAAAACAAATGGTTATGATCTCGATTCCCACAGTTTTAAAAATCTTGAACATTATTGAGAAAGTCATGATCCGATTGATTGTGTGAAATTTCTTCAATAGCTACATAGAAAATAATAATAGGGCAATTAAATAGTAGTAGTACATTGTTGAGAGAGATCATTGGATCCGATCCCTAATTCAAATGTATGTTAAAAGAAAACTTCCTTGATTGGTCTAGCTATTTAGAACACGCTCTAAACTAAGACATAGTAAGATCTTTATGCAAATTCGATGCTGGAATTTGAAACCAGATTTCCTAATCTCAAAATCATCATAGACTTTCTTTTGGTAAAGTTTTGAATTATAGGATTTTCTGTTAAGTGGAAAGTATGAAAGATTTTGCTAAAACTACAGCAGTATTTTTACAACTTCGTGAAATTGTTTAAATTGTGCATCTGTTATTTAGGTCAAGTTGCTAGTTTTCAACAGATTTGGTCCAATTTCAAAAATAATGCCTTGAAAATAAATTTCAAACAAAGTTTTTTTTATTGCTAAATTAAGAAATATCTTCATTAAGTTTCCTAATATTTTTGGGATGTAAAATCTACTTAAGTTCTTTAGGTACAAATATAAAATTCCCAAAACCAAATTTCTAATCACACACCAAAAATTCGTTGGTAGGCTCGTCAAAAATTTCAAAAATCTTCCGTCTCAGAACCTGTCTTCGTAACACACTTTAAATTCATCAAACATCAAATGCGTGCTAATAGGACCCAGCCTAAAGCTCAGCTCACTGTATTTGCGTTTCATAATACCGTCCCCGCAATGACGAACGCGGTCGTGACATATGAAAATTTGAGAGGGGGGACGCAAAATAAAACTCGCAGTGTTACAAGCATCCTCAACAATTGGTCTTTGGAAGCCAACATGAAAGTTTACGTGGTTGCACTCAGTGTACTGGCGGTGGCTTCGGCCCTGCCCATGGCAAAGGAGGATGGTGCCTTGGAGAAGTTCGTCTCAACCCTAAGGGATTGTGTGGAGACGGACACCATGCTGTGCTTGAAGGTGTGTGGACTGAAGTGAAGTGCTGTGAAGTGATTAAGTGTTATAGATAGCTATAAGGATTAGTGACGGATTCGGTTGCGAATTAGGAAGTGATGGGACGTTTCTGTCAAAAGTAGGGCAGTGATGGGAATTTGATGGTTTTGATAGTGATAGGGTTGGAAATTTAAGGATTCCGTACAAAAATATTCGGATTATGACTAAAAGGAGTGGACACTTTTTTGTTATAAGAATACAAGATTTGGTGACCTCAATAAATCCAAAATCAATGAGGGGTGAATTATTTGATGAAATTAATTTTACAAAAATGTAAATTTCTTATGAAGAAGTTATGGTAAAATAGATGTTCCAATAACTAAGTGTGATGACCGTGGGTTCAAATGTGAGCGTTTATAATTATGCCTGTCGGTCAGACGGTAGACAGGTGGTCGCGTGATTAAAACAGTTATGTCTTGTCAGACAAATTGTTAAGCATAATTAGGTAGTAATTAAATTGAGATGCTCGATGATCAGTCTTTTGATCTTAGATAGTAACGGAATAATGGAACATGCTTTTTACACTTTTGAACTCGTAAATTAAATGCTTAGAGAATACGATAATATAAATACCCAAGAAGGGCGATATAAAACCAATCAATCAAATGTTGGACAATTCATTTAGATAATTTTAGTAACCGCATAATAATTTAAAAATATTTGGTTCTAAGTTATATTCAAAATCCAGTTTGGAGATATGACTTAAATATTTTATAGATGAACTATATTATAATTCAGGTCGATAGATGTAGATTCTCATTCTAGATAAATAGTATTGATGTTTAGATGTGATGAATTAAGGTTTTAAAGTTAAGTTTCAATATTTTTCGAGGAAAAAAGACGAATAGCCAATAAAGACATATTTATATAATTTCAGGAAAAAGCGATGAAGTACACTGAGAACCTAGCAATGTCCAAAGAGTTGAACATCCTCGATGGAATCAGCTTCTCCAGGACCGGCAGCCCTCGGTCGGCGAGGAGCTACGAGCCTTTAGCTGAAGACCCCAAGGCCAGGGAGAACCAAGTTGAAGAGAGGATCCTGGACAACGTCGTCGACTTTCTAGACAGTCACGTGCTGCAGCTGAGAATGCCCAAGTCCTTCGAGGATGACAACTCTGTCGATGATGTTGAAGGTATGTAAAACCTGTATTTAGAAGAGTTGCACATTATTACAGAATTGCAAATGAGTATGTGGAAGTCAATGGTTGATGAAATAATGTGGCTGAAATTAAAATAGCCCTATGTACAGGACTGGACGGATTGGTTATCGATTGATAAAGTAAATAATAATATTGTATAGAACCTGATAATAAACTAAGTAGTACTATAACAATTATATCCAACAGTAGCACCAGAAATTAAGGAGGTATCTACTAAAATATTTGGTTCGGGAACTAAGTGGTCAGAAGATTAAATAAGTTAAAAAACCATTAAATCTCAGACAAATGTCTCAGAGATTTCACTGCAATGGCAATAAGCAAGATTTAGACCTCATGAGTCTTTTAACCGATAATGCATTTTATTAGGATTGACAAGTAAAATTTGTATTGCTGGCAGTTAAAAATCATTAGAAGTTGGTTCAATTAAAACTTCGAATACTAATGTATTTAATTTGGTACATAGCATAAGCGAATGGCGATATTTGATACCAAAGAAAAAGCCATATTAAGGCACTTAGCCAGTGTAGTGATATAATAAGAAAAGAACAATATAGAAGAATATTTTAAAATATATTTTAAGGTACACAGAATGGTTTTAGTGTAGAATAGAAAGAAATAGAAAATCATTTATTTGCCAAAATTTTACATTACATTAAACTTATGACTAGTGAACTCTGCACTAAGCTTAGCTTGAATCGCAGAGTCCAGTCCCTAGTTGCCAAAAATGTTGGTAAATCGTAACACAGCTCGAGCGAACAATACTATTTTGACAAATCAAGAAATTAAACTAAGATTAAATTAGATACTAGTACTAAAAATATCATTGGAACAATTAAAAAGGGTGAGAAGAGTGTGTGTTTGTGTGTATGTGTGTGTTGTGTAGTTGAGTGTATATGAGGGTGTGTGTTTGTCTGTAAGTGTGTGGGAGTGTATTTCAAAAGAATATTATGAACTCGAAAACAATGTTATTAAAGTAGCCTTTGCACGATCGAAAAGAATTTGCGTGACTATTCAAGACCACAAGTTCAACAAAATATTTCACATCATAGACAATTAACACATTAAGTGGGATTGTTTTTTAACGGTGAAAGTCTATTTAGCTTGTTCACACGATTGCGACCTGAGATTGTTCATGCCATAAGAACATGGTAAGGTCATAAAGACAGTTATACACGGAAGCAATAAAAATAGGCGACGTGCAGGTGCTTTTATATCATTACATTAATTTTTAACTAGGAAACCGGAATAAGTTGCATCAAGATTTGAGTTAGTAGTTCAAAAGGACCTTTCAGTAAGCTTTTCGAAATATTATATTTGTACAATCAAAGCAATTTGAATTATTGTAAAAAACTGGCATCATCAAATATTGCTTTACGAGTATGTCTGATAGATATCTATTTTGGCGCACTACCTTATTACTTTCTGCTTAGCCTAGGCCACTAGTGGTTGACTGGTAGAGAATGCCTATGTGGCATTAAGTCCGCCTTTTGTACACTTATTTACTGTGTAATAAAGATTAAGTAAATAAAAATAAATAAATACCTACATCAAAATCTACTAAAAGATACCCCAATTCCTAGCAGTATTAAAAAAGCCAAATTACATAACAGTTTATCAAAAGACTTTCTTAGAAAAAATATGCACCTCATTTGCAAAATGCTTATGTGAAAATAAAACGTTTAACGACTAACGCTTGGCAAAATTCAAATTGCTCAAAGCTATTGCAACATTTACCACAAAGTGAAAATATGAAAAGCACTGACCGCTTAACAGTGAACTTCATTGTTCGTCTTACGAGCTGGTCGTAGAAATGTTACTCTAAGTGACTACTTTGGTTTCTTGGAAATAAATTTCTATGCATTTAGTGTAGAAGCAAAACATCGTAGCTTTTAAATAAATCAGAAATTTAGCAAGTCCGTCAAATTTCCTGCTCAAAAAAAATTGCATTTTTTCTACTATTATCTACTTTGATCTTCAAAAGTGATAAAATGCTTACAGGAAGTCAAATTTTTATTATGTGTAGGTATGTTACTAATTGTCTTGTTGGAACTAAGTAAACATACTGTGCGGTTCCTTTACAGATATGGGTTTGAGATACATACTCGACTGTTGTGCATGACATTAGCCTAGTCAAAGTTCATCCCAAACCTACCAATTTAGAAAAATCGCATTTCCTTTAACTCCTCCAGAGATTCTGCTAATATGACTGTCTTCCATCTAATTACAATTTGCATGAATGCATTCAAATAAATTTTATTCTATTCCATTCTATTATAACCATAATCTAATTATTGAGTACAATGCAGTTTCATATGGTGAATCATATTCATCCCCGAAATTAAGCTTCTTTTTTTAATTACACTAAATCTTTGCACCATTTTCTAATCTTCTCTATGAATACCTAGCTTTACGTTCGCTTTAATTTCTTTTCCATATACGAGTACGACGTCGGAACATCTTGAGAAACCGATAGATCTTTTGTGCATTGAATACCGTTTGCCGGTACCGAAACTAATGGCGCGATCCTCATTGTTAGCACATTCCCATACAGCACGTGAATACACCAATTTGTCATCTTTGTAATTGCTGCTTTCTTGACTTTCATTATTATTTTAGTGTGCTCAGTCGAGAGTAAGTCACACATCTATGTTGAATTCACTAAGCTTTCTTAAGTTTATGCTAGTGGCTATGAAAATATCACACTTCTCGACTGAGACGTAAAGTCAAAAATTAAAATGGTGGGTAATAAAACTTAATTTCACGTTTCATTCTCATTGACCTTAAAATTATTAATACGGGTAGTCTGAAAGTCGATGTTTAGAGCGAATCACATCGGACCGAATAATTAGTTATTAATAACTGGTATTAGTTAGTGAATTGAATTTGCTATCTGTACTGGTGGTACTTTGCTGCAACGGCCTGTTGTATTTACCGGACTAAAAACAGTTAAATTTGACCTAGGATAGTTACGTCAGTGTTGTCGTCTTTTTTTATTTGATAAGTTACCTATACACTTACTCCTATTGGAGTATTTTATATTTTTATAGTGATTGAAAGCCTTCAAATGTTAATAAGTGTTAATCTATCTCATCCATTTGATTTAATAGCAAAAAATAGAAAGTTTTTATTACTCCAAGCTATGACATGCGTATATTCACCCATTAAAATACTTCCGTAATAATGGTAACTGACTAGTTGGAGTGGATCAAGCCTACGCACTATGACGTGAGCTCCAACATCTAGACCAACCACTTATACTGGTTTCCCATATAAACCACAAATGACTAAGAAAAGCCTTAAAGGTAATGCACAATATTAATATGAGAAAAGCAATTTTGTAGGAGCAACATTCTAGCTACTTGATATTGTGGGTCAAGCGATATAAGCAAATGTTTAGAGAAAAGTTCGACTTTCGACTTTATGAGAGGCATATTTGATTTTTAAGTGATATTTGCATAACGTACGGCGAGACTGGACAAATATTAGTATTCACGGGTGGTTCTTAATTTCCTTAGACAAACGTTTACTTTGGTAAATATTTCATCTATTACTTCAAATTCTTTGGAATTAGAAATGTTTACAATTTTTTTTTACATTTGCATCCCAAATCACTTTTGTTTTTTATTATTTTTAATTTTTTCTTTATGTTTAGTATTTTTTTTTTATTATTATTAAAGAAGTTTATGAAAATACCTTTTTTGGGGCATACGTTTTTTGGGGCCAGACTAACATGGACTTGGGTCGATTTAAAGGATTTTTTTCCCTAGTGCGGACATCAACTCTTCATCTGAATGTTATAGTCAGAGATTTAGAAAATATGTCGATTAGTCATAGAGTTTGGTATCAAAATCTCGATCAATACCAGTCACAACGGCACCATTTCTCAAATTATGGAAATCACCACCGGTTTCGACTGGTTCACAACCTTTGGTCATAACATGATTTACATGTACTTACTCACTTTCACAAAACGGATTTCTCTCTGGAATACCTTAGGTTCATTTCACTTTTATATTTGTGAACCGTCCTTCAATATTTATCATTGTATTCACGTTTACATATTTGGGCGGGACGTCGTCTGTATGTGTTTTGCTTTCCATATTAAGTGGGATGTTATTATGATCACAAGCGATAAATCTACTTGGTTTTTTCTTAAGTCTAAACATATTTTTTAGTGTTTATATTTGATGTTATTAACGGTGATTAATTGGTAGATAGATCCAATTCTTAACCTGTGTGCCTGTGTGTGTAATTAATGTTGTTTATAAAATTGAGGCATTTGTCAAACTGGGACCATTTTATGAATTGCTGGCGGCAAATCACTGCTAATGTTTTGCATAATCAATTTTCTTTTTTTAACAATATACCCTTAATCTGATTGCCGTTCCGCCTATTGTGTGTATGCTACTGTATAAGTTGAAAACGTCACATTAATACTATGGTTTTGCTCGTACTCGTATATGGGTTATGTTTGTCTTAGCTATGTTAAAAGGTTATTCTCAAAATAAGTTCCCCAATAGGGATTATTCCGTTATTCTGTGTGTTGTTGTCACCATGAATTCTTAACCTTCATACAATAGGCCAAACAGATGGCCATCATAAATCAAGCGTAAGCTAAGCTTGAAGACGTATAGAAGCTAATTAGACCCTTTACCTCCTTTCCAGGCCGTGGCAAGAAGAAGAAGAAGCTCAAGAAGCTCCTCCCCATCCTTGCTCTTATCAAGCTGAAGCTGGCCGCCCTCGTCCCTCTGTTCCTCGGCATCATCGCCTTCGCAGTCTTCAAGGCTTACCTCCTCGGCAAGATCGCTTTCATTGCTGCTGCCTTCAGCGCCCTCAAGAAGCTTCTGGAGAAGAAGGGAGGCGGCGGCGGCGGATGGTCCGAGCCTGCTCATGAGGAGCACGGCTGGGAAAGCGGCGGCGGTGGCTGGGGAAGATCTCAGGACGCCCAGAACCTTGCCTACGCAGCCCATGCTAAGCAAGCGTAAACAATAGTCTATAATTAATTTATTATGCTCATATTTGCTCCAAAGACGAGGAGCCTTCATTTAATTTCCACCCTCGAAAGATTGAAGGGCCTTCATTTTGTATGTACTTCATTTTATTTAACCACCGTTTCATTTATTATGACAATGGTTCATTTATGGATGAGTGTGAGTCGCGAATGGTCTTTTAGAGCATAATTAAGCTCTACAGTATTTTTTTTATTTTAGTTCTTTTAAGGTCTTAGACTGGTATATTTTATAAAATATTTATTCTTATGTATATGTGTATTATTTGTTACCATTTTCATTTATATGTGTAAGACACGTGTAAATAATTATTTATATAAGTATCTTGTTATAAGTCTAGGGCGCACTATTTTTTTACCAAATATTTTTAAGTTTCAGTTCCAAAGATATTATTTTATGTATTTAATTTAGATATTTATACTTTATCTTTTATTTTTTACTTTTAGTTCATTGTGTGATTGAATAATGAGTCATGTATAGCCGAATGGATTAATTTATTGAAACGATTGAATGATTAATAAATTATTATTACGGTAAGTAATTTATTTTACGATGGATCCACGTAAAAACGAATAAACAAATTCAAATAAATTTATTGGTTTCATTTAATCATCACCTATTACAAGATAAGTTTCTTTTAAAGATATCTTAAGATATCTTAAGAAAGATTCATAATAATTAAATGAAATAGAAAATGCTCACTTTAACTTAGATTTAAAACTAAATCATTAATTAACATAATGGCTGTTTATTAAAAATTGGCAATTTCTTACCACTGGATACACGATGAGATTAATTAAAGATCAGGTCATATTTGACCTGATCTTTAATAAATACATTAATAACAATTTTTATTTAGGTATCATTCAGATCCTAGAAATAAATGTTTTGTGTCTTTAAATTCAATGATATGAGTAACTCAAAGACATATGTCATATCATATCATAGTCTATTATAATGGTAAACGGAAAAGCTCTGCCTACTACATATTTCAGTAGGAATAAAAATTAGAAATCATTTTCCGCCTTTACTTTTCATAAATCTTAAAATTAGTTTTCTTGTTTCATTAGAAATAAAAAAGATGTACGTTATAGCAAACCCAGAGCTTGTGACCCTTATTTTTTTTAAAATCTCTTATTTTTTTAAAAAGATCTTTTGATCAATATGTTTTTTTTATTTGATTTATTCTTTAGCCATGTACACAAAGTTACGTTTAGTTGAAACTATGACATCCAATTTAGAATTTAATAATGAAAACGATAGAAGGATATAAATATTAATTATTGATTCATCATCATAATCATCATCAGCCTATTGCAGTCCACTGCTGGATATAGGCCTCTCCAGTTATTCGCCACTTAGGGCAAACATCTGGAGGCTTTGCCCATAGTCGGCTTGCTGCCTTCGCCACGCTTGGAGATCGCAGGGCGTAGCTCCTCGCTCCGGTGACGCTGCTGCCCGTCGCCGACTTGTGGTATTTACCTACGTCTTCAATCGTGATGGTTATACCGCCACCAGTCGGTTGCCAGCGCCTCGCTTGTTATTCGGTACAATGCACCACGTGCAGGTGAGGTTGACTTTTGGCGATAAAATTATAGGCCGCTACTTTTCATCTATTGACTGTCTCTATAAAAAAATATATAAACAAGGAAATAAGAAAAAGTTCCAAAATTATTAAAATTAAATATTTATAATAATTCTAACATGTAAGATCCAATCAATTATATAATATAATATAAATAAATATTAGACAACATCACATACATTGCTCCGATCCCAAAGTAAGTAGCTTAAAAGCACTTGTGTTATGGGTATCATAACAACGACGGTACCACAAATAAATACTTAAATACAAATATAAACACCCAGACACGGTTACGGATTATTGTTGAAGTAAAAGTCAATTGACGTTAAATTATTAAAATATGTACTATAAGTTAATTATCAAGAATATTCACAGTTTTGTTCAACAAAAGCATTGCTTCGGACATAGAAACTATTTCAAAATAACATCACGTAGTGAGAGAAATGTATGTTTATTTAAGATCTCCAGAGAAGACTTATTCTGTTAGAGATCTCTATTTACCTAAAAATAACTTAAGATGTTAGATACATTAGATGATTTGCTATTTAAATAAAAGCAATTACGATGGGTCATCATCATCATCATTAGCCTATTGCAGCCCACTGCTGGACATAGACCTCTGCAGTTGTTCGCCACTTACGGCAAACCTCTGGGGGATCTAAGCATATTCGCCCAGCGTGGCGAAATCCCCCAGATCGTTTGAATACACGATCCGAGGCGTAACGCCTTCAATTGTTATCGGTTTATATGGTCGTTTGCCAGCGCCTCGTTGTTATTCGGCAAGATGCACCACGGGCTGGTGAGGTTGGCTTGTAGGGAAAAGATGATAGGCTGCTTCCTTACTATCTCTACTTTGCTTTGAATTTGTTTCATTTACCGCACGAGAAAGACTCCTTTGTTTAGTATACCCAAACATCGTACAAATTATGGTCAAAATGCTGTTATGACACGTCTACCTAAAATATATAATAAAAAATTTCACAGCATTGATGTGTTTAGCATGTCCAAGCCTCGCTTTAAGCGCCACCTTCAAACAGAATTGTCTAATTTAGAGATAGATAAATAACGAAGAGAAATAACAAAGTCTTATGTATATATATATGTATAAGTATATTTTCTTTGTTGTGGTTGTTTCAATTTGTTTATTATTGTCTATAAATATATGGTATATATGGTTATCTATGTATATATAGGTATGTTTTTTATAATATTATATATATATATATATATTTACTTTTCTGAATTATTTATTATTATTTAAACTGTATATGTACTTATTATATGCATATTATATTCTAAGCATAGTTTATTAATAGTATATAATATATTGTATGCATGCATATTGTATTTTATCTACACATTTTAGCATTCATTTTTTTTTATAAATGTAGGTATAAATCGCTGTCAATCTCCGCTTTCAAGCTGTTTTGCTTTTGTTTTTGTTTCTTTTTAAATAAAAAAAATATATAAATTCTATTGTGTGTTAGGTACGTTGTTAAGATATTATAGTTAGTGGTGAGACTCTGTAAAGGCTAAGAATTATTGTAATAGTTACCATACATAAGAACATTGTGTAAAAGCTGTTGAGTTTCCAATAAAAATAAATAAATAAATACATCGATTTTGTTCTTAAGTCGTATTCTAGTTCTGTCTTGTTCTTTTTGTATGCTTTCACTCCAACATCTTCCCAAGATCGTAACATACATACATCACCAGCCTATTGCAGTCCACCGCTGGACATAGGCCTCTCCAGTTGCTCGCCACTCAGGGCAAACATCTGGAGGATATGCCCATAATCGCCACGCTGGGCAGGCGGGTTGGTGATCGCAGGACGTAGCTTCTCGCTCCGATGACGCTGCTGCCCGTTATCGGCCTGTGGTATTTAGCTACGCCTTCAATTATGATGGTTATACCGCCATCAGTTTGTTGCCAGCGCCTCGTTTGTTGTTCGGCAGGATGCACCACGGGCAGGTGAGGTTGGCTTGGAGCGAAAAGATGAACATCCCCACACATCCCCAAGATCGTAAAATACTTACCAATAGGTAACGGACAGAAACCTACTCTCATATTCACTAGAATACCAATTAGTATGGACCCATCAGAATAAGTATTGCATACAGCAATGAGAATGTGGATGTTTACAAGGAAAGCTACACGGATGTACTTTGCAGTGGAAATTCTTGTGTTTCGTTAGCAAACTGTTTGCTTACATCAACGTTTAACAATTTTACTGGGAAACTATGCAGTGACAGTTAAAGAACACCAATCACTGCCCCATGTCTTCCTGTGGATATATTTGGAGTAAATATGTACCAAGTAAGGACATTTTCTAAGGGCATTTCACTCCTTACCTACTTGCAAAGGAAATCGTGAACAGCTTGTATGAATGCACGGAATAGTAACAAGTTAGTACTAATAATAGTTGTATATGTTTTCTACTACATACATTCCAGATATTTTGTATGTGTCTCACGTTCTAAGGGTGTTGTGACGTCAGAGAAGTTGATTCTCATGAAGTTTCTTAATCGACTCTTATGATTCCCAATGGGGTGGTGATTAGCACAATTTTTCCGTCACCGCATCGAATAAAAATACCTATGTTATGTAGGTATATTTTCTAGTTATAACATTGACCTCTTTATTCTAAGGGCTAGAATTCGTATATTGGCTAACCTAGAGAATCCTGCATTGAATTTTTTTTTTATTGTAACATAAAATATTGATTTTTTGAACATTGAAATAAAGAGTATTTTGTCCATATGAAAGACAAAAAGTAATGAATGTGTATTTCTTTTCATTTCCAATAGACGACAGGGTCTATCACTAGGTGCGTCTATTTGATAAGTTTCTCACGTATTCTACTAGATGGCGTTTTTAACCGACTTCGAAAAAAGGAGGAGGTTCTCAATTCGTCTGTATGTATAATATTTTTTTTTTTTTTTTATGTTTGTTCACCGATATTTCCGTCAATTATGGATGGATTTCAAAAATTTTTCGACAGTTCGACAGAGGACACTTCCGAGGTGGTCCCATTATCACCAAGTCAGAATCTGATGATGGGATCCTGGAGAAATTGAAGGCAACAACCGAAAATTGTATGCTCATATGGTGTTTTTGTTACGTAATCATATTTTACTCAGGTGTATGCTTCCGGGCGTCAACATCTGGTGCTGATGATGAAGCCACAGAACTCCTTAACGGTTAGGAGTTAAGGGACAGTACTGACATTGGTCGATATTAAACTAGGTAGTAGTATGTACTTATGCAGGGCTAATAGGGCAGGTGATTTGGTAAGTGATATGCTTGATTCTAGATCGCAAAGTCTTCACTTGACTTAAAGCAAAATTTTTCATTCCTAAGTAAAAATCTTAAGCACATTAATTAGCCTTTATTCAAGGTCACAGCAAATTAACGCAACTAAAAATAGAGAAATAAAATTATTTTTTAAAAAAAATTAAACCGACTTCAAAAAAAACACAAACGACCAAAACTAAAAAGCGATAAATAACGTAAGTAATTCTATCCTTAATACATAATTATTTAAATGTTACAATTATCACTTATTTTTGAAGTCGGTGCCAGTCAAACAAATAAATGTATATTGTCGTGTGGATTAGCCGGCCGCGCGCGTCATACAACAACAGTCTACGAGGGGCACCGACTTCAAAAATAAGTGATAATTGTAACATTTAAATAATTTATGTATTAAGGATAGAATTACTTACGTTATTTATCGCTTTTTAGTTTTGGTCGTTTGTGTTTTTTTTGAAGTCGGTTTAATTTTTTTTAAAAAATAATTACTAATAAATAAAAGTTCAGTTTATAGTTACAGTACAAGAATGATAGCCCAATAAATTAATTTAATAATGTTGAAATTGTTTCGCTTTCGTATTTAGTAAAATGTATCTCAAACTCATCTGAAAAACGTTTGTATGTGTTACACGAAATAAAAGCAATTTGTTAACTGCTTAACAATAAATAGATTAGATGTTACGGATATCCAAGAAGGTAATTTAGAGAAGTAGTATATTAAAAGTATAGAAGATAAATAAATTAGAGATGTTATTAATCGAATTCGACTGGCTCGGTGGCTCAATTGGTAGTGACCTGATAGTGATAGTTGCCTTTGGAACCAAGGGTCGTGGGTTCGATTCCCACCCGGGACAAACATTCGTGTGATGAACACTTGTGTTTGTTCCGTGTCTGGGTGTTTATATTTGTATTTAAGTATATATTTGTGGTACCTTCGTTGTTCTGATACTCATAACACAAGTGCTTATGCTACTTACTTTGGGATCGGAGCAATGTATGTGATGTTGTCTGATATTTATATATTTATTAATCTAGAGAAGATATATTCTACCAGCAGATAATTATGTGCATGAATAGGTTTGTAGGTACTCTTGATTGGTCTTGGCACATTATAAAGATAAAGAGGGATGAGGGACATGTAACGAGGCGTTTATTGAGTATGAATGGGGAAGGATATAAAGGAAGAGGAAGATCGAAAAGGGAATGGATGGACTGTGTGAGAAATGATAGGCGTGTCAAAGGTGTGAGTGGGGATGACGATTAACAGAGGAGAGTGGAAGAGAGTGGATCGACCTCCATCGTAGGTTTCAATATGATTTAATACCAGGTGAATTGTAACCAAGCGCAGACCTATCTTTAGATATATTATATAATTCTGATGTACGTGTAAATGTCATTGAACTCCTCCTAAACGGCTTTTTTTATAGTGGCTCGACATAATGGCTTCCCTACGCCTGATGGAAAGCGAAAGAGAAGCCCAAGTCGCTGTGACAACGGGCAAGTAACTGGTTTGTTTACCTGTCATTTGCCACCGCCATGCCGGCCCAACCCCCCACGAGCTCCGATTTGTAACTCCTTTTTGTGCCGTACAGTAACTCCTTTTTGTGCCGTACAATCAAACAATGGAATTCTCTGCCTGCTCATGTGTTTCCGACTTCTTATAGCATGGGATCCTTTAAACGAAGCGTGAAGAAGCATCTTGTAGGCCGGCATGGCTGTGGTGGCTGACTGGAAACTGAGGTTTCCCGCCCGCGGCCAGAGCAACTTGGGCTTCCTTTTCAGCTTTCCATCAGGCGAGAGGAAGCCACTATGCCGAGCCAATATAAAAAAAAAAATTAAATTTATTTTTCTGGGTGCGTTTGAGTGGCGCCCTGGATAGTTTAGATTCACAAATCAGCCCGGCAGATGGCGCTGCAGTCGGTAAATTCCCACGGGAACGGGGGTTAGCGGGAAAAAATAGTATTGAAACCGTGCGAAGCCGGGGCGGGTCGCTAGTAGAATATTGTACTAACATAGTTTTTAAGATTAATTGTTACTCACATTATGGACCCTGCCTGAAATAAATAATTTTTATTTTATTTTTTTTATTTATTTTATTTATTATATAAAAAATACTACGATAAGGCTATGTATGACTTTGATACTTGACCATTACAATTGAAGCCTGTTCCCAGGGTAGGTCCAAGGCAAATATGGTCACGTCCGAAGAAAGTGTTGGCCGATGATGAGTCAATGCGGCCTTGAAGTAACGGTGCGCTGTGGTGACCACACTACCGGCTTTTTGGTGTACATATTTTATAGGTCGAAAAAAAGATCATGTTATTTTTTTTGCTTTATAGTAGCTCGACATAATGGCTTGCCTACGCCTGATGGAAAGCCAAAGAGAAGCCCAAGTCGCTGTGACAACTGGCAAGTAACTGGTTAGTTACCTGTCAGTTGCCACTGCCATGCCGGCCCAACTCTAATCCCCCACGAGCTCCGAAACCCTACTCACCAGCAGAAACACGACCCGGAGGTCATTTGGCTGCGGTATTCTATAGGGTGGAGGTCCTTTCCCGGACGGGCGGCTCAATTCGAGCGAAGGTTCGCTATGCCCTACCTCTCTTGAAAAATGTATGTAAGGGTATTACAGGTACATCAAAACCTTTTCTGTCACCAAGGCGCCTAGTGTGTCGCGACCCTGGGCCGTGGGCGCGGCGGAACTTTCGCGTACGCACACGCCCTGCGCAGACGCATACCGTACCGTAATCATTATGTATGTACCTATGTATACATACATACATTCTTCCGCAAAGTCAAAACATCTTTATTTATACTTATTTTCAAAATGTTTAAAGTAGCTTTTCCAAACATAACTGTTAAAGTGACGGTTTTCATGTAACGGCTTCAGTGGGGCTATAGTATGAGCATAAATCCTGAAGCGTCGAGGACCCGAATAGTCTGGATTCGATTACCAGTCAGTGGGTTTGAGTCGTATGAAGTCCTTACTTTACTTCTTCTTCAGACACAATATAAATAGACAATTGTTTTAGAAATTATAGAGCGTAGGTATAATTCTAAAAGATTGAACAAATAAATAATGTTTTAAGCGACTTCACGGATCTTATGCGTAACATTTACGCAAGTCGACTACCATCTGGGGCCCTACTACAGAAAACAAAAACGATCGTTTGTTGAACGGATCGCGTATTTGTGCCCCATAAATCCCTCTCATTTGTCCCTCCCGTGTTCGAATATACGAACTAAAATTCGTCAACGTCGATTTTCAACAATTTAATTGATATATTAGAACACGGGAGGGACAAATGAGAGAGATAAATGGGGCAAAAATACGCGATCCGTTCAACGAGCGATCGTTTTCGTTTTCTGTAGTAGGGCCCCTGGGTAAACGGTGGGCGCTCCCGGCTGAAAAGCTGAAATCTAGAAGTCCCTTTTTTTTTTGTTTCACCAGGGAGAAATGCAGTTTACGCATACCCGCTGCCCGGGGGAGCAGACGGGTTATGTGGGACTCGCTCCGCGTCGAAAGAGAATACCCACTAAAAAACCCTGGTTTGCACCGTCATATGCGCCTTGGGCGACAGCAACGCGGGTCCTTGACTATAACGCCGCGAAGCTGCCAGTGCTGGTCTGCTATGCAGACACGGGCTGGCCCCCCCACTTGGGGCAGCCTAGAGATCAGGCCGAAAGGGCCGTCTCTCTCCTCCAAAGACAGAGTTCGTGCAATACGTGGCCGACACCCCCGTGCCGACCTCGCGGAACTCCGTCGGGAGTGCAGCCGCCGCCGCACGGTGGTTTTTTATTGTGGTTTTCTCCACTTGAGCTCGCGCTCCCTGGTCCCGACCGAAGTCGGGATAACAGGCGGTTTTTTATTGTGGTTTAACTCCACTCGGGCCGGCCAATTAAGGCAAGCCCCCTGGTGCCTTCTGCAAGGGGAAACAGGTTGCCCGGCGACCAATCCAAAATGGACCTATCCGACGACTACGAGAACCGTAGTCGACGGACCCGCCGAGCCGCGGTGATACACCGCTATCCCACGCCCTACGGCAACGTCTTTTACCGAAAAGATGTGCGGACGCATTCGTTCGGTTTCACGCAAATGCGCCCACCAAGTGTCACGTCCGGGAAAAGATTGGCCATAGGCCTAAGTCCAGTCCGATACACGTCTTCCGTCAATCGGGCAAACGCCCCGTCATTGGGGGAGACCCCCTGGCCGTAATGGCCACGTCAGAATGTGCCTAAGCACTGGCCGTGGAAGGCGTCGAACTCCACAACGACGCCAACGCTGGCCCCACCTTGGTCGAGGAGAGACGGGACCCAATCGTCTCTCCTCTAGGAAATTAGCCGCCGCGGGTAGCAACACTTCTATACTACCCAACGTTGCCCGGGGTGCGCCGGACCATCCGCTAACAATGACAGCCGCACGAGGAGGCTTCCCTTAAATAGACTCTTCCAACACCTACACAGATGGGTGGTGATTTATACTAGTCATCTGTCGCCGTACTGTCGAGAAAATTATAACGTTTAATTTAATAACAGCAAGTACTGGTTTTTCTATTTATTTTTTTAAGTTGTAGTTTTAGTTTTCAATAATTTTTATAAACATAGTTATGCTACCTACTTTTTTCTACAATTTCGTACACATCCATGGCCTACTGGCGAGATCTTAAAACGGCAGATAAAGTTCTTTCAAATAGAAAGCTTTTAACACAAAAGTAGGGTCTATGACCCGGTTTCCTAATGCGTTGTTTTCTAAATACGCATTGAAAGGCAAATGGATGGGTGGGTCTATAATCCTAATTAGTTTCCGCTTATGTCTCCTTAGTTCATTAGTAGGGTAATTACCTCAAAAGAGTGGTAATCTGAAGGGTGTTTCTCTAACTTCTTTTTAGGTCATTTATACAGAGAAATTTCTACAATGAATAGTTTATTTCGATTAATTAACTTGCAATACAGAAGATTAAGATCTTCTTATTGCAATTTTGTTTTTTCTAATAATAGAAAAAATAAATTCGAAAAAAGATTAGTGCAGTGTTGGTCCCCGACAAATATTTTAATTGAAATCGTCAAAAAAAAACGTAACATTAAAATGAGTAAAAATGCAAAAAAAAAACCAATCCTACTCCAAAATCAGCAGTAGTTCACAACCATGACATAACTATCCACCATCGGGATCCACACACAGAAGCACTAAGTGCGAATCGTGCTAAAATACCGTACGTAACCCGACGAAAAGTTGCAAAAGTATTACTTAAAGTTGAATAGGTAGCGAAGTGACTTTCACTTGAATGAGTAACATGCGTACACTTGAACCCTGATTTAATAGTTTTGTAATAACTCCGCTTATGTAACGATTAAATGAATGTACATGACATAGTTAGGTTGCTATGGAGGATTCATTGATGAATTGGTAGGTAGTGCATTTGTGAATAAGATGTTTGTTATGTGGGTCATTCTAGTATTGTGATGTTTTAAATTTCTTTTTTGGGATGTAAGGGAGCGACCCATCACCTTTTCACTCCAAGCCACCTTCACCTGCCCGTGGTGCATCCTGCTGAATAACACGAGGCTCTGGCAACTGACTGGCTCGGTGGCTCATTTGGTAGTGACCTCTGCCTTCTGAGCCGAGGGTCGTGGGTTCGATTCCCGCACAGTACAAACATTTGTGTTCATAAACATGTCTGTATGTATTGGTCTGGGTGTTTAATATGTATTTATTTACAAAAAAAAATTATCTAAGTAAGTTTATCAGTTGTCTAGTACCCATAGTACAAACTTCGGCTTAATTTGGGGCTAGGTGGCGCTGCTTGGCCCAGCGTGGCATGTCTTGGGTTATTTAACTATCACAATTGGAGGCGTAGCTAAATACCACAGGCCGATGACGGGCAGCAGCGTCACCGGAGCGAGGAGCTACGCCCTGCGATCCTCAACTCGCCAGGTTGGCGATTATGGGTAAATCCTCGTGTTTCGATAAGGTGGCGAACAACTGGAGAGGCCTACGTTCAGGAGTACATTCTTCTTCTTCTCGAGTCAATGGTACTTCACCTCAAACGGAACCCGCCCAAAACCTGGCGACTTGGAGGCCGTTATTGGTCGCCTTACAAAGGTCGACCATTGTGCACGTAGTGGGACACAGCTGCGCAAATGTGCCATGGTCTGCAGTGGTGCACCACAGTCGCATCCAGCATGCAAATTCCCGTTTAGCCCCCACTTAACCAAATTGGATCTACATCGGCCAACCCCGGATCGAAGTCGGTTAAGGGTTCTCCACACAGGCCAAGGCTCCTCCTGCCCAGGAGGCAGACCTTCAGCCGGTAATATGTAATGGGGCGGCGGGGGTGCTCTGTCCATCCAAAGGTCAATCCTTGCATCCGGAGGCTGAGCTGTAGCAGCTTTGGTCCGCCTCACGAAGCTATTCCGGCTTTTCAACCTTTCCTCAGGAGTGCATTAGGCTGTTGATTGATTGACCCAATCTCAAAGTTCGTAGAGCAGTGATGGAAAGTGTTGGGAAAACGGAAAGAATTTTTATCTGTATATTTGATCGCGCATCATGCGAAAACTGCTGCATGGAATTGAATGCGGTTTTCACCAGTGTACTGCTAGAGATCTAACTTAAAATTTAAGTACCATTTTATGGAAGTCTGTTATGTTTGGAACCCGATACAACGCCGCTGGCACAGCTAGTATTAAATATACTAGAGAGAGTGAGACCGGATGTCAAAGCTATAAAACCGCCTAATTATAAAATTAACAAAATAATTGTCGTGTAACTTTATGATACCTAATAAAGTATCATGTAATACATCCTTTGTAGGCCTCACCTCCCTTCTATTATACTTAGCCAAAGAATCAAAATTACTATGAATTATTCATTATGCTTTAAGAAGAAGTCGTTAATTGTATAGAAATATATTTCAGAACGAATTTTATTTTGGTATCGAAATTGTCCTAATCTGTAAATTACAATATGTTTTACTTCAAACATGGTTTATAGAGAGCTCTTTCCTCACAGTAAGCAGCTGCATGGATGTCCTCGGCATTGCTGATATCCATGGGCGGTGGTTACTGTATAACATTAGATAGACTGTTTGTTAATGTACCACCCATCATCATCATCCTAATGCAGTTCACTGTGGACATAGGAAGGACTCTTCAGCTGTTCACCTCTTTGGGTAAACACCTGAAAGCTTTACCCATTATCGACCACCGAATCAAACGTCTACCACCAATCGCAATGAAAAAGAAAAAAAAATTAAACACAATAAGACTGACATTACACCTATACTCAAAACTCCATTCACAATAAAAATAATAAAGTTATTGCTAATATAAGTATATATTCTCTACTAACGTTGTTATAAGGGTCAATGTGATGCGACAAAAATACGCCCAAATCGTATCATAAGGTCGAAATTCGGTGACAGAAAGCCTACTAAGCCTTTCCAGTTTTGTATCGACCTCGAAATGCGGAGAATTAAAAAAATAGCTACATATAAAATTAGGAGGCGTTCATTCGAGAGCGAGCAATGCATTTCACTTTTTATTTAAAATTATGAAAATATTACATTAAACATTAAAAAATGCATCACTTTCTACTTACACGCGACTTCATCAAAACGACGCTTTTAAAAATAAGAGTGTGCTCAATAATTGGTCGTAAACGTTATTTGGTTATTAAAAATTAGAGGCAGCTTGCTTATAAGTGACCCAGTGATACGCCCCACTCGCAAATTAAACAGAGGACCCCGAAATTTCTTGCAAGAATCCAAATTACTGCCGCCACCTTATTCCAGAGACAACATACTCATAACATAACCGGTTACGACGACTATTTTCACCCAACGTTTGTATAGGCGCGAAAATTCAAACAATCACACTTTTTCTTTCGTTTCATTTGCGCTAACATCACAAAATGCCTGTGCGTATTGGATGTTGTAAGTAAACGCTTTCTCACAACAAATATTTGTTTTTCTACTTATCCTTACGGCCGAACTTATGGCATATCAGTTAGTTAGCGACGTCAAACGACAGCGTACGTTACGTCACTCGCGAAAAGCTGGTGGGGGTCCGAAGGATAAAATCCATCAGTTTTTTGGGAAAAAATCATAAGCCACCAAGCGTTGGTTGGAGTGTGAACATCTTGCAATGAAAATGTTGGGACACATCGTAGTACTTGCCTTGTTGGCAACAGTGAACTGTGGACCAGTGCAAGACAGTGGGATTGCTGAAAATTTTGTGGGTGCAGTGTCGGAATGCATTGACAATGATACCTCGCTGTGCCTTAAGGTGATTACAATGGATTTACAGTGCTAACAGTGAAGTGATGTGAAATCGGAAACGCGGAAACCAAAGCCCATTTGTTTTGACAGAAATTTTATTGACGCTTGCGTCAATTGTGTGCCTATTATTCAGAAATTAGTGTTAACTTGTGAATTGCTCTTTTATAATGGTGGAAATTTTGATGAATACGTCTAAAGTGAATTTACATAACGGTCATCATTAAAACTTTTGAATGTTCATTTCTATTACAGTAAATGAATAATTAAATTTTGCTGAAATGAAAAGAAATATTCGAAGCATTGAAATTTGAGTTCAAACATACATTTCTTGAAATTTAACACAAATAGCTTGAAATCAAAAAATAGATAAAGATGTGATGTTCTCAATTATATGAGATAGATAGTATCGTATAGATAGTATAAGCTAATAGTATCTTCCAATAAACTTAGCAAATATGTTAAAATTTAAGGGCATTTATCACAATATTAATAGGCAATAATCTAAAATCAAACCCTATACCCTAGTGTCAAAATTGAAATCGTATTCTTGTATTACAGGAAAAAGCTTTCAAACTAACCGAACGCTTGGCTATCACCAAAGATGTTAGCATCTTTGACGGTATGAGTCTCATCAACACTGGTTCAGCCCGTTCAGCCCGAAGCTACGAACCTTTGGCTGAAGACCCGAAGACCAGGGAGACCCAACTGGAGGAGAGAATCGCCAACAACGTAGCTGATTTCTTAGACAACCACGTACTGCAGTTACGTCTGTCTGAACAATCTGATAACGAGTCCCGGGATTTGGATGAGGAAGGTAAAAATTAAATGATTCCTGCTTTCTTTAATAAGATCTTAATCTTTGATACTCTTAGCAATCTAAATTAAACAAGCAATATAACTTAGGATGACAATGACTATGTGCAAATCGTTGGATGTTATGAGAAAAAAGTTAGAGAAACTAACAACTCGAATGAAATAAAGCAGAACCTCTTTAACTGCTTTATTTGCTTGGACTAAAACGTTCAAGACATGAGAGCAAATATTTTCATAAATCTCCATCAACATATTGTCGACATAACAAGAATGGAAAAAAGTTTTAAACCCGTTCAGTTTTGCTCTGAAGTAACAGATCGTAGTCTCAGACCATTAGTTACGCTAAATACAACTCTTTTGAAGAATAGATTTTCCAAAGAATAGTCCAAAACGCCGACAATAGGACATCCTAAAGAAAGAATCTATTTACATTTCAAATAACCATCAATCACTGAAGACATGTACAGAAACGTGGTTATGAAACGGTAGATTAGTTTATCTTAATTCGTCGGTTGTATATTAACAAGTTAAATTGTAATAAAGCGGCTGGTATCTTGCCTCTGATCAGATAGCGGCAGTTTTCGGCACGAGTACAAGTTTTTGCAAGTAAAAGACTTTCTCTGACAAATTATGATGTTTTTATGGTCCGTGCGTGGCATAATAAGACGGATGTCCTTTGCCGCCCATACAAGTATAATGTATTTTTAAATCTGTTGCTTCTGAGAAAAGTACAACTTTCCGCACGTATAATTTTGGCTGCTATCATTCCAGCATCTTCCAAGTATTTCATGCAATATTCATGGGTTTTTACGTAATGATGCAAGAGTATTGCATTATTTTACAGAAAAAAGGTCTGTCTATCCTATTTCAATTACTTAACCCTAGAGTGGGCGCGCCTTTTTGTGTAACGTCAGTGGGCGCGTGGTGAGCATTTTGCCGCCGCTTTTCTTTGACAATTTTAAGTAGAAATACAACAATAAAATAATTTTATTTTCTTATGATTTCAATAATACACAAATGAGTAATGATAAATCAATATATTTATTAAACTCTGCTTTAGATACTTTGATTTACAAAAGGTTTAAGGAAACGTAACATTTTAATTGGCATTTTTTTACTTATCTTACATAATTAATTATTTCTCTGATCTATATTCATCATTATAGATTGCATTGCATCTGCGCGTCATTCTCCCAATAGAATACTCTTCATTCATGTGGTCTTCGACGTCTCCATGGAGTGGACGTGGAGACAGTTCAGTCAGAATCAGATCCTTGTCAGAATCATCTGCAGATTGTTCTGTAGCAGTGTTATTTTCACTATAATAACAAGATTAATCACTTTCTGACACACTCTCCTGTATAAGCTGTGCACTTGCACATTCAAATTTAGTCATTTCTTCTATTCCTCGTCGTCGTACTCGTACCTTATAAAATCGTCCATTTTGTCATTAATTTTCGTTATAATCAATAGATACTTTTAAATCCTGAAAATAATCGTTTTTATTTAGTATTCACAATAAATGCAGCATAAAATATGGTCTCTATTTCAACTTTACAAAAAATACATGATATATTTTTTACTTACGCGAGTGGGCGCGCGGTGAGCAATTTGCCGCCCTCCGACACCTGATGGTAGAAAACTTCTCCTCAAGCGGACCCCCGCGCACTGTTGACGTCCTGCTTTTCGGCACGCATTGAAAATAAAAGGAGGGCCAGCTACTGAAAAGCGCAAGACTAACAGGCAAATGTTTTTGGAATTATCAACGTTTTTTTAGCGCGGGCGGCAAAATGCTCATAGCGCGCCCACTCTAGGGTTAAGGAGCTCTTTAGACTGAGTCTATACTTCCTTCGAATGCCTTTGATGTGATGTGGTAAGTTGCCATGAAATGATTTTGGAACCTTCCCCTAAGTTCTAGTATCATGGCAATCAAAACCAAAGCAAGTGTCAAAGTAATACACCCAGAGAAAATAGAAACTCAAACTTTGGTGATGTCATTGTTTGCTCTATAAGGTATCGTAATGTATTGAAGGTACCATAATACCATAATAATATTTACAAAAGAAGAACAGCCACAAATTTTAGTATGAAGTAATTTTTGAAACCAGCCAACGGTCTTTAAACCAATTTTTCTCCACACTAAGCAAATCCTTTCTTCCTCAGCTCGTGGCAAGAAGAAAAAGAAGATCAAGCAGCTCCTGCCCCTCCTCCTGCTCTTGAAGCTCAAGTTGGCCGCCCTCATCCCCCTCTTCCTTGGCATCATCGCCTTCGTCGCTGTCAAGGCCGTCTTCCTCGGCAAGATCGCCTTCGCCATGAACGCCGTCAACCTTGTCAGGAAACTGTTCAACAAAGGCGGCTCCTCAGGCCACTCTAGCATCAGCTACGCCCCCGCTCATCATCATGAGGAGCACCCAGGCTACAACTACGAACCAGCTCAGGGCTGGAGCAGACAAGCCTCTGACGCCCAGTCTTTAGCCTATGGCGGTCAGTTGTGATATGTATCTGATTTGAGAGTGTGATTGTATTTATTGTATGACGTGTGAATATTTATTTGATGTCTGATTTTGCCATTTACGAGTACCTCAGTATTTATAAAATAAAGTAATTAATTTATTATTTTTGTAGTATTTTCTTTATTGATCACCATTACACCTATTCTTCTCAAGCAAGAATCCTTATCAAGATCCTTTATAACCAGGATTAAACGGCCATTTACATGACGCAAAACAGGCGATGTACGCTTTACCCCCAGGCTGCCTGGGTCTTTACACTAAACGGTTCAAATATACGGAATTTAAGAACTCACCTGCCCGTGGTGCATCCTTATGAATAACAAACGAGGCGCTAGCAACCGACTGGTGGCGCCATAACCATCACAATTGAAGTTGTAGATAAATACCACAAACCGATGACGGGCAGCATCGTCACCCGAGCGAGAAGCTACGGTCTGCGATCGACAATCCTTGTAGTAGACTGCAATAGGCTGTAATAATAGAAAATTAGTGACATTTTCTATTATTAACCAACCATTTCTATTATTAATGAAACCAACAAATATATGTATTTTAAAAAGCTAAGTAGTGTCCAGACACTACTCTCACCAGTGAAAGAGCTACGAGTATTATGGCCAATGGTATAGGCCTCTTAATATTTTACGCACAAGGCGTTTTCATTTACATCGGAATATCTTGAAGTACTAGCAGAGTATGGTCTTATACCAAGCATTGTTAAAGCCACACATGCTAAATCCTGTATAGACCATATCTTCGTCCCAGCTACTTGTACTGCAGAATCTGTCATCTGTTCTGCTGATCTAACTGATCACGATATAACTATGGTCGGGATTGCACAGTCGAGTAAAAAGTCCCAATCTAAGAAGCCTCTTCGCTCTAAAGTGAAAATTGACTCCGAATCAATTGCACTGGATTTGAGGAAGGTCGATTGGGCTACAATCTTGAGCAATGGTTCTCTTGACGAAGTTGTAAAAAGTTTTACGGACACTTTGGCGACCACAATATCTAATCATTCCAAAACTATTGTAATAAATCGCTCTAAAATTGCTCTCAATCCCTGGATGACGCCTGGGCTGATCAGGTGTTCTAAACACCGTGACAAATTGCATTCTGATCTTCGCAAAGACTCCGATAATTCTTTCAAAAAGCTTGTCTATACCAGATACCGTAATTTTTACATCAGTCTGATACGTAAACTTAAGTTCGAACACTACAATAGAGAAGTAAATGACAATAAATCAGACCCAAAAAAGCTCTGGCAGACAATTAATAAGATTGGTGGTAGAGAAAGTAACATAGTTAGCAGCGATAGACTTCTTGGTACTAAATCCTCCCAAACAGAATCTCTTGACTACTGTAACTCCTATTTTGCGACGATAGGTAACAAGCTAGCTAATGACATTCTGCTGAAGTTGAATGAAACTCAGGAGTCACTTGCTCAGAGGGTCAATACTCCTGATCCTCCATTAGGTTCGTTCTTTATGACTCCTACAGATCCTCAGGAAGTTCTTAGCCTAATTCGCTCTCTTGACTCTTGTCGTGCACCAGGGGGGGATGGCATCACTAATCAATTGATTAAAGCTATAGCAAATGATATTGCCGAACCCCTAGCACTTATTTTTAATCTGAGTATGTCCTCAGGTGCCTTTCCAAGTGACTGGAAGGTGGCTGCGGTCATTCCCATACATAAGGGTGGTAGGAAGGATGACCCGTGCAATTACCGACCAATATCACTGCTCGGTGTTTTTTCCAAGCTTCTCGAGCGCATAGTGAACAAACGGTTAATTAGATACCTTGAAGATAATAATGCGCTCTCTGATCGCCAGTTTGGATTTCGACAAGGCAAATCCACTGAACAGGCTGTGACTCTTCTCACAGATACGGTCGTATCTCACCTTGATCAGGGTCGATGCTGTGTCGGTGTTTTCCTTGACCTGGCTAAAGCGTTTGACACTGTATCGATCCCTGTTTTATTAAACAAATTATCCACTTTTGGAATTCGAGGGTCAGCGCTAAGTTGGTTCTCGAGTTATTTGTCGAGAAGAGGGCAACAAATCAAAATTGGTGATCACTTAAGCAGTGTTAAGTCTGTAGACTTTGGAGTACCTCAGGGAAGCATTCTGGGTCCCACTCTATTTATCACGTATCTAAATGACGTAATATGTACGGAAATCCAAAATGGTGAAATTATTTGTTACGCCGATGACACAGCCATAATATTCCACGCAGGTTCATGGCCTGAGGTAAAGCGCTTGGCAACCATTGGATTACAGAGGATTCAAACCTGGCTAAATCATAACATCCTTACCCTTAACGCCACCAAAACACAATTCTTGTGCTTTCACAAGACCGCAGCCTCCAAACCTCCCGCGTCCATCTTGGATAATCTTAAGGTCCATAATGAATACTGTAGGACTTCTTCACCCAACCCTTGTCACCTTGCCTGCGACTGCAGTTCGATTAAACGAACTGAGGCGCTGAAATACCTGGGTGTCACAATCGATGAGAATCTGAATTTTAAAAAACATATAGCGTTAACATCCGCTAGGGTCCGAAAGCTCATACATGTGATGAAAACCTTGAGGGTAAACACTGATGGCAGTATCTTGAAAACGGTCTATCTGGCTCTGTGTCAGTCTATAATCAATTATTGTATTCTGGTATGGGGGGGTATAGCCTCTTCCACACTAATGGTTCTTGAGAGGGCGCAGAGAGCAGTATTAAAGACAGCGCTGGGTAGGCCCAGGCGTTATTCGACAGAAAAAGTTTACAGGGAAGCACAAGTGTTAAGCGTCCGAGGGATGTTCTTACTACGAGCCACTTTATTTATGCACAAACAGACACTGAAACTACAGAATTTTAACAGTTTACCCCGAAAAAGAATATTTGGACTTCCTACAAGTAAGGTCAATACGTCTTTTGCTCAACGTTTTAGGGTATTTCTCTTTTCTCGTATCTATAATAGACTTGTGAACATAAGCAATATACGACATTGCCCACCTCACGAAGCCAAAAAGAGGCTACAAACCCTTTTATTGACCTGGGATTATAGACAGTTAGAGGAAATTCTTAAGGTCAAGAAATAGGCTGCCATAGGTAGTGAGCGGCAGCGACTCCGATCCCTGTCGTTCGATCCCAAGAGCATATTCGTAGGGCTACCATAACCTATACACTTCAAACACACATTCACTCACACTCACACATGCACACTCTCACACACACTCACACATGCACACTCTCACACACACTCACACATGCACACTCTCACACACAGACACACACTAACATGACACAATATACCGTAGGTGCAAGAAGTATTGTTTAAAATTATTTTCATTTTTATTTATTAGCTTCTATTCTCTTTTCCATGTTAAACTATAATGTGTCCAGCAGACCAATGTGAAATATGTATCTGTATACCTGACTCCCACGAGACAGGCGCTGCCTAGTGTGGGAGACAGTGAAAACCTTTTTTGAAAAACAATTTTCATGGTTAATAAACGTTATTTTATTTTTATTTTATTTTTTACATGATAATTATGGGTATCTTTGAGACCTGACGTCTACTTTAATGAGCCAGCAGTGTGGATAATATGTTAATTGCCTTTCCAATGTCTATTTAGTTGTTTTACTGAGCTAAGTATTTTGAAGATCGTTAAATGTTAATTATTTTCACGTTTGTTACGTAAACATATAACTTGCATAGTAAGGATGTGTATGTAACTCAGTAGGGTTAAAGAATACTTTTGAGTGCCCTGCCTAAAGGCATTTTGAACAGCCTGTGTGCAAAAGAGTGCATGTCTCTGTGCGCTGGCAGAAAAGAATACAAATCACGGTCCATTCTTTTCTGTGGACCGTGTCGTTTACAACAAAATCTCTGAAATCTACAATTTTTGATACATTTTATCTACCCGTGCATGGTCTCACAGATCGACAATTTGGAAGCTCCTGCTTTTAAGCGTGAAATGAGATAAATAATTTAGACTTTAGATTAAAATTTATCGGTTCCACAGACCAAGCCTAAGACTGGAACTTAAAAAATACATTCGGAGTTATAAAGTTCAGCTAATTGATAATGTACTTAATTGCACAGTGATATAGTAATTGCATTGACTTGTGCTTTTAAAAGCGTCTTGAAGTACTTAAAACGTAGTCCAAGAAATCCTCGAAGATGATAAATCTCCCAAAATTCTAGTTCTCATGTCGGTATTCTGACACTTTACTCTTAGGAATGGATCGCGGTGCGCTCATTCAGCGCATCACGTGTCTCGTCAATCCTTTTTCCATTGTAAAGTGCTGGGAATCCGTCCAACGCGTCTTCTTACACGAGGCCTTACGGGAGTGAGTGGGACTTAAAATATGTGGTTGTTAGATTGACCCATGTCCCATGTCATCTCACGACGCCGTAGAAGACGCTTAATGGTAAATCAGGAAACAATGTTTACCAGAGTACAAATAAAACCTACAGTGGTCACCAACCCGCCTGTATAGCATGGTGGCTAAGGCAAATACTCCCCAAATGACATTTGTCATTGGGGGAGGCATTTTTCTAGCAGCGTTTGTAGGCTGATGATGGGGATGTAAGGGAGCAGCCTATCATCTTTTCACTCCAAGCCAACCTCACCTGCCCGTGGTGCATCCTGCCGAATAACAAACGAGGCGCTGGCAACCGACTGGTGGCGGTATAACCATCACAATTGAAGGCGTAGCTAAATATTAAAGATCGGTGACGGGCAGCAGCGTCACCGGAGCTAGAAGCTACGCCCTGCGATCGCCAACCCGCCTGCCCAGCGTGGCGATTATGGGTATATCCTCCAGATGTTTGCTCTAAGTGGCGAACAACTGGAGAGGCCTAGGTCCAGCAGTGGACTGTAATAGGCTGATGATGATGATGATGATGAAAGTATATGAAGCTTATTGGTAAGAGTTAGGCCAATCGGATAATGAACTTAATATAGCTTACTATTTTTGCTCATGCTGATATTATTCTAAACTACCCACTTGCCATAAATTACGTCAATAAAGACGAAATTCAATAAAGGTTTGGCGACATACATTATGTCAATTTCAATAAAAGCTTTGAAAGAACAGTCTCGAACGACAAAACAGACAGCAGAAACTGAACAAAGCTTAAGTCATTAAGATATTACAATCTTAAACGGTAATAGCTGTCAAATGCCTATAGTTCATAATGAAGTATGTCGTAACATTACTAAAGAAAGCGTGAAGACTTACTCCTGTGCTAATGAGCTCTTAATATTATATGTACATAATTATAACTATATCAGTTTTTAAAAACTTTTCTTTGTTCAATGAAAATAGTTAATAAATTAATTAGGTTCCGAAGCAGACTATTTTAAGATAAGTGGTCAAAAACATTGTGTTAAACATAGTTAATAAATACAATTAACTAAAATTTCAATTCATTAATGCTTACAACATAAACGTGTCACAAATAAAAGAAAAGCAAGAATGAACGGTGAAGAAAATTAATATTAATGAATAAAATAAGTTGTACGGTCACTATGGCATAGTGTCGTCAGTTTCTACAAGGCATATATCGCTTTAAAATGTTAATTCGGCGAAACGGTTTAGTGGGGGAAATTTAGATAAAAAACTGTTACCAATCAAGTTGGCATCATAGTTTCAACGGCCTCTGTGTGTTAAAGTTTCAAGATGAAGCTGATCGGATTGTTGCTGAGCGTTGCCGTCTTGGCCAGAGGAGTCCCGGTCACACAAAACGATTCTGTGTTGCGTTTAGTGGCGAGCAATTTTGTGGAATGCGCTAACAGTGATTTTAGTTTGTGCCTGAAGGTACGTCCAGTGTTTGGCTTGGAGTAAGTTCCGAGTGCAGTGATAACAGTGATATAACGTGATATGTATCTGTGGCGTGATGCGAATGTGAACTCACTCCAAGTAACGCAAATCATTATGATTCAGCGGAAAGCAAAAGTGAACCGATATTCGGATTGCAATTTTGAACGGTCGTAATTGATTTTGAATGTAAATAAGTGGTCGGAAACCTGTTGATGAATCTATAAGTCTAGAATTATTCAATGTTTTGGATTGCTAAGTTGTGAATGAAAACAAAAGTCGAGTGGAACTTGTTTCAATCGAAGCTAAGCTAGTATTGAAACAAATATTAATATTAGCATTCTAGATGATAGGTGTAATTAATTGAGACAGGTGTTCTATTTATATCGTGACTGTTCAAAACAATACATTGTTTACGTATTTTGAAGAACATACAATTAAGAGCCTTGCTAGTTTTGAACTAAAGTTTTATAATAATGATGTTTGCAATTATCACATAATTATCAGAGATATTATCTTAGGAAATAAATTCCTACATAAAGCTTTGATCAATTTATTTTGGTATTTAGTTTACGAATAATATTATCCCAAAAATGAGGCATAAAAACAAATAAAAATATTAATGACATTATGTCATTGATTTTTTACTTAAAACAAAAGGTTTAAATATGTTTTAGCTGCAAAAATACGACAGCCATTATATTTCTCAAAGTTTCTCACGTAATTATTTATAAAATTATTTTTCTTAAAAATTCTAAGAGAAATATTTGAAAAATGAATTAAATATATCTTCTCAATATTTTTTTGTACACAAAATCCTCAAAATATTGCGATACTCAATATCAATACAATAAGTTTCACATCAGAGGCATTAAAACATTTTTTCTTTCACAGGAGCATGTATTACGCGCAACCGAAAGGCTTGGAACCGTTCGCAAGCTGAAACTTTCCGACAGCGTCACGATCCTCAACAGCAGCCCACAAGAGGCCAGGTCCTTGGACTCCCTGCCAGCAGAGCCCGAAGAGAGGAACAAGGCAGTTACAGATAGACTATGGGCGAAGGCATCAGATCTGCTGTCGAGGTCTGAGTTGGAATTGAGCTTGGCTGGAGGCGAAGATGAAGACGAATCTAGGGCTTTGTCTGATGAAGGTAATTTACACGTTCAATGATCATCATCACCAGCAGTCCACTGCTGGACATAGGCCTCTACAGTTGTTTGCCACTTTAGGCTAACACCTGGAGGTTATACTTTTGTCACGCTAGGCAAGCGGGTTGGCGACTTGGCGATCGCAGGGCGTAGCTCCTTACTTCAATGACAATGCTACCACCGGCCTGAGGCATCAACGGCCTGAGGCATTTAGCTACACCTACAATCGTGATAGTTAGACCGCCACCAGTCGGTTGTCAGAGCCTCGTTTGTTATTCAGCAGGATGCACCACGGGCAGGTGAGAGTGGCTTGGAGCGAGATAATAGGTCGCTCCCTTACATCATATTTACACGTTACAGAATTGTTATACCATTAGTTAAGTTAACAATTAGTGATAATTCTATAAGCTAAGTCAAAAACATTCGAACTAGAACATTGCCCTGAAGTACAGTTTCCTTAACCGGTTTTTTAGAGACGGGATTAGACACAACATATCAAGTTTAGAGTTATTCGATGTTTTAGAAAACGATGCGTAGACGCATTCCATTGCGATGGCATTATTTTGTAAAAGCATGATTTGTACCTATGTTTATTGAGCAAAAGTTAAATTTAAAATTATATGACAGATGTAAAGGATGCCTTGCCTTGTTGACAATGTGCATACATGTAAGTTATTCAGTGGCCGGTGAAGACCCAAGAGCTTAATTTTAAGTCGGGTAAATTTTATCAGCAAGACTGATTTTGAACCCAAAATAATAGAAAATAGAAGTGTTCCAAATCTGCATTTCAATAGTTACAAAAATAACTTTTCTAAACTGCCTTATATAAAAAAATTCTGGGAACGCTTCCAGTTAGAGCCTTCTGGTACACATATAGTCTAGTGTGAGACCAGTATTTTGTGTGCATTGTTTAGCTCATCTGAAATTGTTATTTTCATCAAAAATGTAGAAACAACCGAGCGTGACTATTTAGGATGCGCTGCTGCGTCGGAATTCTATACATGCCCATTATTGTAATAAAAATATGGCAGCTATTTTTGGTTGTTTTAAAAGTAACTGTTATTTTAGCACAATTTTGTTAAGTTATTTGGCACGGATTTGTAAAAAACATTATAATGCGTACCGATGTGTCACGGTAGGCGGTTTGGCTGTTTAACACCACGCCTGAAACCCAGCAAAAAAGAAATTATTCTAGTGAAGTTATTTATTAGGGTTTATGTACCACAACTGCTACTATCTCTAAGTGCAGAATTGCAAGCGCAGTTTGGACAAGTGATTATAAATATAATTAACTGTCACTATTTTACGCTGGTATACCCTGTAACTGAGTTACGCCCACAGTGGCTGTGCAATAATTAGGTATCCAAACATCACACAGTAATAAGTAATGTACTATCGGTTTCATCATTCTCTTCATTCTATTGGACGATAGCTTAACCTGGAGAGTGATAGGGTCGATTATTATTAACGCCAATTATAACGCCTGACTCCAGGCGGGTATTAAGTATTTTCGGGACGTCTCTGTCTTCATCAAACCTAATAAGCATCAAATTTGGTAACAATACAAGCAATAACAACATCTTATAGTTTCCTAAAGCATAAACGAGCATGAAGTTGAAACTCAAAATAATAGATATTCTTGATGATAGAGACAGATGTTCTTTAATGAAAACATATACAGAAAAAAGTATTACAGACAGCTTGCAGTACAATATAGACGGTCTTATCGCTATAAAGCAATTTCTTCTCGACAACCATCATTAGAAGAAGTGATTTCACCAACACCAATTTGAACCAATTTGTTTTATTACAGTGGAAGAAGGCCGCAAAAAGAAAAAGAAGGAAGTCAAGAAGAAGCTGAAGATGCTGATCCCATTAGTTATTCTCGCCAAAGCTAAAGCTATTGCCCTCGTCGTTTTCTCCATAGTCCTGATCGCTGTCTCTATAGCTAAGCTCGCCTTCCTGGCCAAGATTGCGTTCCTCTACAAAGCGATCACGACTGTCAAGCAACTGCTATCCAAGAAGCACCAGCACGAAGAAGTTGAGCACGGATGGGCTCCACCGGTTGAAGAGCACGGCCATGGATGGGAATCATCCGGCTGGTCCAGATCTAAGAAGGATGCCAGCAACTTGGCATACGCTGCTTATAGGAAGTAGATTCTGTTAACCCTTTCCGGAATACTCAACAATAAGATGCCAAAATCTTTGTGTCCCGGAAAGTGTTAAGTCCTGCTTGAAAGTTATTTCATTTAAATTGAAAGCAAAGAGGCCAGTTAAATTATTTATTTATTAATTATTTATTTGAGTGCGAGTCTGTGTGTGTATTGTTTTGTTTGCTCTTTTTATCTTCTTTTCGGTCATTTTACTTGAACATTTTATGGTGTTTTCATTCGTTTCTTGCTAATTTGACTGAAAAGGAATCTATACTTTATTTCATTAGTTTTGTTCCAACAGATTTTTTTTTGTATTTATGTCTTTATATCTCATATTTCTTATACTTAGATATTATTACGTATATATTATTATTGATTATTACTATATCTTACAGTATTTCAAATTATTATTTTCTTGTCGTTACTCATGTCATTACAATAATCATTACGGTTATTTTTTATTATAAGTAATATGTGAATATAAAATGTATATATTTGTTTATATTATGTATTTTTTGTATGTTTATCTTGTAAAATATATTTATTGTGGTTATCTTCTTCACACAAGTATTGTATGTATTAACTTTGTCTTGAAATGCCAAATATATCTTAGCTTAGTGATTTAGTAATAGAATTATAATCTCTCAAATGTATGATGATGTATGTGTGTATGTAAATTCTTGATTGTTATTTATTTTATATATTTATAAAAACTTTATTTTTATAAATTTATTAGTAATTATTTATGATCTCCATATTTATTCTTATTTTTTTTATTAGTTTGTTACTTTCAGTATCGTGTATCACGAAGAGTATCCATGTTATTTTTAGCGATTTTGTTTGTGTGAATGTGATTTATTTATTTATTACGTACAGTTTAGCCATAAAATAAACCAAATGCATGAACATTTCATTGATTTTATTATTTTCCTTTTTTCCCTGCATGCACGACTGAATCGTTGGGCAAACCACATCTTACCTTAGTTATATTTCAAATAGAATACAAAAAATTTATCATAAAATTTTTGTATTAACTAAAGGCCAATCAAAAGAAAATTTACAACTTTTGTCACCAACACGACATCTCAAAAGTTAAAGTCCTATTGGGCTCTTTAATCAACTGCTTCCGCATCAAACTTATCCCGAGGATTGAGTTGACTATATCTATCTTAACTAATATTATAAAGCTGAAGAGTTTGTTTGTTTGTTTGTTTGTTTGTTTGAACGCGCTAATCTCAGGAACTACTGGTCCGATTTGAAAAATTCTTTTTGTGTTGAATAGACCATTTATTGAGGAAGGCTTTAGGCTATATAACACCACGTTGCAACTATTAGGAGCGAAGAAATAATGGAAAATGTAAAAAAAAAACGGGGAAAAAATTACTATTCCACGCGGACGAAGTCGCGAGCACAGCTAGTCATTGATATAATTACTTCTTCATTTAAAAGCTATATTCATGTTCGTGACTAGGTAGGTATACAAATTATAAAATGTATCTCTTTGAGATCAGTCGCCCTATTATAGGTCTAACATATTTCGCGGCATAAGTAATAACCTCAGATGACTAAAGAGCTGAGAGATCACAATGTTAACAAATTGAATTTACTTAGCCAAAGCCTATAAATTTATTAATAGATTTTTTGAGCTATCATAAACTTTGTTTGTTGCTCCATTACCACTAAGAACAACCTTTCATATTCAACATAGCGCACCACCAGTGCATTAAAGGAGTATGTCCACATGTGCGATTTTTTTTTTATTTTATTAAACGATAGAAAAAGTTCTAATACATGTCCCCTATTTTTTTCGTATTTTTATCTGTAATAGCCATGAAAATATATTAAAAAAATTAAAAAGCTACTTCAACATGAAACACAATATTTGACTACCAAAAAACACGTACATAGAATTACTACTCACATATTTTGTTAGAGTCCCTAGCAATAAGCGCGTGAATGCGATCCCGCCTTTTTTGCTCGAGGCATTGAAGAAGGTTTGTTGGAGCAAGTTACTTACTCCTTTAATGCACTACATATTTTCAGAAGAATTTTTCGTAACTTCACATAAGTAAAGAATGTTAAATATTGTCTTATGCGTAAGTGCATTCACTTATCATTGATTTCATAAATTATATTTTAAGTGAATTACTCCTTTAATGCAAGTACCCTACTTTCGTCACCGAAATTCTTAATTAGACGTACAGCAAATGTTTATCACAAATGTTCAGTGTATTTCCAGTTAGTGACCGCATAGTTTTAATAAAATTAATAGAAAATTAACAAAGGCAAGGCGAATGCTTAATTTAATTGATGGTGTTTGTATGGTTATATGAAAAATGATGGCGATAAGTACTTCAGACTTTATTTTATTTACAAATACCATACTCAGGCTTGCCAGCTGCCTTAACAAACTGGTTTTCGGAGCGAGTACGGCACCATAGATCACATCCGCTCATTGTGGCAGATTATTCAGAAGACAGAAGAGTATAATCAGCCCCTTTGTCTTGTATTCGTGGACTATGAGAAAGGCTTTGACTTGGTTGAAATCTGGTTTGATCTGGAGTCCCTGCAGCAATGTCAAGTAGATTGGCGATACATCCTAGAGCTGAGATGTCTCTTTAAAGCCGCCACCATGTCCATCCAAGTACAGAGTCAGCAAACAAGGCCTGTATCGTTGCATTGAGGAGTGAGAAAAAGGGATGTCATTTCCCCAAAGTTGTTCATTAATGAAATGAAAGATATGTTCATGACACTGAACTGGAAAGGACGTGGCATCAACATAAATAGCGAATACATCTCTCACTTGCGATTTGCAGACGTCATCGTCATAATGGAAGAAGCGCTGCAGAACTTAAAACAGATGCTGAATGAACTGGCTGCTTCCTCTGTGCGCATCGGCCTACGGACGAACTTGGACAGAACCAAGGTCATGTTCAATGAACATGTTCTACTGGAACCGATTGCAAGTACACAGCGCTATTGTACAAAAATATTCGGGCAGACATTGCAGTTAGGTGGAAACAACTTTGAGGACGAGGTGAATAGGAGTATTCAGCTAGGCTGTGCAGCGTTTGGGAAACTTCGTCGAGCCTTCACATCGTCGATCCTACAGTGCCTAAAGACGAAAGTCTTCAATCAGTGCGTTCTACCGATTATGACATACGGAGCCGAATTAAAGGTCGCTCATTAAAGCCACAAATAAAAGGTCGCTCAGCGAGCTATGGAAAGGACTATGCTCGGCGCCTCTCTGCGGGATCGAATCCGAAATGAGGTGATCCGGCAGAGAACCAAAGGCAGTGGCCAGGCCACGTCGGCCGCAGAATCGATAACCGTTGGGGTGAACGAATTCTGGAATAGAGATCGCGTCTCGGCAAACGTAGTGTAGGACGCCTTCAGGCCAGGTGGAATGACTATATGCGCAGGACGGCTGGCAAGTGCTGGATGCGAGAAGCCCAGGATCGATCAAAGTGGCTAACATTTGAAGAGGCCTATGTCCAGCAGTGGACTGACATATTCAGAGTATTGTCTCGTTGTTCTTATGTAGAATTCCGTACCCAAAGGGTAAAAACGGGACCCTATTACCTTACCTTAGTAATAGGGTCCCGTCTTAACTTCACCGTCTGTCTGCCTGTCTGTTTGCTTGTCAGTTGCCAGGTTAGATAGCTAAAATTATAAAAGATTATGCATGTCTATATTAATTTAGATACACAAAATTTCATAATAGTTATTTCATAAAATATTTAAGAACTATAATACATTTATTGCTTTATTTGATTATGTAACTGAGACATAACTTCATATGAATTATATTGGTAGCTTCGACGATTTGTAACTGTTTTTTTTAAACCTATACAAATAAAGATTATTTTGACTTTGTTCTTCATGTGCCTTATGTGTACACCTATCAAACATTAGCTTACATTGAACATTTACACAATACTATAAAATATAAAACTTACCTATATAAAGCATTGTGTGATTCAAATGCTACTATGAAAGTTATTACCAAAATTTGGTTCCCCGTAATGATTCCCAGGGTGATGAAGATGATGATTACTGATTTTTATACCAAGTACATTTATTGTAGAATGTGATTATGTGACTTTGAGATATTATTTAATTTGTATTAATGCCATACACACATATACGTAACACTTACCATAGATTTAATTAATGTTGTGTTTGTACAATCGGTTACTAGTATTTTGATTGTTTAACGATGAAAATTATTTTTATGACACTTGTCATTCGTTTTTGATACCTTATTATATGTAATAATCTGTTATTATACAATATTATCTACGGTGTATTACATTGGTACGAAGTTTATTAAGCTCAACACGTTTCATAGTTTTGACTTCAAAAGTTTTTATAAAGTACCAAGTATTGCTTGTATTCATTTTGTATTTTAATTATGTAATGTACCAATGATATGTTCTAAAGATTTAACGTACCTATCGAATGTTTACTTAAATAAAATAAGAATGGCAAGATGTTGCACAAGAGTTATCAATAGTCGATATTTCCTTTGAAAATATCGGGAGAAAGGTCCTACACTGCGTTGTATAGGTACAATTTGGTATTTTTTTACCTTTATAGGCGTGAAATGGTGTTAAGAAGAATAGATTTTGTTAATTTTTAATACAATTACTAAAATTAATCTCAATAGTGGCAAAAAAGACGAAAATAAATATTTTGAATTTTTTGAAGGTAATTTGGTTGTATTTCTGTAAGTAATCACTCAATTTTAATTTAAAATACACATTAATGTTTTAAAAAAATATATAATTTACCCACAATTAATACTGTCATTTGAATGTATACTTAATTTTCATAGTTAACAAAATGTATGAAAATATTTCCATCTCGAAAAATATTTTCATCATGCAATAAATATGTAAGACACATACTATGTAATGTTATTAAGAAATACCCCTGCAATAAATATTTAGTACAAATCACTTCATTGCAAATATTGAAAAAAACCGTGCAAAAAGTACGTAAAGATTAGTGATCCGTATTTTTTTACGAAAAGACACGTGCATTAAAGGAGTATGTGCACATAATCTATATAATATTTTAGGAATTGCATAGCAAAATAATCATATATTTACTTACTATAAGTTCTTTGTGAATTAAGCTCATGCATTAAATATGTAATCGTTTCTTTTCTCTCTGAGTATTAAACAAGCAGTCTCTCCACAATACCAATGAATGAGAATTAAAGAACGTGTGTAAAGCTTTCTAATGATATGAAATACATAGGAATAACATAAAGGGTTCAGAAGTTATAACAAAAATAAAGTGTTTTTTTGCTCTCCTGAAAAGTTGGTGTTTTTGAGTTACACCTTTAATGCACGGGTGGTGCGTAGGTAGGTATATAACTTTTTCAATGGTCCTTAACTTACCAATATAAGTACCTTAAGTGACAAATACTTCAAACCGTGAAAATAAGCCTCATCAGTGACTTTTTATGTCAAGCGTTATGTCGTGTAGAACGATTTGATTTCGACCCGATGACCGTATCAAAGTGTTTTCGTACATTAATGCCAGTTCCGCGAGGTAGGGCAAAAGAGGCAGCACGGTAGGCAAGAGGGGTACCTAAGGCCCGCGAGGTAGGGCAAGACAGGAAGGTAGGGCAAGAGGGGTAAGCCCTAGCGAATCTTCGCGCGAATTGAGCCGCCCGTCCAGGAAAGGACCTCGACCTTATAGAATACTTAGAATAGAATAGTTATTTATTTAGCATCCCACGTTGTGTTACATAATAAAGTGACAAGAAACAATCAATTGCGCTGATACTAAAAAGGCATTAAAGAACTATATTGTAGGGATCCATCAAGTATTTTGCTATCCAAAAGGGTTCCGTCACCAAAAAAGATTGAGAACCGCTGCCCTAAGCTCTATCTCATATTATCACTGACTTCCATCATCAGCCTATCACAGCCCACTGCTGACCTATAATCGCCACGCTGATAGGCAGGCGAGTCGGCGATCGCAGGGCGTAGCTCCTCGCTCCGGTGACGCTGCTGCCCGTCATCGGCCTATAGTATTTAGCTACGCCTTCAATAGTGGTGGTTTGGGTTTTATATTAGCTTAAGCCTACTCTAAACTGGAATGGATCTTAACCTTTTAACTCTCGCAATCTAGACACAAAAGAAAATCAATTGTTCGTATGCAAAAAGGCTAATCAACCCTTTTTTTGTTGCACCGAGGGAAAATGCCGTTTACGCATATCTGCTACTCGGGGACGCAGCAGGTTATGTGGGACTCACTCCGCCTCTAGATGGTAGCGAGACGGAGAACACCCACTAACAAACCCCGGTTTACACCGCCAATGCGCCTTGGGCGATGGTGACGTGGGATCTTGGTATAAACCATTACACCACGCCACCACCAGCGCTGTCTGCTAGGCAGACTCGGCCGGCCCCCCCACTTGGGGCAGCCTAGGGCTCAGGCAGTAGCCTGGCCAACGGTCCAGTTAGTCGACTATTTTTTTCTTTCTTTCTTTTAATTAGAGTAAATTCGTTACAATTCTTTCCTTCAGCGCACGACCATTGAAATAAACGTAAATAAATTTGTTAAAAAGAAAATGATGGGTGGCGGGCTTTAAACCGCAGCCTTCCACATGAAGATACGACCTTAACCACTAAGCCACCGACACTCTTCTAATACAACGCCTGACTTTTGGCAGAAGCAACAAACCTCCATTGAGCATCTCAGTGAAAGCTTTCTCCACTAACTGTGAGAGTATCATCGTAGAAAGTAGCTATGTTGCAACTTAGCTAGGCATAAGTTGCAGGCGTTTTATACATTGTCAGTCACAAAATATATCGTTTATAGTTCGTTTTTCTTTGATTGTGAAAGAAAGAAGAAGGAAAATAAGTTTATTTGGGCGCAAAGTGCACATATTACATGGAAAATAATTAGCAGTAGTTTATATTGATATGTGAAGTTAATTTACAAAAAAAGTTAAGAAAAAAAAATACAAGACATGCCACCCTGGGCCACACATTACTATCTAGTAGTAAACCACAGATTAATAATTAACTAAGCCGAAGCATGTACTAAGGGGTACTAAACAACTGATAAATGACTTAAATCCGGAAACCAAACGAACGATGGTTCAGCTCGATCATCATCATCATCAGCCTATTACAGTCCACTGCTGGACATAGGCCTCTCCAGTTGTTCGCCACTTAGGACAAACATCTGGAGGATATACCCATAATCGCCACGCTGGGCAGGCGGGTTGGCGATCGCAGGGGCGTAGCTTCTCGCTCCGGTGACGCTGCTGCCCGTCATCGGTCTGTGGCATTTTGCTACGCCTTCAATTGTGATAGCTATACCGCCACCAGTCGGTTGCCAGCGCCTCGTTTGTTATTCGGCAGGATGCACCACGGGCAGGTGAGGTTGGCTTGGAGTGAAATGATGATAGGCCGCTCCCTTACATCCCATCCATCATTCATCATTCCATCAGCTCGATCTCTTACACTTAATTGGAGTTCTGTCTGCTTACTTCAAACAGGAAGCAGTTATTTTGACGTGTTAATGAAATAACCCTTTTTATCAGTATACAAAATCTCTACCATATTCCACCTGACACAAAAAGAAAGTTGCTTAACACAAGCAAGCTTAGCTAATTACAATTACATACTGCGTATACATAAAATAGTACACGCCTCTCTGAGGTAAGATCACAAATTACAATAGGCGTGACGACAGTATCAAATAATATAAGATTTGATGACTTTGGGAAAAAATACATATTAAAAGGATTTAAATCGTTGATTTAATTTTCATAAGAAAATTAAGATTAACAAGATTTTCAATAAATGAAAATTATAAAATACAGCAATCGGCCATTCTGATTGAAACACCAATCACAGCGCAATACGTCACGATTTGGTAATAGTGATGGGTCGTAACAGGTAAAATTTAATACTTGTTATCTTAAAATAACAGTTCCAAATATCTGTTCTGAAATAACACCTGCTATTCTTTGATTTAACTTCATCTGATTTGTACACAATATTATTATTAACACATATTGTTGGCTGGAGCTTCCTCCTTCATTAATAGTTGTGGTGCTTTCAGTAGCTACGCGATGTATTATTCTCTGAAATTTTATTTAAAAAAAAAAAAACGACAAACTTTGTTTATGTTGTTGGTAATGATATGTTAAATGTAGGTGTTAATATGTCCAAAAACAATAAATTACTTCGTAGTAACAGTTCTCAATGTTCCATAGATAAATATCTGTTATGCGTATCTGTTACGATAAATACACCTCACCGCTATTTGGTAAACATGCTGTCACCTGTCAGTCCTGTCATTGTGTTTTGTTGTTATGATATGTTAGGTTACGCATTTACGCATTTCATTGGTTTTTTATTGGTTTACGTAACATTTTACGTTTAAAACCTACCAGAACATGATAATTGATAACATACTTAGATCAATGTGGTCTTCACAGAAATAAAGTGGTGCATTCGTGCTTACTTCGTTCGGGTTGCGCCGTGCGAGCTTTAACCTTTGATGTCTTATTAATCTCTTACAAGGGACATGTACAAAAACCTTGTCGGGTGTTTTTATTAACGTGTTTTTACACTGCATACCACTTATAACATCTATTATTCATTTCTTACACGATACACGAAACTACACAATGTTTGTTTACATTGTCTTTAGACGCGTATTTGACAAATTTGACGTCTACTATATGGTGACGTCAGACCCGACGCCATGACACTGCGAGCTGTTTTTGAGCCACATAAAAAAAATATTAGAAAATTAGCTTTAATCTTCGTTAAATTTGGAGTTTTTATAGAAATAAAGGTTTTTTCGTAATCAGTAAATGTGTACCCTCTTTACGGAAGAGGATTTCAAAATCATTCGTCATGCCTATTATAATGCGGTCATTGTTCTCACTTTTAGTAGGTACTGTAGTGATGTTGGTTTGTGTTGGTGTCGTGTGTGGCTTTATTTATTAAATTATAGATAAATAAATAAATATCAGACAACATCACATGCATTGCTCCAATCCCAAAGTAAGTAGCTTAAGCACTTGTGTCAACAAGTTAGGGTAAGCTGCTAGTGCTTAAGCTGGGTATCAGAACAACGAAGGTACCACAAATAAATACATCCATACTAATATTATAAATGCGAAAGTAACTCTGTCTGTCTGTCTGTCTGTCTGTCTGTTACGCTTTCACGCTTAAACCTCTCAACCGATTTTGATGAAATTTGGCACAGACAATCTTTAGACCATGAGGAAGGACATAGGCTACCTTTTTTTTTGCGAAAAAGGGGATGAAGGGGTTGAAATAGGGGTTAAAAGTTTGTATGGGGTTTTTTAATTTTAAAAGATAAAACCATCTATATTAATAATTTCGATCGAAACCTTATACGAATAATAAAACATAAAAAAATATTGATTTTGAGTCGACAACATATATCCGCAAAATTCGGATTGAAGAGAATTTTGTTAAATTCCGATGGCACTGACAAACAACAATCAAACAAACTGCTGTCGCCATCTTTGACGTGAAGCACGTTCCGTTTCATTCAACATATTAATAATTTCGTCGAGGGGTACGGTAGACTCGATCGAAACCTTATACGAATAACAAAACATAAAAAAATATTGATTTTGAGTCGACAACATATACCCGCAAAATTCGGATTCAAGAGAATTTTGTTAAATTCCGATGGCACTGACAAACAACAATCAAACAAACCGCTGTCGTCATCTTTGACGTGAAGCACGTTCCGTTTCATTCAACATATTAATAATTTCGTCAAGGGGTACGGTAGACTCGATCGAAACCTTATAAAGTAAATTAAGAAAACATAAAAAATATTGATTTTGAGTCGACAACATATATCCGCAAAATTCGGATTAAAGAGAATTTCGTTAAATTCCGATGGCACTGACAAACAACAATCAAACAAACCGCTGTCGCCATCTATGACGTGAAGCACGTCCCGTTTCATTCAATACATTGCGTGCGTGTCGCGCCAAAAAGTATTCATCACCAAGAACTGTGACTCATGTGACTATGTAAAACGAAACGTTTTTGCCACCAGAAACATGCATCCACATTTGTCAATCGTTGACGTTTCTTCACGAAATTATTGTTTTTGACAATTTTTGACACGTGGGAGGTTCTCTTTGTTCGAGACTTGATAAACCTGACGATAAGCTTTTCACCACGTGGCAAATACAAAGCCTTTCACTGTCGTCAGTGGCAGAAGCACAAACCGTGCATACCCGAAAAACACAAAAAGGATAACCTTAGAGAATCCTTACTAATATTATAAATGCGAAAGTAACTCTGTCTGTCTGTCTGTTACGCTTTAACCTCTTAAACCTCTCAACCGATTTTGATGAAATTTGGCACAGACAATCTTTAGTTCCTGAGGAAGGACTTAAGCTCCCTTTTATTGCGAAAAAAGGGATGAAGGGGTTGAAATAGGGGTTGTAAGTTTGTATAAGATTTCTTAATTTTTAAAGATTAAACTTTATATTTAAGCACTTGATAATGTTAGAGGAGAATAATAAAAAATATTGCGGCACAGCACTATTCGCCACGCCCAAGAGTCACCACACTAACGTTGACAGTTGAAGTTTGACGTAACGGTGACACTGACAGCTGTCATCGAGTTCCCGCCGATTATTACTTTTTCTCTCTCTGGTTGAATGAGTGTTTGTAATTGGATTGTATAAATAAATACTTTCAGATTATCAATTAGTGTGTCATAATAATAATAAATAATTAAACATTTGTTCTAGCATTTTTGAAATTTCGACCAGTGAGGGTGTGAAATAAGGGTTAAAAGTTTGTATGGGAGTTCTTCATTTTTGGGGATAAAACCATGATACTATAAATTTAAGCATTTGATAAGAAATAATGAAACATTTTCTAGCGTTTTTGAAATTTCGACCAGTAAGGGGTTGAAATAAAGGTTGAAAGTTTGTATGGAAGTTAGTTATTTTTGGGGATAAAACCATGAAACTTGGTCCGTAGGTCTTTTAGGATGTGCAATTTTTCTACAAACGGAATTCCCGAAATTCGAACGGAACGGAACGGATACGGAACGGGAACTTCGAAGCCAAACTTTTGTACCTATGTATATAAAATCGAAGAGATCGAGTCACGGAGCAGGATGGAATAGGAACACGCATAATAAACACTTCTGTGACACACCTACATGAACGCGGGCGAAGCCGCGGGCACAGCTAGTAATTAAATACAAATATAAACACCCAGATACGGAACAAGCACAAGTGTTCATCACACGAATGTTTGTCCCGGGTGGGAATCGAACCCACGACCCTTGATTCAGAAGGCAGGGATCACTACCAATTGAGCCACCGAGCCAGTCAATATAGATAGATATATAAGCGAATCTTCGCTCTAATTGAGGTACCATACCAGTCCGGGGAAGAATCTCCAAAGTCTTTAGAAATCGACTAGTCAACCACGGGAAATTATTAAAGTTTTTGACTGGCTCGGTGGCTCAATTGGTAGTGACTCCTGCCTTCTGAACCAAGAGTCGTGGGTTCGATCCCCACCCGGGACAAACATTCGTGTGATGAACACTTGTGTTTGTTCCGTGTCTGGGTGTTTATAATTTGTATTTAAGTATTTATTTGTGGTACCTTCGTTGTTCTGATACCCATAACACAAGTGCTTAAGCTACTTACTTTGGGATTAGAGCAATGTATGTGATGTTGTCTGATATTATTATTATGTTGTCTCCTTTGGATTTCACGGGAAGGTGTTACCCCTCCCGGTCCTTTGGAAGGCTTGCGTGGGGGCACAGGCCCAACACGTAGAGGCCCCTTGAGACGATTTAATATGTGAATGTGAGATATTATTATTATGGTAATTAGTATTCTTTTCAGGCACCATATGCAATAGAAGATGTTGTCTTGTATTTCAATGACATAGACTTATAACGCCATTAAGATTATAACAGATATCTAACGCACCAGTTCAACGTGAGCCCACTACTATAGCACCTCTCTTGCATTGAAGATGTGCCGGTATATCTCCAAAATCATTCATTTTACTTAATTGTCTGCGTCCACATCACTCCTACGCACACAACTAGAGAAAGTTTAGAATAATATTATAGCGGATTAATGGAAAATGTGATGAAATCATAGTGGACTCATTTTTAGATATACAATGCGCGCCTTACTTCGATTTTTCTGCTACGCCTTCAGAAACGGATGTTAAGGATATGTCGCAGTCATGTTGAATCTCCTATTGAATTGAATGGCTAGCGCTCATTGAATGGCGACATTTGTGTTCTAAAGTTCAATGAAGTGATAAAAATAATATCATATTCAAGCGTGCATCGGATGTTGATTAATTATTATAGCGTGGGAAACTAACTTTGCTCCCGATGACGACTTAAAACTTTCCTACGCGAAGAGAAGTTTATAAGGAATTCATGAAAACGATGTACTTAACTCTGAATTGTAATTTAATTCAGAGTTTTGACTGTCTCTATGCCTCATTTGGTAGTTACCTCTGCCTTCTGAACCAAGGGTCGTGGGTTCGATTCCCGCACAGTGCAAACATTTGTGTGCATGAACATGTCTGTTTGTATTGGTCTGAGTGTTTTCTATGTATAATATGTATTTATTTAAAAGTATTTACTTAAGTAAGTTTATCAGTTGTTTAGTACCCTTAGTACAAGCTTCGGCTTAGTTTGGGGCTAGATGGCGATGTGTGGCTCAGCGTGGCATGTCTTGGGTTATTTATTATTATTACTTATGAATTATGTGCGAATATAAAACTTCTATAAAGACAAGATGGTAGAGAAACAAAATACAAGTATGAACATCGTAAAAAACAATTCAAAACAATGAAACATTTACATACTACCTACTTGGAAAATTTATAGACCAAATATATCATTTGTGTTTACCCTCGGGCGGGAATCGAATTCGTGACCGAACGCTCTCAGACCATAGTGTAACATTTGCACGAGTTTCTCTAAAGCAAATAGAGCGTACACGATGCGGTTTTATTATATTAGAGAATTCAATAGTCTTTATATTAGTTTGTGATTTGAATGACGTGAAATAAATTACTTTGTATCTATTCTTCAAAGACAATACTTAATATAATATTTTTTTTGTCACCGAGAGTAAGACTTTAAAGCTTTTCTTTAGTAATGTAGTCACTTTAAGTTAATACACATAATAAAACAACTCACAAAACCACCAATTTATTGTGAAGACTTACTTTTTTCTATTTCTTTGATTTGCTAAAATATACAAATTTCTATAAATGACGTTACCAAGAGTTGTTTAGTCTGATAAGCATTATCTGTTGATTATTAAAAATCGCAGATATGGAACATTTTATGTTGAACCTTAAGCGATAGGTACTCATAGTAAGTATAGTGTATTCCTTTCCATAATATCATATGAATAGGGATGACGTTTTAGTATAAAAACCTACTACGCCCAAAATGCCTTAAAGCCGAACCCTCTCAAAACAGAATCGTGCAGTTTCCACCTCAAAAACCGCCAAGCAAATCGCAAATTGGACATTATCTGGCAGGGACTAGCGATCTCCCATAACGACCATCCAAAATATTTGGGAGTTACGCTTGATCGGTCGCTGACGTTTAAGGCCAATTGCGAAAGCGTCAGGCGGAAGGTCTCTGCTCGAAATAACCTCTTGCGTCGTCTGATCTCTACCAAATGGGGGGCAGCGCCTAAAGTCCTGCGGACAACAGGCCTGGCCCTCTGCTTTTCAGCTGGCGAATATGCGTGCCCTGTTTGGTGTCGATCTGCCCACGCTAGGCTGGTGGATACAGCATTGAACGACACATGCCGGATTATTACTGGTTGTCTAAAACCGACTCCGCTTCCAATGCTGTATCCACTAGCTGGGATCGCGCCTCCGGCTGTTCGGCGTGTGATTGCGGGTCGGGTCGAGCGGAGCAAATTGGAGACAAATGCCCAGCACCCAATGTATGCCTACAATGTTGTACCTCAGAGGCTTAAAAGCAGGAATAGTTTCCTTAAATGTGTCCAGCCTCTCATGGACGAGCCTTCAACCGCTCGACGCAACTTGTGGCTGGAACACCTTGCCCCTCCGCTTCCGTTTGTGCCATGCCTGGAGAGACTCCCACCTGGACATGATTTGCCATGGTCGACCTGGAAGTCTTTAAATAGACTTCGTACCCAGGTTGGCCGCAGCAAGGAAAATATGTTCAGGTGGGGGTACACTGATGGATCGGACCTCGCCTGCGATTGTGGTGCTCCTCTCCAGAGTATGTCTCACCTGGCCTGCTGTGTCACGTGTGGAGAGACCTGCTCACTAGCTGAGCTTATGTCCGTGACCGGGGGTGCGGTTGACGTGGCGGAGCACTGGGCACACCGGGTTTGATTTCGGTTTTGCCATCGAAACGCAAAGAAGAAGAAGAAGTATAAAAAAATGTATTTTTTGCTGAATTGTCTTCTTCTATCTATATACTTATAATAAATCTGTAGTCAATTCTGTACATTGAATATATTTTCAAAATAACTATCAGGGGATGATTAGTGATCGATACTGATGCCAAAAATGCAATCAGTAAAATTTTTGTCTGTCTGTCTGTATGTTCGTTATAGAAAAAAAAAACTACTGGACGGATTTTTACAAAACTTGGTAAGATTATTCTTTATTCTCCTGAGCAGGTTATAGTACACTTTTTATCACGCCACAATTAATAGGAGCAGGGGCCCTACTACAGAAAACGAAAACGATCGTTCGTTGAACGGATTGCGTATTTTTGCCCCATAAATCCCTCTCATTTGTCCCCCCCCCCGTGTTATTTTTATGTAAATTAATATTAAAATTCAATTGATTTTAGTAGTTTACTTGAGAAAAAGTTAAAAACATATAATGGATGTATGGTTTTAACTTTTTCTCAAACAAACTTTCGCATTCTTAACATTAGTAGGATAATATCCCAGCTCTGTTGATATTCTGCTCCACTTTTGTTTGCCACAACTTTGTTTACCACGCTCCCACACTGCAAATTGGCATGTTCTCATTGAAGAACGTAAACAACATTCAAATAATCAGTTCTAGAGCAATTGCGATTAATGTGAAGCTAATAGTGATGGAGAATGCACTATTTGAATTAATATCGATATAAATAAATAACCCCCAAGACATGACACGCTGGGCCACACAGCGCCACCCAGCGCCCAAGTCGCTGAGACAACGGGCAAGTAACTGGTCAGTTGTCTGTCAGTTGCCACCGCCATGCCGGCCCAACTCTAACCCCCTACGAGCTCCGGAAACCCTACTCACCGGCAGAAACACGACCCGGAGGTCACCTGGTATTCTAAAGGGTAGAGGTCCTTCTCCGGACGGGCGGATCAATTCGAGCGATAATTCGCTATGTCCTACCTCTCTTGTGGCACAGCTACGTTACTTCTAACTTGTCAGTAGCCGTCGCCTAGGCTTCTACGCCTTCTATTCTAGGGGATGTAAGGGAGCGACCTATCACCTTTTCGCTCCAAGCCATCCTCACCTGCCCGTGGTGTATCCTGCCGCACAACAAACGAGGCTGTGGCAAACCAAATGGTGGCGGCAAAACCATCACGATAGAAGGCGTAGCTAAATACCACAGGCCGATGACGGCAGCAGCGTCATCGGAGCAAGAAGCTACGCCCTGCGATCGCCAACCCGCCTGCCCAGCGTGGCGATTATGGGTATATCCTCTAGAAGTTTGCCCTAGAGGGCGAACAACTTGAGAGGCCTATGTCCAGCAGTGGACTGCAATAGGCTGATGATGATGAGGCTTCTACGCCTAGGCTTCTGGCCTGATGGAAAGATAAAGAGAAGCCCAAGATGTTGACGATTAAGAAGCTATAGTGCTGTGCCACTATAGAAAACGATTACCCCATCACTATCCAAGAATTACTCAGGCCAGTAATCGTTTCAAGGGCAATTTCACTCTATAACGATACATGTAATTTCAACGAAACATTAATGGACTTCACAAAGACTCTTCACGTGTTATTACCTACCTTCCAAGGTGTCAGATAACTATCCGAAGGTTCTTTTTAACACAATTACGTAGTAGATTTCGTCGTAAGACATAATTGAAGTAATAATAGTAATACAAAATTGAGTAGTGAGTAAATTTTTAATGTTCGGAAGTTTTTCTGAAAGTATGACATTAAAATGTTTGTATAAGAACATGATGATTAAATAATGGTATTTGTATTACGTCTATTGTAAAATGGATTTTGTTTTTGCTGCTGTTAGGAAGTCCTACATACTTTTGTAGGACTTTGTCTTCGTCAGGAATGCCTGCACTAGGGCCTTGGTTACCTGAATTATGTGGGGCTCTCTCCTATTTAACGCAGAATACTCACTTAGCTTGATGGTGGTCCGCTACGAGCACTCTGCCTTTAGGGGGGTCAGGATGCCCGGAGGGATTCGACAACCTTCCACAGCGCTGCCCAGCGACGGGCGGCACACCTCGGGAGGACGGTGTGGTTCCTATCTTTCGCCAAGCCAATCTCACCTGCTCGTGGTGCATCCTGCCGAATAACAAACGAGGCTCTGGCAACAGACCGGTGGCGGTATAACCATCACAATTGAAGGCGTAGCTAAATACCATAGACCAATGACAGGCAGCAGCGTCACCGGAGTGAGAAGTTATGCCCTGCGATCGCCAACCCGCCTCCCCAGGCTGGCGATTATGCTCTAACATGGAATTTAATAAAAATCTGTTTATTTTTACCTAATTCTATGATCTCGTTAGTTGACCATGATACATGATGGCTTTTTCATGTTTATTTTTTTTGGTACTTAAATAGTAAAGTCATTACATGACCGCACTTTACTGAACAATGTCCTATAGGTGATACATAAGAGACAATAAAGGCCCATTAGGAAGCGGAAACGTTTCAAGATTTTTAAATTTTTCTTAAACTTATATTATCAAGACGAAAGATTTTTTGGAGGTATTTTTTTTATCAAAGGAGAGTTCATTAACACTGATGGTAAGTGGTCGGGTCTTTAGGCGTGGCGTGAAACGGCATCTCAGTGGGCCTTCAGGGTGAGGTCCACAGGCGCGCTGGGTTTGTTCTATTGTGCCTGTCGACCTAACTTTTGGACCTCACGACCGCTTATTATCTGGTGTGTATCAACGGCTCGCGGGCTTTACCCAAGATGCTTGGGTAATACTAAGTCAACCCGGATAAATCTAGGTTTACTCCAACTTCCAGCATCTCCCGTAACATAAGATGACTGACTGACTGACATAATGATCTATCAAGTCACAGCCCAAACCACTGGTCGGATCGGGCTGAATTTTGGCATGCAGGTAGATGTAATGACGTCGGTATCGGCTAAGAAAGGATTTTGATCAATTCTACCCCCAAGGGGATAAAATAGGGGATGAAACTCAATTCCAAGTGGACGAAGTCGCAGGCATAGCTAGTAAACAATTAAACAAAGTTACAATCAAATTAAATTGAATTCCGTTTATCAGTAATAGACAAAACGGAACATTAGCCGGCATAGACAAACACGTAGATCAAGATAAGTACGATTTACGTTCGAACGGATTGAGCGATTTAGTGGCGATACTATCGGATAGCAGCTTTCGCTAGAACAAAGAGAAAACACAAAATCATAGGCGATGATCTGTCCAGAACGTCTCGTTTACCGTTTAGAGGAAAATAAAATGGCTGAGACAAGAATAATGTAAAAGGTAATTTATGAGTGGATGCTTAGATGTCTATGATTTTGCAACCCCATTAGTTGTCGTTAAATTAATAAAATAACCCAAGACATACCGCCCTGGACCACACAAACCATGTAGTCCCAAACTTAGACGAGATTTATACTATGGACTAGCTGTGCCAGCGGCGTCGCGCGCGTGCATATCGGGTTTCAAAAATAACGGACTTCCATAAATTGGTACCTATATTTTAAGTTAGACTTCTAGTAATACATTGGTGAAAACCGCATATAGTTCCGTCCAGTAGTTTACACGTGATGCGCGATCAAACATACAGATAAAATTTCTCCCGTTTTCCCAACACTGCTCTGCCCCTATTGATTGTAGCGTGATGAAAAGTATACTATAACCTGCCCAGGAATATGAAGAATAACTGTACCAAGTTTCATCAAAATCCGTTTAGTAGTTACTTATAACTACTTTAATTAATAAAAGTACCTACGCTTAATAATTTTTAATTTGAACGAATATTTTACAATACAACAACAAAAGAAATTCAAATAAACTATTTAAACACTAAAAGTCGCGCTGATAAGCACGGTTTCTCAATATCAATTATTGTCTGTCAATAAGGTCGATCGCTCTGAACGCATCAACAGCCAAATATTGAATGAAGCTAGCTCTCGGCTCGGACCTCCCGCCTTTTTATACCCTACCGCCGCGGCGCCGCGACCCGTGTCGAGCGCGGCAACCGTTACACAAAAATAATCCTTATAGCATGATTCAGTATTCACGTGCGACGGCGCGATGGCTTATTTCATGTATAAGTTTAGTGTTTCTATACCGATTTCTAAGATTCTTTTTTTATTGAATAGGTAATAATGATAACTTTTTTAAATTAGGGATGAATGAGAGTATTATAAACGTAAGAGTAAACAAATATAATCAGAATGCTCCGAACTGCTAAGCTATCAGGAGTTACACGTGTTATTGTGAGTCAACCATAAAAGATAGACATATGCTGTTGCGGGATATTTTTTAGTCAATTTTATGTAAAATATTTCTGTCATACATAATTTCTATGTAACTTTAACCATTAAGGCTGCACACGCGACGGAAGCTTAAAAAATGGAGTAACTCTCCCGTTTTCCCAACATTTCCTTCACTACTCTGCTCCTATTAATTGTAGCGTAATGAAAAGTATACTATAACCTGCCCAGAAGTATGAAGAATAATTGTACCAAGTTTCGTTAAAATCCGTCGAGTAGTCTTTTTGTTTCTATAAGGAACATACAGACAGACAGACAGACAGACAGACAGACAAAAATTTTACTGATTGCATTTTTGGCATCAGTATCGATCACTAATCACCCCCTGATAGTTATTTTGAAAATATATTTCATGTACAGAATTGACCTCTCTACAGATTTATTATAAGTATAGATGACAGCTGATAAAGTTACTTAGACTGGTCGTCATCCAATGTTTTCAATAAGGACATCAAAGCATCATCGAAGGACGTTTGAGTGTTGAGCGAAAAAGTAAATGAAAATTAACTAAAATTTATTCTGTTCGCAGCTCGAACTCTAAAATTAAGCAGCAAGATTATTGCAAGGCAGTATAAACGTTGGTCAGGAAGGACAAATGATCATGCTATCAGATTATGAAAGTGAAAGAAGAAATGCTATTGCGTAGGCATTTAGATAAAATGTCTCCAGCGTTGGTACCAGTATAGAGTTGAGGCCAAAGTTCAGTTAGAACAGATTTATAGTTTCACTCTAAAGGCAATGATAGCCCATAAATTAGACTTAAAATCTTGGTTACTTGGAAAGTGTTTGTTTGTATTTCAGCTATAAATATTTCTATTTCCTGTCATTTCTAATATTAAAGGTGCATAACAAACATGTTTGCTTATCTGAATAAACATGTTTGGATGTTTAGAAATCTCTGAAATATCTAATTTGAAATGTTTCATGAAGCCAGTTTTGGGTTTTACATTCATTCATTTGTCGACGACGTGTAACCTTTTAAGGCTGCATCAATGAAGTCGTTTTCTATTATTTTCTTTTGTTATGCCATTCGGAATTACCGAACTCCACAACAATGGCAAAGATTCCGGAAGATTTCCAACTAATTAACTTAACATTCTTGTTGAAGATGAAATTGGTCGAAATCTCGAGAAACACCCATCTATAGAAAGTGGAGCCTTTAATGAATATCTACTTTAAACCTGTTTTAGCCTTTACCTGTCTTATAAACAGCATTCGTTAACTGGCCCACTATGTAGTGAGAAATTTCTCCGCCTAATAATCATATAGTGATATAAAAATCTGGGACATACATAAATAAACATATTAGAGAGTCAGAACCTTTTCAACTTGAATGGGCAGATAATATCGATGCCCAAACCCGTTTCGTGAACCTTGGAAAAATTGTGCGAGATCACGACAAAATCGATTCTCTATTCTTAAACGTTCTCGATCGGATGAAAGTGGCTATCAGTCATATCACCTTAACGATCCGTATGATGAATACGAATTTCTATCGCGTATGACTTAAATAATTGCAGATTATTATGACTATTAAATGTCTTTGCAACAGATCGTTAAGCTGTTAATTTCGTTTTCCTTTCAAAACGGCCAGTGACATGATCTCACACAACCATTATATCATCAACAACTTTCGATTTCGCGAAATGAAACAACTGGTTACAACGAAAATTTATTAAGACTTTAAAGTTAATGGCAATAAATTAATAATAAATAAATAAATAAGTCTTTGTACAACAGAGGTTTAAGTTTCGGTTTGGTATTTTTCTATCTACTTTCTATTGTGTGCGTAGCCGCTGTAGGCGAGGTTTTGGGCTTCGTCGAGGTTCTTGTTCCAGTCTGAGCCGTAGCTGGAGTAGCCACCACCGCCGCCTCCGTGACCGTGACCGACGTCATGGGAAACATGTTCTACATGAACAGGATGATGGGATTCATGATGGTGGGCATGAGGAACGACCTCGTATGTAGTTTTGGCAGTGTCGTGCTTGAGACACCAAGCGACGAAGAGGATGACGGCCAAGACGAGAGCGATCTTGGCGGTGGCTAAGGCTTTGAGTGCGATCAGCTTGACGATGAAGAGTTTGCCGAGAAGGATCTTGGCGCCGAGCAGACCGATGATACCGCCTATGCCGCTGTTCTTCTTCTTGCCACGGCCTGGAAAAAGAAACATGTTTTTTTTAAGTTGGCATAAAAGGCTGAATTTGACCCTTCCAACCCGCCCACATTCTTCAACATGCCCTATAAGACTAGTTAACTCTACGACGGAAAGTGATGCCCCTTAATACAACTGAGAAGTAATAAATGGTTTTAAACGAAGGTTTGTTATTTATATTTAGATAACTGTCATATTTGGGAAGAATTCCTAGAAGTTATTTTCTTTTCTGGGAGTCAAATCCGGAACCTTTGAATTCTCCGCGCTTTAGGTAAAACTGGTCTAATCATTGCACCGAATAAATAAACAAGTGAGTTTTCAACTGTGGACAGGGACCAGTTTTCTTGGATAATAGTCTTACGACCGACCGGTGCATTGGTTTATTTCATAGTGGTTTTATTCTCGCTACGGGTCGTGATTTCAAATCCCGCTACAATAAACGTTCCTTTGATAATGATCGTTAGAATTTGTAATTTTGTATGAGTTTGTAATTCGATGAATCTATGATGAATCGTTTCATCAAGAAAAAAGTTTAAGCCATTTGATTTGCACTCCCTCAAACAATGTTAATATTTATCATAATTACTTTAAAAAATTGAAAATTTTATTAGTCTGTTTTTGTTCATTTAGATTATAATTAATTACGTTTCAGCGTAAGTAATTTATTATGTTGAGATAAAATATCAATTACATAATCTTAGAATATTCTTTTGCAATTTTAAAGGTGATGGTAAATAGAAGATTTTCTAATTGTGTAAAAAAATACACAAAAATAACAAACCCAAATTAATTAAGCGATCTAGAGATATTTTAGCAACGTTAGTCTTGGCTAAAGACAATCTTTTTAAGATATGATCTTTTTTCCTTGGAGCAAAATAACAAACTTATGTTAATTAAGAGAAATGACATTTTTTTAATGTCAACTTTCGGTACAGAACATATTTATTACCGGACAATTTGATTAATCAACCAATTTGAAAAATGAATGAGGCAATTAATTTATCTGAATCTATTTTTATGCTTATCAATCTTATTTAATCTGTGCTTAAATTCTTACTATTATATTATATTGAGATTATTACATAAGATTATGAGAAACACATCATCAAACTAATACGAGTGTGATAACATTGAATGCAGTTTTACAATCTTTTTGTACGGACTGTTTTTAATATCGTGTTTTTATGAAAGTAAATTCCTAATGTCATGTTGAAAAAACTGTCTCGCAAGTGTTTATTCGTTTCTATATTATAATTTTGTATTTACCCATTTACAAGTATTTAGAGCATTTAATTTCACTAGATTACGGTCCTCACATTTAGTCGCTTTTCATTAAAATAATTAACTGTTACTGACCTTCATCGAGAGACCTCTGCAGGGTCTCTTTATCGGCCTGGTTCATTTTGACCTCAAGGGCGTGGCTCTCGAACAGGCTGACGACTCCGTCCATGAGCCTGTAGTTGACCTCAGCATCCCTAGCGGTAGGGTCAACGGGAAGAGCATCTAGTTTCTTGGCCCTCTTGTCAGGGTCACCCTTCAGGATGACACCCTCAGCAATCGTGATACTCCTGGAAGCCCTCAGATTGTCGACAATCCTCAACATCTTTTCCTGAAAAACCAAATTAAGTGTTAAAATCAGATACGATGAAACCATTTACGTTCCTTTAAAAATAACTTTGTTTACGAGTGTGCAAAAAAATTCGCAACGATCAAAATCGCAATCAAATTATTCGTCGCTATAACGACCCTCGTTGCAACGAGTGAAATTACAAGAAAAACACCTCTCAAGTAAATTGATACACAGTATGCACTATAACACGTTCCGTTCTCACTAATGCACTTTCACTTTAATAATAAAATCATGAACCTTAACACAAGACGTGTAATCTCCTTTGCAGTCCTTTATGAAGTTGATTGCTGTTTCGAGGGTATTGTCACTATCATCTGCCGAAGCAAAAGCCGCAAGGGCAAACACGAGAACTAAAGTGAACTTCATTTTTAATTTTTTTTTAACAAAACTTTTTCTTTCACTGGCCGAATTTTTAATTTTCTGACATCGAGAGATGTCAAGTTATGTTTGGCGTGGTGGCGAGCCCGCCATACAGTTTTATCATTTCCCCCCCACCTAACTATGTTATGCTCATACGGAGCTCTCATCTAGGTTAAGATGAAATTTGATTCAGTTTGGACCCTAATGTTTATGCAAATAAGTTCTTTTCGAGGCAAATATTTGAGGACATTTTAAGGCTTAACGCAGGGTCGCACCTTAGGTGTCACTTTGAAGAGTTAATGATAGCGTATTAAAAGTAACGGATACAGTTTATTCAGCTCAATGGACGTTTAATGACGAATTTCGTTATATCAAAAGGGCTTTTTGTGATGTTATTAAAATACTAATAGTCGCTTTTAATATACTCGTAGATATGTAGCAAAAATTTAATAAGATCTTTTTATTGATAAAGTTTAACTATTCACTTAATTTATTTGTATTAATAACATAACTGAATTTGCATTAACTTTATTTCAATGTGATTACAACCATTATTTAGTAAAACTTTGCAATGCAAGGAACTTACATCAAAATATTATTATATGTAGTAGGAACTCGTTAGATCATTGACCTTAATAGCTGTGAGAGTTGCAAGTTTCATTCCCGGTCAGGTCAATATAGAAAGGGGGTGGATTTTATCAATAAAGTTTTCATATTATGGCACTCTGCTATTTTTAAGTTAGTGACATAACAATAACCCAGAGATTCGGCAGGTTGAAGTGGCAATGGGAAGGATATATAGTGAGAAGAACAGATGGCCGTTGGGACCGAAAAGTTTTGGACTTTTCTTCCGAAAAAGCGGTGTGGGACGCCCTCCAGCGAGGTGGACTGACGACATTATAAAAGTCGCAGGATGGGGCTGGATGCGGGCAGTTTGCACCGGCCGTTGTGGAAGTCTTTGGGGGAGGCCTATGTTCAGCAGTGGATCCCCTACGGCTGAATATGATGATTAATGATTATGATACATAACAATTGTATTGTTTATAACCATAAAAAAACAATACAACATCTAATAAATAAAATAAAATAAAACTTGTCGATTATATTGTTCGGCCCAGTGGCCCATTTGTACAGACCCCTGTCTTCTGGAGCTAGGGTCATGGGTTCAATCCCCACGCGGGGTAAAATTCATGTAATAAACATTTGTGTTGGTTCCATATCTAGATGTTTATATTCGAATTTAAGTGTATATTTGTGGTACCTTTTTATTAGTATAGTAGATTTCTCTATCCTGGGTTTCCGCCATCCAGCAACTGCTAGCAGTTCTTCTAAGGTCCTACTCTACATTTGCCTAAACGCGGTGTCCACTCCAAGATTCATCTGCTCCACCTATTTTTGGCTCTGCGGCAGATCAGGTCAATCTAAATATATACTTAGTGTTATCAGTTTTTTTTATAGTAACTCGAAATAATGGCTTCCCACGCCTGATGGAAAGCGAATAGAGTAAAAACCTTCTCAAAAGACAACGGTCATTTGGGAGAGGCCTATGTCCAGCAGTGTACGTTTACAGATTAATAAATGAATGAACGAATGAATGATTGTAAGGGAGCGACCTATCATCTTTGCGCTCACCTGCCCTTGGTGCATTCTGTTGAATAACAGACGGGGCTCTGGCAACCCACTGGTGGCGGTATAACCATCACGATGGAAGACGTAGCTAAATTCCAAAGGCCGATAACGGGCAGTAGCGTCACCGGAGCGAGAAGCTACGCCCTGCGATCGCCAACTCGCCTGCCCAGCCTGGCGATTATGGGTAAATTCTCCAGGTGTTTGCCTAAAGTGGCAACCACTGGAAAGGCCTATGCCCAGCAGTGGACTGCGATAGGCTGATGATGATGATGAAAAATATTAAAATAAATTGCAATCTCGTTTTGTACAAAGAAACTTTATTATTACGCTCTATAAATAGATACAACTTTTCGTTTATTTTGGTATCACTACCCAGGTTACAATTTAACGATTTTATAGTACGATCATGTAAATTGCTCATCACATCTTACCGCAAACAGAACCGGTTCGGTAACAATTTCTCTCAAGTTTGCCCTTATTTACCAAGGCGCTTAAAATTACAGAAATATTTAAATCACTTTCACTGCTTCGTCATAGAAGTAAAAAAACATGTTTTCCCATTGACCAAAAAGAAATATTACGATTCGAAATGCTGTTTATATTCAAATGTAATAGCATAATTAGGTATTTAATTTTGCCGGATAGCGGTAAAAAATTTCACTACAAGCAAAATGTACCTATTAGAAAATTGAATCTTTGTATGTTTTGTGGCCTCGTCTGCTATTCAACAGACCGCACTATGGGCAGGTGAGGATGGCTTGGAGCAAAAAGTTTATGGATCGCTCCCTACATTCCACTGGTGCATAAGCTAAATACCACAGGCCGATGATGGCCAGCAGCACCGAAGCGTAGATCTCCAAGACACTCTCACCTGCCCGTAGCGCATCCTGCGGAATAACAAACGAGACTCTGGCAACGGACTGGCGGTGGTATAACCATCACGACGGAAGGCGAAATTAAATACCACACGCTGATGTCGTGTAGCAGCTTCACCGTAGCGAGGAGCTACGCCCTGCAATTACCGATCTGCCTGCCCAGCGTAGCGATTATAGGTAAAGCCTCCAGGTATTTGCCCAAATTGGCGAATAACTGGCGAGGCCTATGTCCAGCAGTGGACTGCAATACTTTTTTCTATAGTAGCTCGGCATAATGGCTTCCCTTCGCCTGAAGGAAAGCGAAAGAGAAGCCCAGGTCGCTGTGACAACGGGCAAGTAACTGGTCAGCCACGTGTCCGTTGCCACCGCCTTGCCGGCCAAACCCCAACACCCCACGAGCTCCGGAAACCTCACCGGTAGGAACACGACCCGGAGGTCATTTGGCTGCGGTATTCTATAGGGTGGAGGTCCTTCCCCGGACGGGCAGCTCAATTCGAGCGAAGATTCGCTATTCCCTACCTTTCTTATACAGAACACACAGGTTTATTCGTTGAAAATACGCCGGTGATGACGATGTTTTATGGCTTTTGTCGTGTTTTGTATAATTAAATAACCCAAGACATGCCACGCTGGGCCACACAGCGCCACCTAGCTCCAAACTAAGCCGAAGCTTGTACTATGGGTACTAGACAACTGATAAACTTACTTAGATACATTTTTTTTAAAAATAAATACATATTATACATAGAAAACACCCAGACCAATACAAACAGACATGTTCATGAACACAAATGTTTGTACTGTGCGGGAATCGAACCCACGACCCTTGGCTTAGAGGGCAGAGGTCACTACCAAATGAGCCACCGAGCCTGTCCGATTAATGGTGATAAATAAATTGCCTCCTTCCTTTTGGTTTCCGGACATCACATCGTCCATTGTCCCGAGGTGTGCCGCCCAACGTAGTAACTCTGTGGGGGATTGAGTCAAGTCCCGTCATCCCGACCCCCTCAGATCGAGCGATTGTAGCTGATCACCATCAGGCTTAGTGGGAGAGAGAGACCGCCAGCTAGGAGTAAGCACCACATCACCCAGTTATCCCGTACCCAGGGCCCTGGGGCCCTACTACAAAAAACGCGATATATTAGAACACGGAAGGGACAAATGAGAGGGATTTATGGGGCAAAAATACGCGATCCGTTCAACGAAAGATCGTTTTCGTTTTCTGTAGTAGGGCCTCTGGTGTACGCACAAAGGCATTTCCGACGAAAGAAAAAAACCTTTAGCTTCCATCAAGGAATGAGAAGCTGCGGGAAGCTAGAAGTACGCTGTGTAACTATAAAAAAAAGTCGCCAATTTCACTGATTCGGTAGTACATAAATCGTCAACTAGTTTATCTCGATTCGCTAGCTTTATGACTGGCAATTAGAAATTAGAATCTATTCGCGAACAGGTTTCGTTTTGAAAATAATCCTCGTTGGTCGCATAACTTTTATGTAATTGCGTATAAAAAGTGATACCATAGTTGTGATCATAGAACTGTATTAAGGATAGAACGGTTTAGTGGTCGAGAGGAGCTCGGTGGCGCCGCGGTCTTGTACGCTTAACAATGATCGCAACGTTGTGCAACCATTGGCGCGGTCAATCCGATGATGGGTGACCAAAATTTGACACCGATTTCCTCCGTGCTTCGGAAGGCACGTTAAGCTGTTGGTTCCGGGTGCTATCTTTACCAACTCAGATAGCAGTCGTCACATCCTCTCAGAGATTATGATAACTCTGACGCCCAACTGGGAATGGGTATAGCTTACCATAAGTGTTGCGGAGGTCTGATGGCAGTAGTCGCTCTGTGTAAAAGCTTAGCCCTCGCCAAATCTCTCAGTTTGGTAAGCCGACCCTGAGACAATCGGGAAAAAGGCTAGGATGATGATGATGGTCTAGTGTGTGCTGCACGTGACTAATTTTTGCACTATCGTGCATAATAGGGTTATTTCCAGGGACAAATTTAGAATTAATTTTTGGTCTCATTTAGAAATTAAAAAATACGCGTCTCTCATTTATAAATAATCTAAAAAACGGACTAATGACATTTTTTAAAGAAACAAGCCTATTGTAAAACGCCCCCTGCCTAGCGTGGCGATTATGGGTTACTCCTCAAGGCTTAAGCCCGAAATGGTGAACGACTGGAAAGGCGTATGTCCAGCAGTGGACTGCGATAGGCTGATGATGATGATGATGTAAAACATCAGTTCAATTATTATGGACGACAATGTGCCTCTTTTTGCAGTTACCTCATCCTATCAAAACAGTATTAGATTTTTTTTAAGTGTCTGATATTCACTTAGAAGATTTCATCATCAGCTTCTCACAGTTTGCTGCTGGACACAGGCCTCTCCAGTTGTTCGCCACTTTGGGCAAACGTCTTGACGCTGGGCAGCTCGGTTGGCGATCGCAGGGCGTAGCTTAACCCTCCATTGACGCTGGTGCCCATAATCCGTTTAATACTTCAAAACCTTCAATCGTGATGGTTATACCGCCACCAGTCGGTTGCCAGGAATGTAAAGAAGCGACCTATTATCTTTTCGCTCCAAGCCATCCTCACCTGCCCGTGCTATATCCAACCGAATAACAAACGAGGCTCTCTCTGTCTATCCAGATACATTTTTATGTTTGTTGTTTTCCATTTACATGCGTTTTACGAGGCTTTTTCTTCAAAATGCACATGTTATGCTTTTATGCACGCTATAGTTTAACTTTCCCGCGCGTGAATTTAAGTTTGTACCGCATTTGTCCATTCATAGCAAGAACCATAAAAACACTCGTATTATTCAAAAAACCTTGTTTTTCGTTATGAATATTATTAAGTTTAATTTTTTTTTATTCTCTGGTCCTCTTACTTAAAACCAAAGCTTAATGTGTAAATAGTCTGTTTATACATTATAAAATATAATGGGTTACCCTCATAATTGTCTAAGTAACAGTAATGTGTAGGTAACTCAAATAAAATCTGTTTGTACATGCTAATCTCCGATACTGCTAAACTTTTTCTATATATATATTTTTATAGTAGCTCGTTAAATGGCTTCCCTACGCCTGATGGACAGCGAAAAAGAAGCCCAAGTGACAACGGGCAAGTAACTGGTTAGTTGCCACCGCCATGCCGGCCCAACCCTAACCTCCCACGAGCTCCGGAAACCCATACGTCGCTTATATGTCGCTGTCTCAGGAAAATTATACGCTACTAGCTGTGGCCGCGGCTTCGCCCGCGTTGCCCCCCATTTTAGGGAAGTGGGGGCTAGAAAGGGGCAAAAAGTAGCCTGTGTTACTCTCCATACCTTCAACTCTCTCCACTAAAAAATCACGTCAATTCATCGCTCCGTTTTGCCGTGAAAGAAAGACAAACATACAGACAGACAGACAGATTAAAGTATGGATAATAATTAATTTGTAAATCGTCACTCCACCTGGCTTGATGGCGTCCTACACTATGTTTTAACAACAAGCATATAGCACGTACCCACCATGAACCATAATACCATTTTTATCTTATAATGTAAGTATATACTCAGTTTACGTAAACGTTGATTAATCTTGATTCTCGAAGAAAGTTCGAGTCACTAAAACAATTACCTCAGGCGTGATATATTGTGTGTTACAGAGCGAGATAGCTGCATTAGCTATGTATTGTGTTGGAGAGAGATGCACGACAACACATAATCGATCGATATCGAAAGTTAGATGTGGATGAAGATGACAGGAGACCGTTAAAGTGCTTTTACAACTTTCGACTTTGAAAATAGGCTGTAGGTATAGAGTCGATTATCCGAACTGATTTCGGAACATAGGTGTCATGAGCAAGGATCATTCAGGCCTTTCGCAGTCTACTGCTGGAGAAAGGCTTCTCAAATTGTTCGCTACTTTGCTTGATATTCGGATGTAAGGGAGCAGGCAATCATCTTTTCGCCCCAAGCTAACCTCACCTGCCCGTGATACATCGTGCCGAATAACAAATGAGGCGCTGGCAACCAACTGGAGGTGGTATACAAATTCACAATTGAAGGCGTAGCTAAATACCACAGACCGATGACGGGCAGCAGCGTCACCGGAGCGAGAAGCTACGCTCTACGATCGCCAACCCGCCTGCCAGCGTGGCGATTATGGGTATACCCTCCAGATGTTTTCCCAAAGTGGCGAACAACTGGAGAGGGCTAGCAGTTGGCTGCAATAGGCTGATGATGATGATGATTGCTTGATACCAGCATACTCGCAGCCAGCACTACGGCATCCTACATAACGTTTACCGAAAGCGGTATCCTCTATAGCTCGTATACCACTTGATTGTCTTGATTCTGGTTTTCTGTCGGCTTACCTCATTACAGATCCGATCCGCTGAGCCTTTCAATAGCTCGCGGAGAGTTTTATTCGAGTTGGCTTCGAATGTCATGACCATATACGGTAAGTAAACTTGGCGGATGCCACTGTCAGTCCTATGCAAAAGTCACTTACTTAACGTGTAGTGGGACACATCGAATTGTTGATTCGCTACAGGTTCATATATATTTTTTTTTTATTTTTTTTATTTTTTTTTTTATTTATTAAACTATAAAATACACTACCCTTACAGACTAATCTAATGCGGTAGTATACCTAATCTTATCTACTTATAGCTAATTATGTACAATGTTACCCTTGTGAATTCACTCAGAGAACACGAGAAAATGTCTATAGCCTGTGCGACCGCGTTGATAGTGCGCAAGGCGCGCGTGAGCGGCGCCTCGGCCAGCAGGTTGGTGCGCGCGCGCGGCAGCGCCAGCAGCGGCGGCGCGCGCCGCCTCTCCGCGTACCGGTCCGGCACACTAAACCTAATCTGTTGAAGGAACTTTGCGTTGTGTAGCTTCCCTCTTATAATTTTGTGGATATAACAAACCAACGCAAAGTCCCTTCTGACCCTCAGCTCACAGTAGCCCACCATGCCCAGAACAAATAAATTAGGATATCTGAGCGGGTAAAATGGATAGACACCATACCGCTTCAGGTACAGATACCTAATAAACTTGTTCTGGACTCTTTCCAACATTAACTTATATTTTGTTTCATGCGGTGACCAGATCACCGCACTGCACTCCAGCTGACTTCGGACCAAGGCGTTATATAGGCTGATAATCGCTGTGATATTTGTGAATGACCCAGCTCTGCGTAAAATAAAACCCAAGTTGCGATAGGCTTTTTTGCATACGCTCTGTATATGGTCACTAAATGACAACCCAGAAGTCAGCCGTACCCCTAGATCTCTAACCTCTGTAACCCTTTGCATTGTTACACCCCCTACCGTATAACTATTCATTATCACATTGCGTGCGCGAGATATGGTCATGACTACACATATATAGATATAGCATAGCGAATCTTCGCTCGAATTGAGCCGCCCGTCGGGGAAGGACCTCCACCCTATAGAATGCCGCAGCCAAATGATCTCTGGGTCGTGTTTCTGCTAGTGAGTAGGGTTTCCGGAGCTCGTGGGGCATTTTGGTTCGGCCGGCATGATGGTGGCAACTGATAAATGACTGACTTGGTCACTTGGCCCTTGCCGCAGCGTCAGTAACAATCGCAAACAATTCTCACTCAATCGCAACGTGTAAACTGTCCTTATGGCGCAATATGGTCAAAATTTTGAAACTCATCGTGAACACGAGAGCAGACCGTTGCTCACGGTAAGGCGCACTTTCGTTTTCTTGCCCCGTTCTTACTTTCAATGGGATGTCCGGATTCTTTGGCGCTTAAAGGGCATGGTAGGTTCGGGTCGGAGATCAAGCCGAAGGTAGAAATAGATAAATCAAATCAAATCTTTATTTCATATAACTTAAATCCATCATACAATACAAGTAATTTATAAGACACATTTTTTTTAAATTTTAATAAATGTTCCTTATTGAACGAGTAACAATAAATTTTATATAAAAAAAAAAACGATTTAACTACCACAGAAATGCATTAAGAATAGAACGCTTGTCATAGGTTTTTTTGCCATTAGAATAGAATATCTATAATTGGTACAAACAAAATATACAACATTTCGAGACTTATTAAAACTAAAGTACACTACCAAAATGGTCCCCGCTCAGTATAAGGCCGCGATACCTTACTATACCGCGAGGTATACGTCACGACCACTGGTAGGTATTCTGTGGAGCCAGTTAACTTAAAATAATAGATGCATTAGGTACCCATTTGATCACATCCTGTTAGAAACGCATTCTCTGAGCGGCCGGGACGATATAGACGTTTATCAGTTGTCTAGTACCCATAGTACAAGGTTCGCGTTAGCTTGGGCCTAGATGGTGTTGTATGGCCCAGCCAGGCGTTTAAATATACGTTTATGTACTTGAATACAATATGTGCAGCAGTAAACAAATGTTGTACTCATCCTGCAAACTGTTGGACAATGCTTGGCAGGCGGGTTGGTGATCACAGTACATTTAGTTTGTAACTAGGTAGGCTGCTGCCCGTTTCCTGATATTCCCTTAGTTGTCTTCTACGATACCTACGGGATTTAATGGGGCTATTCTTAACCTGGAAACCACACAGTCAAAACAATCCCATGAAAAACAATACTTGTCAAAAACACCAAGTCTCGCAACTCAGTTGTTTTACCGTTAAAAGTTGTGAGATCCATGTAATACCAAGTCGGTTATTAATTTATTAGTGTCCGAACATCTTACAGTGACCATTTTGTTTTCTTATCACCAGGGAAAAATGCTTTTATGCATCCCCGCCACCCGGGGGAGCGACGGGGTATGTGGGACTCACACCGCCCTCGGTAAGGGGAGGGCGGAACCCTGTCTCGAGATGGTAATGAGACTGGGACTACCCACTAAAAAACCCTGGTCCCGTCACACGCTGATAGGCTGGTGTCACGGGGCCTGGATTAGAACCTATGAACTGCCGTGACACCACTAGCGCGGCCCGCTTATGCAGGCCCCACAGGCCCCTCCCTTAGGGGACCGACGAGAGCTGCCATGAGGGCTAGCACACTCCCGTCCAATGACGGGGACCTGTGCAAGGCGAGTGGAGGTGCCCCCGCACCGCCACCCGCTAGGCCCCGTCAGGAGGCATTTGGCGGTTGTAATGCCGTCGTCTTTTTTTTTTTTTATAGTGGCTCGACATAGTGGCTTCCCTACGCCTGATGGAAAGCGAAAGAGAAGCCCAAGTCGCTGTGACAACGGGCAAGTAACTGGTCAGTTACTTGTCAGTTGCCACCGCCATGCCGGCCCAACCCTAACCCCCTACGAGCTCCGGAAACCCTACTCACCGGCAGAAACACGACCCAGAGGTCATTTGACTGTGGTATTCTATAGGGTGGAGGTCCTTCCCCGGACGGGCGGCTCAATTCGAGCGAAGATTCGCTATGCCCTACCTCTCTTACAGTGACCATATTATTAACGTTAAAAATCATTAACGTTTTAAATGAATACATTGACTCGGTTATTTTTTGCTCGACTTGGAGATATAACTAGCAAAAAAAGCAACCTTCTTTAGCAGTTTACGTAACAACCGTTTGAAAGAAAAAGTAAACTAGCAAATTCTCTCGTACTTTTACGCAAATCAATTACAATTTCTTATGTTAATCCGAATGAAAGTTAATTTTGCTCTCATTAAGCACCTCCTAACAATGGTGAAGCTATGTGAACATAACGCTCTTTACGCCATTGTTTAGAATCTTCGAATTTCAGATTTAGTTTTAGGGGTCCGTGTGGAAAATTAGAATAAATTAATAAATTTCTACTTTACTGGCAGTTCATTTTTTTAAACGAGACATGTTATGCTCGGCCTCACAACGGGTACTAGACAACTGATAAACTTAAGTAAGCATGTTATTTGTAAGCAGGCGACGGACAGGCGCTATGGGTTTGTTCTATTATGACTGTCGACCTAAGTTTTGGACCAATGGAGTGAGGTCATCCTTATTTTTTTTATTTTTATTTTTTTATGCGAGAGGCGGCAGACGAGCATGTGTGATGCCTGATGGTAAGCAGTCGACACCGCCCATGGACACCCGCAGCTCTAACCGAGTTTAGGGTCGCTGCCGGCCTTTTAAATATGAATACGCTCGTTTCTTGAAGGTTCCCAAGTCGTAGGTGTTCGGAAAGACTGCCGCAGGAAGATAGATAAATTCTCTTCTTATTTGAAAATAAATAGTATTAGGTATTTACATAGACAGACAAAAACATGTTTGTACTGTGCTGGGATCATCAGCATCTCACAATCCACTGCCTCCCTAATCGTTCGCCACTTTGCTCGATCCAAATTCATTTATTTGTAGGGAACCCTTGCTGAATCACCACGTCTTTCACTTACCTTTTTTTTTCTCTCCGTCGAATTCACCGTAATGTTATTTAAGTGTGATAACACTATTGTTTGCCGTTTCCCAAACATGTTAAAGGTTATGGACATGTGTGTAACGTGTGAGAACTATTATGATTATAATTTGTTCTCAATTATTTGTGTGGCGGTAAAGTGAAAATTGGTCCCACGCATTAGTAGCTTTTTAATAATTTCCAGGAGTGTAAGGCTCTAGGCTTACCTAGACTTAACTTATTAAGTAACACAGCTGTCGACGACAGGCTGGTTATAAGCCATTTACTTTAGAAGAAAAGTATTGTTGACGCGTTGCCATAGTAACTTTTGTGCTTTTATACCCTTCCTTCTTGTTTAATTATTATACTCTTTTATCTTTAACCAGCCCTTTTAATTCTACAGTTCATAACAGCTAAAGGCTAAGTGGGGCTAAGTGGGGCTCGGACCTCGGCTTAGGGCGTTGCTGGGAGGGTCCCTACGGACGATAACCGCATCTTAGCATTTATTTGTACCCAGGTAGTTTTAAACGCTCCTGCCTTATGCCCTTAGTGTTCTTCTAAGACACCCACGGTGGGTGGAACTATTCTCGAGGGTCCCTACGGACGATAACCGCAGCTTAGAGGTTTTATTTGTACCCAGGTAATAGGCCTGTTGCCAAAAAAAAAGTAACTAGTCCGTCTTTTGAAATGTTAAAAAATAAAAGACACGTATTTTTTCATTTGTAGATTAGACCAAAAATGACAAAGATAAATTGTCATTTTTGGCCCATTAAAATTACGCGTGACGTCAGATTTTGGGAGTTTTTTCGCAAATGAGTGACGTCAAAGACACCCACTCCTACATTTTGTAGCCTTGTATCTTTGTTATTTTTTTGTTTGAATGAAAAAAGGAAAAATACGTGTCCAATATATTTTTTTAATCTAAAATACGGACTAAATATAAAGTAATTATTTTACTATTTACGTATATATTTAAACATCCCTATTTAAAACTCTCCTGCCCGTTCCCATAGTCTTCCGTTTACACTATGTTGAAAAGAGCAACTGCACGAGTTTCTTGCCGGTGTCTTCTCGGTAGAATATTGCTTTCCGAACCGGTGGTAGCTTCGACGATTTGTAAGTGTTTTTTTTAAAAAACCTATACAAATAAAGATTATTTTGACTTTGACTTTGTTTATTTATTGGTGGAACTATTCTCCCCCACCCCCTCCCGTTAATAACACACCAAAAGTCCTTATCTTTTACCTCACAGCCTTTCACTTTTCGCATCCTACCGGTTCGATACTAGTCGATTTCATCAGACATACCATAAAATTCGGCGTTCATTCATGACACACTCTCAATGGATATACTTGAATTTATACATAACACGGAAATGTACTTATGTAATGGATCATTGATCTGATCGTTACATCATTTTTGCATTTTATGATTGATTTATTTATATATAGATTGTTACGTAGAAGCATGCGTATAGATGTTGAATTTTAATTTCGTCTAGCAATTCTCAGTTAAATGTATAGGTTAAAATAATAAATATACATACCTACATTTATGTAAAATATTGGTTTTGGCTGCAGTTTCTTCCGCGCGTGCGTGTCTTCCTACTTAAATAGATAGATATTTTAATTGCACAAAACAATAACGTTTCTGGAAAACATTGTTACAATTTTAATGTAGTACAATTGAATTTGTACCTACTTTATAACCTCATTCTTTCTATCTTCTTATCCTCTACTCAAAAGTGGTCTGGTAAGATCTAAATTACTTGTATACTTTGACTAAATTTAAGTCAATGATTTTTGAACACCTATATAAAGAGCATTATCTATTCTATGAAGCTTTAAAAAAATCAAATTATAACCTTGGATCCATCGACTTTAACCTGAAATTCGTATCGACTAAATAATCATTATCATCTGCCCTTCATAGTCCACTGTTGGACATACACCTCTTCAATAGTTCGCCACTTTGGTTCATCATCATCATCATCAGCCCACATCAGTTCACTGCTGGACATAGGCCTCTCCCAAAGTTCGCCACTGTGCTCGATTTTGGGTTTCTCGCATCCAGCACTTGTCAGCCGTTCTGCGCAAATCGTCACTCCACCTGGCCTGAGGGCGTCCTACACTACGTTTGCCGAGACGCGGTCTCCACTCCAGAACTCGTTTATCCCAACGGTTATCGGTCCTGCGGCTGATGTGGCCAGCCTACTGCCACTTCAGCTTACAAATCCGGTATCGTCTAAATAATTAAAGCAAATTATGTTTTCTACAAACTTAATATGAAACCGCAGCCAAATTTTCACTCTAAACAAAATAGAAGGTGGAATTACAACGAAAACATTCGTTTAAAATTCCATGGTAAAATTTTGAAAGCCATTTTTACCTCGTGAGTCGGTCACAGCCTCATAACTACGGATCTATAAATAAAACCTTGTATATATTATGGCTAACACGATGTGAAGATGGCTTAAGATAAACGGAAGCTTGATACTATCATCGCTTTAATAAAATAGATACGAAACGTTATATCATCAGCCTATCACAGTCCACTGCTGGATTCTCTTTAGTGTTCGCCAATTTGGGCAAATACCTGGCTTTATTCATAATCGCCACCCTGGGCAGGCGGGTTGGCGATCGCAAGAGCTAGCTTCTCACTCCGGTGACACTAGGGGCCGTTATCTTCCTGTGGTATTTAGCTTCGTCTTGATTCGTGATGGCTATACCGCCACCAGTCGGTTGCCAGAGCGTCGTTTGTTATTATTTAGCAGGACGAACCACGAGCAAGTGGCTTGGAGTGAAAAGATGATTGGTCTTCCCTTAGATCCCTATCCCATATGAAGCGTAGGTGGGTAGCATTAGCGGTGTTGTCTAGACCATTCTGAGCCTCGTGACACCACGCTATAGGCTTAACGGAGGGCCCGGAATGGTTAGTGCCTGCCCATCATCTCAAGGCTCAGTGCCAAATTCTTAAGAGCGGCGTATGTCCCACATATTCCGACGGGAATGCGTAAATGCAATTTCAGAAAAGGGATCAAAGAAGGGCTATTCAGAATGCCTGTTCTCGGATTTCGATATCCCCTTACGTCTTCTACGACATCCACGGGATGAGATTGGATGGTCCTATTCTAAATCCGGAAACCACACACCCTATCTAGTGTCTTCCATAAATTATTGTCATTATTGTCCGCTAAGACACAATGTCCATCAAATGAATACTGGCACCAAAGTGTGTCAAGCAATAATCGTTCGTTCCTACAGAAATTCCTCGTGAGAGAGTCGACGTCGCTAAGTTTTACGCGAAATACTAAACTGAAATATGCGAGGTTACATAATTATGTCGTATATGTCAGATCTTTTAATCTCGCCGGCCGATGGTCGGTGTTCTCAAAGAAACCTGTCCAATCACGTTTTGGAATGTGCGGTTTGAGATTTCGACGAGCGTGTTGGCGAGCAGACGGCCGAGCTGATGGGCGAACATGCTCGTTCTCTTACAGCCAAGAAATTAATAAAAAAGCTATTTATTTAGTAAATTAAAAAGTACTTATGGAATTTAAAATGTTAAAGTTAATTTTATTTTGGAGTTAAGATAAAGTTTTTTCAAATGTTTTCTCGATTACGAGGTTAAATATTGTGGAACACAAAGCATTATGGAACATATTTCACTACCTCAGCGGTGGATTTTATCCGGAGTTCTTCTTAATCGTGGTGAGCCCAAAGCTTAGTAAAAACAAATTTAACCTTATTAACGTCATTACAATGTGGAATTCATTTTCAGCACATGCGTTTACTCCTTCCTTCCTTTGACGTGGGGGTTTTTAAACTGGGCTTGAAAAAGCATTTTAAGAACTGGAATTGAGCTGGCAACTGGCAGTTGACTGGTTTGGTTACTTACCCATTTTCACGGCGATTTGGGCTTCTCATTGGTCATCACACATTTTGTCATATAGTTCGTTTCAGCTTGAGATAGCAATTTTTAGTGATGAGTCATCATGTAAGGTTGGAATGTTTATATCGATGTAGTTTTTATCGATAACTTTTTGCCATGCAAAAGAAAATGTTTACGGTAAAATGGTGAGACTCCCTGGCGCCTGAGATTACACCGAGTAACAGTTAAAATTTATTTTGTTTCTTCGTGGAATTAAAATATAATTTAGCAAAAATATAAAAATTAGAAAAGGACACTACCAATTTTTATACGTGTATAATATGCGAGTTACTATTTAATAATTTCATGTCTTAAAATAATTCGAATCATCAGTGACGTATCAAAAAGGATTCGCATACATAATGTTATTGGAAGTTACGTACTTATTTTATGACAAATCTAAAAAAACATGTTTGCCAACAAGTTCGACAACAAATCCTCGAACAAGCTCGCCCCAATTCTCCCCCGTGCGTACCCAGCACACAGGTGCTACGGAAGCGAGGCGAGACAAGTGATCACTTTCACAGACCACACTCGCGCCTACATACGTGTCTCATTCACAAGTAGGTTACGATGAGGTTCCGTGTGTTTTTAACTTACGTTACAAGGATGTAGTAAGTCTTACTTATTCGCACTTTTGTGTACTTTGGTAAATATTACTGTCTGAAACATTGAAATAAGTGTAAAGACTATATAGGCGCTGTATTTTTAAGTAGGTATTTTAACTACTTATTTGCACTTACTATGTACTTTGGTACCTAAATATTGTCTAAAAGATTGAAGTAAGCAGGACCACTATATGTAGGCTACTATGTTTGACGTAGTTTTACTTGATTTAATCAATTAAATAATAATAACCCAAGACATGCCACACTGGGCCACACATAGCCGCAAACTAAGCCGAAGCTTGTACTATGGGTACTAGACAACTGATAAACTTACTTAGATACTTTTTTTTTGTAAATAAATACATATTATTATACATAGAAAACACCCAGACCAATACAAACATGTTTATGAACATAAATGTTTGTAGGTACTGTGCGGGAATCGAACCCACGACCCTTAGATCAGAAGGCAACCAAATGCGCCATCGAGCCAGTCATACATCCTATTCTTCACTGCAATCATCATCATTATCTTCAGCCTGAATTACCACGCTTAGATTTGACTTAGTTACCACGCTTTGGCACCTGGGTTGGTAACCGCAGTGTGTTTTGTGCCCCGGTAAACGCTACTGCCTAATAAAGATACAATTTATGTATGTACTTATAGTACTTGGTATATTTATAAAAATAGTCTTACCTATTTTTATAATGTACTTAATATTAACAGATGATAGTTTTGCACCAAGATACCCAACTCTTTAGTGAAACTGGTTTCCTCTACCTGAGGGTTGTCTGGAAGAGATCGCTACAAGCGACAAGACCGCCTAAATTGTACTATGTTTTGTCTGTATTATCTTTTCCTGTAATGTCTGTGTTTTGTGCAATAAAGAGTAAGTATCTATCTATCTATCTAACGATGTCCACTGACACTGTTAATAGTATATAACACCGTTATTAAGAAGACGTAGAGTGTAGGATGCCCAGCAACTCGTTGGGCTGATGACTTTAGAAGATCTGCTGGCAGTTGCTGGATGAGGAAGTCATAAGTAATGTAGAAGTACGTATTTGCAACTATCAAAGAGCTTTCTTTTGCATAATATTTCCGCTGACTTGTATAATTTTTGTTATATCCAAACGAATGTGTAATAGCGGATACTATTTCGACAAGTAATCGCGTTATAAAATTTTTAATTTGCAACTCATTTCCTAAGCTCCATATTATGCTAGTTCATACATTGGAATTACACTTTCTACTTATGCATTTATTAAGTTAGAATTCGTTGGTCTAATGGTCGCAGGTGCCATTTGATTACCGAGAGATCCCCAGTTCGAACTTCGAGTCGGGCCAAAAATTGTTACTGGTTTTTTTTTTTTAAGGGAAACTTTATTCAGTAGAGTCTCCGGAGATAGGAAGTTGCCGGTAAAATGCCCAGAGGTCGAGGTCACATCGGGTTATGGGAGTAAAGAAACTGAGAGACCATAAGTGTTTTATGCATATTAATATTTCCTGCGTACTTGGCTAATTACTGGCTCGGTGGCTCAATTGGTAGTCCCCCTGCCTTCTGAACCAAGAGTCGTGGGTCCGATTCTCACTCGGGACAAACATTCGTGTGATGAACATTTGTGTTTGTTTCGTGTCTGGGTGTTTATATTTGTATTTAAGTATTATATTTGTGGTACCTTCGTTGTTCTGATACCCTTATCACAAGTGCTTCAGCTACTTACTTTGGGATCGGATCAATGTATGTGATGTTGTGTGATATTTATTTAATTGTGTTGCCGCAGTTCAGATGCGATTTCAGGATTTCGGGCCACCTACCTTTTCCTTGGGTGTTGATAAAACTTATTGCGTTCACCAACCTTCCTGACAGGCGCGGTGACTAAGGCAACTTTCCCCAAATGATAATTCTCATAGGAGGAAGCCTATGTTCAGCAGTGAACGTTTACAGGCTAATTACGATGACAAACGAAAATGTCATCGTGAAAAGTGTGCACAAAGACCTAAAAAATCAAAAGTTGCAAACATGAAACGGAACGTTGACACTTAGTCTGTTTGACAACTGAACATTTTATTGTTATTTGTGTAAAAAGTGCTTTTTCGACTGCTTTTATGTTTACATAATTTCTAATCCTAAGACACGGAGTAGGTAAGATAGATTATTTTAAGTCGATTACTCAAGTTTCTGACCAGACAGTGGGTGTAAATTTAACATTATTCATTAGCATACAAATCTAAGATTTGTTAATAATTTTCCATAAAATCTGTCCAAAACTCTATGTAGGTTTCCTTGAAGATAATAACCGACTGTCCACTTTCGTTTACTTCCGCTTTATAAATACTGCTTACTTTATAGTGTTGAGCTAAAGTTTCGGTTACGATTTCGGTTACCGAAATTTTTACCAACTGTGTTTAGGACGACTTTTTGTTTAAAAATATTACAATATTAATAAACTTTTTTTTTTAATAAATATTTGCATTTACTTACACTACTACGTTTTTTGGTTTTCCATTAAATATATTTACATAAATGATATAGTAACTGTTAGGTTGTCTGAAAAAGAAAATACTATAAGCAATAAGGCAGCATACATTGTACCAATTTGAGTTATATTTGTAATAAGATATATTCTTCTATAGCTGCAAAATATACTATAGTACTGGTATTATGCTGACAAATTTATTATTCACCACTATCTATAAAATATCCTAAAGCTATTTAAAAATCTGTGTTATGGAGACCAGAAACAGAAAAATTGAACCAAAAATAAATCAAGAAGCTACTCGCATTAGCATAGAACAAATGAGTTCAGAAAATTATATATTTTATGCATGTCGTGGCAGCTTGTAATTGAAACAGCACTGTTACATGTACCGTCTATTCTTTAGTATTATGACAATTGCCGGTGTATGTTTTGTAAATTGTCCTATTAATAAAAATAAAATAAAAATAAAAAAATAAATAGAACTTTTTAAAATTGTTTTAAATTAATATCACGGGTTTGAGTTTTCCGGGAGACACGTTCATTAATTTTCTTGCACTCATACAAGAAAAACATTAGTTTGAGACCATTAGTTAGAGTGAATTATCTAGCGCATTTATTTATTTATCACAGGTAAGAATCGAACCCACGATACTCAATTCAGCAAGTGACGTCCATATATTATTTTTCAGTACCTATGTAAATTAGTTTTTGGTTTTGAATTAGCTTTCTGAATAAACTTTCGGTTTTTAAATTAACTTTCGGTATCGCCATCGGGCCGTCACTAAGTGTCGTAAATTCGTTTTCGGTGGTTTTCGGCTACGCAAACTAGTTTCGTTCGGACTAGTTTTCTATTCGTTAGCATCAAAAAGCCATATTCGCCTCGATCACGAGTCACATCGATAAATAAGTCGATATACATTCGTGTGAAATAGTAGAGACGTGATGGGAAATTGACCCATTTCATGGTGAAATTATGTTTTTTGATGAATATGCATTAAAGGATGCGGTTTCACTTTTTTTTAAAGAGACGGAAAGTCTTTTATGATTATTAGTACGGCTTATATTAAGACTATAGATAATGATGCCCCTCAGTTAGATAGAGCGACAAACTGCGCAGGCGGCCGGCAATAATTAGATGAGTATGGCTGTCAATTGTGAAGAATGGCGCTTTTGGGAGAGGCCTAAGTCCAGCAGTGGACTGAAGCCGGCTGCTGATGATGATGATGACATAATGGTTTAAGAGCTGTGATTATAAAATAAAATAATGATGAGAAGTTAGTTGCAAATGGCTCGATGGCTCATTTCCTAGTGACCTCTGCCTTCTGTGCCAAGGGTCGTGGGTTCGATTCCCGCACAGTACAAACATTTGTGTTCATGAACATGTCTGTTTGTATTGGTCTGGGTGTTTACTATGTATAATATGTATTTATTTACAGAAAAAAAGTATTTAAGTAAGTTTATCAGTTGTCTAGTACCCATAGTACAAGCTTCGGCTTAGTTTGGGGCTAGACGGCACTGTTGGGCCCAGAGTGACATGTCTTGGGTTATTTATTTAATCTTACAAAAAATCTTACAAATAAATTACAATGATTGGTGATGATTAACAGTGATTAAATAAATAAACGTCAGGGAATGCATTTATTCCCAAAGTAAACGGCTGGAACAATAGGGAATATGCATGACTTTTTTTTATGGATTTATTGAGATCTTTTGTCTTCCAGATACATAAATATCGAAGAATTTTTAAACTATCTTTTCTATTAAGCGAGTTATAAAGCGTTAAAGTTATTGATTAGACAGAGAGATCCGATGCGGTAGTTGACGTCACGTACCGTAAGCGCCGTACTAACTCCATAGAAAAATCTGTTTCGCGAGAGAGAGACGGATATATTCACTTTCAATGACTGTATCTCGCCCATTTTTCAACCAATTTTGATTTTGTTTTCACTGTTCGTAGTAGATTTTGATCTATTTTACGATAAATTAGTAAATACCTGAAACTATTTTTCATGCATATTCCCTATTGTGTTATGGATACAGAAATTTGTAGGTAGCACACATATAGGTACCTACACAGATACAAACAGACAATCATGGAACAAACACAAATGATCACCACGAATATCTGACTCTTGGTTAAGAGAGCAGAGGTCACTACCAAATGAGCTACAAAAAATGTAAGTAGTTTACTAAAAACTTGAAAGAATAAAATAGATAAAGAAACATATTTTCTAGACTCATTCGCAATACCAAAAAATATACGAACGCAAAACATCAGTTTAATATTGTAACACTGTTGTTAATAGACTACACGCTCTTAGAACATGTAATATCGTAATAATATGGATGACTCTCGCTTTGGAACGGTAAGATACAAAAAGGAAGTAGATATAGCAAAGTTATGAAATGGATGCGGCTTTTTCTATTGCGGAACTGAATTCATCGAACATTTCGTTATTTTTTTCTAATAAAAAGTTTATTTAGGTAGATACAATAAGATAAGTAGATCATCATTGTCATCGGCCTTCAAACGTCCACTACTGGACATAGGTTTCCCCCAATGAATTCCGTGGGAGTCATTAAAAACGACTAAGGGAATATCAGGAAATGCGGAGGCAGTACATAGTGTTTCATAATCACCAGTCTATTGTAGTCCACTGTTGGACAAAGGCCTTTCCAGGGCAAACATTTCGTATTTTAGATTATAAAAATATATGAGACACGTTTTTTTCTTTTTTCATTTAAATAAAAAATAACAAAGATACAAGGCATGAAAATTTAGGAGTGGATGTCTTCGACGTCACTTAGTGGCAAAAAAACTCCCACTCTTTGACGTCACGAGTAATTTTAACGCGCTTTGTCATTTTTGGACTAATTTGCAAATGAAAGACAAAAAAAAATTTGCAAAAAAAAAACAGGCATAAGCCTGTTGCCATCACAATGGCGTGATGGCTGCCACCAGCCAGTGACAGCGCCTCGTGTGTTATTCGGCGGGATTCACCACGGGCAGGTGGGGTTGGCTTGGTGCGAAAAGGTATGCTAAGCTTAATCATGAGTTATTTTATTTATACCATATCCACATAAGCTCAACAATTTCCTTTTCCCAGCTCCGAGCCTGATCAGTCGTGACACGCGATGGTGATAATTTGTTACCCGCGATGCCATAATAAAACTTTCATCGCATTTATAGTCTATAGCCATATCGCCATGATGCACGGTTTTATTTCACCTTTAAAGTTCAAGCTGTGTGAGTATATTCTATTTATTCCCATTAGATCGATTGAGAAAGGCAATAGCACTGGTCCGACTTTTACTTAGCACTCAATATTGAGTTTCTTCATCATCATCATCATCGGCCTATCGCAGTCCACTGCTGGACATAGGCCTCTATAAGTTATTCGCCACTTTGGGCAAACATCTGGAGGTTATACCGATAATCACCACCCTGGGCAGGCGGGCTGCTCGCAGGGCGTAGCTTATTGCTCCAGCGACACTGCTGCCCGTCATATGTATTTATTTACAAAAAAAAATATTTAAGTAGTTTATCAGTTGTCTAGCACCCATAGTACAAGCTTCGGCTTAGTTTGGGACTAGATGGCGATGTGTGGGCCAGCGTGGCATGCCTTTTACATATTTGTTTAAACTGGCATGTATTGTTTTGCACTAAATAAACGTTTTTCTTTCTTTATTTCTTTCTTTCCTTGAGTTATTATTTATTTACTTCGCAGTAGGTTTTATTTGTACCTACGTATTTGGATGCACAATGTAATCAACTCTATCAAGATAGCTCTATATTTAATTCTCTCTAATTATTATTTTCAGCTCCGGCCCCCGTTACCTAAAACCTTCGCTTATTATTCGAAGCGTACAGTGCGCCCAGCGCTTTAATTAAACAGACCACGCTAGAATTTACACATTTACGAGACTCGAAATTAATTAACGAGACTGTTAATTAGCCACTCATTCGGTGAGTATCACTTTTACTTGCATACTGGGCAGAGAGTATCAGAGGGTTCGTTTAAGCAGTTTATGCATAAGCCCTGTGACAAATTAATTATCATCATCATCATAAGCCTCAATCGTCCACTGCTGGACATAGGGTTCCCTACGCCTGATGGAAAGCGAAAGAGATGCGCAATTCGCTGTGACAACGGGAAAGTAACTGGTCAGCTACCTGTCAATTGCCACAGCCATGCTGGCCTGACCCTAACCCCTCGCGAGCTTCGGAAACCCTACTCATTAGCGAAAACACGACCCAGAGGTCATTTGGCTGCGGTATTCTATAGGGAGGTCCTTCTCGGACGGGCGGCTCAATTCAAGCGAAGATTCGCTATGCCTTACCTCTTCAACACTTGGCTGTCTGCCAACTGCCGTCTGGGTTGGTGACGTTTTCCTTTTTTTTATATTCGTATGGGTAGCGCTTGACCCCAACTGGCCTGATCCTAAGCGATGTTAGAGTCTAAGGTGGAGCGCGTTCACCCAACAAAAACCGATTCACTCTCGCCTTGAAAATCAGAAGACTATATCTCTCAGGGAACACGGACTTCGGCAAAGAGTTCCATAGCTTAGCCGTTCGCACTATGAATGTAGAGGCGAAGCGTATTGTACAAGTTTTTGGAACCTGGACCATAAATCGGTGTCTCCTCGCCGTGTCCCTGCTCGTCCGACGGTAAAAAGGGGTAGTCGGAATTAAATCAAACAACTCCATGATGTATATTCTTTCCTCCAAAAAATCTCTAACAAATTACGAGTAAAATGCACCTTCTGTACACTACAGTCATTCTAATCACTAGTCATAAAGTACATTAGTTTAAGGTGGTTTAAGGTATGTACGAGTGAAATTTCAGTCATAATGTTGTAATTTCTCTTCTCAAAGCTCTTGACCGGACGCGGCCTGCAGAAAGGAATTGCATCATTGCATTTCTAAGATAACTTTGGTGCATACAGAATGGTTCGTAAAGTTACATTTTAGTTAATGGCAGAGTAAAGTTATGGGCATGTTGAATAATATAATGTATTGGACAATAGTTCATACTGGTCTTAGGTGTGATCTAACAGAAATGTATTAATAAATAAATATGTAATAACCCAAGACACTGGGCCACACAGCGCCATCTAGCCCCAAACTAAGCCGAAGCTTGTACTATGGGTACTAGACAACTGATAAACTTACTTAGATACATTTTTTTTTTGTAAATAAATACATATTATACATAGAAAACACCCAGACCAATACAAACAGACATGTTCATGCACACAAATGTTTGTAATGTGTGGGGATCGAACCCACGACCCTTGCCTCAGAAGGCAGAGGTCACTACCAATTGAACCACCGAGCCAGTCGCATTAAGCATAGACCGGAACATTTGTACGCTTAAAAAGTGATTCAATCTTGCACTATTGCGCATGATTTGTAAAACGTCAGTTCAGTCAGTGTTTTAATAGATCGGAACTGTTCATTGGATATGCGTTCTGAAAATGTTAAAAAGAGGTTATCTCTAGGAGAACTCGAAATCTTGTGCCTAGCACGAACATTTTCGAAAAAGTATGCGTAACGTTACCGTAAACAATTGTATGAAACTTGGTACAGCGCCCCTATCGTGCATAAGAGGTACTACGTTTACGTACGTTAACGTAGTGAAAATTATCGCCCTATTGGTTCATATCAGAACGTTAAACATAACCACATAAGCTCCGAAAAATACTTTTGTCAAGCTTTTTTTTCAAGATAGTCCAAAAATAAATGTTACATTTTTGGGGGCTGTGTTTAGCTAAGCTAAGAAACAAAAAGTTAAAGCAAAAAAATAAATCTGTTTTGTGTACATTTATTTGTCCCCTACATCCTTTCAGTACAGAGCTGCAGAGGTATCAATATGTTTACCATCGCTTAACCAGACTTTGAACAAGCAAAGCGAAGTACATACTTACAAATAAATACCGTCTATGTGTGCTGAGTAAATATTGGCTTTAGTACTTAGCTGTTGAATGAATGGACGAACGTTGGCACTACGCCAAAGGCATTTGAATACGACAAAGAAGATATTGGTATTAAACAAGGAAGGATTCCGTAACCGTATCGACTTATCGTAGTATGCTTGTTAGTTCTACATTTATAGTTCAAACTCTTTACCAAAGGCCGTATTAGATAGATATTCTTTATTGCACAAAACACAAAATATTTACATATAAATAAGGGTTAAGTGACATCATCATTGCCAATAATTCGGATATCTCGCCTTTGTAACCTGTCGAGTGCGTCCTTTAGGTACTTAGCGGAACCATCCCAAAGGTGAGAGCAGTATTTCACGGAGGAGCGAACCTGGGTCTTATACAAGAGACAGCGCTGCTCAGGCGTGAAGTACCCCTATACATGTACTATAAAGCACAGTAAATCTTACTTTTGTCGTACAATTAGGCTGTGGAACTCTCTTCCAGCACACGTGTTCCCTTCCTCTTATAGTCTTGGGTCTTTTAAACGGGGCGTGAAGCGGCACTTATGCAGGCCGTCATAGTGTGATCGACCCACATTGCACTAACCATGTGTGATGAGGATCGCTTACACTTTTTGGACTTCGTCGTTTGCTTAAAATCAGGCAGGACGTAGTCATTTTGACGTGCTATTATAAAAAAAAAAAGGGTGATACAGACATTCTATATGACATTCGCACAGCACGTTTCGCGTCTACTTTCATAGTATGAACGGCCAAACTATGGAACTCTTTGCCAGGCTCAGTGTACCCCTAGAAGTACAACCTTCCGATGTTCAAGGCGAGAGTAATGGTTTTTGATGGGTGAGCGCGCTTCATCGTAGACTGTGATATCGCTTACAATCAGGTGAATTGCAGTTAAGCGCAAACCCATATTGTATAAAAAAATGTAGTACAATCTAGGCAGTCTTATCGCTAATAAGCGTTCTCTTCCAGACAATCTTCAGGTAAAGAAAGTAGGTATTCTCTGAAAGATATGCCTTCAAGTAGTTGAGGGTCGACTGCTTGAAGCCGCGACCGCACATTGAACTATAGTAATTTATACGCTGCCGTACACACGAATTTCAGTCTAGGGCTTGCCTCGGTATGTGTCCAAAGATGTATTGTATTCTTTATATTTTCAAGGCCCAAAATCGATCAAGGTAGCGCACATTAGCAGGGGTCTATGTCCAGCAGTGGACTGACACGATGATGTCTGTCTGTCGCTGATGATGATGATGATGACGATTTTCAAGGTGAGATCAAATCGTTTTCTTTTGGGTAAGCGCGCTCCATCGTAACAAAATCTACAACCAAAGTATACTTAAGTTACGTGTAACAACTGATTACCATTAATAGTTACATTACCATACACCCTCGCTATTGGTCTAATACAAGAAGATGCCACTTTCACCGACAATTATACTGCGTTGTACTATTAGCTAATTTCCTTTTCCCATTGTAGCTCACGCTATTTTAGCTCACAAAGTGTAATCATGTGAGCAATCACGAACGCTAATAATGTTATAATATATGTTTACCTATATGTGGCTGTTTGTATGGGTCTGGGTGTTTACTAAGTATTTAAATAAATAACCCAAGACATGCCACGCTGGGCCACACATCGCCATCTAGCCCCAAACTAAGCCGAAGTTTGTACTATGGGTACTAGACATCTGATAAACTTACTTAGCTCTGGCAAACCGACTGGTGGCGGTATAACCATCACAAATGAAGGCGTAGCTAAATACCACAGACCGATGACGGGCAGCAGCGTCACCGGAGCGCAAAGCTACGCCCTACGTATATTCTCCAGATGTTTGCCTTGAGTGGCGAACAACTGGCTCTCCAGGCCTCTGCCTATGTCCAGCAATAGACTGCAATAGACTGATGATGACACTGAGAGATCCGGAAATACAACACTTCTTCTCTAAGGAGAATCTGAAATAAATAGTTTTTTTATGTGCGAGGCGGCATGGTAAGCATTTAACACCGCTCATGGACTCAAACTCAAATTGAGTTCTGGGGCCGCTGCCGGCGTTTTAAATAGGAATAGTAGTAGAATTTTAAGAGAGGTAGGGCATAGCGAATCTTCGCTCGAATTGAGCCGCCCGTTCGGGGAAGGATCTCCACCCTATAGAATACCGCAGTCAAATGACCTCTGGGTCGTGTTTCTGCCGGTGAGTAGGGTTTACGGAGCTCGTGGGGGGTTAGGGTTGGGCCGGCATGGCGGTGGCAACTGACAGGTAACTGACCAGTTACTTGCCCGTTGTCACAGCGACTTGGTCTTCTCTTTCGCTTTCCATCAGGCGTAGGGAAGCCATTATGTCGAGCCACTATAAAAAAAAAAAGAATACGCTCGTTTCTTTAAGGTTCCCAAGTCGTAGCTGTTCGGAAAGACTGAAGGGTAAAGTTCCTACTTACTAAGTACCTCCATACATAAACCTACCTTAAGCACAAAGTTTCACTAAGATTTTACTATGCATCATGTGAAGTCAGATTATTTAAGATAAGCTTTCAAGGAACGCCTTTAAGCGGCTAGACAATTATCATAATAGAAAACGCTTATAAATTCACACAGCGCTAAATATTATGACCACCCTAGCATTTTCATATAATCGCTGTATCACTTACTCCTATAGAATTAACATAAGAAGGCAATAAAATTATTCGGTTCGGTTCCCGTAAAGATGGTACGGTTGGCTGTTGAGTTAAAAGCCCTATAAAGCCCTGGGTCATTTAATTTTAAAAGGGTTTTCTTAAACAACAAAATAATTACTTTAACTTTCACAAATATACAAAACATAATAGAGCTTCGTGATTTTATAACGTGGTGATTTTGGTGATTCCATGACCTAATGGCACGGGGCAGGAACGAGGAACTAAGCCTCTTGGTGCGCTACCGTCGTCTGGATGGTATGCGGATGACAACGCGGTCCAGCATGTGTTGTTCGGCAGTAGAAAGAAGTGGATGGGATGAGTTGGAATAACTCTTCGGAGCATTCCCAATTGTAAAGAAGATAGAGAACACTTAGACTTGCTATGTCTCAACGTAGCTTAAGAGGTTCTAGGGTCTTTAGTCACCTCTTGATTCCCAACAATACGGATAGCACGTCGCTGCAACCTATCGAGAGACTCCAATCGGTACGAGTACTTAGCAGAGATTCACCGGAGCGAGAGGCTGCGCCCTGCGATCGCCAACCCGCCTGCCCAGCGTGGCGATTATGGGTATATCCTCCAGATGTTTGCCCTAAGTGGCGAAAAACTGGAGAGGCATATGTCCAGCGGTGGGCTGAAATAAGCTGATGATGATGATGACTTAGCAGAATCCTCCCAGAGATGAGAGCAATACTCCACACACGGATGAACTTGTAGCTATCCCTCGAAATGAGACAGACGTCGCTGCAACCTGTCGAGAGCCTCCAACAAGTACTTAGCAGAAGCATCCTACTCTGGGCTGGTGAGTTGGTGATCGAAGGTTGATTGAAGCCTGACGACTTCTAAAAATTACTTTTGTAAAAATACATCATCTGCAGCTATAAAAGTATGAATAAGACTATTTTCACTATTAAGCTAGAAAGAGACAGCAATACAAGAAATCGTTTTAATGAAAACGTTGCCCTTTGTACATTCGTCCGCAGCCTAAGGCTATTTCAACTCATCATTTAAAACTAACCAAGCATACACGAATGTAAACCTTATTACCCTAGTAATAAGTTACGAGAATATATGTTTATATGTATTTGAGTTTCGTACTGTTGTAGAATAAATAATAGTAATGATACTTGTATGCAAGCGGTCATTCTTTAGTTTCAAACCGGTACAATTTACGCGTAGTGGGTATAAAACTTTCATAGTCATGGTTTACTTGGGCATAAAGTAAGATTGTGTGTACAGGATTAAGTATAAGTTATTTATTTAGAAACGCAAATGGTATTATTAGAAATAACAATTACAAGGACGCATAACCACGTTTTCCCCGGTAAAAAAATGTCATTTGGCCTATATCCAGTAGTGGACGTTTGCAGTTTTAATGATGATGAAGAACTTCAAATTTGAAAAGACATTAGTACGTGGTAAAGCTTGACCTGGGATGTAACGGAGCGGCCTATCATCTTTTCGCGCCGAGCTAAACTCTCCTGCCCGTGGTACATCCTGCCGAATAACAAAGGAGGCGCTGGCAACCGACCGGTGACGGACAGCAGCGTCACCGGAGCGAGAAGCTACGCCCTGCGATCGCCAACCCGCTTGCCCAGCGTGGTATCATCCTCCAGATGTTTGCCCTAAGTTAATCGCCAACTGGAGTGGCCTATAACTTTGTTGGTGCGTACTTTTGACACGATCTTGTCAATCTGATCTGATGCCAATTTTTTCCAACATCCCTCTTACCATCTTAAATCATCGGTAGGGTGTTCATTATCACACTCTGAGGTCTGAACACTTAACGCACGATCTGATTTCAGAGGAGGAGAGGGAGGAGGATGGAAGCCAACCTCACCTGCTCGTGGTGCATTTTGCCATACAGCGCCATCATCATCATCTGCCTATCGCAGTCCACTGCTGGACATAGGCCTCTCCAGTTGTTCTTGCTCCGGTGACGCTGCTGCCCGTTATCGGCCGATGGTATTTAGCTACGCCTTCAATCGTGATAGTTTTACCGCCACCAGTTTTCCAGAGCTTCGTTTGTTGTTCGGCAGGATGCACCACGGGCAGGTGAGGATGGCTTAGAGCGAAAAGGTGATAGGTCGCTCTTACAACATATAGCCGCTCCCATACTGCGCCATCTAGCCCCAAACTAAGCAAAAGCTTATACTATGGGTATGTACTAGACAGCTGACAGACTTAAATAGATACTTTTTTTGTAAATAAAGTACATTATTATACATAGCAAACACCAAGACAACAGACAAGTTCATGCACACAAATGTTTGTACTGTGCGGGGGTCAAACCTGCGATCTCCATGTCAGAGACAGCGTTACCTACCACTGAACCACGCTGGTCGTCTAATGAAACTATTGTTTTTCTTTGGCACTGGCACTTGTCATGGACTGACATGAGGTTTACCATAAAAAGTATGTGATCTTTTGCTCTCGTTACATATTTACATAAAACTAAACATAAATTATTACACCTGCCTTGCACGGAACCCCGCCTTCGTAGAGGAAGAGTAATGAATGTTTCTATTATATTCTATTACTAGCTTTTGCCCGCGGCTTTGCTCGCGTTAAATTCGGGGTGAATGCTGCATACAAAATTCCACCTCCCATTTTAGGGAAGTGGGGGGTTGAAAAGTGGCAAAAAGTAGCCTATGTTACTCTCCATCCCTTCAACTATCTCCACCTAAAAAACACGTCAATTCGTTGCTCCATTTTGCCGTGAAAGAAAGACAAACATACAGACAGACACACTTTCATATTCATAATATTATATACAAAATATTAAATACTAGCTGTGCTCGCGACTTCGTCCGCGTGGAATAGTTATTTTTCCCCCGTTCTTTTTACATTTTCCATTATTTCTTCGCTCCTAATAGTTGCAGCGTGATGTTATATAGCCTAAAGCCTTCCTCGATAAATGGTCTATTCAACACAAAAAGAATTTTTCAATTCGGACCAGTAGTTCCTGAGATTAGCGCGTTCAAACAAACAAACAAACAAACAAACAAACTCTTCAGCTTTATAATATTAGTTAAGATTATAGTATGGAAGGATTCTATTCCTTCGTCTGACGGGAGTGGACTCACCCGTAAGGCCGCTCCTGTCACTTTTTTATGGGTATTCCCTGCCTCACTACAATTTGTCTGCTGTGAGGCAGGGGAGACAGATACCCTGCTTCTTCCCTATCTGACAAGGATGCATAACCACGTTTTCCCCGGTAAAAAATGTCATTTGGCCTATATCCAGTTGTGGACGTTTGCAGTTTTTATGATGATGATGATGATGAACTTCAAATTTGAAAAGACATTAGTACGTGGTAAAGCTTGAACCTGGGATGTAACGGAGCGGCCTATCATCTTTTCGCGCCAAGCTAAACTCTCCTGCCCGTGGTACATCCTGCCGAATAACAAACGAGGCGCTGGCAACCGACTGGTGGCGGTATAACCATCACAATTGACGGCGTAGGTAAATACCACAGACCGATGACGGGCAGCAGCGTCACCGGAGCGAGAAGCTACGCCCTGCGATCGCCAACCCGCCTGCCCAGCATGGCGATTATGGCTATATCCTCCAGATGTTTGCCCTAAGTGACGATTAACTGGAGAGGCCTATGCTAGCAGTGGATTGCAATAGGCTGATGATGATGATAAGGCTTGAACTGCCGTCTCACGTATCGAAGTCTTAAGCACTTGCCTAGCACACGTCTAACCTAGCTGAAACCTTTTACTCAGCCCATATTAAGTGACCTCAAACACCGCAGCGAAAACTTTATTATGACGGCTTCATTCCGTTGGTATTTAATTCTCTAATTTCCTTTTATGATCACAATTAGTAAGTACATTAAGTTAGTAACAGCTTAGATCATATCGGGTATGACCTAAAATGTGATACTGCTTTGTTGAGGAGTGTCATCTTAGTGCTCAATGTTTTCTAGTCATGGTTCAGAGGCTCTATCCGGTCTGCGCCGTGATGGGAAGGAATATAAATCACGATGTAGTAAGAGTCGACGGCTCGAATTGAATGCAGAGAGCGCAAGATCGTGACGAGTGGTAAAAGGTTGAAGGTGGCCTACACCAAAAATATGGTCGAAAAAGGCTAAAGAAGAAGAAGTAGTAAGAGTCGACTAAGGGACTTCAGCTTATCAGCTGGTGATAAGGCTTAGATCGGAGATCTTATCACCATCATCATTATCAGCCTACTGCAGTCCGCTGCTGACAATGGCCTCTCCAGTTGTTTGCCCCTTAGGGCAAACATCCTGAGGATATACCCATAATCGCCACGCTGGGCACACCGCCACCGGTCAGTTGCTAGCCCGTCATTTGTTATTCGGCAGGATGCACCACGGGCAGGTGAGAGTGGCTTGGAGTGAAAATGTGATAGGCCGCTTCTCTTGATCTCATCATCATCACCAATTTTAAACCCGTAACACGGACAAGATGGGATGGAACGTCTTCTCTATTCTATTTCAGGTCAATTGTACGTGTAAATTATTCATAAGTCCTCCTGCTGTAATACTTATCATCATCCTAGCCTTTTTCCCGATTGTCTCAGGGTCGGCTTCCCAAACTGAGAGATTTGGCGAGGGCTAAGCTTTTACACAGAGCGACTGCCATCAGACCTCCGCAACACTTAGGGTAAGCTATACCCATTCCCAGTTTAGGCGTCAGAGTTATCATCATCTCTGATATGATGTAACGACTGCTATCTGAGTTGGTAAAGATAGCACCCGGGACCAACTGCTTAACGTGCCTTCCGAAGCACCCATCTCAAGCAGAATTTTGGTCACCCATCATCGGATTGACCGCGCCAATGGTTGCACAGCATTTGCGATCATTGTTAAACGAACAAGACCGGGGCGCCACCGAGCTCCTCTTAAACGAACAAGACCGCGGCGCCACCGAGCTCCTCTCCTGCTGTAATACTTATCCTGCTGTAATACTTATGCTCCAAATAAAAATTATTTCATTTCATTTCATTTTGTATGGTGTGCAATTATTGCACATATCTATCGCATTGTATAATTTTCTAATATTTTGTCAAGATAGACAAATCTTATCTGTTAGCGCGTTCATTTGGAATCTTATCTAATTTTTGAATTTATAGGTAGAAGTCAATCACTCAGTGATCACTGGGTAACCCTAAAACCGTACAGAGAAATTATCATAAATCCATTTTAAAATGGGTTTTAGCAATATTCATGATTAGCACTAACTAAAGTTTTGATTAACATTCCTGAATACTATTGACGACCCAGTAACCTTAGAATTGCCTTTCAAGGTTTGCACGTTGGTCATGGTTTTAACTTGACTTGATTTAAACTGTGGTACTGCCTTCTTCGTTACAAACAAGTTTGTATCGCGAGATATCAACGTTTTGTTAATGGTAAGTGATTACAAAACCTTTTGATACAATATTATTCCATTGCGGAAAACAATTGTATCACCGCCCCATTTCTTTCCATAGGTGTCAAATTCGACTATTACTGCCACAATCATTCCAGACATAATAGACTATCTATTGTCTTGCGCCCAATATCGGTTTCAATGGATTTGACAGACTAGCTGGCGGCACCTGGACCAAACCCCTATGAAGTGACTTCAGTAGAGTTTTTTTTTTAGTGGCTCGACATAATGGCTTCCCTACGCCTGATGGAGAGCCAAAGAGAAGCCCAAGTGTCACTATGATATCGGGCAAGTAACTGGTCAGTTACCTGTCAGTTGCCATCGCCATGCCGGCCCAACCCTAACCCCCCACGAGCTCCGGAAACCCTACTGACCGGCAGAAACACGACCCAGAGGCCATTTGACTGCCGTATTCTCTAGGGTGGAGGTCCTTCCCCGGACGGGCAGCTCAATTAGAGCGAAGATTCGCTATGCCCTACCTCTCATAGAGTAGTTTAGAGATCAGTCGCTTTATAGCCAGAATGACCCAACATGGCGGTGGCATCAGACAGTGATTGCCATCGCTTTCCATCAGACAACATGAGGTTATGCTACTACTATCATCAACAGCTTTTATTAGTCCACTGCTGGACATAGGCCTCTCCCAATGCTCGCCACTTTGATCGATCCTAGGCTTCTTGCATCCAGCACGTGCCTGCGCAAATTGTCACTCCACCTGGATTGAGGGCGTTCAACACTACGTCTGCCGAAACGCGTTCTCCAGAACTCGTTTACCGCAAGGGTTATCTGTTCTGCGGCTAATGTGGCCACTGCCACTTCAGCTTACTATTCCGGTAAGCTAAATCGATGACTTTGATTCTATGACTGATCACCTCATTTCTGATCCAGACCCGCAGAGAGACGGCGAGCATAGCCCTTTCCATAGCTCGCTGAGCGATCTTTAACTTGTGTACTACCCTGCTACTATATCAATGCTACTATATGATATAGCTGACATTCATCATATCCAGAAGTAAAACTTCTACTACTACTTCAAGCTAAATCATCATAAATGAAATCGAAATCCAACTAACAACCAACAGTCAACTTAATCATTAAGATAGTACCTACGGCAAATTTTTTACACGAATTAACCCACATAATTAAAAATGACGACCGTAACACTCGAGCACCATCATTTAATTAATGAAAAGTGGATCAAACTTTCAAAATCAGTCAAAATTCCACCTTCCGAATTCTGCGAATACCACAGTCAGTGATAATACTTACGTCACCGAGCAGAATATTAAATAGCAGACGCATTATACAATAAAAATCAAAATTGCAATCACGATACCGAATTATAAATTCAAAAACTTATGAATCGAACACCTGCGTTTGTGTGAGTTATGCAATTTTAGAAAACATCACATAAATATTAATTTGCGTACAAAATTGCCGTTCAAAGGTATCTTAAAGATGTGTGGACCAATCAGACGGCTCCTAGAGCATGTGAACTGTAAGTATTTGCAGGTTAGAAATCTATTAGAAATGGCGGGCAAAAATTGTAGCGAGCGGTGAGCGAATGTTCCGCAAAAAATAGAGGTACGATGGAAGTACGAGTATAGCGTGGATATTAGATTATAGAGAGATGACAACTGAGTTCTTAATAAATTAGTTGAATCGAAGTTTAGTACTTCCCTACTGAATTTATAAGCTTTTGTTAAATAAAATCAACATTTAATATGGGTATCATCATCATCATCATCAGCCCGTGTCAGTCCACTGCTGGACATAGGCCTCTCCTAATGTTCGCCACTTAAGTCTATATTGGACTTCTCGCATCCAGCACTTGCCAGCCGTCCTGCGCAAATCGTCATCATTTAATTAATAAAAAGTGAATCAAACTGGGTATAAAATAAATATTTAAGATTTGGGACCATTTTCATTGAAAAATAGTCCCTAGTCAATAGAGCATTGACTCTATTGTCAAAACTATCAGTAGGTTTGGATGTAGATCACATCTTGTATGCAGAATTATCACACAACCATTCTTAATATATCAGTGTTGTCCCCTTGCTTTAGGTAGCATCCTGTATTTTCTTCTGTATATGACCAATTCTACGGCACCATGACCTCATCAGCAGGATCAACAATGATGGTATAAAGGGTACAGTCATAATAAGCAGCTAGTCAGCAATGCTGGAATTGTACAACCTGAAAGGAAACGGCAATAAATTTAACTTAAGCTTGAGTATTTAGGTTACCGATCATCAGTATTAGACTTGTTAAATAAGGATTTACCCTCTATGTAATACAAAAAGTAGAGCATTTATTCAGAAAAAAATTTGTATATAGTCCCAGTAAGAAGCAGGAGCTTTAAATCACCATACAAATGCTGAGTTCACCCCAATTTTGCACCTTTCCTGGTCATTTTTGACATCAACAGACTTTGCACAGTCACCCAAGCACATTGGCAAAACGACAGGTAGATTGTTACACAACATTTTTGCCAAAGTCGCTTCTATCAAATTCCTAACGCAGAGCGTACGTAGTCTGAATGCTCGTACGCACAATTTGGCGGGAACACCGCGCCTGCAGTGGGGGTACGCGGAATAAAACCGCTATGCTACTCTCCCAGCATTACATTTCACTTATCACCAGCGAAGGAGTGCAGGATAATCTAAAAAATGAAGACCTTCCTTCTAATCTTAGTGAGTGTCGCGGTGGTGAGCTGTAAACCAGCCGGGGGTGATGACGACGTCGTCGGAAACGTGATTGGAGTGGTCAAGAGCTGTTCCGAGGAAGATATCTCGTTGTGCCTGAAGGTGTGTTGTGATTGTGTTAAGTGCTTCCGTTTCAAGACCCATTAGGGGAACGTCGAATTCAATTGGAGTGATTCGTCTGCAACTTTGCAATGTGCTGCCTTAGTAGTCCGAATGTTTCATGGATTATGGATTCTAAGCTGTATTTTTGTAAAGTAGATGAGACTTTGGCTTCTTGGAGTACAATAGCAAAATTAGATTATCCCATTTTCAAAAAAAGTCGATGAATATGTTTGATTTGAATTCTTGCTCTGTATTCAATCTAAGGAAGTTTTTTGACTAGCTTTTTTGACTTTATATTTAATGTGTAATGATAATTATAACTTTTCATCAGGTCTTTCTTTGAAATTCCAAGGTTACCTATTATAAATTATTACTTCAGTAAAATTGTTCTCTTATTGATTACCTAAACTTATAGAGCATCTTTCTTTAAAATACTTAAGGTCTATTAAAATAGACTTGACGTAGCAAATATCACAATCGTTTAATCTACATTAATCCTTTTATTTTTCACAGGAAAGAGCTTTAAGATACGTCGAAAACATTGCTTCATACAGGGAGGTCAACCTGTCTGAGGGCATCAGCCTCATAGGAACTGGATCACCTCGGTCAGCAAGGTCCTTCGAGCCTCTTTCAGAGGAACCCAAAGCTAGGGAGAACCAAGTGGAGTCAAGGCTTCTGGACGCTGCAGCAGACTTCCTCGAAAACCATGTCATCCAACTGCGCGTTCCTAAGAGCACTGTTGCTGATGTCAAGCGGTCCCTTGAAGAAGGTCAGTTGCAAATTATAATACTTTCATCCATTACATTCGCTAAAACCTCTTTACATCCGGTAAAACTAGTTCCATCGACTTTTGCAATTCAAGATTGGTAAAATGTTTTTTTACAATTAAATACATCAATCAACTTTCATCTATGTGTAGACGTCATGGCTTTGATTAATATCACTACAACAATTTTTTCAATTCGTCACTTCATAATTTTTAATCTCCGACTTTAGAACGATTTGTTCCGTAAAATTTTATCAACGAGTTGAGTAAAATTAGAAAGACATTATTAAAATTGAAAAAACTATCTATCTAAGTCGTTATACGTTGTAACATAATTAAATGTTAGAAAAATTACGTTACTACAATCGTACATGAATCCACGCACGATTCCGTGCCTAACAAAAAAAACTACCGTTGCAAAACTAATTGAACATTTCACAGTCACGGTTACAGAACGGACATCGTTGTTACTCATAAAACAAATGATAAAACTAAAGCTTCAAAACAATCCATAGCCAACATTGAAGAGGGTCTTTTTGTTGGGATAACCTTAATACAAAAGTCACGAGCGACTGGTATTATGTAAGTTAATGTTGAATGTAATCGTTGTATCCGGTCGACTGCACGCGATATGTAATTGCTTGCGTTTACTTTTTTTCCGCTCGCTTCTTCGAATCCTTTCGGAAGATTCGTTTCGTGACTTTTTCTCCAAAATACTACTTTGTATGTTGTTTTTTGTTTTGATTCTTGTCAACATTTAGTTTTTACTATGGACGGATTTGGTATCAATAGTCAAAAGCAAACAATATATCAATCGCTTTGCTAAATGTTTCTTCACATTACACTACCAACGCTGATTTAATCAAAAATTGACCACGAATCTGACCTTTATTTTTCATCGTAATGTTTGTAAGCTAGGAATAGTAAAGCCCTAGAAGACCTTTAAAATATAGGCATACTTAGCATTTGTAAAGAATCACTATTGATTGATACTATCCCTATTAAGAAACAATTTACCCATTTCACTATTACTTATGAGCCCTTTGGGATAGAAGATTATATCGAAAACTGGGTTAATACTTTTTTCACATGAGATTCTATTTGAAAGATACGGCCTAAACATTTTGTCCGCCGATTTTCATAAGTGCTCAATTTAGTACTGTGGTGAAAGTGAAATTTATAACTATAATCATTCTTGGTTCTCATAGTTTGACAAGGGACACAATTACTAATTAGATACATGTGTTTCACAACAATAACTCGAATCACCTTTTGACAAGAGCCGAGATTAATAATTTCCAATTAGAGGAACTTTCTATTTCTTTTTTTGTAATTGCTGTTACAAGTCATGTTGGGGTCATCGTTGATTAGAGGTCATTTGTTGAGGATATAGGATCTGTTTTCGAAATTTACGATTGAATGTTTGCTTTTGAACAAATCTGTTACTGATATATATTTTACATTAACAATGTACATACTTACAGGTTATCGAATATTACCTCATAATCGGTCACAGAGCGTTATTACATAGGCCGTTGCATAACCAATGTTTAAAATGTCTTTCGTATTTGTATAACTGGTTTTAATGTCATGAGCGTACGAAATCTCACGCCGTTTCGGCCATTGGTTCCGTACTTAACAGTAGGCCTACTGTTTCCAAAATAAACGACCATTACCTTTAATTACCCCCATTCTAAAGAGTATTTTAGCAACAAAAAGTGTGGCGAGTTAACTTCTAATTTATGCGAGTTAGCAATAAAAATGTGAGAGTCGTAAATGGTTTACGTGCAAGCTCAAAAAAAGTAAAAAGTTAAGTGTTATATAAAACAATGTAGTAATGAAGATATATTATAATTGTTGCTCATAACGTTCGCCGAATTATAAATTATTAAAACTTGCCAGAAACCGGTTCAGTGGCCACATTTGATGAGAATTTAAAATAGAAAGTTATCATTACATCTTTGAAATTAATTACGCACTTATAGAAAGACTTGATATTTGCTATATCTGCAAAACTTGAGCTTAGATCGGTGGTAGATTCCTACAAGTTAATACTGCAAACGGACATCCGTATCCAGTCGATGACATAGACCATAAAAAGAAGACACTAGAAATCGTAAAAGCCAAACAGGTCTAGTAGGAGTTTCTCTAACCTATTAACAAGGTTGATTATGGTGGAAAGCGGACGGGCTAAGTCTAGTTTTTGCTAGATTTCCATAGTACCTTGCACTTGTAAGTATGTAGGACTGTACGCAACTAGTTTTATGGTTCCGTTAACTCGGCTCGCCGTGATCGAAATCTTGATCGAGAACCGAGTAAAAGTCTTGCTCCAGGCATCTCGTTAACAAAATATGGAAGTGGGTTCCGAGCTTTCGAATACGTCCGGTAATCGATGCACTTTCTAGATGAACGAGCTTGTTATGCAAACCGCACGTAACACCGTGAATTTCAATGAAAGTGATATTGTTTAAATTTCAGCATTGCCTTCCGTTGGCCGCCTTGAATTCAAATTAGGCCTCGGACAATAGGCTCTTACTTCTACTCCTCATGTTTTATGATAATGTTTCAAACATGTCTTTAAGCAGAATTTTTATTATGTGGGAATTTTAATTTCTAGGTCACCGTATTGTTTGTTTTATCGTATCCATTTTCCCATACAGTATCTAATAATTATCTAGACTTTTTCCAACTGGAAAAGAGTTATAAATGTTATTTTTCTAATGTTGTACTTGTACATTTGTATTAAGACTAACTTTTATTTTACAGGCCGTGGCAAGAAGAAGAAGTTGAAGCAGCTGATGCCCATCCTCGCTCTCCTCCAGCTGAAGATCCAGTCTCTGATCCCTCTGTTCCTCGGTATCATCGCTTTCGCCGCTGTCAAGGGTCTGATGCTCGCCAAGGCTGCCCTTCTGGCTTCCGCTCTGGTTCTGCTGAAGAAACTTCTGTCAAAGGGCGAAAGCCATGAAAGCTACGAAGTGGTAGCCCACCCTCATCATGAAGAGCACTACTCCCATGGCAGCAGTCACGGTGGATGGGGCCGATCGTCCGACGCACAGGACATGGCCTACAGTGCCTACTCAAACTGAAACCTAAGATAGTCTTAGCGTCAATGTTTTGATCATAATGGTCATTGTTATTATCTTTGGTTAGTCTAGCACGGACCTCAGATTGAGATTCTAATTTATTATTTAATAATTTATTTAAATTATTTAAAGAAAAAAGTTTGTTATTTAATTTATTTAACTGCGAACGAGTGCATCTTGTCTGACCTTTATTTTTTCCAAAGCATCGCTTGTTTTTTCTTTATTTATCATTTCATTATTATCTGTAATTTTACTTTGTACCTGTTTTAATTAAGAGTTTATTCTGTTATTTTATTATTATAATGATGAGTTCAATAAGTTGTCAATAGCTTTAATTATTTTATTTTTTAGTTCGAATTTATATATTTTTAAAGTCACAGTATGTGTTCATTTCTTCTAGTCGTATTTATATAGTGTTATCTTTATAAAATATAGTATTGTATCGCTTTTGTAAATATGCTTCGTATGAAAGTATTTACGTAAAATATTATTTTTGCATCTTCGTATATTTTATATAAATGTATATATTTCTTATTAATACCTACTATACTTTTTATAACTATTATGTAAATAAGTATTCTATTTAGGCGATGCCCTTTACAAATGTATAAACTTTTCTCTTCATTTTTCCTAGTAACTGTAGATAAATGATAACAAACCACCCTCAAATAAATAAAAATAAAATATAATAGTCATTCATTTACAACTTTGGTTTCATTTCATTTTATTGAAACTGTTAATAATTCTATCACAAGCCTCATTAGTTTACTACATTTCAGAGGAACTTCACACGCATTGTCATCATTAATTATGTTTCGTGTAGTTCATTCTCATGTTATTCAATAAATATTACTTTCAATTACTGAACAGGTTAAAACAAAACTTCTAATCATTTCATATCGGAAATCAATATCGGATAATGAAATCTTTGTTACAAACTAACTGACTTGGCGTAGCATTGTCATGCTTTTTAACTCGATTATTTGTTGTTGTTTTTATGTCACACAAACAACTGGTCCCTCTTTTTAACCGACTTCAAAGAAAAGAAGGAGGTTCATCACATCACATATCTTTGAGAATTGTGAACCAATGAGTCAAAAAGTCTTTTTTTGTTCGAAAGAGTGTAGTTCCTAGTTGGTTCCAATGCCACGATATTGAAATCGGTTTTGCTTTGCATAAAAATGGTGTTAATGAATTTTACTGGCGACTACCACAAATTTGGAGAAGTCAGAACTCGGTCCAGTCTCGGGACCATCCTTTTAAGTAAATGTGTAGTGCTTGACCCCATCTGGCCTGATACTAAGGCACGATAAGGGGCACTATGGATGTAGAGACAAAGTTATCTTAAAGGTTAGCATATCAGAGCGACTGGCAAAGGAATGGTTTGGTTGCTTGTCTGTTACCGCAGCGATTTGGGCTGCTTTGGTTTACATAGGCGGGGGTCAGCCTTCTGCCAACCTATTAAAATTATGATGACAAATTACTTCGTATGACCAAGTCACAACTTCTGTACCAAAGGAGAATGACCATTGTAGTATGGGCTTTGGTTTCAGATTTTATCACGTTGTACCTCCATGAAATCTATCTCATTAGATAGAGTATTAAACATAGAATACATTATAAAAAACAATAAGTATCTAATTCGCCGGAGTTGCGAGCAACAGGTTCATGAAGTTCATTATTTTTGGTTATTTTTCACAACGTTAAATACCTTTATGAACGGCAGCTGGGCGTCCTGCGTCAATCATAACGAACAGTTGCTAAAACGGCGATTATCTAATTTCAATTTCTACAGTTACGGAGAAAAAAGGCGCTCAACTCAACGTAAAGATAAATCAAAACGAATAAATCGTCAGTGCTAAAACAAAACAATAACATTTCTCTAATGTCAATGTCATGTCACTTTCATTATTTTTTTTCATCACTCTTGGTGTTGCCAGTCGTAATATAAATGCGAATCGATATTCATTGGATCAATCGATATTCATTCACTTAAGGTTTATTGTCATTAATTGGAAGGTAAAGTAACTGAATATTCTCGAAGATATTCTTTTCTATGAGAAAAAGATTTTGTTTTGTAAATATCCTTAATATTTTCTTTTTAACCCTCCTTCATCCTTCCGAGTTGTGTATCAGGAATCGATTATTGTGAATTAATATTTTAAATATTGGCAACCCTGCAACCCCAAAAAGTACAGTTCTTTGGTGGAGGAAGTACTTTGTTACAAAAATTACTTTTAAATTAGCACTTTTTTCCCCGGCGAAGTTTTGACTTGTTTTTGTAGAAGGTCTTGTGAAAATGAAATACAATTTTTTTCAGGTTAATTTCGTTCATGTACAAAACGAAACCATATTTGGGCATTCTCCTTTCAGACAAATAAATGATATTAAATTCTATGCTGTGTCACTATAAAAAAATAGTCGATGGATAAAGAATCTTAAAAACAGACAGACAGACATGCCTACCCATCCACGGTCAGGCCACAGCGACTCATGCGATTTTGTCGATGCCCATCATAAGCTTTCTGAAGAATTCATGAGAATCTGACTTGCGTAGCCTAACTTTTTGGAGAAGAACAACATACATACAACATCAGCACGAAACCCTTTTTGATGTTTGACTAAAATTGACTCTTGATTGCTGTGAACACATTAAAATAATATGACATTCACACAATTTGTACACGTAGCACAATCGCTAGTTACGACTCGTTATGAACCAACACGAAACTGCTCAGTGAAAGTTTTAAGGGCATATATCGCACCCCCCGGCGAATAAAGCGGTTATTGCAGAATTGCTATTTTTCAGGAGAAGCAAAAAACCGAAATCGGTGAATATCTCTGAAACTATAACTTTCAAATAAATGCTTTTAACTTTAATTGAAAGTAGATTTTTGATTGTACATAATATTTAAAAACTAAATTAATTTAATGGGAAATTAATAGATAAAACCTCAAAAATATGTAATACCGCATAACAATATTATTGTTTTTGTCGTAGGGTGACATTACCACTTTATTCGCGGCAGCCTTCTATCAAAACTGCCCGCGCAACGAGGCATAGCGACAGTATTCGTTAGTTTTTGGTGTCTATTCTATTGTGAGTAATAACTTCTTACCACTTTATTCGTGTGAAATTAAAAATAGGTTTATATTGTAAGCGTTGAATTCGCGGATCATTCTACGTAAACCATTACTGTAACAAGTGAATGCAACAACATTAAAAATATAGTTGTTATTGCTACATTTGTGTTTTTTTTTAATTTTATTATTAAATTAACATAATAAAATATGAATTACAACTAAATTAACTCTCCTTAAGTCTAATTCCTATCAAAATCAGGTTTTTAAGCTATGCTTAGACCACAGTACATCGAAATACTTTACGGGGTTTGGGTCATTTTGGAGTCGTTTTAAATTTTGGTGGCCACTGACGGAAGTTATAATGTTCGAAAGAGGAATTCTATCGGATTTTAACGATACTTGGTACAAATATTCTTCATACTCCTGGGCAGGTTATAGTATACTTTTCATCACGCTACAATTAATAGGAGCAGAGCAGTAAAGGGAAGTGTTGGGAAAAAGGGGGAAATTTTTACCTGTATGTTTGAATGCACATCACGCTAAAACTGCTGCATAGAAATAAATGCGGTTTTTACCAATGTATTGCTAGAGGTCTAACTTAAAATTTAAGTACCATTTTATGAAGTCTATTATTTTTAAAACGCGATATCCACGCGTGCGACGCCGCTGGCACAGCTAGTCATTAATAAAAACTACAATTCAGTTGTTTCTGGTTAAATAAGATAAATATAACCACCCAGTCTTGTCTTACCAATGCTTCAAAACCCTGAAAAAGTAATCATCATCATGAGTCCACAGCTGGACATAGGGCTCTCCAAATGTTGGCCACTTTGATCGATCCTCGGCGTCTCGCACCCAGCCAGCGCACTTGCCAGCCGGCCTGCGCAAAACGTCACTCCACCTGGCCTGAGGGCGTCCTACACTACGTTTGCTGAGACGCGGTCTCACTCCAGAACTTGTTTACCTCAACGGTTATTGATTCTGCGGCTAATGTTGCTAGCCCGATGCCCCTTCAATTTTTTAAATCGGTGAGCTGTGGATATCTTTGGTTCTCTGCCAGTTCACCACATTTCGAATAAGACAGAGAGACCCGAGCAAAGCCCTTTCCATATGATTGCTGAATGATCTTTAGCTTGTAGACTAGCCGTACCGTAAGTGTCCACATTTTAGCTCCGTATGTCATAACCGGTAGAACGCACTGACCACCTGAAGCCTGACTATTTCTAATTACCTCGTCCTCAAAGCTGGTTCCACCTAACTGCAATGTCTGCCCGAGGTATACCTACATATTTTTGAACAACTTTGAGTTCCGGTAGAGCATGTTCGCCGATGCGCGCAAAGGAGTCAGTCAGTTCATTCAGTATTTCTTGTAGGTCCTGCAGCGATTCTGCCATTATGACTATGCTGTTTATGTTGATGACAGGTCCTTTCTAGTTCAGCGTTTTGGACACATCCTCCATTACATTAGTGAACAACTTTGGAGAAATCACATCCCCTTATCCCATTCCTAGATGCAACGGTATAGGCCTTGTATCATCATCATCATAGGCCTTGTATACTAATTCTGTAATTGGATGCACATAGTGGCGGCTTCATAGATCACTGTTACTGTCTCATCACTGCTTGTATGGATGCCAATCTATGTGGCATCGCTGCAGGGACTCCAGAATAGACCAGATTTCAACCGAAGTCAAAGGCTTTCTCATAATCCACGAATGCAAGATACCTACAGGACTGATTATACTCTTCTGTCTTCTGTACAGCACTGTGTGGATGTGGTCTATGGTGTCGTATCCACTCCGAAACCCAGCATGTTTCGGCGGTTGGAATTCATCAAGTATTCGCACAAAACGGTTTGTGATCACATTTGAAAACAGCTTATAGACAAGGCTTAGAAGGGAAATAGGTCTGCTTCGACTCCCTTTTTGAAGAACAGGATAAGCACACTCCTTATCCACGCGTCCGGAGTTCTCCATTCAAGCGTTAAAAAGTTTTGGCTGCTTTTACAAGCTTTGTTGTGACGCCATCCTCTCCAGGGGCTTTTCCATCTTTAAGCTGCCCAAGAGCGATCTCGATTTTGTCGATGCTGAATTCTGGCAAGTCTTTGGTAAAATGGCGTGTTAATGTGGCCATAGTATCCTCATTTTCGGGTTAGATTTATACGAAGCGTATAACCAGCCGTAGAAGTCTTCCACCTCCAAAAGAACTACCGGCTTGGAAAAAAAGTAATAAGTAGATAATGTAGTCAATCAACAGCCTTGCTTTGTCCATTATTGAACGTAGGCCTCCTATAATTCGCGCCACAATTCTTTATCCCGGGCGTGTTTCTGTTCAGCCAATGCCAGCAGTTCTTTTAATGTTACCAGCCCATGGATTGCGGGGCGTCCTATAGTTCATTCGCGTTAAGAAAATAGTGACTGACAGGTCACTGACAGGCACTATTTTCTTAACGCGAATGAACTATAAATCGTCTGCTCCACCTATTGTTGGTTTTACGGCAGATATGGCCAGCCCACTGCCACGTATTATGTTCGTTTCGTTTCCTATTTATTTATTTGCAAACATTTTTTAAGCTAACAGAAATTCTCCAAAGCGCAATAAGTTTCAAAGGCAATTACATATCAATTAGTTAGTATACAAATAGGTAATGCAATAAATTATTGGAACAATAAAATTTCAAATAGGTAGGTAGGTACATCATACGAAAAAATCTATTTTGTTTAAATCATGGTCAAGTCAAAAGTTAGTACATAAAATAAATAATAATAATCCATCATAATTGACAATAATTAATACAGAACATGTTACTCTATTAAAATAAAATGAAATGTCAAATAATGTCATATCAAATCAAATCAATGTCAATCCGTTGCATTCTCATTCAAAATAATCCAAAATTTATAAAAGAGATATTGTATTGTAAGGTGTCAGCAAATAAATCGACCTTATAGTGCCAATCTTTCAACAGGATAAGCATTGGTCTTTCCACAACGTGTTGAGGGACTAAAAAACTTGTGGAATAGTCTTCGTGTAAGTGTCCACATTTCGGAACGTATGTTAAGGTGACTTTTGATCCTTATAATGATCCTTTCAAATGAAAATAAAACCCTATGTTTTTCCAGAATTGAGCACATTCGATCAAACGAATTTTCGAAAATAATTTACATAATGCAGTTATTTATCTTTTTAAAAAAGAAATATTTTTTTTGTCACAAATGCCCTAGCTCAAATATTAAGAGTACTTTTCCTTCAGGCGTTGTCCTAAAATTGAAATGCCATTATCTTCGCTCCAATATTACTTACAGAAAATCTTATTTCATTAATATGTTAGTTAAGGATAGTGCTACACAATATAAAAATGAATGATGGCGGCTAAAAAAACGACGCCAATGTCCATACAAAATGACCCAAACTCCTTCGGACATTGTAATAAAATTTTTGCTAGATAGTGTTGAAGAAATGTATGGGAATGTATGGGAGCGACCCATCATCTTTTCGCTCCAAGCCAAGCTCACCTGCCCGTGGTGCATCCTGCCGAATGACGAACGAGGCGCTGGCAACCGACTGGTGGCGGTATAACCATCACAATTGAAGGGGTAGCTAAATGCTACGGCCCGATGACGGGTGGCAGCCCTGAGTGGCGAACCACTGGAGATGCCTATGTCCAGCAGTGGACTGCGATAGGCTGATGATGATGATGAGTGTATGGCTATGTGTATGAAAGTAAAAACGTAATGTTTTTTTTTGCAATAAAAAACGTATACGTACAAATAACGTAATAATTTTCGAACGCAATATTTTAATACAGCATTATGAAATTGAATTTAATGCAGTAATATATTATTACGACTCTATAATCATTATTTTATAACAAGAAGAATAGCATAACTTCAATTTACGATTCACCCGTTTACAAACCTGAGTAGTAACAACCTATTACAGCGTACGCGTCGTAAATTTTTCACCCGAATAAAGTGGTAAAATCGAATACTGATTTTGCGCTTGGGAGGACTATCCCGAATAATGTCGCATTGAATCAATGCGGACTAGACTAGTGAAGTTTTGTACGGTAATATTTGATTTCTACTTTATTCTCGTCTAATATCTTCACATTATGTTTCGTAGAAAAAAGTGGTTGTGTAGTATAATTCTAATAATATTGCATTTAAAAATATGAAAAAAATTCAGGCGATGGGTTAGGTCACATAGAGGCCAAAAATCGAAAAACATTAAAAAAGTGGTAATCGTCGATAACCGCTTTATTCGCCGGGGGGTGCGATATAGCCCTTTCTAGATATTTCTGGAACGTTTCGCGGTCATTGAGATAGATATACTGGCCTAGTTTTATTCTGAGATATGTAGTCGAGTGACACCTAAGTTTTCTTCTGAATTTCACATAACACCGAGAGGTTTAGTTCTTCGTTCCTGCCCCGTGCCATTAAATTATGGAATGCCCTACTAGTTTATTTGTTTTATTTCTCTTACAATTCCGGTTTTTTCTAAACCAGACGTGGCACGGCATCTCAGAGAGCCCTTTACGTGCGGTAGACCTAACTTAACGCTTAGCATCAAGTAGAGTGAGATTATCCTGTATACTCTTTTTATAAAAAAAATAGCAATCCAGATTATTATGCTGAAGTATAGCCATAGAGGATTGGGCATATCAGCCGCAGAACCGATGGCTGGCAAGTGCTGGATGCGAGAAGCCCAGGATCGAGCAAAATGGCGAACAATAGAGAGGCATATGTCTGAACATACTATAATCTACAACTCATGTGATTATAAGGATGCAAGGGAGCGAGCTATCATCTTTTCGCTCCAAGCCAACCTCATTTGCTCGTGGTACACCTGCTGAATAACAAACGAGGCTCCGAAAACCTACTAGTGGTAGTTTAACTATCACAATTAAAGGCGTAGCTAAATACCACAGGCCGATGACGGGCAGTAGTGTCGGAGGAGTTACGCCCTGCGATCGACAACCCGCCTGCCCAGAGCTGGGTAAAGCTTCCAGGTGTTTGTCCAAAGTGACCAGCAACTGTATCCAGCCTATCGGCCTATGACCAGCAGTGGACTAAGATGGGCTGATGATCACGTTAATGAGGTGCCTTTATTTTGTTTGGTTTCCTTGGAGACTACTCGACCTGTAAGTATCCACAGCAAACATTTCCATACTGTTAAAGCTATCAACGTTGAGTTGTTTAGCCTTGACTCTTTGCACTTGCAGTTAACAAACTCGTTTGTAAGTTAAAACCGATATTTACATACTGTATTAACATGCATGTACCACGAATCAGTAATGCAAACACTGGTAGGTGCATAATACATTAAGGAAGTGAAAAAATTGTACGTATTCTTATATAAAGATCGGATGTAAACAATAAACACTTTTCTTTTCAAACAATAATCTTAATAAGATTACGAGAAATTGTTGCTCCAAGGTTCAAGATTATAATGCGGTTTGCGGTCTCAATCCAATACAAACTGGGATTATGTTGGGACAAATGAACCGTATATCCTTCTATGTTTGCGGTTTATAGATTACTAGCACCAGTACAATTTTGTCTTATTTCCGGTTGCTGGTTCAAATCCTGGCAGGGATGGTCCCGTGCTCCTAGAGGTTTAGTTCCTCGTTCCTGCCCCGTGCCATTAAGTCATGGATGCCCATCCAGCTCATGTGTTTCCATTCTTTTACGATCCTGGTTTCTTTAGGCAGGGCGTGAAACGGCATCTCAGTGGACTTTCAAGGTGAGGGCAATGAGTTTGTTCTATTATACCTGTCGACCTAACTTTTGAACATCACGACCGATTAACATCAGGTGGAGTGAGTTCATCCTGAAAGCTCTTTTTGTAAAAAAGGCACAATTTAGAGACAAAAATATGGTAATATTTTTATGGTGATAATTCTGGGTTCATGATCTCGCACACCGACTTCCATGCTCCGGATTGCAGTAGACAGATCGGATGAGTTGAAACTAAGTAGGAACTTAGACAAGTGAATTGGATTCCACTTAACTACATATGTCTGTATATTTGAATTCACTACCATAATTCTATCAGTATGGGTGCCTATTTGACCAAAATGGAGAACAGAACCCATGAGTTTCAATACAATAGGTAAAAAAAAGAATGGAGCTATAAGTGTAAGAAAGAAAATCTAATGTAACTTGAATCATCGTCTGAGCTTGAGCTTTCCAAGACAAAGGCAATCTTTTACACAGTGGAAAAAGATTTTCCCGAAAAAGAGACCAAAATTACCAAAAAAAATCGGATTCAAATTTGCCTACATGGAAAGTGTGACATCAGGATAACTTTTAACCCAGCGTGCGTCGAACCATCCGTCCGCCTGCCATTTCAAATTATAAATACGTATTTGACACTAATGGTCAGCGAATTGGATTCCAATGGAATTCTTTAGGCCGACCTCTTCACTATGTATCAAGACCGGCTTGTATTTGACATATAAATTGGTTGGGTGTGGTTGCTTGTTGATAGTGGGTAACCGTGTTTTGAGGCACGTAGGGCCGTCCGGAATTCCTTTCTATTCTTGGATTTAGATTGAATTTGGCGACAGTGTATTGCACGAGTGGTGACTAAGAATATTTCGGGGATGATGTCACGATGCTTAAGATTTCGTCAAATAATTATAACGAAAATGGTGTTTTCGAGTCTCGAGCGGGACCATCTTTTGGCTCCAAGCCACCTCACCGTCACAAGCAAGCTCACCTGCCCGTGGTACATCCGGCCGAACAACAAACGAGGCGCTGACAACCGACTGGTGGCGGTATAACCATCACAATTGAAGACGTAGCTAAATACCACAGGCCGATGACGGGCAGCAGCGTCACCGGAGCGAGAAGTTACGTCCTGCGATCGCCAACCAGCTTGCCCAGGGTGGCGATTATGGGCATATATCCTCCAGATGTTAGCCCTGAGTGGCGAGCAACTGAAGAGGCCTTTGTTCAGCAATGGACTGTAATAGGCTGATGATGATGATGAAATACAATATTCAACACTAAGACACAGATTGCACAGAACAACTAAACCTTCATCAACTGAATGTTTGTCTTCAGTGCGGATCGCACCCTTGGTTCAGAAGGCAGGGTCACTACTAAATAGGCTGCAGGACTAGTAAATTTGACTAAATCAGTCTGTTACTGTTAGTACTTTTCATCTGTTATAATGAGGCATTTACCCGAGATTACTCATATGAATAACAAGGGAAAACTTCAGTTGAAGACCAGGTGGTTGTATGCACTATGAGACCCATTTATTTTTACAAAACAGCTAAAACGCCATCTGCACAATACCACTCACATTAAATCAGATGCCGGCTTTCTTTTGGCCATCACTCAAGCTTTCATCAATAATAACGTTCATACAAGCTACCGCCATCTATGAGCCCAGCTCAGAACTACGTTCATGGCCATGTTTGTTTACAATTTAAATTAAGTTCAAGGCTTCGCCGCACAGACGGTCAATTTTCAAGTCAATGAACTCGACTTGTTTCCTTTATTTTTCGTTCATCTTTTATTTTCATGCTCCGTTCGTATTTCTTGTTTGTTTATCGTCTTTTGTTATAGCAATTTGTGTTAGTAGTTTGTTTCTTTTGTATCTATTACTTATATTGTACAGTCGAGACCATGGTTGATTAAATCTTTAATGATTATCATTTTTATACCTTATCCTTTTACAAGTTCTTTATTAAAATATTTCTTATAATAAATGAAGTTGTGATTGATTCACAAATAAATACACCTATATCTTCTTTCGTTGATTTCAATGCCAAACCTATAAACATTATGCATGAGTTAAATAAATAGCTCTCTACACTTATTACTCCTACTTTAAAATCAACGTTATATTTTTTTAATTTTATCCAAATACCTACCTATAGAATTTTTATTTCAGATTACAAATTGCATTTTAAACTCATCTTTAGGTTAATAATGAAGGACCTGTGACCTAATGGTCGAGTCTGTCTGGCAACACTTATGGCAAGTGTAAATCAATTAATAACATATTTACAATGTAACATTTTTTATCGTTATTAAACCAGTGCTTTCCTATATAAAACCACCAGTTGACGGTAAAGTTACGCAAACAAATTCCTTACTTACAAGTCACTAGTCTACCTTCGACGCAAGCGCCGCCATTTTATTCGTTGCCAAGGTTACTCGCTCATGATCTAGGTGAATGAATTTGTTTTTGTTTTGTTGCAAGCCCCCGCAGACAGATGGCGTAACCATCTTTATTGCTTTATTTGGCGGTTTTGAACACTTTTGTTGGTTCATTCAGGTTTTGTTTGGATTTTTTGGCGTGTTTCGACCCAGTTTCTATTAAAGCGTCTGATGTAATTTATTTTGTTACATTGTTTGATTACAATGCCGGTTTCTCGTCATCGATTGCTCTAGTTTTGTAATCTTACTTAATATGTCGGTTTGATTCATTTTTCTTTATTAGGAACTAGATGCAGACCGCGGCTTTGCCCGCTTGATTATATTATGTGATATTATGTGAAAAGATAATATGAATACAGTCTAATAATTAAGCACCCACGTTTTACCCAACATATAATATACCTCTCTTCTTCTCATTTTAAAAGTGCAAAAGAGATGAAACGACTGTCACGGCGACAAAAAGTCACCAGTGTGCGCCTAGCCTTAGGGGGCGAATTTTCGAAAATCCTTTCTTAGTGCTCCCCTACGTTATAAAAGGAACCCTTATGCAAAACTTCAAGTTTCTAACCCTAAACTTGTCACCTCAGACGCGACCACCTTGTAGCAGGCCCTACAAGTTCACCTTTAACGAGGAACGACAAGAGGGGTCCGAAGGCCAGGGGCCCTACTACAAAAAACGCAAACGATCGTTCGTTGAACGGATCGCGTATTTTTGCCCCATAAATCCCTCTCATTTGTCCCTCCCGTGTTCTAATATATCAATTAAATTGTTAAAAATCGACGTTGACGAATTTTAGTTCGTATATTCGAACACGAGTGGGACAAATGAGAGGAATTTATGGGGCAAAAATACGCCATCCGTTCAACGAACGATCGTTTTCGTTTTTGTAGTAGAGCCCCAGGGCCTCTCCCGTTAGACAATGACGGGGACCCGTGCAATGCAGGTGGAGGTGCCCCCGCACCTTCTACCGACTAGGCCCCGTCTGGGAACGATTGGCGGCTGTACTGCCGCCGAGTACGTCCCCTTCTGCGTCTGCGCAGGGCAGGAGCGTTCGGGTTGCAATGTCGGTCCTTTAATCGACTTTTACGACACCCATAGGAAATAACTTGGGCGGTGATTTGTACTTCATTCCGTCACTTCACGGAAAACTTATAATCATCATCATCATCATCATCAGCCCACATCAGCGTGGCGAGCATTGGGAGAGGCCTATGTCCAGCAGTGGACTGATGTGGGCTGATGATGAAAACTTATAATAGAAAGTTTTAATCTGTCAGTTGTACGTGAATACCAATACAAGTTCACATGACAAGGTGGCTATTATACACAGATGTAATAAAGTGATTATTTTAAATGGCGAAGCTTTTAACCTTTTGCCCTTTACCATAGCACATCATATAAACAGTAAGCTTACTACAAACGACTACAACTTCTCTCTACGAAAAATGCATGCAGTAATTGCTTTCTTGCTTGAACATCCTATGTCGGCTAGCTAAAATGCCGTTTCACTCGCCGTTATAAATATAGGAATAGACAGCCGTAAGACATAGTAAAAAAATGGTAGTACATTCATGCACTTTTATTTCGACTAGGAATATGGTTTTAACAGATACCAGAACTCATAACGCTCTCAGGAAATGCCTCTAGATCCACGGGGTGGTAAGGGTCCTAAGAGACCATGCCATGACAAAACTAGCGTCATCATCATCATCAGCCCACATCACTCACTGCTGGACATAGGCCTCTCCCAATGCTCGCCACTTAGAGTCCCGAGCCTCTCGCATCCATCACTTGCCAGCCGTCCTGCGCAAATCGTCACTCCACCTGGCCTGAGGGCGTCCTACACTACGTTTGCGTAACGTTTAACCCTAGCATAGTCCACCCAAATGGGACATTAATGTAGGTACCTAGAGTTGAATCATGCCCTCATAAATTGTCAGAACAAATAAATTTAATATAAGTAGATCCTCTGTCCAAGGGTTGCCTGGAAGAGATCGCTTTAAGCGATAAGGCCGCCTAATTTGTACTACGATATGTCTTTGTATCTAGTTTTAAGTCGACTATTTCGTGTGCAATAAAGAATATCTACCTATCTATCTATCTAAAAATAATTTCGCCCATCACATTGTTACTTAAAATAAAGCACTTAAGACAAAATCTAGTTACATCTAAAAAAACGTTAAAAAACCCATGTAGAAAAATCTTTTTCTTTTTGCTGATTTTTCCACGGAGTCAATTATAGCAGAACTATTCTTTGAAGTTCTGGGGTCGGTCTGATGAGGGAGTAGGTACATCTATCAGTTTGGTTAGAAAGTTAACATTATCTTTGAAACAGTGATCACACTGTTCACGTTTAGATGTTCACACATTACAAACATTTATGTCCATGTACTCGTACATGTAATACTTTTGAGATATAAACCCTTTTTAGTTCATATTTCAAAACTTACTTTTACATTTAAATGTATGTAAAATGAAGGTACGGTAACGCACGTTTTCACTCCCTTTTAGGGCAAACATATCATATACGTGTGAACTTGACTTTGAAATTACATTTTACGGTCTCTTTAGTCCAAATAAGTAATTGTGCATTTTCTTCGTGCTGTGGTAGCTACTCAGTGGGAGCGTAGCTATAGATTTTACTCTCAAGGAAATGATATGCGGCCGTGGATTTCACTGAAATAAGATGAGAGAAATGACTAGTCTAGTTTAGGTACTGTAGCATGTAAAAAATAATTTAATTCTAACTAAGAGATACCACTTGGTGAAATTGGTGTTAAAAATATACACATGACATCAAATTAAAAATATTATAAACATGATGTAACTTACCTATAAATATTAAATATCCCAAGATATGAACTTCGACTCATTAAATAAACATTTCTCTACGTCCGCTGCCATTGACGGTGCAGTAAAATTAAATACTTTAAATCATCTTTCATCTCTTCCAATTCCAGATTATACTCCATTTGTCTTTAGTCAACTAACCGAATGTGATGTTAAGAAGAATATCTTGTCCATTGCCTCTAATGCTGTCGGTAGCGATAGTGTTAGCCGTAATATGATTGTTCCCATCCTTGATATCCTTACCCCTATCATCACCCACATCCTCAATTTTTCTCTGTCCTCAAGCACATTCCCCACCTCGTGGAAAGACGCTCAAGTAACACCTCTTCCAAAAAAGTCCAATCCATCTGCCTTTTCTGATTATCGCCCCATTTCTATCCTGCCATTTCTCTCAAAAGTCCTTGAGCGTGTAGTGCACCAACAGCTCAGTCCTTTCCTTACAAAGAACAATATTCTAAGCCCCCTACAATCCGGTTTCCGTCCAGGTCATAGCACGGTTACGGCACTGGTCAAGATTACCGACGATATTCGCCATGGTGTGGACAGTGGACGTCTAACTGTGCTAGCCTTGCTAGATTTTAGCAATGCTTTTAACACTGTGGATTTCGATGTCCTCCTTGGCTTGTTGCGTTCTCTTAACATATCTCCATCGGTGGTTGACTGGTTTCATACTTATCTCTATGGTCGCCGGCAACGTATTCGCGTTGATGATTCACTTTCTGCCTGGTGTGAACTCTGTTCCGGCGTACCTCAGGGTGGTGTCTTGTCTCCTCTACTCTTCTCTGTCTTTATTAATTCAATTACTCATAATCTTTCATCTTCCTACCATCTCTATGCAGACGATCTTCAACTATATACCCAGAGTAGCCTTGGCGACCTGCCGGTAGCCGTGTCGCTCCTTAATACAGACCTGGGGCGTATTGCTGAGTGGAGCAAATCGTTTGGCCTAAAGGTCAACCCTTCTAAGACCCAAGTCATTATTGTGGGTGGCACACGAATGATTTCGCGGTTGAATTGAGAACTACTCCCTCCTATCATATTTGACGGTGTCCAAATTTCATACAGTAAAGTGGTTAAAAACTTAGGCATTTACCTGGACTGTACTCTGTCCTGGAGTGTGCATATTAAGGAGGTTAGTCGAAGAATGTTTGCATCTGCAGCCTCCATAAACCGGTTACGTAACTTCCTGCCAATACCTACCAAGATTGCGCTTGTACAGGCCCTTTTACTACCCATTCTCGATTACGCAGATAGTTGCTACTTAGATCTCAATGAAATCTTTCTCGATAAACTCGAACGTCTTCAAAATTTCTGTATTCGCATCATTTTTGGTTTACGTAAGTATGACCACGTCTCCGAATTCCGTGCCCAGCTTAAATGGCTTCCCATCCGCCGTCGTCGTGACCTCCATATTCTTTCTTTGTTGTTTTCTGTACTATTCAATCCCCTTTCACCTCCCTATTTGAAAGAACGTTTCAAATTTTTGCAGCCCACCGGGAAACGTGATGTACGCTCATGCCGTGAACTCCTTCTGTCATTTCCTCCTTATCTGTCCAAAGCCTACTCTCAGTCTTTTACTGTCCATTCCATCCGTCTGTGGAATTCCCTTCCTCTGTCCATCAGAAATTCCCAATCACTTCCTGCTTTCAAGTCCCGTCTTAAATCCTATCTACTGTCCCTATAATAAACATACGTCATTTCATCCACTATCCTTTCTGTTTTTTGTGGTATTTACTGTTTTTATTTATTCATTTACTTTATTATTTTGTGTATTTACAGTTTTGTATATTTATTTATTAATTATTTATATTAATATATGTTATACATTTGTATTTATTTATATATATTTCTTTTTATATATGTAGGTACACATCTACATATATTTATTTAGGTATATAATTAAACAGTTTGCACGACCTTGCCCCTCTCTTCAGAATAGCACACTTCCTCTACCTGAAGGTTGTCTGGAAGAGATCGCTCACTAGCGATAAGACCGCCTAAATTGTACCACTAGTTGATTGTAATACCTTGTCTGTAATGTTTGTTTTTGTGCAATAAAGAATATCTATCTATCTATCTATGCCACGCTGGGCCACTCATCGCCATCTAGCTCCAAACTAAGCCGAAGCTTGTACTTTTGGTACTAGACAACTGATAAACTTACTTAGTTTGTAAATAAATACATAATTTAAACTCCCAGACCAATACAAACAGACATGTTCATGAACACAAATGTTTGTACTGTGCAGGAATTGATCCCACGACCCTTGACTCAGAAGGTAGAGGTCCCTATAAAAAGAGCCATCAAACCAGTCAGGTAACCTATATAGATTAAATCTTGTAGAACACAATTTATTGAAGCTATAAATGATTAGGTACTTAGCTGTCGCTTCGCACTGACAGTGGATTTCAAACTTTACCCAAAGTTAAGGAAAATAACTACGACAATACGAATTCGAGATGTAGCGTGGGTAATTACGTGTCCAAATTAATTCGGGTGAAAGTGTGAGAGTGTAAGTTAGAGTAGTTGAATGAGTGTTGAATCTGTTTATAAATTAAACATTTGCAATAATGTTTGACCAGGTCAGATTTGAGGTTAAAATACCATCATAATCAGCCTATCGCAGTAATAAGGCTCTTCAGTTGTACGCCCCTTTGGGCAAACATCTCGCTTTCCCAGTGGATTGGCGATCGCAGTGCGTAGTTCCTCGCTCCGGTGACGCTGCTGCCCGTCATCGGCCTGTGGTATTTAGCTACGCCTTCAATCGTGATGGTTAAACCGCTGCCAGTCGGTTGCTAGAGCCTCGTTTGTTATTCAGCAGGATGCCCCACGGGCAGGTGAGGGTGGCGAAAAGATGATATTTTGATCAGTTACAACGCGGTTTCAGATTTCTTTCAGAACAAGGGTGTTAACAAACCAATCAAACGATAGTCGAATGATGACATAGCTCGGTGGAGAATTAATTGGTCGATCAGTGGACAGAGAGAAGAAACTAGGAGTATTTGACAGCAGGAGAGAACAAAGAGGTAGCGCAAAGCGAATTTTCGCTAGAATTGAGCTGCCCGTCCGGGGAAGGACCTCCGCCTTTTAGAATACCGCAGCCAAATGACCTCCGGGTCATATTTCTACCGGTGCATAGGTGGGGTTTCCGGCGCCCGTAGGGGGTTAGGGTTGGGCCAGCATGTCGGTGGCAACTGACAGGTAACTGACCAGTCATTTGCCCGTTGTCACAGCGACTTTGGCTTCTCTTTCGCTTTCCATCGAGCATTGTTACGGCTGGAGCTGGCGTCTAGGGGTGTGGAATCAAACACGACAATTGGGGAAACCACAAACATTTTACTGCTCAGCCACGGTGGACTGTAAACTTCAACTGACTGCTAGATAAATAAACAAATAAAAACCATAGCAACTAAATATTCTTAAAAAACACTTCTAAAAACAAAAACTATATATAAAACTATTTACATTATAAACGTATATAAAAAGGGTCGTTCTGTCCGCAACAAGCATAAAGAAGCCATTATGTCGACCTACTATAATAAAAACACAGATGGAACATTCTCAAAATAAGAGGAACGCAATGTACAAGATTGAACTAACTCCTAGTCATGATGACAAAGTTATCTAAGAAATTTTACTTTTGACGCAATGTTCAAAACGTGCATGCAGTTTCACCGTACCTTTCTCTAATGTTAGAGGGCATGCCTTCGACCTGGATACAAGGAAAGCTGCATATAACTCTAAGCGATGAGAATTGAGCGATAGTAGTAATTGCATCCATAGGTACATATATCCACGACTAGCGACCGCTCTTGCTTCGCTTCGGGTATTTTAGATACTCGTTTTTTTTATAGTAGCGAGAGAGCTCGCGAGAGGAGCTCGGTGGCGCCGCGGTCTTGTTCGGAGGAGCTCGCTGGCGCCGCGGTCTTGTTCGAGGAGCTCGGTGGCGCCGCGGTCTTGTTCGAGGAGCTCGGTGGCGCCGCGGTCTTGTTCGTTTAACAATGATCGCAAATGTTGTGCAACCATTGGCGCGGTCAATCCGATGATGAGTGACCAAAATTTGACACCGATTTCCTCCGTGCTTCGGAAGGCACGTTAAGCTGTTGGTCCCGGGTGCTATCTTTACCAACTCAGATAGCAGTCGTTACATCATATCAGAGATGATGATAACTCTGACGCCTAAACTGGGAATGGGTTTTTTATAGTAGCTCGGCATAATGGCTTCCCTTCGCCTGGTGCACAGCGAAAGGTAAGCCCAAGTCGCTGTGACAACAGGCAAGTAACTGGTCAGTCACCTGTTAGTTGCCACCGCCATGCCGGCCCAACCCCAACCCCCCTCCGGAAACCCTACTCACCGTCATTTGGCTGCGGTATTCTATAGGGTGGAGGTCGTTCCCCGGACAAGCAGCTCAATTCAAGCGAAAATTCGCTTTGCTCTACCTCTCTTATTCGTAGTCATTTCATTGGGTTACATTATTTATGTTTTAGTCATCATTATCCAACTATAGCAGTCCACTGCTGGACATAGGCCTCTCTAGGTTTTTGGGCAAACCTCTGGAGGATTACCCATAATCGCCACAACCCTCGGCTGCCGATGCAGCGCTCACACCACGAGCTCCGGAAATCCTTCTCACCGGCAGAAACACGACCCGGAGTTCATTTTTCTGCGGTATTCTAAAAGATGAAGCTTGGATTCGCTATACCCTACCTCTCTTAAAATAATGATAGTGACCGTAAAACTTAAATCACTACCTACTATAAATCACTACTATAAATGTCGGGCTTCGAACCTGCTATATTTCAAGCACGCGGAATCTTATCTATATATATCTTTAAGAGAGGTAGGGCATAGCGAATCTTCGCTCGTATTGAGCTGTCCCTCCGGGGAAGGACCTCCACCCTATAGAATACCGCAGCCAAATGACCTCCGGGTCGTGTTTCTGCTGGTGAGTAGGGTCTCCGGAGCTCGTGGGGGGTTAGGGTTGGGCCGGCATGGCAGTGGCAACTGACAGGTAACTAACCAGCTACTTGCCAGTTGTCACAGCGACTTGGGCTTCTCTTTGGCTTTCCATCAGGCGTAGGGAAGCCATTATGTCGAGCTACTATAAAAAAAAAAAATCTACTACGTCAGCGGGGTTTTAAGTAATTACTTATGCACTTGCTAATAAGCACGACATATCATGTATGACTATAGCTAAAGTTATTTGATATTTATGAACATGGTAACTTTTTAGGGTTCCGTAGCCAAATAGCAAAAAACGGAACCCTTATAGATTCGTCATGTCTGTCCGTCTGTCATAGCCACTTTTTTATAACTACGAGTGTGCACGATAATTATTGTACTGGGTCCTTTTAAATATAGGGAGATTTTTTAATCACTTAATCAAATTTTTGTTCTGGGAATTAGGTTTTTTTAATAGCCATTTCTATGAAAAATATTTAATTCGTATTTTCAATTGATTGTTCTATACCAATTATTGGTTTACTTTATTATGATGGAGGGGTCAAACGGGCCTAAAGGTCACCTGATGGTAAGTGATCGCTTCAGCCTATAGACATCGCAACACCAGGGGAGTCGCAGGTGCGTTACTAGAACAACCATTGCGTCAAAATACGTTTTATATGACAATTTTTATTTTATTTATTTAATCTTTATTGCACAGTAAAGTAGTGTACAAAAGGCGGACTTAATGCCACATAGGCATTCTCTACCAGTCAACCATTGGGCTAAGCAGAAACTAATTTTATGGTAGTGTGCGACAAAGTTAATTTAAAACACAATAAAATATGATAAAAATAAGATACAAATAAATACATACACACATATACATAATATATATATATATTATACCTACATATACACAAGAAGGAACAGAACATAATCTTACTTATAATACGAATAGAATAAACTAATAAATATATAATATACTTACAAAATATTATAATATACACACATACATATAAAATAAATAGGACGACGACTGTAGAAACTATTTCACTGAATGTTGGAGTCGATAATGTTTTTGAAGCCTTATCTTGAATGATGCCCTGCTTGGAGCACTGCGGATGTGTCTTAGATCATTTCCCATCTTTCTTTCTCTTTTAAAGCAGGTAATCTTGTGATGATAAAGAAAACGAAACCGGATTTTATAATCGTAACCAAATAGATATGATTATGAAATATTATTTTACTAAAAAACTATATATGTACTAACTACATATTGTAATAAGGCTTGATCCAAAACTGGGAGGAATGTAAGGGAGCGACCTATCATCTTTTCGCTCCAAGCCATCCTAACCTGCCCGTGGTGCATCCTGCCGAATAACAAACGAGGCTCTGGCAACCACAATTGAAGGCGTAGCTAAATGCTACAGACCGGTGACGGGCAGCAGCGTCCAAACATACGTCCGTAGGGCATCTCCCAGCAACGCCCTGAGCCGAGCCTCGAGCCCCACAGGGGGCGCCCTCAGCGCCGTTGCTTAAAAAAAAAAAAAAAAACGGGCAGCAGCGTCGTCGGAGCGAGAAGCTACGCCCTGCGATCGCCAACCCGCCTGCCCAGCGTGGCGATTATGGGTATATATCCTCCAGATGCTTGCCCTAAGAGGTGAACAACTGGAGAGGCCTATGTCCAGCATTGGACTGTAATGGGCTGAAGATGATCCAAAACTAGGGACTAATTAAAATGTTCTATTCTTAAAATCACTTAACTAATCAAAAGACTAGTAGCTCAGTTCTCATAAAAACGGAACGAAGACAAATGCCATTGAAAGCTCAATCCAGTTTAGACTTGAATGGAAACTAGGTCTTTCACAGATCACTAGAAATGTATTGAAAATATAGGCTTAACAGGTTTGCAACTAGACACTCGTCTATAGTTCTAGAAAATCTCTGTACAGGTGTACTTATAATATGTATGTTGTATAGATATTGACCTACTGTTGGATCCGCTTCACACTTTTACTCAGCTAGATATGATGTGATAAAAAATATTATATGTCGCAAAGAAACTACCGTAATTACACGTTAGACATAGAACATTCTGTACGATAAATCATACTGTGTGATCTTGAATCTGTTTTAACTAATTTCTACTTCGAAATAAGTGCATTAGAATTATCGAAATTAAAAGGAACTCAGTGAATTCACCTCCTCTTTTTTTAAGTCGGTTAATAATCCAAAACATGCCACATTAGACCACTCAGCGTGATCTAATCACAAACATAAGCCGAAATAATTGTGTTAGGGTTGGGCATGGCAGTGGCAACTGATTAGTTACTTGCCCGTTGTCACAGCGACTTGGGCTTCTCTTTCGTTTTCCATCAGGCGTAGGGAAGCCATTATGTCGAGCCACTATAAAAAAAACATGTTTTATTTATAAATATTATTATTAATCATAGTGAACACCCAGACCAACACAAATAGACATCATGATCATACACACAAATGATTGTACTGTGCGGGGTTCGAACCGGCGACCATTGTCATAGATATCGCGACCACTAAAACAAACCGGTCGTCATCAAATCCATTTTGAATTTTGTTATGAGCTTAAAATTTCATAATACTTGGTGTAAATAAAACAAACGGCAACATATTATTTTGTAATAAATAATAATAAATAAATCTTTGTTTTCGTATTTTAAATTAAATTCGTAATGAGTGGATGATAATAAATAATAATGGATGATCCTACCGGCAAGGATGACACAATAATTACATAATACTCATAATAATAATAAAATAGTACAGTTTTACATATCTTACACAATACTTACAAGATATTAAAGCCAGGTACAGGTCTCTATAACCGATAAATATAGCTATATCTAGATAATACTAATACAGTATATACATAAGTCTTAGGTACAGTAATACATTACATACACTATGAAAATAGTTACGAATTAGACTTATAAAGTCTATAAAGAAATACATAGCGTCTATATCAAATTTGAGCGCGGATGGCATAAGAAAACTAACCTAACTCAGTCAAAATAAATACAAACGTACATCACTCTCACACGGATAAAGTAATAAACAATTCGATGAGCATCGTAGTGAAATCGTCTAAGTAAAGGGGACTCGTATCTGGGACACGGTTATTGAGGCTTTTGCGCCGAGTAGGCTATGCTTTGAGCTTCGATCGAGCGCCCCCAGCCGCCGCCGTGACCTCCACCGCCGCCGCCCCCGCTGCTGTAGCCCCCAGAGTCGCCCCCGTAACCACTGGTACCACCATAATCGTGGCTAGACGTGTGACTCGACGTGTGATGAGGATGCGCCACAACTTCATACGTCACGTGCTTCTGCTGAGACAGCAGCTTCTTCAAACCAATGATCGCCGACAAGACCAGCGCCAACTTTCCAATCAGCAACGCCTTTCCGGCGATCAACGCAATCGCACCAATCGCGATCGGGGTAAGCGCCATCAGCTTCAACGCTAACGCAGCGAACAGCGGCCCAAGAAGCTTCGCGGCCTTCTTCTTCTTCCCTCTACCTTCCTCTGTTTCATCTTCCACGAAGTTCGACACTGTATCTTCCAACGCACGGCCGGCACTGGACACCGCATCAACAACATCCGACCCTTTAACCTCCACACGCAGAGAATGCGTCTCGAAGTAATTCTTCAACCTCGTAACAGGATCTAAGGATCTAGGAGCACCGGTCTCCGCGGGCACATCCGAAGCTCGCACGACAGTGACGCCATCAGTTAACGCGAACGATTCCTTCTGTCCGATCATCTTGTCCACGAACGAAAAGAACTTGTACTTCAGACATGTTGTAGAATCCTTTCTGAAGCAGTCTCCGACTCCTTCGAGGTCATTTTCCGTGTGTCCTGTGTCTTGAGCGGGGAGCGCGACGCAAGCGGTCGCGAGTGCGAATAACGTTACCGTCCTCCACATTGTATCAAAGTAGGGGTCTTACTGTGCGCCGGCGTCGCCCGCTCCGCCTTAAATACGTACCTCTCCGCACCCCTCGCGAGGCCGCTTGAAAAAACGCTCCGAAAAGTCAGAATGGACTTTCTCAGTCTGGGAGTAAAAGTGAAGTCCAGGTTTCGTAACGTTGCGTCGCCGTGAAAGCATGTGCGGTCAGTGCAAAGGTCGCGAACTGAGGTGCATGCACCTTACACTTGCGTTTCGGAGTTACGGGTTCAGAGTATTGTTCGTGAGATGTAAACATTTGTAACCGTCAATGGAATCGTATATATGGGATTTGACGGCTTATTTTAGAATTGAACGTTCGATATTTCAATTTCGGTATTGTATTTGCTTTGGAATTGAAATGTTTTAGTCGAATCGTAAATGCAGCTAGAAGTTCAATGCATTTCAATGCAATGAGCAAATGGAATATTTAAATGATAGGATTTAGTCAGTATTAACTTTAAGAATTTGGAAATTAAGTTAGTTTTGGCATGCAACTTTAATCTATAAGCTTATGATAAGTGCATGCTTAAATCTATTAAGCTTCATGACTATTAATCAACGTTTATTCTCGTCTTACTCATCATCATAATAAAATATGTGTTGTAAATACTATGTATGAACACGGTTCATATAAGGAAGAAGGTGGTCTAAAGGACCGTTTTCATATAACGTTTTTTACATAATGATGAATTAGGTCATTATTTTATTAAAAGTGCGATATGTAAATTGCAAGTTAATTTTAAACAACCAAGCTGTTTCGATATTATACAATGTCCTCTTTTACTACTCTGATATCAAGAGTCAGGTGGAAATCTCTACCCTCATTAGAAGTGCCTCATCATCATTCATCATCATCATCAGCCTATTGCAGTCCACTGCTGGACATATGCCTCTCCAGTTGTTCGCCACTTAGGGCAAACATCTGGAGGATATACCCACAATCGCCACGCTGGGCAGGCGGGTTGGCGATCGCAGGGCGTAGCTTCTCGCTCCGGTGACGCTGCTGCCCGTCATCGGTCTGTGGTTTTTAGCTACGCCTTCAATTGTGATTGTTATACCGCCACCAGTCGGTTGCCAGCGCCTCGTTTGTTATTCGGCAGGATGCACCACTTGCAGGTGAGGTTGGCTTGGAGCGAAAAGATGATGGGTCGCTCCCTTACATCCCCTACCAGAAGTGCCACGATATAGATATAAACAAAATGGCGATCATTTGTATTCTTCTCAAGGGAATTCCATCGATTGTGCATAAACTGCACATAACAAGCATCGGTTGAATTATTATTATGGTGTATATCGTAAACTTGTCTGTGGAATAGTTGGAAAGTTAGAAAGCACCATTAAAGTCATACGCTCATAGTAATGATGGGAAGCGATGTCTGACCTTCCAGCGTCGTAAACTTAATTAATAGATTGCTAGAATCATCTTAGTTCTAATCTAGTATTTATGTCCTTAGTAGATTGTGGTTGTACGATGTAAATAGATAACCCAAGACATGCCACGCTGGGCCACACATCGCCATCTAGCGCCAAACTAAGCCAAAGCTTGTACTATGGGTACTAGACAACTGATAAACTTACTTACACACATCGCCATTTACCCCCAAACTAAGCCAAAGCTTGTACTATGGGTACCTACTAGGCAACTGATAAACTTACTAAGATACTTTTTTAAAAATAAATACAAATTATACATAGAACACCCAGACCAATCAAACAGACATGTTAATGAATAAAAATGTTTGTACTGTGCGGGAATCGAACCCACGACCCTTGGCTCAGAAGGCATGAACTTAGATTCCTACATAGGTATTAGTAATTACTTACGTTCATATTAGATAGGTATTTACATTTATTTATTTGTTTATATTATTTACTTACTTTGGTTCGGTGACGAAAGGCAGTGACCTGTCACCTTCCGCTCCAAGCGACCCTCACCTGCCCGTGGTGCATCCTGCCGAATAACAAACGAGGCTCTGTCAACTAACTGGTTGCGATATAACCGTCACTGTTATAGGCGCAGCTGAATACCACAGGCTGATGACGGGCAGCAGCGTCACCGGAGCGAGGAGCTACGCCCTGCGATCGCTGGCACGCCTGCCCAGGGTGGCGATTACGGGTAAAGTCTTCAGATGTTTGCCCAAAGTGGCGAAAAACTGGAGAGGCTTATGTTCAGCAGTGGCTTAGATACCTGTAGTAGATCTTGGCCTCCAACATAATAAAATGTTATTCCTCCCTATTTATAGCCATCCATTGCTGGACACCTTTGCAATGACAATTATCATTCTGGGTTTGCCTTAGTCACCAAGCTTGGCAGGCGGGTTGGTGACCGCAGTAGGTTTTATTTGTACAGATAAATGCTATCTCATCTATCATACCATAGGAGCATCCTATATTATCTCGTGGTCATCTCACGACACGTGAGATGTCACGACACTCAAAATGGGGCAGTGATTTGAAGTCTTTTCCATCACTGAGATACCTCTCAGGGGTGGGGCTTTAAGAGAGGTAGGGCATAGCGAATCTTCGCTCCAATTGAGCCACCCGTCCTCCACCCTATAGAATACCGTAGCCAAATGACTACTGGGTCGTGTTTCTGCCGGTGAGTAGGGTTTCCGAAGCTCTTGGGGGGTTAGAGTTGGGCCGGCAAGGCTGTGGCAACTGACAGGAAATAGACCAGTTACTTGACCGTTGTCCACAGAAACTTGGGCTTTCATTCGCTTTCCATCAGTCGTAGGGAAGCCATTATGTCGAGCCACTAAATAAAATAAAATAAAATAGTTTATTTCTGCAAATAGATTCACTAGTAATACTTTTGCACGTCAAACTTTTTTCCTACCAGCACTTCGACGTGTAGCCTGCTGAGAAGAAGTGCCGCAACAAACTAAACAGTTATCCTTTTTTAAAATATATAATACAATATTATAATATCGTTTTAAAAAGCGCAAGCGAGCAGACTATCATGTCCATGTAATATTGTCATCCATATAATCTTGTACTTTATAATAACCTTTTGACATTAAAATGGACTTAATGCGAGAATACTATAAAAAAACTGAATTGCATGTAAACTCGCTAGCTAATACTAGTATATACGAATGTAGAGTCAAGTTCATTGCGCCCCACATAGAGTCCGAAGTCGTTAACTTTTCTTTTGTTTCATTTTCTGTCTCGCGTCCGTGAGTTTGTTTTTTGCTTTTATAATAAACATAAGGCTATTTCGGATGACAAAATTGCTGTAATAGTATTCTAAGAGTTCATTTATTATGGACTGGTACTGTTTATCATTTGGTGATGACCTCTGCCTTCTGAAACAAATGAAATGAAATCATTTATTTGTTAAAAATAGGTGGAGCATACTTAAGATGGAACATTGTATAGGTATCACTATGTTTGGCCCTAGATAGGCATACAACTATTAATATTAATAGACCTTGCTGATAGCATTGACAATTTAAAATTAAAGATCAAATCACAAGGGTCGTTGGTTCGATTTCCATGCTGTATTCCTGTGTCACATTTTTTTAAACGATTTTTATTTTGTAAACAAATTGAGGATGAGAATTAATAATAACTAAGTAGTGTCTTGCCGGATAAAAGCAACTTTCCGAATCCTACGGCAGAATAATTGACCTGTACTGACGATTTATAAGCGCATGAATCAAGTATTTCCCTTCTTTCAACGTTGTCCGGAAGAGATCGCTTACAGCGATAAGACCGCCTACATTGTAAAAGAGATGTCTACTATATCTAACATTTAAGTCAACTGTATGGTATGCAATAAAGAATCTATCTTTGTTTTCTATTCTATTCTTATCAGCCTGTGGTAGTCAAAAAGGCTCCTAAATATTTTGCGTCATCTATCTTTTTAACCGACTTCGAAAAAAGGAGGAGGTTCTCAATTCGTCTGTATGTATAATATTTTTTTTTTTTTATGTTTGTTCACCGATATTTCCGTCAATTATGGATGGATTTCAAAAATTTTTCGACAGTTCGACAGAGGACACTTCCGAGGTGGTCCCATTATCACCAAGTCAGGATCTGATGATGGGATCCTGGAGAAATTGAGGGCAACAACCGAAAATTGTATGCCCATATGGTGTTTTTGTTACGTAATCATATTTTACTCAGGTATATGCTTCCGGGCGTCAACATCTGGTGCTGATGATGAAGCCACAGAACTCCTTAACGGTTAGGAGTTAGGGGAAAGTACTGACATTGGTCGATATTAAACTAGGTAGTAGTATGTACTTATGCAGGTCTAATAGGGCAGGTGATTTGGTAAGTGATATGCTTGATTCTAGATCGCAAAGTCTTCACTCGACTTAAAGCAAAATTTTTCATTCCTAAGTAAAACTCTTAAGGACATTAATTAGCCTTTATTCAAGGTCACAGCACATTAACGCAACTAAAAATAGTGAAATAAAATTATTTTTAAAAAAAAAATTAAACCGACTTCAAAAAAACACAAACGACCAAAACTAAAAAGCGATAAATACCGTAAGTAATTCTATCCTTAATACATAATTATTTAAATATTACAATTATCACTTATTTTTGAAGTCGGTGCCAGCCAAATAAATGTATATTGTCGTGTGGATTTGCCGGCCGCGCGCGTCATACAACAACAGTCTACGTTAGGTACCGAGAGGCTGGCACCGACTTCAAAAATAAGTGATAATTGTAATATTTAAATAATTATGTATTAAGGATAGAATTACTTACGTTATTTATCGCTTTTTAGTTTTGGTCGTTTGTGTTTTTTTGAAGTCGGTTTAATTTTTTTTTTTAAACACACATTCATACATAACGTGAATAGGATAATACAGGATGGGTACGTAGGTGCTAAAACCCTTTCAAATTCAACAAGTTAGAATGATACCATTAGAAATAGTAGCAAGAACAATGCATCAAGTAAAAGTTTAGTAGTACGCTCATTCATGACTTGACTGACGAAATTATTCTACGCTTTATTGCAGATACGATCTCATCTCGTTAGTTTTGGGGTTCTCTTTGAATGTAAAATGGTCTTAGAATCTCGTATTGGGTTTAGTTTTTTTGTTACAGAAAGGCAAACGGGTCTGAAGGTCACCTGATGGTAATGGATTACTTCAGCTCTTGGACATCCCAACACCAAAGGAGGCGACTTAACCTACAATTTTTTTTTATAGTTGCTCGACATAATGGCTTCCCTACGCCTGATGGGAAGCGTAAGAGAATCCCAAGTCGCTGTGACAACTGGCAAGTAACTGGTCAGTTACCTGTCAGTTGCCACCGCCATGCCGGCCCAACCCTAACCCCCCACGAGCTCCGGAAACCCTACTCACCGGCAGAAACACGACCCAGAGGTCATTTGACTGCGGTATTCTATAGAGTGGAGGAGTATAAGCCTACAATGATCAGAACCTGTGAAGGTTCTGATCCTTGAGATATATGTAGGCTAATTTTTAGAATGTCCGTAAATCGTATATATGTATTCGAAAAAAAAATACCTCGGCCGTAGGTAAGCTGATTTCAAAGACCCGTTCCACGACACCCGTACAAGACACCTCCAGCTATCAAGATGATAAGGTTGAAAATTTCATAATTTTCATCTGGCCAATGAAAAAATATTGGCTTAAATATCATCATCAGCCTATCACAGGCCACTGGTGGACACAGGCCTCTCCAGCTGTTCGCCACAGGACAAACATCTGGAGAATATACCCATAATCGCGTAGCTTCTCGCTCCGGTGACACTGCTGCCCGTCATCGGTCTGTGGTATTTAGCTATGCCGTCAATTGTCATGGTTATACCGCCACCTGTCGGTTGCCAGCGCCTCGTTTGTTATTCGGCAGGATGCCCCACAGGCAGGTGTGGTTGGCTTGGAGCGAAATGATGATAGGCCCTTACATCCCAAAATAGAATAAAGGCTTAAATATAAGAAAAATTTAATTCTCAATACAGGACGTACTAATCTACTACTATCGACTACAAAAATATTGGCTTAAAGATAAGAAAAATAAATTCACAATACAGGGCGTAAGTACTAGTCTACTACTTAGTCACCTATCTTAATCAAACTTAGAAGTTAGTAACTTGTAGCTTAAATCTTAACTAATATTATAAAGCTGAAGAGTTTGTTTGTTTGAACGCGCTAATCTCAGGAACTACTGGTCCGAATTGAAAAATTCTTTTTGTGTTGAATAGACCATTTATGGAGGAAGGCTATATAACATCACGCTGCAACTATTAGGAGCGAAGAAATAATGGGAAATGTAAAAAAAAACGGGGAAAAAATAACTATTCCACGCGGACGAAGTCGCGAGCACAGTCATCAGTAGGTACAGTTATAATGGTGCTAGCTATAAAGACTTACACAGCGCCATTCGCCTCTACTTTTATAATGCGAACGGTCAAACTATGGAACACTTTGCCGGCTTCCTTGTTCCCCGAGAGGTGCCAATAATCTTCCGAAATTCAAGGCGAGATACCAGTTTTCATTAGGTGAGCGTGCTTCATCGCAGATTGCTATATCGTTTAGCATCAAGAGAATAAAGCAAACCTATTATTAAAGAAAAATTACAGACCAGTATAGCAATCGCAGGGATGTAAGGACGCGGCCTATCATCTTTTCGCTCCAAGCCAACCTCACCTGCCCGTGGTACATCCTGCCGAATAGCAAACGAGGCGTTGGCAACCGACTGGTGGCGGTTTAACCATCACAATTAATTAAAGGCTTAGCTAAATACCACAGACCGATGACGGGCAGCAGCGTCGTCGGTGCGAGAAGCTACGCCCTGCGATCGCCAACCCGCCTGCCCAGCGTGGCGATTATGGGTATATCCTCCAGATGTTTGCCCTAAGTGGCGAACAACTGGAGAGGCCTATGTTCAGCAGTGGACTGCAATAGGCTGATGATGATGATAGGAATCGCTACTGACAAGTCCCCAGCAAACCAACAGGCGAATCCCATTTCAAATAAAAACAAAAACCGCCAATTAATTATCTGATTAGGCTCATTATATCACATAACAAGACAGACATTAATAGAATCTCCAAACCATAAAACGGAGTAAAACAAAAAAGAAACACATCCGTCTATTACATACTTACGTGTAAGCGGACGAACAAATTCGTAAAGAAAGTAACGATAAGATTAGTCATGGTCATGAACCATCACGGAACCATGTGTACGCTTTGCATCATACGTGATGGCATCTGTAATGAGTGAGCTTTGGAGTTCCGCGGCCTATTAAATAAACGCCAAAAGTAAAAGAAGTTAATTTTGTAGCGTAGTAATATTGGATTGCTAAAAATATTTTGAATTTTGAATTTTTTTTTGATTTGACTCCGGTGTTTTTTTTTATAGTAGCTCGACATAATGGCTTCCCTACGTCTGATGGAAAGCGAAAGAGAAGCCCAAGTCGCTGTGACAACGGGCAAGTAACTGGTCAGTTACCTGTCAGTTGCCACTGCCATGCCGGTCCAACCCTAACCCCCCAAGAGCTCCGGAAACCCTACTCACCGGCAGAAACTCGACCCAGAGGTCATTTGACTACGGTATTCTATAGGGTGGAGGTCCGTCCCCGGACGGGCGGCTCAATTCGAGCGAAGATTGGCTATGCCCTACCTCTCTTAAAGTATAGTTATAGTAATAAGTTAAAAAATGCCACGCTTGGCCCTACAACGCCATCTAGTCCCAATATAAACTTAAGTTTGAACTATGGGTTCTAAGCAACTGATAAACTTAATAAGGTCCAAATAATATACAAAGATAGAACCTTAAGTTAAGGAAAGATGGTTAACGTGAACTAAAATTAATAGTAGTAAACAGATATACTTACTATTAATTAAAAGATATATTATGATGAGAGCACTATCATTATATCACCCTATCTCAGTCCACTGCTGGACTTAGACCTCTCCATTTGTTCACCACTTTGGGCAAGTTAATTCCTATATTTGCACAGAACCCACTTAACAAAACTACATTCGTCAGTAAATTCGCAACTCGGTAGACTGTTTCCTCTGTTTTGTACAGTCACACCCTTTCACTTTTCAAATGTTCCGTGTCCCGTCGTAATTTGTGAAGAACTGCTTTGCGTCACTGTACCTGTTAATACGAAGAGATGGTTGAAGTATTTGGTAATGGTATTTCCTCAGGCGGCACTTGATGCCACTACGGACCAAGCAAGAGGTCTTGAGTCGAGCCGAAAATGGTTATTGGGATTTTCTGTCAAGAAATAACTCAGTAGCAGTTCCGGAGTCAGGAGTTGGCGTTGATATTCCCCGTGCATCGTAAAGCACGTCCTTTACATGATTTTTCTGTGGTTGTGTAGACTTTTCGTTCCAATACTGCGCACCAGGCGCTACAAATAATGCCCTATAAGTATACTTGGCAAGTATGCTTAAAAATTAAATTGGATCATTATTAAAATTGAATGTGAGTAACGTGTCTGTTCCCTAGAATAAGGTTCGATCCCCGTATAGTACAAACATTTGTGTGTACGAACATGTCCGTTGGTATTAGTCTGGGTGTTTGCTATGTATAATATGTATTTAAGTAATTAAACTAAAAAATAAATAAACATATTTAAACGCTTTTTTTCAGTTTAATTTATCAGTAGTCTAGTACACGTATTTCAAGCTTCGAATTAGTTTAAGACTATATCACTCTGTATTGCCCTTCGCGGCATTACTTAAGTTGAGTATTTATTATTATTTATTGTCTACTTAAATGCACACCATATTTCGATCCATACTTCACAGTTTTCGATTTTCTATCCTCATTAAAGTTTCATTAACATTCCGCATAATGTTTTAACAACAGTTCTGCTACACAGTAACCCGTAAGAAATTCAAACAATAGTCTATATGACACACGAAATGGTCTTAACGCTTCTAATCAGACTAAAAACTATAAAACAATGGATCAATTACTTTCCCTCGGATCTCTAAAAATCTGATGTGAAAAAAAACTAGCAATGGCATTTTTCGATGAGAGAAAGTGATGTTAAGTTGCCAGTATTGTACAATGGGTTTTGATGAGCGAAGCATGGAGTACGCGAAAGATGGTATACCGTTAAATAATCATGGGTTATTGTAAGCACAACTTTAAAATGAACACCTGCAAGTTTCGTTTTTTTTTAATGGCACTTCCTATTGTATATTGTGATTATGATAAGTAGCCTTATGATTTTTGTATATAATAGCAAAGCATTATGGCTAAGCGTAGGGAGCTTGATGGAAAGTAAAGGGGACACACAAGGGCGTCTCTCTCTGCATGAGCTAAGGTTTGAACCATAGAAATAAACTTGCCTTATGTACTACTATGCAATGAAGTTTAAATAAAAAAATAAATGAAAAGAAGCACAAATCGCTGTGACAACCCAACCAGTCACTCGTCGATGAGAGCTACAGTTTTTATATTCACCAGAGGGCGCTACTGTATAGTGAGGTCCTCGGGCATAGGTGTTATGGTTTGATTTATGCATGTAATAACTGTTTCTTCGATAAAAGAAGGATGGCATAATTGTTTCCGAAAGGCAAAACTGTTTGTTAACGGTTAATTAACAAACCATTGAACTAGCTTTTCATTCACACCGCTAAACTTTACACCTCATTTTCTCGGTTCCACTTTCAAAGCGCAGACAATCATTGAGCCGTGTCTCATATTTTCCAAAATTAATGCCGGCTGTGCCAAAATTGCACAAAATCATTTAATTATCCGAAATAAACTGATTTAACCCACTAACCAATGTAATTTGACATTTCGGAGACCTTACGCTACACTAGCACCTCTAGTGGCGAATTCACACGCGATAGACCTCATTGCCTTGCCACGGTTATGTCCGTATTATGTCCATGTGGTTTTCGGATTTAGAATATTGCCACTCCATCTCAACCCGTGTGTTGTACTCGTAGAAGACGACATGTCAAAATGCAGGTCTAGTTGCCTAAGCTACCATATTCCATACTATTTCAAAGATTGTTTGGTGATTCACCAAGTGTTTACTACGGCTAAATATTACGTTGTTTTTAGCAGCTTTACGCTACCGGCTAGCATACTAAAGAGATAAACAAATATTTACTGCGTTCTGGGTACACCGAGTGAAAAAAGCTTGACATTTTGTTACTGTCAAACTATATATTGAATTTTATAAGTCTTTAATTCGTCAAATGGAATCTTACTTTTTCGCATAGATCTATGAGACTGCCTAAATATATTGCATTAACATAAGTTTGTTTTTTTAATCTGACGCGAAATTGCGTCTAAATTACGACTTACGGCCGTATTCAGAAACGTTACCTACTTACTAAGCGACGCGCGGACGAACAGTGTTCAAAATCCTATAGGTTTTTAGGTACTCGTGCGTTTGCGCGACGCATATTAACGTTTGTGAATACGGCCGTAAGTCGTAATTTAGACATAAATTATTATCAAGTCACCTTTTTAGTGTGCAAAGAATAATGTTTAGAGGTTGACATTAAATATAATAAATAATAATCCGACAGCATCACATAATATTATTGTTTGGATTTTATTGTTGACCGATTCGATGGCTCATTTGGTAGTGACCTCTGCCTGCTGAGCCAAGGGTCGAATTCGACTACGTTTCTGTATTGTACTAATACTGTCTGCACGACTTTAATTTCATTATGAGCCTGTCTAGTCGACTCGACTCACTGCCATTGCGAAAAGACGTTGCATCCATGTGCGTTCTCTACCGCATCTATCATGGGGAATGTTCTGAAGAATTGTTTGGTTTACTGCCTGCAGCGGAGTTTCTTCATCGCACCACACGTAACCGACTGAAATTCCATCCACATCATCTCGATGGCTGGCGATCTTCGACTGTACGTTTTATGAGGAACTTCTTGCCTCGCGCCTCGGTTTTGTGGAACCAACTTCCTGCGACAGTCTTTCCGAACAGCTACGACTTGGAAACCTTCAAGAAACGAGCGTATTCATATTTAAAAGGCCGGCAGCTACCCTAAACTCGGTTAGAGCTGCGGGTGTCCATGGGCGGTGTCGACTGCTTACCATCAGGCATCACACTTGTTCGTCTGCCGCTTCTCGCATAAAAAAAAAATACCTGAGTGTACCGCAGATCTTAATTTACGTCAGGTTACAAAACCGCATGTTTGGCCCAAAACAGGTTTCCTCCGTCTAGCAAACGTCTGAAGTTCGGCCCCCAACCTCCATTCATGCTTTTACTGAATGGAGTCACATTTGCATATTATTATGTTTACCATTTATCTTTATGTTAATAGATTACCGTGAATTATGTTTCATGGTTGTAAAGATTCCGATGACGTCTGATGACCGGTGATTGGTTCTTGTAGGGGACCAATCAACGCGAATGGTGTTAATGACCATGTTTTCAGGACCCTTGACAGAAATGGGACCTACGAATTTAATAGTACATATTATTATAATAGTGATGTGGGCTGATGATGATGATGATAATAGTTAAGCAGAGAGAGTGTCATACGTTTTGTCTCTTTTTAACCCACCATTTCTCTAAAAGGGGGTTGGAAGTTTATCCGGCATAGCATTTCGCAATATTTAAGGTAGGCGGGTGAAGCTGCGGGAAAAAGTTAGTATCGTATAAAAATTGGTCAGAAATGCTATCTATTCAAATTCAATTACGATTATTTACAATCTAGTGCAGTCAATGAAGCGAAAAATACGGGCTAACCTCCGAATTTTTTTACTGTGATCCGATTTGCATGAAATTTTGGAATTAGGCTCATCTTACCATTAACTTCAAAAGTGAAAATGATTTGAACTCCGCCACCACCATGGGGGTGGTTGCCACCCCTTCTCGGGGGTCAATGGTTGTTTTTTCAAAATAACCTCGGATATCGATTGAAGATCTAATTTTAAGCAAAAAAGTTTCTATAAAGTTTCTCGAAAAATCTAATACTTTTCAAGTTATTGGCAATTGAAAGTTCGCAAATTTTTCACGATTTTCATCAGTTTTTTTCAAATATCTCCAAAAATATACGTTTTATCGAAAATTTTATAAGGAACGAAACTGTAGCAGGTAAAAAAATGAACAATTTGGTTTTTTTACAAAGTATTCTAAGTGCAATATTAAGCTAGATATTAAAGATCAAAGCCGTTTTTTATTTTATCTGAAATTTCATCGATGTAGTCAATGCCATCTAGCAGCGAGCAAATGCATTTTATGCTTTCTAATCGAAAAGGGTTTTGTAGTGCTTGAAATAAGCTTTAAAATGAGCTTTATCAAAAGTCTTTTGCACGTAAAATAAGTGAGCTATATTGCAAATAAGCGGAGCATCGAATGTTTTTTCTTTTCAATCAATGGGTTTAAATAAGTGCCATTTCCACCAAAACTAAAATTAATCATATTCCGCCTAGAATTAACTTTATTATGAAGAGTTTTATAGATTGTATTAGTTTGGCTGCTTTAGGACACATAGTTTTCAAAAAAGTCACGATTAAGGGAGGCTGTGATTGCGCTGCCACGCGCTCTTTAAACAATCATATCTCCGTCAATTTTTATTTGATAGAAAAAACAAAAAAACCAAATTGTTTATCAGAAAAATACCTAAATTTTTTATCCCTACACTTTAATACGTATCTGTCGTCATTTTTGAGATATTATGAAAAAGGGGTGGGATTTTTAAAAATTTGAAATTCTCGATTTTTTTTCAATCGTGGCTTTTTTGAAAACTATGTGTCCTAAAGCAGCCAAACTAATACAATCTATAAAACTCTTCATAATAAAGTTAATTCTAGGCGGAATATGATTAATTTTAGTTTTGGTGGAAATGGCACTTATTTAAACCCATTGATTGAAAAGAAAAAACATTCGATGCTCCGCTTATTTGCAATATAGCTCACTTATTTTACGTGCAAAAGACTTTTGATAAAGCTCATTTTAAAGCTTATTTCAAGCACTACAAAACCCTTTTCGATTAGAAAGCATAAAATGCATTTGCTCGCTGCTAGATGGCATTGACTACATCGATGAAATTTCAGATAAAATAAAAAACGGCTTTGATCTTTAATATCTAGCTTAATATTGCACTTAGAATACTTTGTAAAAAACCAAATTGTTCATTTTTTTACCTGCTACAGTTTCGTTCCTTATAAAACTTTCGATAAAACGTATATTTTTGGAGATATTTGAAAAAAACTGAGAAAAATCGTGAAAAATTTGCGAATTTTCAATTGCCAATAACTTGAAAAGTATTAGATTTTTCGAGAAACTTTATAGAAACTTTTTTGCTTAAAATTAGATCTTCAATCGATATCCGAGGTTATTTTGAAAAAACAACCATTGACCCCCGAGAAGGGGTGGCAACCACCCCCATGGTGGTGGCGGAGTTCAAATCATTTTCACTTTTGAAGTTAATGGTAAGATGAACCTAATCCCAAAATTGTATGCAATTCGGTTCACAGTAAAAAAATTCGGACCTATAATGCTTCATTGACTGCACTAATCATACATATACAAATCTTCTAAGAAATTGTTCACTTTAGCAGAAAAATGGTATTGACAAACTATGAAAAACGTTGATTTGAATAACCGACCGGGGAAGGACTTCCGCCGTATAGAATACCGCAGCCTAATGACTTCCGGGTCGTGTTTCTGCTAGTGAGTAGGGTTTCTGGAGCTCGTTGGGGGTTAGGGTTAGGCTGGCAAGGCAGTGGCAACTTACAGGTAACTGACCAGCTACTTGCCAGTTGTCACAGCGACTTGGGCTTCTCTTTGGCTTTCCATCAGGCGTAAGGAAGCCACTATGTCGAGTTACTATAAAAAGAAATAATTAAAGCGATCATTGTTCTTCTTTGCTTCAACGCAATCCCTATAAACCCACTGGTATTCGTCACATTATCGCGATAAACTTGAACACAATCCACTTTTTCCCACAACGGCATCAAGATGAGACTAAGTCGAAATAACAGTGAGAGCATAAACTGTTAAACGTGAGCGATTATAGGCTTTAAGGCTTTGAAATAAGGTGCAGACGTGAAGGTATGTGCAGCAGTGAAAAACAAACATTAAACATCACTTACATAGGTACAGTTCACACGAAAGCTATTTAGGACGACAATGGCAAGTTCGTTTGGGTGTACGGTAGTGCTACAGCAAAATCCAGAAGGTTCGTTATTGTATACCTTTAATATCTTCAAATTGATAGGGTTTGAGACGGGATAGAGTAACGCTATGATAAGAAAATTTATTAACGTGGTATTATTTTCAACCAGCAGCTGTTAGCGACTTTGTGTAATCGGTAATGTGAACTGTTTATATCCTTACAAATTTAAGCCTATATGTTAATCTAACCTATGAGCTATATTCCAGTAAAGTTACATACACATTAATTGTTCATTCGTTCACAGTAGCGAAAGCTTTACCTGAAAAATTTATAAACACAGGTTCATTTAATCGCCGTGCTTCTACGGGGGCCACGGCCTAATGCTGAGTGAGGCCCTTTTATTTTGGACGTCGCAACGGCCGTGTCCGGTCTAATTTTGTCTTTTTAACCGACTTCGAAAAAAGGAGGAGGTTCTCAATTCGTCTGTATGTATAATATTTTTTTTTTTTTTTTTTATGTTTGTTCACCGATATTTCCGTCAATTATGGATGGATTTCAAAAATTTTTCGACAGTTCGACAGAGGACACTTCCGAGGTGGTCCCATTATCACCAAGTCAGGATCTGATGATGAGATGACCTGGAGAAATTGAGGGCAACAACCGAAAATTGTATGCTCATATGGTGTTTTTGTTACGTAATCATATTTTACTCAGGTATATGCTGCCGGGCGTCAACATCTGGTGCTGATGATGAAGCCACAGAACTCTTTAACGGTTAGGAGTTAGGGGACAGTACTGACATTGGTCGATATTAAACTAGGTAGTAGTATGTACTTATGCAGGGCTAATAGGGCAGGTGATTTGGTAAGTGATACGCTTGATTCTAGATCGCAAAGTCTTCACTTGACTTAAAGCAAAATTTTTCATTCCTAAGTAAAACTCTTAAGGACATTAATTAGCCTTTATTCAAGGTCACAGCACATTAACGCAACTAAAAATAGAAAAATAAAATTATTTTTTAAAAAAAAATTAAACCGACTTCAAAAAAAACACAAACGACCAAAACTAAAAAGCGATAAATAACGTAAGTAATTCTATCCTTAATACATAATTATTTAAATATTACAATTATCACTTATTTTTGAAGTCGGTGACAGCCAAACAAATAAATGTATATTGTCGTGTGGATTTGCCGGCCGCGCGCGTCATACAACAACAGTCTACGTTAGGTACCGAGAGGCTGGCACCGACTTCAAAAATAAGTGATAATTGTAATATTTAAATAATTATGTATTAAGGATAGAATTACTTACGTTATTTATCGCTTTTTAGTTTTGGTCGTTTGTGTTTTTTTTGAAGTCGGTTTAATTTTTTTTTAAAAAATAATTTTTTAGTTATAATGTTTTATCTTTGTTTGTGTTTAAGTGTGAATGTGATTGTACTGTATATGTTGTGATGTCCAAAAATAATAAACGTTTCTTATTTCTTAATCCTACATCCATCCAAACAAACTTTTGCATTCATAATCATACCAGCATAGTGCCTGGAATAGTGCAATTTTGTTCACAATTAGGATTTGGTAGAGAAAAAAAAGGAGGACTATGCAAGTGTCCGCTGAGCTTCCATAGATTCGATTACTTAGTTAAAGTTTTACTATAAACAATCAGTGTAAGTTATAGAGTAGAAATTACTACACCATTGCGTACCGTAGACGTCGTAAGAGTCTAAAATAAACTGATTTTATTTGAAAGATTTATGTTTATGCCGATGTATTGTAACAGATGATGTTAGACAAATAAACTTGTGATTATTTAACTCTTCACAAGACTCGGCCTTTAGTTTACACTAAAACGGGTGCATTTGTTAATAATGGCCACTTCATACATTACTGTAATAGCAGGTTCATGCTTTGGCAAGTATGTATCCGCTTGACTTTTCCGCAAAGAATCATTTTGGTCACAGACCATCAGATTAAAAGCTTCCCGGTTAGATAGCCTAATAAAATCTACAGTTTAATGAGGAAAATTCATGCTGGTAATTAAGTGATATGTCATTATTCTATGTCTACTGCTCGGTTCAAACAGTTGTTGCAAACACGCAGTCTGAAACTAAAGGTTCGAACCGCGGATTGGGTTAAACATCATTACTGGGTTTTTCTGTATAGGTATAAAGTACCAGACTTTGAAGCAGGAAAAGCCTCTAAGGGAGTAAAATGAGGCTAAATTAAAATAAGGGTATGGTATTTTCAGGGTAGCGAAAAGGAGTTGGAACGTAACTGGAATCGGGAACGGGATTTGAAATAGGAATGAGACAAATTAAGATAACTATTCTTTGTCTTTTTCTAGTCTAAACAGTTAGACAGTGATAAAAAATAGATATGGAAGATGAATTTGTTTCTCTAGAGCTTTGAATAGTTAGGTTAAGGGAACGGCTTTTTGTGATTAAACGTTATTGCGGGAGAAGCCGTAGGCACAAATTAGTGATCACATACATGCATACATAGAACTCAAACACATAATTTCTCACAGGAAGATATCTAAGTAATTGTTGTAGGTAGCTATTGTTCGTTCGTATAGAAGTAAAAGCATAATTTCGAATTCCATATCAATTGCAACTTGCACAATGCTATGTAAAGTAAGTTATTGATCGTTGAGCAGACAGCATTAATTGTCTATAATTGTGGTAAGACATTGTGCATATTTTGCCACAAAGTTGTATCGTCACAAAAAATTTAGGTATGTGCAAATTCGTCGTAATTCTATTTTCGTGTAGAAAATGTCAAAATCGTCGATCCCACAGTGCCTAAAGACGAAAGTCTTCAATCAGTGAGTGCGTTCTACCGGTCATGACATACGGAGCCGAAACGTGGACACTCACGGCACAGTTCTACAAGTTGAAGGTCGCTCAGCGAGCTATGGAAAGGGCTATGCTCGGCGTCTCTCTGCGAGATCGGATCCGAAATGAGGTGATCCGGCAGAGAAAGTAAGACGGCTGGCAAGTGCTGGATGCGAGAGGCCCGGGACCGATCGAAATGGCGAGCATTGGGAGAGGCCTATGTCCAGCAGTGGACTGATGTAGGCTGGTGATGATGATGATGTAGAAAATGTGGTCTCTTGGTTCTTGGCAGCTATCACTAAACCAATATATGAATATTAATTAGCAAAAAAGTGGCAATATCAAACAAGAAATTCTTCGTACTCCCAGTTGTAACTTTACATAACAACGTAAGTCTGTACTTGTCTTCGATGCTATAAAATCTCAACCATAGAATTAAGTAAACCTAATTAATACGAGTGAAAGTTTTTATTCTCTCATACTCAAGTATAGACTGTTATTACTGTGTAATTGCCCAACATTCGAGTAACAGATGAAAACATAATTATACTGTCAGTATTGTTAAGTATGGTGTCTACAGTATACCTACTCAATAATTTACTTTGAACGTAATTTAATTATGTGTATGACCAGTCAGTGTATTTATTAGTTAAAAACGACCAAAACTTAAAAGCGATAAATAACGTAAGTAATTCTATCCTTTATACATAATTATTTAAATATTACAATTAACACGAGTTGTGAACCTCCTCCTTTTTCGCAGTCGGTTAAAAAGAGCCTGGCCTAAATAAATAACCCAAGACATGCCACGCTGGGCCACACAGCGCCACCTAGCCCCAAACTAAGCCGAAGCTTGTACTATGGGTACTAGACAACTGATAAACTTACTTACATACATTTTTTTTGTAAATAAATACATATTATACATAGAAAACACCCAGACCAATACAAACAGACATGTTCATGAACACAAATGTTTGTACTGTGCGGGATTCGAACCCACGACCCTTGGCTCAGAGGGCAGAGGTAACTACCAAATGAGCCACCGAGCCTGTAAATGATTTAGTACCTACTAGACATTTCCATAGAAAAATATTACATTGTCTTTAGTACTACCTGGACTTTTCTTTCTGGCTATTCCTTACCCAAAGGTTGTCTGGGAGAGATCGCACTTTGTCTAGTTTTAAATCAACTTTATGGTGCAATAAATAGTATCTCTCTATACTACTACTGTTGACAGGCTCGGTGGCTCATTTGGTAGTGACCTCTGCCCTCTGAGCCAAGGGTCGTGGGTTCGATTCCCGCACAGTACAAACATTTGTGTTCATGAACATGTCTGTTTATTGGTCTGGGTGTTTTCTATGTATAATATGTAATTATTTACAAAAAAAAATATATCTAAGTAAGTTTATCAGTTGTCTAGTACCCCTAGTACAAGTTTCGGTTTAGTTTGGGGCTAGGTGGCGCTGTGTGGCCCAGCGTGGTATGTCTTGGGTTATTTATTATTATTATTATTTATGTACTATTTTCTTTAAATGTTTTATTTTTTCTGCGGTAAGATTCTGATCGGTTCACAAATCTATTGATTTCCATTGTTTCTTGGAGCCGGGGGTAGGGTACTTGCCCTCTCCAGACTAGGAGTTCTGGCCACTTGCCATCTGCGTCTGGTCAAGGCAGAAATGCGGCCATATGTTTCAGTACCCGAGTCCTTGCTAGTTGCTGCCCACAGGCGATACAGGGTAGCTTAGTGGGTATAATCTCCTATTAAGAGAGGCAGGGCTTAGAATCTTCGCTCGAATTGAGCCGCCCGTCCGGGGAAGGACCTCCACCCTATAGAATACCGCAGCCAAAGGACCTCTGGGACGTGTTTCTGCCGGTGAGTAGAGTTTCTAGAGCTCGTAAGGGGTTAGGGTCGGGCCGGCATGGCGGTGGCAACTGACAGGTGACTGACTAGTTACTTGCTCGTTTTCACAGCGGCTTCTTCTTTCGCTTTCCATCAGGCGTAGGGAAGCCATTGTGTCGAGCCATGATAGAAAGAAATCTGGGTGGTATGAGTCCCACATAGCACGCCAACTCCCCTCGGAGGTAGCGTGGAGGTGCCTAATGCTTTCCTATCTAGAAAAAAAGAATAATCATCATCATCAGCTTATTGCAGTCCACTGCTGGACATAGGCCTCTCCAGTTGTTCACCACTTAGGGCAAACTTGGAGGATATACGCATAATCGCCACGCTGGGCAGGCGGGTTGGCGTTCGCAGGGCGCAGCTTCTCGCTCCGGTGACGCTGCTGCCCGTCATCGGCCTGTGGTATTTAGCTACGCCTTCTATCGTGATGGTTTTACCGCCATCAGTCGGTTTGCCAGAGCCTCGTTTTTTGTTCGGTAGGATGCACCACGGGCAGGTGAGGATGGCTTGGAGCGAAAAGGTGATAGTTCGCTCCCTTACATCCCGAAAAAAAGAATACTTAAACTCAGAACGGAACCGACACAGCTCGATATTCTAGCACGTTCCCATCGATGTCATCCACCGCTCATTGGAGTACATTTCTATGTTTTGAGGTAAATGGTTTATGCTCAGGTGTTTACTTTCTACACAATTTACTAGAACCCGTTGGCAGACTGAGAGTCACGCATGCTATATGTTAGAAAACGTATGAAATAATTAATGTGTATGTACTTTTATGTCGACTGTATGAGAGAGCCTACTCCAAAGCTAGAACTATTACAGTGCAGACAGTAGCTATTACCGCAGGTACATTATAACACATTTTAAGGGTCCAAATATGTATATCACGGTGATATAGTGATAGTAAGCTCAACTTTTTAAGTACTCTAAGGTCCTAGGGCTTATAATCCGAGTCGGGCGAAAAGTTGTTACTCGATTTTTGACCGCCCATGGACTCAACTCAAATCGAGTACTGGGGTCGCTGCCAGCCTTTTAAATAGGAGTACGCTCGAAGGCTCCCAAGTCGCTCTTGAAGGCTCCCAAGTCGTAGCATTCGGAAAGACTGTCGCAGAGAGTTGGTTCCACAAAACCGATGCGTAAGGATATCTCATAGCAGGATATCTCCTATGTACTTAGTATCATTGGAGATTAGCCACTATGCCCCAAATTCGGTCAGGAGAGTATCATTACTCTCTTCTGACTGAATTTTGGTAACAGCCTCTACTCGTAATGTCTAATAGCCCTGTCAAAGAGTATTTTATACATTACAAGAGCGGAATTTTTCCACTCCATTACCAAAACAAAATGACGTCACGCTCTTTGCTCGTCCCAGAAAATCCACCAACGAAAGTATGCCATTGTACGTGACTACACACCGCCCTATATCATTACATTATCTTCGACGTACAATTTACCTGTGAACTTCAGATCTAGTATTAAGTACCACAATAGCGTATGTATAAGAAGCGGAACTTACTACCGAGACACGGTTTCTCATAGAATAATTAATCGACAAAACAGGCGACATACAAACACTATGACCTATCAGATGGATAACGGTTCTTGACAATGCTCGCTGAGTATATCAAAAGTGGATCTTGTAACGTCTGGCTTTTTCACACATTGCAGATTTTATAGCGTTTTTATTGCTGTGCACATCAAACTTGCTTTTACTGAGGTGTTTTAACATCATCATCAAGCCTATCGTACCACTCAGGCAACCGACTGGTGGTGGTGTAACCATCACGATTGAAGGCGTAGCTACATACCACGGGCCGATGACGGGCAGCACCGTTACCGCAACGAGAAGCTACGCCTTGCGATCGCCAGCCCACCTGCCCAACATGGCGATTATAGATGTTGCGGACAGAACGACCTTTTTTACTTACTTTTACCTTTTTAATGCGTTTTGTACATTGTAGTTTTGTATTTAGAAGTGTTTTTAAGAATATTTAGTTGCTATGGTTTTTATTGTTTTGTTTGTAAGTAGTTGAAGTATACAGTCCATCTGCGGCTGTGCAGTAAAGTGTTTTTGTGGTTTCCCAATTATCGTGTTTGATTCCACACCCCTAGACGCCAGTTCCAGCCGTAACAATAGACAAAGCCCTATGTCGCGAGCAACTGGAGAGGCCTATGTCCAGCAGTAGACTGCAATGGGATGATGATGATGACTATATCTGTGTATAGCACACGTTCTATACACAGATATAGTCTGTGTATATTCTGTGTATTTCACGTTCAGCTCATTGAGTGTACCCAGTACGTCCTAATAGAGAGAAATGTCGCAGAGACACCGCACGTGGCAATTTAGCAACAATCACTTATAGCCGCCATCTATATAAAGCGCTCGGATACCAGTCCACGCGGTTTCTACTCGCAACAAGGCCATTTGTACAAGTGAACTTGTAGTACAGTCGTATGGATATGTCATTACTAGTTGTCTAGACTGAAACATATATATTTATAAGTGTTTATAGGTAGTAACTTTTTTTTGTAATAGGGATGTAAGGGAGCGGCCTATCATCTTTTCGCTCCAAGCCAACCTCACCTGCCCGTGGTGCATCCTGCCGAATAACAAACGAGGCGCTGGCAACCGACTGTTGGCGGTACAACCATCACAATTGAAGGCGTAGCTAAATACTAAAGACCGGTGACGGGCATCAGCGTCACCGGAGCAAGAAGCTAAGCCCTGCGATCGCCAACCCGCCTGTCCAGCGTGGCGATTATGGGTATATCCTCCAGATGTTTGTTCTAAGTGGCGAGCAACTGGAGAGGTCCAGCAGTGGACTGTAATAGGCTGATGATGATGATGATGATGAACTTTTTTTTTCTAGAGGGAAATGCATTAGGCACCGTCATGCCATCTCTGGGGGGAGGTGACATGGTGTGTGGGACTCATACCTCTCGGAACGGGAGGGCATACCCACTAAACCCCCCTGTGTCACCAGTGGGCAATAAGTTGCAGGAACACAGGAACACGGATAACGCCGTCTAAGTATGTTATCATTTCTGATTAGATCTCTTATAGAAATGCCGAGTATAGCAGCACGCTTTTCTCCATAATTGTCACATAACATAACTATTTATAGCCTCAGCTAAGTTATATGAGTAGTTGTTATGTTGTTTTGGCTATACCTAACAACGTTCTGTTCTTAGTGTTTATGAAAACTATTTTTTGTGTAGCCTATATTTTGTAGGTACCCTGTATATTTTTTAAGGTAAATAAATTCATTCATTCATTCATTTAATTCATTCACGCTCCCATAGCTCGCTGCGTCATTCAATCTTGACAATGACAGGCTCGGTGGCTCATTTGGTAGTGACTTCTGCCCTCTGAGCCAAGGGTCGTGGGTTCGATTCCCGCACAGTACAAACATTTGTGTGCATGAACATGTCTGTTTGTATTGGTCTGGGTGTTTTCTATGTATAATATGTATTTATTTACAAAAAAAAAATGTATCTAAGTAAGTTTATCAGTTGTCTAGTACCCATAGTACAAGCTTCGGTTTAGTTTGGGGCTAGGTGGCGCTGTGTGGCCCAGCGTGGCATGTCTTGGGTTATTTATTTATTAATCTTGTCGTACTAGTTTACATATTCGTAGTCAACTGTACCTAGCGAAGTCCGGTTGCCTCGTCTCGTAGAAAACCTTCTCTCCAGTAATGACTGTTTCCGTGACAACTGGCGAGGATATCCCGCCGTGAAATCCACTTTTCACTTTTCAAAAGTCATAGCGAAAATCTGGACTTTAACGTTTAGGTACCTACTTCGTTTTTTTAGCATTAGAAATTTGCTAAACAAATAAATAACTCAAGACATACCACGCTGGGCCACTCATCGCCATCTAGCCCCAAACTAAGCTGAAGCTTGTACTATGGGTACTAGACCCTATGGGTTTTTTGTAAATAAATACCCAGACCAATACAATAGGATGTAAGGGAGCGACCTATCATCTTTTCGTTCCAAGCCATCCTCACCTGCCCGTGGTGCATCCTGCCGAACAACAAACGAGGCTCTGGCAAACCGATTGGTGGCGGTAAAACCATCACGATAGAAGATGTAGCTAAATACCACAGGCCGATGACGGGAAGCAGCGTCACCGGAGCAAGAAGCTACGCCCTGCGATCACCAACCCGCCTGCCCAGCGTGGCGATTATGGGTATATCCTCCAGAAGCTTGCCCTAGGTGGTGAACAATTGGAGAGGCCTATGTCCAGCAGTGGACTGCAATAGGCTGATGATGATGATGATGATGAATACAAACAGACATGTTTGTTCTGTGCGGGAATTGAACCCACGACCCTTGGCTCAGAAGGCAGAGGTTCCTGGTTCGAGGTTCCTATCTCTGCTTCTTTGTTTACTAATTATATGGCTTATTTGGTAGTGACGTCTGTTTTTCTGAGTCAAGGGTCGTGGGTTCGATTCCCGCACAGTACAAACATTTTTGTTCATGAACATGTCTGTTTGTATTGGTCTCGGTATTGATTTACAAAAAAAAAAGTATTAAAGTAAGATTATCAGTTGTCCATAGTACAAGCTTCGGCTTAGTTTAGGGCTAGATGGTGCTGTGTGGCCCAAGGTCTTGTCTTGGATTCCATAAATAAGCGTTAATTATTATTTATAGATAACAGATTCTAAAAATAAAATCGAGAAAGCTTCTAGAATTTGCTAAAACATACCAAGAAAGATCCACTACGCAACCGACGTACGAACTGCTTTTTCAACGAAATACGCCATTTTTTATTGTGTGAATAAAGTCATTGAACGTTCATAACTTAGCATTCAAGTCTCGTCGCCGCATGTAAAGCAGGTTACTAAGCGATAGTGATGGGAAGTGGTATGGTTTTGCTCAAGTTCAAGGATGTCGATATCAAACAAATCAAGCCTTGTTCCGTCCACTGCTGAACGGAAGTCGGTACATATACTCCAGAGCACCTGGAGCTCACTCCTAGTTAGCGTAGAATACTCCCACGGCTGACATGCCAGATGTTGGTGTAGTTCCTCCTCCCAAGATGGCGATGAACCTAAATGCCGTCTTGGTTCTTAATACCGCAAGACGCTTCTGAACGTAGGCCTTGAATGCGCTTTATTTCTCTATACCGGGCCTCCCCCATCCAGCTATCATCATCATCATCAGCCTATTGCAGTCCACTGCTGGACATAGGCCTCTCCAGTTGTTCGCCACTTACGGCCAACATCTGGAGGATATATCCATAATCGCCACGCTGGGCAGGCGGGTTGGCGATCGCAGGGCGTAGCTTCTCGCTCCGGTGACGCTGCTGCCCGTCACCGGCCTGTGGTATTTAGCTAAGCCTTCAATTGTGATGGTTATACCGCCACCAGTCGGTTGCCAGCGCCTCGTTTATTATTCGGCAGGTTGCACCACGGGCAGGTGAGGTTGGCTTGAAGCGAAAAGATGATGAGTCGCTCCCTTACATCCAGCTATTGCTTCCTTCTAAGGTCAACGGGTTGCGGAGCATCCACTACGTTTAGGTACCTAAAATAGGTGTCCAATCCAAGACTTCATACCCTGTCTTCCTTACTTTAGATGTTGTGAAAACTTTTCTACAGGTAATTTTGCCAGATGATCATTATTATCATGTTTGAATTTAAATCCTCACCGCTGCTCATAGACTTGGTATGCCTGGAGGCACACCCAAGCCGCTACCTACCGTGATATTCATCGATAACATACTCCCATCACTATAGAGTAATGTGGGAACTCATCACATCTAGACTAGATCTAGGTTACAAGGTGACCCTGAGTGCGTTACCGATCAGACGGAGGCACGTACATACCTCATCAGACATCACCATAAATATCGTTTTACAAGGTTGTGAGTCAGAATGTCTATACCTACTCAACTCTTACATATGAACTCATACGTACAAAGTTACAAACATTATGAGTTAGACTTGTTTCTTTTATTCATCTACTAACGACCGGCCGCTGGGCGCTCCGGACTATCACGGTTGTAATACTACGAGTATATCATCATCATCATCATCATCAGCCTATTGCAGTCCACTGCTGGACATAAGCCTCTCCAGCTGCTCGCCACCTAGGGCAAACCTCTGGCTGGAGGACATACCCATAATCGCGCCACGCTGGACTCTTCTTGTTCCGGTGACGCTGCTGCCCGTCATCGGCCTGTGGTATTTAGCTACGCCTTCTATCGTGATGGTTTTACCGCCACCAGTCGGTTTGCCAGAGCCTCGTTTGTTGTTCGGCAGGATGCACCACGGGCAGGTGAGAATGGCTTGGAGCGAAAAGGTGATAGACCGCTCCCTTACATCCCTACGAGTTTAAGCATATGTTGAACACATAAGCCTTCCTCTTGAATCCATCCATTGTCATTGAAGTTGGTTAATTAATTACATATACCTAAATCCGTTACGTTTAATGGCTAACGGATAAATAAATATATCCAACCAGTTGGTTTGATGCCCATTACAAGTTTTATTAATTTTAATCTTATTCCGTAAAAAAAACAAACTAGGTAGTTAGTCGTCCTTTAAAGTTAAGAGGTTGAAATATAGGCAATTAATTTTCGTAAAATAATGAAAACAAAACAAATAGGTATTAAACTATGAAGACAAAATTTTGTTAATTAGATCTTATTGAACCAAATTAATCAAATTTCCAAGTATTCAGTATATCGTTTAATTGTATTTGAGAAAACATTTGAGAAACTTATAATTATGTTTGTGGTAACATCTACTGACTGCTCACTACAACACACATAATACTATTGAATAAGAAAATGGTTTAATATAAAAAGTTTGTAATATTTTCAAACATTATGTGTATGAAAATAACACACACTTTCTTGTTTCTTTTTGGTTAACACTGATTCATTATCATGCCACTTGCGGAACTATTCACTATACTATTGTCGCTCAAATACTTTGAACATCATCATCATCATCAGCCCACATCAGTCCACTGCTGGCCTCTCCCAATACTGGCCACTTGGATCGGCCCCGGGCCTCTCGCATCCAACACTTGCCAGCCGTCCTATGCAAATCGTCACTCCATATCCGTCCACTTTGAATAAACATCATTCAAATTTGACATTAGTTACCTATACTGATTGATAATAATTGATATGTCACATTTGAACTAATGTTAATTTAGAATTTTCGGAATTCGAGAGGAAATAAGCCTTGTGAATAGTTCCACTGAAGGAAAATTATTATTTATTACACTAACTATTCTTAAATTAAGTCTTCAATGCCAGTAGAGATAGAACATGCTTTTGAGCGTTCTATCACTTTTACTAGCGACACCTGTAGCTTGATCTTAACATTTAATCGGACTTTCTAAAAGGTGAAAGTCTTTAAAAGTATACAAACCCGCCAGAGGGCATCACCAATAAATATACTAGGCAATGCCTTTGCGGAACAAGATAAAAAGGGTTACATTAATACTTTGTATTGGGAACCTTATACCTAACACTTAATTTTCTCAAATCACTTTTCCAAAACGACTTGAGACTGATACGTATTGATGATAATTTTAATTAACACGTTCTCTTTATTCTTGGGTTTCTTCATCCTGCTTCACAGGGCCCACTTTCCTATCCAGATCAGAGGACTTGTTGATTCGTATAGCCGGCTTTCCATTGCATTTTCTGACGTAGATACCTCCATTCCTAACCCAACAAAAGCGGAAATCGTGCTCCTTAGATCGACCTCTGGCTTCATGGAACAGCTGGCGATTCGCTTTGGTCAATCTCTCGTTCAGATACACAGGGGTAAGGCAACCGTCTACCAGATTCTCCATAATCATGTTATGCCTTACCTTTGCTGCTTTGATCAGCTCATCATACTTCTTCTTCCGGACCAACTGAACCACGACAGGACGTGGCTTCCTCTGGCGATTAGGCTCACCATCCTTACGCGGCTTCGGTCCAATCCTTATCACGTCACTGATCTCCGTTTCAGACAAATCCACACCAATTTTCCGTGAAGTCGCTATAACAGTCTGGAACAGATCTTCGTTTTCCTTCTCAGCCAATCCCGTTATCTCCAAGTCCTTCCTTAAGCCTTCCTGATCTCGTGTGCCCATTTCGAACTTGATAGCTTCTATTGACGTCTTAATACTGTCAATCTCACCTTCGACATTCTGCAGTCTTTTCCTTGCTCCTTTGTTATCAGAGTCAGATTGTCCATGATTGAGGACATCTGCTTGATAAATTCTGTATTGTCCTGCTTCGCTTCAATCACTATTTGCCTCAGTTGGGGCAGCTCTGCTATCAGAGTGGCTAATTCAGCGCTGGGGTCCATTTCTTCCTTTTGGGCCTTAGATTTAGCATTGGCCCGCCGGTTGCTTTTTGAAACGTTATCACAAGTGAAGGAGTTGTTCAGGCTAGCAGCCGTAGTCACTCTTGCAGGTCGCGCTGAAGTTGCCTGTTCCTCTTTAGGTTCTTTGGTTTCTTTAGACGAGGAGCCAACGCAGTAAGGACAATTCCATATGTCCTTGTCATTTTGAGAGAGATTGTTGTAACACTCTTTAGTTATAGCTAAACAGCTCAAGTCGAAACTCTTTGTGCATTGAGTGCACTTGAGATGTATCATATTTCGCAAGTTCTTGCCACACTCATAACACTTTAAACCCATGATTGTTATTCGTTTGCGTTCTATTGTTTTGACGCCGGATGCACTGGAAAGCGCAGCTTTGCAAGGTGCGATCAATATTGGTGGTGCGGGGTGGGGGACGGTAATACGTCCCGGGCCGGGGGCTAAGCTAAATGTTATATTTTGATAGCCAAATGTCTAATAACTACGAAAGAACTGAACGTCGTAACTTTAAGCACTTCAAACACTCTTAGTTATCTTAAGCGTCCACTAAACACTTTCCAGGCTAAAAATTTGCATACTTTGCACTAACAAGAGAATCAGGCGTCATGTAGGATGTGTATTTAGCCGGCGCGCGGCGTGGTGTAGCTATGCGAAACAGTAAGTTGCGCCATCTAGCGATAAACTGACGAATCGAATACTTTCTCCCTAAACTCAGCATGCAGCTTGCAGAGAAAGTAACAAAACCACACTGATCTTATGGATGGCGTTGTACGAAGTGAAAGGTTTATATTTCATGTCTAAATATTCCGTTAGGTGACTCTGTGATCAATGTACCGCTTATCAGATAGTTAGTTATTATACAAGACTATAAAAAAATCTGCAAGTTAAGAAAGTCATTAACTTGTTCTATAAAACGGTTACTAAACAACTAAATTTAAACTTAAGAATCGGACATTTTAACGGTCTATTTGATAGTGACACCGGAATTCTTTCTAAACCAGGTTTCCAACGGAACAAATATTGCTGGGATTCGATCATAATAACTGTTACTGTTGTTTATTAGGTGGAGAGACGATTTGAGCAGGATGGCTGGCAAGTGCAGGTTACAAGAAGCCCAAGATCAGTGGCGGCGCTAGACCAAATGTAGGCGTCGGTGACATCAGCTTTGCGAGGCCTTTTTCATTACCTCGGATAGAAATAATCAACTACTCGGGGTTTCCCCGACTCTCACGCGCGGCAGTCTAACTTTCATAGTGTTGCCCACACTGCACTTACCAATGGTGTTGCCAGACCACTCAGAGCGGCTCTGGCCAAATACTACTCACGCGTACGAAATTAGGTATATACGAATAACTACACCTTTAAAATTTAGCATTTTTAAGGCGAGGCCCCCACAGGAGCGAGGCCGTCGGCGGTCGCCGACGTCGCCGACGCCTAGCGCCGCCACTGCCCAAGATCGATCAAAGTGGCGAACATTGGGAGAGGCCTATGTCCAGCAGTGGTCTGTTAGAGTCTAATGATGATGATGAATCTTAGTTTGAGATTCATTATGGTGCAGTTTAAGATATACGAATAAATAATAACCCAAGACATGCCACGCTAGACCACACAGCGTCAACTAGCCCCAAATTAAGCCGAAGTTTGTACTATGGGTACCTACTGCAAACTGATAAACTTACTTAGATACTTTTTTGTAAATAAATACATAAGTTATACATAGCACACACTCAGACCAATATAAACAGACATGTTCATGCACACAAATGTTTATATTGTGTTGGGATTGAACCCACGACCCTTGCTTCAGAAGGCGGAGATCACTACCAAATGAGCCATCGGGCCAGTCGATAGATAGTTACATACTCTTTATTGTTGTTGTGTTAAAAGTATAAAAGTGATGATAAATGTAAACACTATGTTGAAAAGAGCAACTACACGAGTTTCTTGCCGGTGTCTTCTCGGTAGAATGCTGCTTTCCGAACCGGTGGCTAGCTTCGACGGTTTGTAAGTGTTTTATTTAAAAAAAAAGATTATTATTGAGTTTGACTTTGACTTTGTACACCAAACAATGTACTAAGAACTACGCAAAATATACAACTGTTGCATAACCCTAAATGCGATCTGTTCCAGACAAGCTTTGTGTAGGAGAATTTATTATTGTCCTAATATTTCTATGTACTTATTGGTATTCTTAAGCAACTCACCTCATATATTATGGATGTGATGTTGTCTGAAGTTTTAAATTAAAACTATTCCAAGTGAATGAAAATCTTTTGTAGGAATATCAAGGTATAATGATATCATCAGATACTACTGGTGCTGGAATTTCATTCTAAGTAAAATAATATCTGACCAGGAGTGTGATGGTTCTTTTCATTTTAAGGTTCCGTAGACAAGTTTTTTTTATTATAACAGAGTTTTCATTGTATTTCTATTTACTTAAAAAATCGCGTATACCTTTCTTAATTGTCCAAAAGCCAATTGACTTTCAGTCCTTCAAGTACCATAGATGCAAAAGTATTTGAAATACGTGTAGGTACTTTAGGTTTTGTTCAAGCTCTTTTGCTTCGTGGCCGAAATCGGCTGCACGAATAATAGTGGTACACTCGCAAAGCGCCTTATTCCAAAGATCCAAAAAAGTTTGTACGAATATTAATAAAACTTACAAGTATGTTACATTCTTCCCATTGGATTAAAAGTGTAAAGGAACAGATAACTTTCTACGAATCCCTAAAAGAATTTATTATCATTCTTTCGCTTCATTATCCAACAGTCCATCAAAAATCCCAGCCATTGTACTAAGTCATAGTTTCTCAAAGTTGCATGGGGTGGTTTTGATAGTAAGGGTCCGCGACAATGCAAACACTGGTGAATTTTGTGTTACTTCAGTCACACAATGCGATGGAGCGAAGAATCAATGGCTTAACGTGCTTTCCTGGTGTGTATCACGGCAGAATTTCAACGGAACTACTAATAAGTAATATAATATTATAGAAACAAACCCAGTTATTATTTCTGCCCCAAGCTGAACTAAGTTTGCAGCTGGGATTCGAAACCGAGACCTCTCGATTTCTATATAGAACTTGTCCCACTTACCAGTACCTACCACTTCCACATATTGACAAGTCCACGTTTATCACTGCACCTAACTTACAGGTTCAAAAATCCGATCATTGCATTAATCATATAATGCAAGCAATTATATGGAGATGATTCTTCACTATTATTCATGCAAATCAGAGTAGGAGTGATTGGCCGCCATTTCCGGAAGTTTTGGTTATGTATTTGTTGACAGAGCTTTTTATATAGATTAATAACTACTAGCTGTGCCCGCGACTATGTCCACGTAGACAACATCCCTTTTTCTATTAAAAAGTACCCTATGTCCTTTCACAGACACCAAATTTTTATTAAAATCAGTTCAGTATCAAAACACCACGGACGGTTTCTCATTTATAGTATTAGTAAGGATAGATTGGTATATGTATTTTTACGGGTGAAACTTTCACAGGGGTTCATAGATCCTAAACTTTGAGACACACTGTGCTATACTATCCGCTTGCAGACATATAACGTGCAAATTCATCTGGTCCCGAATGACAAGCCAAATGACTTCGGTGACTCCGAACGTCTGCGATGAGGCTATTCACCGGTTTGACAATAAGAAGTTAAGGGACGGGGCTTGGTGAGAGGAGACGTTGATTAAAAACTGAATTCGAGCCTCGGTCAGTTCAATGTACTTCGATACGATGGGTATCTACTTCTTGAGATTTAGGATTTCCAGAATTTACTCGCCTGGCTGACATGGAGGAGCTCGGTGGCGCCGCGGTCTTGTTCGCTTAAACAATGATCGCAATGTTGTGCAACCATTGGCGCGGTCAATCCGATGATGGGTGACCAAAATTTGACACAGATTTCCTCCGTGCTTCGGAAGGCACGTTAAGCTGTTGGTCCCGGGTGCTATCTTTACCAACTCAGATAGCAGTCGTTACATCATATCAGAGATGATGATAACTCTGACGCCTTAACTGGGAATGGGTATAGCTTACCCTAAATGTTGCGGAGGTCTGATGGCAGTCGCTCTGTGTAAAAGCTTAGCCCTCGCCAAATCTCTCAGTTTAGGAAGCCGACCCTGAGACAATCAGGAAAAAGGCTAGGATGATGATGACTCGCCTGGCTGACATAATTATTTTGTCCGGATATAGAATACAAATCACCCCATCGTCCCTTTATGTGGATGTTATAAGAGTCTTGCAAGGAATAGATATACGGGATGTAAGGGAGCGACCTATCATCTTTTCGCTCCAAGCCACCCTCACCTATACATCTGGAGGATATACCCATAATCGCCACGCTGGGCAGGCGGGTTGGCAATTTCAAGGCCTAGCTTCTCGCTCCGGTGACGCTGCTGCCCGTCATCAGTCTGTGGTCAGCAACGCCTTCAATTGTGATGGTTATACCGCCACCAGTCGGTTGCCAGCGCCTCGTTTGCTATTCGGCAGGATGCACCACGGGCAAGTGAGGTTGGCTTGGAGCGAAATGATGATAGGCTGCTCCCTTACATCCCCTTCTCCTCCCTTACATTCTATCTTTAATGATAGCTTAATCATACAAATGAAATAGCTGTGGGTAGTTTCAGTGAGTCATCCTATGTTAACTAACAACTTACCTAATCATACAGATGAAAATAACAGCTAAAAAATAAAAGCAAAGTCTATAGTGAAATGAAAGTGAAAGCTAATTTTAGTTCATTCGTGAAGTTTAGTTTTTGTGCCCTTTTTGTGTAAGAGTTTCCCGTTTTTAGTTTTATTTTAGAATTGCTTACGATGGTTAGTGAGCTATTATTATAACTTGAGTTCACTTGAACGTTGTAGTCCTAGCTCGGGGAAGATGAGAAATTATGAAAATTTGTTTAAGTTCTTCAGAGTGTTCAAGCTTCTTACTTCGGGATCGGAGAAATGTATGTGATGTTGTCTGATATTTATCTATGATATAAAAATGAATCGCAAAATGTCTTGGTAAGCGCATAACTCAACAACGCCTGGACCAATTTGGCCAATTCTTTTTTTTTAAATGTTCGTTGAAGTCCAAGAATTGAATAAATGAAAAGAGGAACCGCGGGTAACACCGCGGGGCGCAGCTAGTTATTATAAAATATTGTTAATACTAGTTACCTATATCATTTTAAATGCTCGTTGTTATATCATTTCTGTAATGACGTAATGTAAGCCCCTGGTGTTGCGGTGTCTATGGGCTGAAGTGATCACTTACCATCAGGTGACCTTAAAGTCCGTTTGCCCCCTTTCTTCATAAAAAAAATCCTTACAAACTAACACTGACGTGAACAAACACAAACTCCTTGTCTCATGACTAAAGTTGCACCCTTCAAAGAAAATTACTCCCTTATTTGTAAAGGGGACCGCTGACATAGGATTCATCAATGGCTTTTATCTCAAATTCCTTTTCAATCTTTTAATTCGAAATACACTTTGAATGTTGCAACTGAGATCCTATAATCCTAAGAAGAAATCTCCTTTTAAAAGTTTTGTGTAAATAAATAACCCGAGACATGCCACGCTGGGTCACACAGCGCCATCTAGTCCCAAACTAAACCGAAGTTTGTAATATGGGTATTAGACAACTGATAAACTTACCTAATTTTTACACGCAGAAATACCCAGACCAATATACAAGACAGACATGTTCATGTACACAAAGTTTGTGCGGGGATCGACCTTGAAAACCCAGCTGGTTTTAATCATAAGTCCGTTAGTCAATTCTTATGACACCTAAGTGATTATAGTTCATTCGCGTTAAGAAAATAGTGACTGACAGGTCACTGACAGGCCACTAGCCAATTAAAACGCTAGAAATTATAATTTCTAGCGTTTATAGTACTCTCTTTATCCGTCACCGCACGGAAATTGGCCGCTTTGTTTGACGTTTTATCAATAGACTAATAGAATGTGTACTTATGTAACTCCGGTATATAATATATTATATACGAGCATCTAAAGGTAATTTTCCATGATAAGGCTACATTTTCATTCAAAGGTTTTCCTGTATTTATTACGTTATTTCCATTTTGTTCTCGATTTCCTTTCAATATTCTGATTGTATGGAAAATTCCCGGTATTTATCTAAGTGAAATCTCTTTCAGCCGGTAAATATGTTGTTTTTCGATTGAATGAAATATTCTATTTCCGTTACTATCACTTGCTATTGATGTTTAAGTAATAGAGAAATCTCGAATAAGATAATCGAATCCTAAATTTTGAAGTAAATTGAACATTTCTTTCGTATCTGTCACCGGAAAATAGCAAGAATCGTAAGTTGATCAATTTCCTAGGTAGTTGATTAACTTACGAAATATAACAAACGGTAGTTGAAATGTATTATTTAACGCAATGGATTTCAGTAAATTCATCATCTTACGGTAAGTGTCTGGCAGTAATTTAATAATAAACGATTTTGACACAAGTAAAATCGTCCTCAAATGGGCCAATCGTTACTCAATGTACTATTTAACGGTGCATTATTACCCTTAACTTAATACACTGTTCCCTGATTGATTGAATAATACATTTCAACTGCCGTTTATTATTTTCCGGAAGTTAATCAACTACCTAGGAAATTGATCAATTTACGAGTTTTGTTATTTTCCGGTGACATATCTACAAAGTCAAAATAATCTTTATTTGAGTTTACTAACATTTACAAATCGTCGAAGGTAGAATAAACCCATACCTATAGAATTAACTGAATTGTGATTTCAGTCGCTTTCCGGGCTAAGTCTATCATCTTCATTTGCTTGCCCTGTTACCATTATCTGGGGTCGGCGCAATATGTTTTCTTCTTCCATTCATCCCTATCAGCCGTCATCGGGACATTCACTCCTTTCTCAGCCATATCATCATTCACGCAGTCTTTCTTCAGTCAATCTTTTCGTCTAGCGGCCCTCTCCACCCATTTACACTTATCTACATTACGGTCTTGATCACATGTCTCTCATTTCTCCTCATTACATGCCCGTATCAAGACAGACGGTTCCCTGTCAACTTCTCTGTCACTGGTGCCACTTTCATACTTCCCCTAATGTACTAATTTCTCATCTTATCCATTCTAGTCTATGTAGTACTAATTCATGGCTACCAAAAATGATAAATCATTATCAGCCTACTAACGTCCATTGCTAAACCTAAATCCTATGAGGCCTGTCTCCCCCAATGGCAATTATTATAGTCGTCACGCTTGGCACCTGCCAAGCGTGACGACTATAATAATTGGGCTTACTGCGATCACCAACCCACCTGGGTTGGTGATCGCAGTAAGCTCTATTTGTACCCAAGTAAACCCTGTTGTCCGTTCCTGATATTTCCTTTGTCGTCTGCCAAGACACACACGACAAAGAAGAAGAATAGGACCATTCTTTCTTTTTGCGTTTCGATGGCAAATCTAAATCAAACAGGCTGTGCCCAGTGCTCCGCCACCACGACCGCAAACCCAGTCACGGACATTAGCTCGGTGAGCGAGCAGGTCTCTCAAGTGGGACAGTAGACCAGATAAGACATACTCTGGAGAGGAGCACCACCCTCGCAGCCAAGGTCCGACCCATCAGAGTAACCCCACCTAAACATATTATCCTTGCAACCGGGTACGGAATCTGTTAAAAGATTTCCAAGTCAGCCATGGCAACTCATGTTGGTTCCTATTCTAAATGACCTATTACGAAATAATCCGGAAACCTCACGAACAAATATGTATGCTTAATACGAATTCAATACGATAATAGCAAATAATCATGTTTGATTTTACGCAAGACTTACCAATTTTTCTTTTTGAAGAGAAAAATATATTTTTTATGCTAATCCTCCAATATTCCCGCTGTAGCCACGTGTAATATTAGCATCCATAATATGAAACTCAAATAAAATAAAAGGTCTTATTTCGTTGTTATTACGATCAAATCGAGTTTCAACAACCAGAGCAGTAAAAACAAAGTCATAATTTCACATTTATTATTCACAACAACAACATTTCATAAATAAAACAATAAATATACTTATCGTTAACTAACATTAAATCTTATTTGTAAACAATAATAATTTATTAACGCGATTTGTTTAGTTTGTACTTACATACTAATCCAGTTACGAAATGAATAGACATTGTTATCTCACATACCAGTCATAAATGTATGTATTAGGATTATATCGGAAACATGGATAATATTGTAAAAGTATTGAATTATCGGATTTATTGCTACCGCAAATTATAGTGTTAGTATCGTCTTCCAAAGAATGGTTTGCCAAAGTAGTTAATTAAGTGTCACTTATATAAAGGGCACTGCAAGCAAAAAATATGTGACAGTCAAGTTTCATCAGTCATTCATATGACAGCAGAATCGTACAGACAAAAGGGCGCCCTACGAAAAAGGGGTGACGAGAGTAAAACCCAAAAGTAGGGCACAAAAAGTAAAAGTACTAAAATAAAAACCGGGGATGCTGATGGCAAAAGACAAAACTCAAAAAGGCGCTAAAGGTAAATGGCTGGTAACCGAACCTCTATCAATAAAAAAGTCAAAGATTAAGCCTTCAAATAGCAATTCGTTTTTTGTTTTAAACTCTAATTCAAATAAATACGGTTTAAATTGTGGCAACGTAAAGCAAACTACCCTTCAAAGAGTTAACTTGTATGTTCCTTTGGTACGAATTGTGTCCAGGCTTGATAGGGCAGTGGGGTTTCCAATTGACGCTTTCTTCTGTGGTGACCATGGTGTCCCGCGTATATGACCTGATGGTCTTCGTGGTGATCATCGTGGGAGGCCAGCTTCTTGACACCGACTATGCCTGACAGCATGAGGGCGAGTGCTGATACAGCAAGAGCCTGGAAAGAAGAACCAAATGTCAGTTCCGATTTCTAGTATGATGACGGTTTTTTATTTTTTAGTTTATGCTTGCACCTCATCTTTTCTTTTTAACTAAGGTTGTCTGGACGAGATTGCTTATCGATAAGATGGCGATAAGATCGAATAAATAATACAAATAGTTATTAGAGACTCGTGATTTGAAATACATGATAGTAAAAATACCGCAATTGCTGCTTAAAAGAAAGAAATAAAAAGTATGACGTGTTGTAAGTTGGATGTAAAGTTATAGCTAATTTTACTACATCATGAATACAGCCTAGTTGAGGCAATCCTTTTGAAAATCTCTAATTAAATATGCTATATAAAATTTACGTTTTCCAGCACGCTATACTCGTAATCCTAAATTTGATAAAAACAAAACACATATATTCCGACATATATCACAGTTCCATTCATAATGTACACTTGAAGACACTATTAACTTGCTATAAATATTAATTACTAGCTGTGCCGGCGGCGTCACACGCGTGGATATCGGGTTTCAAAAATAACGGACTTCCATAAAATGGTACCTAAAGGTTAAGTTAGACCTCTAGCAACACATTGGTGAAAACCGTATTTAATTCCATGCAGTAGTTTTCGCGTGATGTGCCATCAAACATACAGATAAAAATTCTTCCGTTTTCCCAACACTTCCGATCACTGCTCTGCTCCTATTGATTGTAGCGTGATGAAAAGTATACTATAACCTGCCCAGGAGTATGAAGAATAATCGTACCAAGTTTCGTTAAAATCCGTCCAGTAGTTTTTTTTTCTATAACGAACATACAGACAGACAGACAAAAATTTTACTGATTGCATTTTTGGCTTTAGTATCGATCACTAATTACCCCCTGATAGTTATTTTCAAATCATCCTCATCATCATTAGCCCATCGCAGTCCACTGCTGGACATACATAGACCTCTCCAGTTGTTCCCCACTTTGGGCAAGCATCTGGAGACTTTGCCCTTAATCGCTACGCTGGGCAGGCGGGTTGGCGATCGCCTGGCGTAGCTTATCGCTTGCGTGACACTGCCTTTCATCAGCCTGTGGTATTAAGCCAAACCTCAATCGTGTTGGCTATACCGCTATCAGTCGGTTACCAGAGCCTCGTTTGTTATTCAGCAGGATACACCACGGGCAGTTGAGAGTGGCTTGACTGAAATAGGCGCTTACATCCCAGATATTGGATAATTTATTTTTGACTGGCTCGGTGGCTCAATTGGTAGTGACCCGGGACAAACACTCGTGTGATGAACACTTGTGTTTGTTCCGTGTCTGGGCGTTTATATTTGTATTTAAGTATTTATTTGTGGTACCTTCGTTGTTCTGATACCCATAACACAAGTGCTTAAGCTACTTACTTTGGGATCCAGCAATGTATGTGATGTTGTCTGATATTTAGAATTCTAAATAGAAATGAGTCAGTTATTTTACCACCAAGTACACGCATAACTGGTGTAAATCACTCGCACATTTCACTCCCGATCGTGCGCCAGTCACGGACTGTGCACATCTGGGTCTCTAATTATTCACTTTTACCAATTAATGCTCCGTATACACTGTCGTATGCCGATAAAAATCTTTAAGCACGCGACAATTAAGTGTATCAACTTGTATCCTTGTGAATCGGAAAGTATTACCGATTTGTTTATATGAAGACGTTTGGAAGATTGATTCTAAATAAATAAATAATAAAATAAATAACCCAAGACATGCTACGCTGGGCCACACATCACCATCTAGCCCCAAACTAAGCCGAAATTTGTACTATGGGTACTCGACAACTGATAAAGTTACTTAGATATTTTTTTGTAAATAAATACATAGAAAACACCCAGACCAATACAAACAGACATGTTCATGCACACAAATGTTTGTAATTTGCGGGGATAGATATAGGCCTCTCCAGTTGTTAGCCACTTAGGACAAACGTCTGGACGATATACCCATAATCGCCACGCTGGGCAGGCGGGTTCTAGCTCCGGTGACGCTGCTGCCCGTCATCGGTATATGGTACGTCTTCAATACGAACAGATTCACAGAACAATTTCACAGATATGAAACCTTATAAATACGTGACAATTTTTTTTACACTTTCTTCAGTCACATTTCCAGAGAATACACCTTTTTTCGTTGTCATACAAAAATTAAACAATTTTTCAAAGGAAAAACGCTTTCGTGAGGTTTTTCTGTCTAGACAAAGACTTAGTATGTACTATAAATATAGATTTTTAAATGGAGACCACGCACTGGGAACCATTGTAGCTTGTGAAAAATTGTCAGATTATGCTGTACACCTGCTCACAGACCGAATGAAGAAAATGTACTCATTTGTACTTAGCTCGTATTTCCAGTTTTTTTTAGCCATCTTTTCGCTCCGACCCACCCTCACCTGCCCGTGGTACATGCTGCTGAATAACAGACGTGGCTCTGCCAAACGACTGGTGGCGGTATGACCTTCATACCACAAATAAACACCACAGGCCGATGAGCCGGCCGATGACGGGCAGCGCCGTCATCAGAGCGACGCTATGCGATCGCCAACCCCCCTGCCAAGAGTGGTGATTATGGGTAAAGCACCTAGGTGTTTGCCCAAAGTGGCGAACTACAAGAGAGGCCTATGTCCAGCAGTGGACTGCAATTAATAGGCTGATGATGATGATAATTTTTGGTCTTTTGGCCCTTTTCCTATGTCCAGCGGTGGACGTTTGCAGACTGACGGTAATGACGTACCTACTTGGCTAGTCTTTGAGATTACTAGCGACCCGCCCGCCTTCACACGGGTTCAATACATTTTTTTCCCGCTAACTCCCGTTCCTGTGGGAATTTCGGGAATTTCTTTCTTAGCGCATCTCTACGGTACCTAAGCTATGTTCCTTCCAAATTTCATGTGCCTACGTTTTGCCGTTTAGGCTGTGCGATGATATGTCAGTCAGTGAGTCAGTTTCTCCTTTTATATGTATACTAGCTGTGCCTGCGGCTTCGTCCGCGTTGCCACCCATTTTAGGGAAGTGGGGGGTTAGAAAGGGGCAAAAAGTAGCCTATGTTACTCTCCCTCCCTTTAACTATCTCCACTTAAAAAATCACGTCAATTCATTGCTCCGTTTGGCCGTGAAAGAAAGACAAACAAACAGACAGACAGACACACTTTCCCATTTATATTATTTAGATTATAAATAAATAAATATCAGACAACATCACATACATTGCTCTAATCCCAAAGTAAGTAGCTTAAGCACTTGTGTTATGGGTATCAGAACAACGAAGGTACCACAAATAAATACTTAAACACCCAGACACAGAACAAACGCAAGTATTTATCACACGAATGTTTGTCCCGGGTGGGAATCGAACCCACGACCCTTGGTTCAGAAGGCAGGGGTCACTACCAATTGAGCCACCGAGCCAGCGAGATTTTAAGATGGCATTTGGTCAGGACTTTTCAACATTGAACTTAAGGGTAAAAGTGGAGCGAAGTCACGGACAGATACTAGTGTTGTACTGAGCGTGATGACCAGTCACGGTTATGTCACGATAATTAATTGTCACGGCAACGGCCGAGGTCTTTAACCCGCCAAGATTTCACTGGAGCGTTACGAAGAAAACAGTTTCGTTTTGATGCATTTTTAATGAAAACTGTCGTATCGAGTGTTGCACAGTGAAAAAAATATTTTTGTGACAGATGGGGCAAACAACCCCATCACCATCAAACAGCAGTGTTAGCGAGCGAAATGCTACGCCCTGCGATCGCCAACCCACCTGCCCAGTGGCGATTATGGGTATATTCTCCAGATGTTTGCCATAAGAGGCGAACAACTGGAAAGACCTATGTCCAGCAGTGGACTGCAATAGTCTAACCATGATGGAGAAACTTAGGGGAGACTCATTCCAACACCGGAACAATAAAAGCTAAGTACATTTTATTTTACTTAGCAGTAGTACGGGATCCTTTAAACAAAGCGTTAAGAAGCATCCTGCAGGCTAGCATGGCTTTGAAGACTGACTGGAAACCATGGTTTCCCGCCCGTTGTTAGAGCGGCTTGGGCTTCCTTTCCTGCTTTTCATCAGGCGGAGGGAAGCCACTATGCTGAGCATAAAATATATTTAAAAAAACATATTATATTCTCAAACTTTGAATCTGCAAAGTTTGCCTCAATTGTCAACTGTACAAATACGCTTCCTACCTCATTATTTCCTGTTTTCCAACAAAACTATGCGATACTGATCGTGCAACATGATTTCTGAACAATGTTAATCATTTCACGAAAACGTCGCTTCTGGCGGAAGAAAATACACAAACAAATTTTCGTTTTGTTTGAACTGAGATTTGCGATAGAGATGCGTGGGGATTTATTGTCCGTTTTTGTGAGCGTAATAGAAAATGGTTGGGGATTTGTAAGTGTTTTTTATATGCTGAGTTGTAGGCAAAAGAAACACCTCTTTTTATTTTATTATAGTAGTAAAGTATAGTGGATTTCTTTAGTCTGCGTAGCCTATTCTTTTCTTTCTTTTATTTATGGAGAATACTTATTATGTATGTTGGTATACTCCACAGTCACTAGTTTCTTGATGATCTAATATTGAAGCATCAATCATAGAAACAATGGTAAAAAAAACTTGTCCGTTACCTTAAAAAGTGCCCGAGATATCGCTATTAAAATGTCTATTACCTACTTTTAATGTCTGTGGTTGTTGGAAACTAAATAATGAATAAAAAAATGTGTTTACTAAGTAAAATAAGTTTGTTCTATGGCTGTATTAATTTATTCACTAATTAGTATAGGCTGATGATGAATTAATATTGCAAATGCAATATTAATTCATGTAATAGACTTTATATCAGAATAATATGATAATGTAACTTTAAGCTATAATGTTTTGGTTAACTTCACATTCGCAAAATAGATTTTCCTAAGAAACTTTGAAGCTAATGGCGGTATCATAATTTTGCAAAATAAAAGATCAGTAATTTCTGAAAAAAGTTTAAGATAATCCTACTAAATTAAACATTGTTACAAGCACAGACATTAAAAGTAATAAGTAGAACAAAATGAATAAAGAAACTCTATTTAAGGTAATAGGGTAAATTATTGGTTCTATCTGGCAGCCGCGATTCGCCTATATCGCGTCTGGCGTTTCCTTGTCCCAGACCTTTTCCAAATCATACACAGACAAAAATCCATACAAAAGGTTTACTAACTAAGTGTTACTGTTAATATGAAACTACGATTTTAAACCTTACCTTCATAGTGAGAAGGCCCAAACCTCCAATACCAGCTGCTCCGAGGGCTTTGGCGAACATCAGACCTAAGAGCGCCACGCCTCCACCACCGCCCTTGCCTCGACCAGTTGCTGAAAAAAAAAATCGTCGTCATCAGCCTGTGAACGTCCACTGCTGGACATAGGCTTCCCACAGTGATAATAGGCTTGTTGCCGTAAAAAAATTAATTAGTCCATCTTCTAGATTATTCATGTTCATGAACATGTCTGTTTGTATTGGTCTGGGTGTTTTCTATGTATAAGTAATAATTATGTATTTATTTACAAAAAAAAATATGTTAAGTTTATCAGTTGTCTACCTACCCATAGTACAAGCTTCGGCTTAGTTTGGGGCTAGGTGGCGCTGTGTGGCCCAGCCTGGCATGTCTTGGGTTATTTATTATTTATTTTGTAATATTTATGTAGTTTTTTTAACGTCATAAATCAAATGACCTAATTTTTTTCATTCAATCAGTGGTACGGATCCCTACGTGCGCGAGTCCGACTCGCACTTGGCCGGTTTTTAAAATTTATAACGATTGAGCCAAAAATCTGGCGGCTTTTAATGAAAGTGGCGGACAGCTACGCCTACTACTACACCTATGTCTAGCATTGAACTGTGATAGGCTGCTGATGATGAGGAGTTCGGTGGCGCCGCGGTCTTGTACGCTTAACAATGATCTCAACGTTGTGCAACCATTGGCGCGGTCAATCCGATGATGGGTGACCAAAATTTGACACCGATTTCCTCCGTGCTTCGGAAGGCACGTTAAGCTGTTGGTCCCGGGTGCTATCTTTACCAACTCAAATCAGCAGTCGTTACATCATATCAGAGATGATGATATCTCTGACGCCTAACTGGGAATGGGTATAGCTTATCCTAAGTGTTTTTTTTTTTTTTTTTTTTTTTTTAATTTTTTTTTATAGTGGCTCGACATAATGGCTTCCCTACACCTGATGGAAAGCGAAAGAGAAGCCCAAGTCGCTGTGACAACGGGCAAGTAACTGGTCAGTTACCTGTCAGTTGCCACCGCCATGCCGGCCCAACCCTAACCCCCCAAAGTGTTGCGGAGGTATGATGGCAGTCGCTCTGTGTAAAAGCTTAGCCCTCGCCAAATCTCTCAGTTTGGGAAGCCGACCCTGAGACAATCGGGAAAAAGGCTAGGATGATGAAGAGGCTGATAATAATGATGATATTACCGATTCATCATCATCATCAGCCCACATCAGTCCACTGATATTACCGATTGCGTACGTAATTTTTATTAGCATTTGAATGTAACCCAGATAAAATGCGAATCAATTGAAATGTACGGCGCATACAGAGATAAGACCTCCTTTTTACGTGGCAGATACATGCAGTAAATTACATTACGGAAAAACGTATTTGACATATTTATGGCGCGATATGTAAAAAAAAGGTGCGAGGGAGAAATTGGTTCAATTTCTTGTTTGTATGTTAAGTGCTTTTGTATTTCTGACGTCATCTTGCCAAAGAAAGGATGAATACACAAACTGTATGACAGTGATAATGAACACTTAAAAATCAAATATACAGCAAAAATTTTGTTCATAGATATTTATGTCAATTTTCTTCCTGAATTTTTCAAATTGGTATGAGGTAACTATAATATTTTACAGTTCTTGTTCACCAAAATTTATGAAAAGTATTTTATATTAGAGTTATAAAAATCGGAACAAAGATTATCATAAAAAACATATATATAGTCATTAAAACAAAACGTTTTATTAGTTTTTCAAATACAAAGGCAAGCCTATAAAGTTTTCTATTGAGCTAATTCACTACCTACACTAAGATAGATCCTCCTAAACGGATTTCATAAAATTATATGCCCACCGAGTATTTCCATTACACACAACTAACTAAACTAAGGCATTAAGACTTTAGTTATAGCATTATGCAGGTTGGTACCTTTTAACCAACCTCAGAATTAAGTCATTAGGCATTAAGTCCGCCTTTTGTACACTCTTTTTATTGTGCAATAAAGTTTAAATAAATAAATAAATAGAATTCCTTCCCAGGTAGTCAGGTTTCCTCACAATGTTTCTTTCACGGAAACTTTTCAAATTGCTTTTCAAACTTGAAAACACATTGAAACACATTGATTATTACGCCACAAATAAACACTCACACTATATCTTTCGTACTAAATAAAAAAAAACACAAACTCACCTTTATTTTCCTTATAAGTCTCGTCCACAGTCTTCAAGGAATCAGCAAAGAAATCCGTCAACTTGTCCTTTTCGATGAGCTTAGGTAATTTCACATGTAACTCATGTCCCTGAAGGAACTTAGCCATTCGAAACAGTATAGAGTTCCCTCCGAACGACCTTCCTTCATCATCCAGATTATTCGACACTGGTATGCTGACTAACCTAACACCATCCGTCAAGTCTAAATCACCGTCCAAAATGGATCCTAAAGCTACACCGATAAAGGTCAACAGGAATACAACCCGATACATATTGCGAGACACCACTTTGATAAATAAGACTACAAGAGAGACAGAAATGCTTATATAGTGATAGCTTTCAAAAAAATGAAAAGCTAAAACTGAATTGCTCTGTCGGAGACCGATTGTGGTAAAAAAGGTGGGCTATTCTGCGACCGGTGGGCAGTTTTACTTGCGGTAGCTTGAGGCTTGAAGCTAATGTCGTTTTGAAATGCGTGTACGCATTACTTTCGATCTCATTGCCCTTCTTTTTTTATTTCTTTATAATACGTACGTAATGTCTTACTTTGAGTGGTTTTGCTTTTATTTGAGACAAACTTATTACCTTATTCTTTATTTTTAACATACTTTGTGTCAAACTATCACATATATCAATGAGCATATTATTTTACCCGACTGCGCAACGTAAAAGATGTCCGGCACCTGGGTCTAAAAACACAAACTGCTATAGAATTACACGTAATTAGTGAAATATTTAAATTACTGTCTTTAATTATCAATATCCCTAATAAAAGCAATTTAAACATACTATTTTCTGATAAGAATAACAATAAAATCAAAATACCAAGGCGTAATTATTATAATAATACTATATCTAGACTTAGGCACACTGATCCAATGAAGCCATCGAACAAGAAAATTACAATAATTATAGGGTGTTGATTCGAGAAAATGAATCATTCTGAGTAGTAATTATAGATGTCTAGTTTATGAACGACGAATAGGCTAATTAAGCTATTTTATGAAGTAATTACATAATCATGCAAAGTGATCTGCAATGAAACTCGGTAGCAAATGGTCGATAAGTAATGAAAAATTTAAATGGGTTTGTAAAATACAAAAAGGAACAAGATACGTAAGAAGCTGGAATGGCAGTGAGCTGGTCTTAGTGGACACTGCTTGTAAGCCTAAATACCGTAAGATGGACTCATGAAGATCGTGAAGATCTAGCTGGGTAGGGAAACCCTAGATAGAGAAATAAGGCGCGGAATAAAGGAGGCCTACATTCAAAAGTGGCTGATATGTAAGAAACAAAAATAAAGAAAGAAGATTCTTGCGCCAACCTATGTTGATTTTCAGAGTTAGAGGCCAATATTTGACCTAGCAGCCGGAGCCCAAAACGTTGGTCTGACCAGATATCAGAGTAGACCAACAGACCAATAAAATTGGCACTGCACTATGTAGGCAATTCACAAGCTGACAAAGAGTCACAATGTCTTAAATGCGAATTTATAAAACATAGAAATATTTTTTAACTGACCTAGGAACTAAACCAAATACCTCTTGATATTAATGAAATACTGCTACGGTAAACACGCGTCACACATGCAGTGGCATTCAGGCGAAAACTAAGTTAATTATAACATCAGTTTGGTTATAATTATCTGCATGCTAGACAGTCATAATTTTCAACAATAATTGGTAACAAATGATAGTTTTATGAAACGTTTCATTTCGTGTTTTTGTTCGGTTAATTTTGCGTTTCAATTAATTGGTGTATGTAAAAGTAACTATCAAATGTTAATGATATACTACTATGTGAGACAAATCTATTTTTTGTATTCAAATACAAGCTAACACAAATAAAATGTATATAAGAGGACGTGTCCTTTTTTATTTTGTTTTACCGGGGAGAAGTCCCGAAAAGGTCACATTTTCTTAGGTTTCACCTATTGTTACTGATATTATGACGTTAGCTAATAATTATTATTATTTATTTATTTGTATGTACCAAACTTATCAAACACAATATCATGAAACATTTCATATTATTTTGAATTGTCGATGAAAGTCAGTATATTTTCATTATATGTAGTTACGGAATTAGTAAGTACTAATAAGTAGTTCAAGAATATGAAAAAAAAAATCATTTAAATCACACGTAATATAAAGTTGAAATTACTTGATGCAACATATCACTAAAATTATGTTAACTACACTATTGCAATAAAATATGTCCAAAATACATTATTTAATGGTCAGTTAGTTGCAGAATTGCTCTGCTCTCGATCACGACATTGAAACTACTTGTAAATAAAAGTAAAACAATAGTTAACATTTGCTAAACGACCACAGAAGTTACTGGAAGAGACTGCGAGGCTTAATAAATCTGTACGTAGGTACGTGTAATATTATTTAGACTTTTCTTAGTTCTAATTTTAACTACAATTATTTATTTATTTATTATAAATCAACAGCGTGTACATTTGATTACATTAATTAGTATAGGTAATTATTAAGGCCAATTACAGATTTCCTTAAAAAATTAAATTTTCATCAATACTCCTAGTTTTATTTTTATAAGACAAACCAGCGTTTATTATGTTCAATTTGTAAATTGGCGCATTAACCCTTATTTTAAAACTATCCTCTTCCCAAAGGTTGCTTGGAATAGATCGCTGAAAGCGATAAAGCGGCCTTAGTTATAAGTCGATTTGTCATTGTATCTAGTTTCAAGTCATCTGTTTGGTGTGCAAGTAAAGAATATCTATTCATCTGGTTTTACCACTTAAAAGTCAGTGGAACAAGACAGAAAAACATAATTGCGACGCTTAAAATTGTGGGCTCATCCAGCACCTATGACGCCTACATCTTCGCCCCGATAGCGAAAATAACTCTTATTCGGTTTTTTAGCCGCCAGCGGTCTTTCGTTTTTCTCTATTCCATAAAGTGAGAGTGTTAGTACGAAAGTTCTTAATTTCTCACCCAAGGGCCGGATGAAAAGGTAGGCAAGTGTCATTTTGTACTTTTTGTTTGAAATTTTCGCTGGCAACGCGGCGCGGCGCGTTTGGAAATTTAGTTAACGAGTTTGTGGTAGAAATTTTCCATGTCAGAGGATATCGTTAATTTCGGGATAGGAGTGCGAGAAGAAGTTAATATATACTCGTGGATTAAGCCTAAAAGTTCGAGTTTCCTCGAAACGTATGTCGTTTAACATGATTGGTTCGACTTGTGATTTCAACGGTATTTGCTTTACGTTCGAGATGAGTTAATGGATAATTAATTACATTCTTGGCAAACTTTAAGAGCGGGTTTGAACTTAGGTCTGATATGAACCCTTGAAAATATAATAAAATAACATAGAACATATTTTTATTACACACTGTACATACATTTGACTTAACTAATTATAATAGACATTTATTCTTTATTTATTATTTGTTATGTTTAAATGAGAAGTAACTTGTGTTTTTGTTTTGTAATTAATTCTTTTTTTCTCCGTGGGGGGGGGGGGGGGGGGGGGTGTTGTTGTGGGCGCTGATGGTCGCCCTCTTTATAGACTCATAGAGCGAGGTGTAATATAGTAAAAGGATAAATTAGTTAAGAGGTGTAGCAGAAATAATATTCAGTATAACTTCGTTGTATTTACTAGTCTTCACTACAGTCTTCCAATACAGAATAGGCCGATATGCGCTAACAGACAGGTTTAAATACTGTTCGTTTTATTCGTACATCAATTGACTACTTCCGCCTTTTTAATATTTTTAAAGACTAAAATATGGCGGGCTATCTAATAGATCTAAAAACTACTTCCGTTTCCATTATTAATTTTTAAATACAAACCAAAATAATGGCGGAATAATAGTCTATCAACTGACAACTTCCGCCTTGATTAATACATTTTAAAGGCAAACTAAAAATATGGCGGATTAGTAGTCGATCAATTGACAACTTCCGCTTCCATTAACAATTTAAAGCCAAGCTAAAAGTATGGCGGATTATTAGGCAATTAATCGACTACTTCCGGTTTTAATATTAATTTTAAATGCAAGCTTAAATTATGGCGGGCCAACAGTCTGCCAATTGACCATTTCCTTCTAATATTAAATTTGGTATGTGATAAATGCAATTAAGTGAAATTAAATGTAATCCAATGAGTAATAATTACAAATTTAAAATTAGAATCTTACAGTCGGCCATTCTGAATTAACAGAGTCCTCTCGTTTAGTAGAACTTAATTACTTAGAACTAATATTTATGAGGTTACATTTAAATTAATAACAGTAGGTATTTACCCCAAATACATTTATACCGTATTGTTATGATACGTTCGGCCATCTTAAATAACAATTGTTCCACCAATTAACAATTTATTTTCACTGAACTTAAAACTGAAACAGTTAGATAAAATTATTATACATATTCACAAATACCAAAAAATACAATTAGTCCATATTTACACAATTGTCATTATCATCATCATACAACAAATTATCAATTCTAAATCAATGTAATATTAATGCTAAAAATAAAGCGCTCAAATCCATGGCCTAAAGGCCTCCTTGCACGGAAAGTCTAGCACACTCATAATTGTCAAAGACTCCGTTGTGTACAGACTTTTCATAAAGATACTAAGTGCTCAAATTCATGGCCTAAAGGCCTCCTTCCGCATGAAGTCGCGCACACTCATAATTGTCAAAGACTCAGTTGTGTGCCGACTTCATCTAAATATATATAATAAGCGCTCAAATCCATGGCGTAAAGCCTCCTTGCGCGCGAAGTCTAGCACACTCATAATTGTCATAGACTCCGTTGTGTGTAGACTTCACATATATACATATACATAATATAGATACATATATAATTCCTTGCGCATGAAGTCGCGCACACTCATAATTGTCAAAGACTCCGTTGTGTGCAGACTTCATCTAAATATATATAATAAGCGCTCAAATCCATGGCGTAAAGCCTCCTTGCGCGTGAAGTCTAACACACTCATAATTGTCATAGACTCCGTTGTGTGTAGACTTCACATATATACATATACATAATATAGATACATATATAACATAATATTAATTCACGGTCAAATATCAATTACCTAATTTACATTCCTTAAAGCCTACTCGTAAACTATTATGTATGGACTTTTCCACATATAAACTGTTACTACTACTACTACTTATTCCACATTTCATTGGTTAAGTTGAAAAATCAGTTTTCAAAATCATCAAACTTAATAATAGCTAAACAAATCTATACATCAACAAATTTCTTTGTCGTAGTTTCTCGAGTGAAGGACCAAGGGTGAATTTTGCCTAAAACACAACTGCCTCATATTTCCTATTCAGTTTACGCGTCATCTAAAATTAACAATTCTGTATAGTCATTGTATTTTGCCATGAAGTTTCCTAGACTATTATTTTATATGTCCCTCAATCCTAACCAAATCACCTGTCAAGCCTTTCCTTCATCAGTTAATGAAACTACTATTCCAACACTTTTAGATTTAAATTTTATTCCAAACAATACTTTTGACTAAAGAAATAGCTGCTAGCAATACCGGTTTGCATGCATCTGTATGTACTTAGAGTTTCACACTTAAAATTTCAAATGGTTATCCTATTCGCCTATTCGGAACACCACTCCCACTATTCATAAGATGTATGTTTTCTACAATTTTGTAAAAGGGCTGGCAATTACGGCTATGTTCTCAACAAAGCGGTGAAAGAAGCTCTTTGTTCTAAACTAAATTTTAATGAAAGTATGCTTAGGAACTATCAAGACCTCAACAAATACCATCACCTATTGTACCTACTTGAATTTAAACTTTTGCTCTACCTATAGGCTCTTTAAGGCCATTGCTAAAACCCTTACGTTGGTAGATCATAATGCATAATTTATTGAAATCGCTAACCCGTATCCAAACAACAAGTACTCTGGCTGCCTAATCATCTAAATATCAGGCTAATTTAACTTCAGAAACAGATTTATCGATTTCAACACGCTTATCTACACCACCTTGTATGTTCCTCGTCAACCTTTTACAATTAACGCTCTGATGCCCTAGTCCCTTACATGTGCTGCAAGTCAGTAATGGTTTGGTGCATTTAAAAGAAGGGTGACCAATCTCATTGCAATTATAACACCGTAAAGTATTTGTATTTGATTTAGTGTTATCTGTTGTAGCATCATAGCGCATCCTTATAAACGATTGACGGTATAATCTTTCTGTAGTGTCCTCTTTTTTAATAGATTTAAAGTATGTTAGTAATTCCTCAGGTTCAGAATAATTAGCTGCGTGTGCCCCTAAACGCATACTTTTATCTTCTAACCCAAATATAAGACAGTCTACCGCGCGTTTCCCAGTTATACCACAACGATTTAATAAGTTTATTTTATGGTAATAATATGTTTCCAATGCTTCGTCATTCCCCACTTTCCTATCCAACATTTCGTGTAAAATTAGAGCATAATTTTGTACAGTTGGAAAAGTTTTAGACAACTTGTCTTTCCACTCTGCCCAACTATGATTCAACGAAGGTAGGCCCTGATACCATATTTTAGCTACACCTACTAATTTAGGTAACGCATAATGAAGCAATTGTGTTTCAGACCATTTATACAAAACCGCACACTCGTCCACTTTATTAATCCATAAATCAATAGTTTGTTCCTTATTAGCAGGATCAAACTCTGGTAGTGCATTTGCAGACATACTAAAATGATTTTGAGTTTGAGTAGACGAGGACAGCGATTTTATTAATTTCATTACATCGTGTATATTAAGACTTTCGTTATCATTACTTTTACCCTCAACACGTGTATTAATTCTACTATCTTTTCTATCCTTATTTCCACTAAAATCACTATCGATAGTATCAGTACTTGATTGACTCACGGTTTCATGACGCCTTTTCTTGAGATTCCGTCTTCCACTGTAGCTGGATAGCTTCCACCGGCGTCGGATGCTGCTACGGCTTCGTCGCTGACGCTGCCTCGTTTTCCGTGACCTCGTTCCGCCCGCACGTCGCGATGCATTTCGACGCTGCATGCGGTGCCCTTCACTCGAACCAGAGTCGTCACGCCTCCGGGATGAGCGCTCTCTCGACCTTGCGAGACCCGATGATGACGGTGACCCAGATCTCGATGATCTGGTGCGCCTCGTACTGGACCCACTCTTCTTGTGACGCCGTTTCATGCGCCGCGTTCGACTGCGACCACGACAGGACACAGGTGTACCTCCATCTTGTTGCTCCATAGCTTGCGAATCCTTGGTACTCACGTCTGCACGAACTTTAGGCATAGGTATTCTGGAATCAGTTTGGGTGGAATAATTAGTACATAATCAAGATAAAAAGCCTTTTCCTTTTATTTATCACCATCTCCATATCCAAATCTATCATCACATTAACCTATTATCCTCCAGTATAGGGACCGGGAGGCCCGTTGAGGAAAGAATAGGGAAAAAAAATAAACTGCTTGTTTCCTTGTTTCAAATGGAACAGGGATAGAAATAAGATTTCAAATATTCCATAACTCCCTTAAACGCCCCATCCGAATAAAAAACACGCCGAAACATACATAATATACATGAGCAAGATACAAATCGCAAAGTTCATTTAACTCGTAAAAGTAAAAATTATATAAAATAATAAATAGGTACACTTACCAATTTTTCACCTTTGTTTTACCTGTTCTTTAATTTTAGTATCGATGGACGTGGTCAGAATACTTAGCAATATTCCAGTTCGATCCCCGCTTCTGAACTAAAAGGATAAATTAGTTCAGAGGTGTAGCAGAAATAATATTCAGTATAACTTCGTTGTATTTACTAGTCTTCACTACAGTCTTCCAATACAGAATAGGCCGATATGCGCTAACAGACAGGTTTAAATACTGTTCGTTTTATTCGTACATCAATTGACTACTTCCGCCTTTTTAATATTTTTAAAGACTAAAATATGGCGGGCTATCTAATAGATCTAAAAACTACTTCCGTTTCCATTATTAATTTTTAAATACAAACCAAAATAATGGCGGAATAATAGTCTATCAACTGACAACTTCCGCCTTGATTAATACATTTTAAAGGCAAACTAAAAATATGGCGGATTAGTAGTCGATCAATTGACAACTTCCGCTTCCATTAACAATTTAAAGCCAAGCTAAAAGTATGGCGGATTATTAGGCAATTAATCGACTACTTCCGGTTTTAATATTAATTTTAAATGCAAGCTTAAATTATGGCGGGCCAACAGTCTGCCAATTGACCATTTCCTTCTAATATTAAATTTGGTATGTGATAAATGCAATTAAGTGAAATTAAATGTAATCCAATGAGTAATAATTACAAATTTAAAATTAGAATCTTACAATAGAGATCTGTCATGTTATGAAATATTGATTTGTATTGCATTATTATATTAATTATTAAATAATTATTATAAGACCGAAGGGTAGAAGATAGTTAAAGAGAAGAATACTTACTCATGTTCTTCAATTTACAGTATCTAGTGCGTAGTTGTAAAACTATGTATATTTTTACGCTAACTGACATTTTGGTCACCGGTGACCATAAACCAGTACCAACTTTTTCAATGTTTTTTGTTTTCACGGCAGTCAAAGTCTTAAATTTAAAGAGCTGTATAATCTGACAATGCAAGCGCTTATGATAACACCTGTTGCTTACGCTTCTAATGCAAAAAATGCTTAGCGTGAAATTTACAACGTTCTTATACATATTGATATATTTATGTTACGACTAAATCGCCTAAAAACAGTACCTACATACAATCAATCAATGAACGCTTTCATTCATATTACTGTTATTGAAAACTTAGAAGATATTTTGACATATTAACCTCAATACCTGCCTAATAACGTAGCCATGTGGTCGGTAACCACAAAAAATGACAGTGAAACTAAATATGTAATGACTTCTTACCACGTGCAGTGCGTACGAGAATAGAATGTTTTATTTTTTCCATGTTTTTTTTTATAGTGGCTCGACATAATGGCTTCCCTACGCCTGATGGAAAGCGAAAGAGAAGCCCAAGTCGCTGTGACAACGGGCTAGTAACCGGTCAGTTACCTGTCAGTTGCCACCGCCATGCCGGCCCAACCATAACCCCCCACGAGCTCCGGAAACCCTACTCACCGGCAGAAACACGACCCAGAGGTCATTTGACTGCGGTATTTTCCGTTTTCTTTCGGCACCAGTCGATTGTCAGAACACCGTTGGTATTCAGCAGGATGTACAACAGGTGAGGGTAACTAATGCAATCTCTACTATAGATAGATAGAAACTCTTTATTGCACAAAAACACAGACATTACAGAAAAACACAATAGAAACTACACTAAGTACAATCTAGGCGGTCTTAGCGCTTATAGCGATCTCTTCCAGACAACCTTCAGGTAGAGGAAACCAGTTTCACTGAAGAGTTGGGTATCTGGGTTGGAAACTATAAACTGTCAATATTAAGTGCATTATAAATAGGTAAGACAATTTTATAAATACCATTAAATTGTATAGACATAAACATATACAGATATATTTATAGTATAGTACTTAGTAAAATTATAATTTCTAGCGTTTTAATTGGCTAGTGGCCTGTCAGTGACCTGTCAGTCCCTATTTTCTTAACGCGAATGAACTATAAGAGAGGTAAGCATAGCGAATCTTCGCTCGAATTGAGCCGCCCGTCCGGGGAAGGACCTCCACCCTATAGAATACCGCAGTCAAATGACCTCTGGGTCGTGTTTCTGCTGGTGAGTAGGGTTTCCGGAGCTCGTGGGGGGTTAGGGTTGGGCCGGCATGGCAGTGGCAACTGACAGGTAACTGACCAGTTACTTGCCCGTTGTCACAGCGACTTGGGCTTCTCTTTCGCTTTCCATCAGACGTAGAGAAGCCATTATGTCGAGCCACTATAAAAAAAAAACATATAAATGAACATACCTACATACATAATATATTCTGATTTTATAAATTAACACATCGACACTATGTACGCCGGGCTTAGTGTGCATCACAGGTGTGTATAATGAGAAAAATGCATACTATCAATGTTCCTGAAACCTGTTACATAACTTACATAAAAGCATTCATGACTGCACAATTCACACTTTCCGAAGAACTCATTCAAAAATAAATTACATAACCCGACACTGTGATAGTGGAACAATTTTGATTACATTCGAACTGTCACAAAAACGAGCAAACATACAATTAGAAGAAAGAGACAACAACATTTTAGAACGTAAACTCACTTACGTGTGAAAGTGAAGAAAGATAACCTCGAATGGAAGCGTAGAAAGCCTGTATCTTTGACTTTTTACTTTTTTTATTGGCAACAATAGCGCCGGTTAGGTTTTCTTTGACTATTTTTATAGAAATCGAAAGTATGGACATTTGTGTCGGTCGGTGTTGAATTGAATGATCGATGTTGCGAAATATTGGAACAGGTGAAGATTGTTATGTCAAAACGTTCAATCTTTATGTATGTTTTAGTTGAAACTAGCTGTGCCAGCGAAGTAGCACGCACGGATATCGGGTTTAAAAAATAACGGACTTACATAAATGATGCCTAAGTTTTAAGTTAGATCTCTAGCAAGACATAGGAGAAAACCGCATTCAATTCCATGCAGTAGTTTTCGCATGACGCGCGATCAAACATAAACAAATAATTTTTTTTCCCGTTTTCCCATTACTTCCCATCACTGCTTTGATTGTAGCGTGACAAAAAGTATAAAGAATAATTGTACCAAGTTTCGTCAAAATCCGTCCAGTGGTTTTTGTTTCTATAACGAACATACAGACAGACAAAATATACTGACTGATTGCATTTTTGGCTTCAGTATCGATCACTAATCTCGAATAATAAATAATAATAAATAACCCAAGACATGCCACGCTGGGCCACACAGCGCCACCTAGCCCCAAACTAAGCCGAAGCTTGTACTATGGGTACTAGCCAACTGATAAACTTACATAGATACATTTTTTTTTGTAAATAAATACATATTATACATAGAAAACACCCAGACCAATAAAAACAGACATGTGCATGAACACAAATGTTTGTACTGTGCGGGAATCGAACCCACGACCCTTGGCTCAGAGGGCAGAGGTCACTACCAAATGAGCCACCGAGCCTGTCAATAAAAGCGATAATGCCAGGCGGCATGTAATGTAGGCACATTGTACCTCGATTTGTCTTTGTATTTAGTTTTAAGTAAATTGTTTGGTGCGCAATAAAGAATATCTATCTATCTATAGGAATAAATGGGGCAGTGATACTTTTTTTTGTATATGAACTCTATCACGCGTAGAGTAGAGTAGAGGGTTAACGCGGATAATTCACCAATGTCAAGTGTTTAGAGAGACACGTCAAAACTATACTTTATTGCCTTGATTCTACTGATAGTGTTTTCTATGTATAATATGTATTTATTTACAAAAAAAATGTATCTATGTAAGTTTATCAGTTGTCTAGTACCCATAGTACAAGCTTCGGCTTAGTTTGAGGCTAGGTGGCGCTGTGTGGCCCAGCGTGGCATGTCTTGGGTTATTTATAGCTAGAAAAACGTTTGACAGAAAAGCCAAGATAGTTCTGTAATGACCTTCATTCTCTGATACTAGAGAATCTAAAAAAACACACAAAAATATCTAAAGGTGATCTCTAACTTTCATTAAATGAATGTTATAGAATATCTTAACGCCCTTAGAATGTAAAATTAAAACCAGTAGACTGCAAAAACTAAAGTTCGAGCACTATTCTCAACTAAAATTAAGCCCTCATTTCCTTTGAAACGAACCAAGTCCAAGACCGAGATAATGCTTTAGCGGTTTCATTACTTAGCTTGATATAGGTAATTCAAATACGAGTATTCTGAATAAAAGATTCATCCTTTTTATCTTGGTCACTCAGCTCTTATTAACAGGCGCAAAATTAACTATGTAGGTACCAGGAGTGCATAATCACATACATAGGAAGTTCAAATTATTCAAATGAAAATTTAAATAGAAGTTTCATAGGTCTTCTACTTAGACACACATATAATTTTTTTTCGTATCCAATTAGTTATATCGGGCAGTATAACTACTAAGACTAGAAGTTTTGAGACCACTGACAGACAGACAAGACTTGTAACACCCCTCTTTTTGCGTATGAGATTAAAATAGTACGTTTAAGCCAATTTGGATAAGTGATGATGATATCAAACAACAATACAAACAGACATGTTCAGGCACACAAATAAAAATCGCTTCAACCGTTTTGAGACCACAGACAGACAAATAAGATAAACACATAATAATACCTCCCTTTTTAAGTAGGGGGTTAAAATAAAAATAGTACCGTAGGTAATTAATTAAAACAAATATACTGGCTGATGTTTCTTTACACACATGACTTAGCACAGTTCGAAACAAAACTTGCACACTATGATCAAGCCTTCAACACGCACTGACTTAAGAATCTGCCTCCGTTTCCGATGTTGATTATTAAGCTAATTATATGTAAATATAGTGTTAAGTACAGTTTCCTAGATCGGCGGAAACGGGTGCAAAGTCAAGGATGCTTATATATTTTCAGCACGGCATATGATGCTAAATGACCGGAACGATAACGCAATATGGACATAGAATAAACAGAAGGCGCATTATATACGTAGACTAGCTGTGCCCGCCACTTCGTCTGAGTAGAATCGAGTTTCATCCCCTATTTTATACCCTTGGGGGAAGAATTGTTCAAATTTTTTTTATAATGGCTTCCCTACGCCTGACGGAAAGCGAAAGATAAACCCAAGTCGCTGTGACAACGGGCAAGTAACTGGTCAGTTACCTGTCAGTTGCCACCGCCATGCCGGCCCAACCCTAACCCCCCACGAGCTCCGGAAACCCTACTCACCGGCAGAAACACGACCCAGAGGTCATTTGACTGCGGTATTCTATAGGGTGGAGGTCCTTCCACGGACGGGCGGCTCAATTCGAGCGAAGATTCGCTATGCCCTACCTCTCTTAAATCCTTTCTTAACGAATACCTACGTCAGAAAATCTACCTGCATGCCTAATTTCAGCCCGATCCGTCTAGTGGTTTGGGCTGTGGGTTGATAGATCATTGTGTCAGTCAGTCAGTCACCTTTGAGTTATATAAATGCATACTTATATTTTTTTATAGAAGCTCGTCATAATGGCTTCCCTATGCCTGATAGAAACCGAAAGAGACGCCCAAGTCGCTGACGACAGATAACGGTCAAGTAACTGGTCAGTTACCTTTCAGTTGCCACTGCTATGCCCTACCTCTCTTAGATATAATATCTATCGCCGTTTTATCTTAATTAAGCAAAGTGTGTTCTTTAAATTGACACTACTGGGAACCGAACCTCAAACATTCCGGTAGTTCACGCTCTACAACGAGCCTTTACAATCCAACATCGTCTCTTATTAAGTAATAATTTCTTTATATCTGCTGCCGATATTTTATATTGGAAACGCAAAGTTATGAGCACTTGGAACTCCCCTTGAAAAGCCCTCACAAACTCAGATGTGTTCAAGATTTGTCATTATTGGAACAAGGCCCTTATGTCTGACTAGCTGTGCCAGCGACTTCGTCCGCGTGAAATAGTTTCTTGGGTAGTGATTTTAATGACCCCCAGTGCCTGGCAGCTGGCAGCGGCGCGGCGCAGATCTCGGCGCGCTTTATATACCCGCGCAAACGTACAGCAGGCTCGACGTGATTAGTTAAATCGGCGTAACTTTTTTATTTATGGACCGCTTAACATGAAACAAACACTAAATGTTAAGGGAAGCTTCCAGCAACATATTAAGGGAAACCGCATCTTAATCGGATACGCGGTTTCTGAGATTAGCGTGCACAAACATACAGACAAACCGACAAAAAGACAGACAAAAATTCCAAAAATCATTGTTTTGGGTACTATTGCATTAATAAAGGCCTCCCATAATATTTTTTCACATATATCTTCCATGTACAGACAGCGATTCGTTACATTTTTATTATATGTATAGAAGAAGATATAGATAACTATAAAGAGCATTTTTGCATATATTACTACGTTCTGCTAAAAAAGTAACAGCCTCTTTACGAGAACCATTTCTGTCAATGTCGACTGACAGTTGTTAAGTTTTCTTTGACGAAGTTACAATACAGCTAGGCTGTTTAGAGTTGTATAGCTATCATGAATACTTAAAAGATGTAGAAACTGACTTGTCCCTCATCATCAGCCTATCACAGTCCACTGCTGGATATAGGCCTCTCCAGTTGTTCGCCACTTAGGGCAAGCATCTGGAGGATATACCTAATAATCGCCACGCTGCGGCCAGCGCGCGGGGCAGGCAGGTTGGCGATCGCAAGGCGTAGCTCCTCGCTCCGGTGACGCTGCTGCTCGTCGTCGGCCTGTGGTATTTGGCTACGCCTACAATCGTGATGGTTATTCTCCCATCAGTCGGTTGCCGGACCCTCGATCGTAACTCAGCAGGATGCACCACGGGCAGGTGAGGGTGGCTTGGAGCGAAAAGATGATAGGTCACTCCTATACATCCCAGACTTGTCCCTACGAAAAGTGGAAGTGGTTGCGTCGAGCTAGGTGATCGTGATCGAGAACCACGGTCCAACAGATCATCTTGGTTTGTCGTAGGTTCGATTCATCAGGGGTCGTTGGTTCAATCGCCCCACAGAACAATCTTTTGTGTACATGAACGTGTCTGGTCTGGGTATTTGCTATGTATAAAGGTACTTATTTACAAAAAAAAGTATAAAGTATGTAAGAAAATTAGTTCATCAGTTGTCTAGTAGGTACTATACAAGCTCCTGCTTACTTTGAAGCTAGATGGCGCTGTGTGGCCCAGCGTGGCATGTCTTGGGTTGTATAAAGAGTGGTTCTTCTGTTCCATACAAAGTCTTTGCTGTAGGAAATCAATTAGAATGCTATTGTCGGCCTCCATTGCGTGTTGGTCACTATTGCTTTTTTCAACAGTCGTCTCACTTCCTAATTGTCTGTTCTGGAGTTTATTTGACGAGTGAGCTCGCTGTAATCAGGTGTAATGACAACGCGACCGAAAATAAATCACGTGTAAAAGAAATGTAGTACGGGAGGCGACGATGAATTTGGCAACTGTTAAATTAAGTGAAGAGGATTTTGTTTTTATACAGATTGTAATTGTAAGGCGTCTCATTGTTTTAGCAGAGTATGTACGTACATTGGCATACATATTATATAGATACAGTTTATTGTACCCCATAAATTGATTTAGTATAGACTAGTTACACAATTTAAGCGGTCTTATCGCTATAAGTTATCTCTTCCAGTCCAGAGATATGTTCGGCTACTGCACATAAAATTAAACATCTTCTATAAAAATACAACACTGTGCACTCCCCTTACCTTATAGAGAGCGAAAGAGAAGCGCTCGAGTCACTACGACAATTGACAAGTTACCAAATCAGTAACTTTTAGGCTACCACTGCTATGGCAAGCCATGCCTTGTACACTTGTGTTACGGGGATATAGAATCAACAAACGCATCAAAAATGGATACTTAAACACAATAATAACATAAAAACATAATAAATGTTCATCACATGAATATTGGTCCCGGATAGGTGGCAAACCCATTACCCTTGGTTAGAAGGCAAGGTCAACACATAAAAGCCACTGAGCGTATCAACTATTATTAGTATGTCTGAGAACCAATAAATTAATTCTAAAGCCCCGTGACCTTGCAGTGGTGGCATCGAATTGTGAGAATGAAGAAATTGCATCGCGTTTGCCAAAATAAACTTGATTTGTGATGCACTTTGCAGATTTTCCATTGTGGCTGAAACTCGGTCACGAAACTTTTTACTTACTGTTACGGCATATTTATTTTTCCTGTAGATGCTACCATCTAGCTACGGGATATTGAAATATTGAATTTAATAAGGAAGGTTGTGGACCGTTACTGTTTTGGATTTATTTATATTTAATAAAGGCCGGAAATGATAAATGGCATCCGATGAACCATGAAGCCATTTCTCTTTTTATTAAAAAAAAAGTACGTGGTACATTAGGTTTGTCATAAAGTTCACGACATTTTTTACTAATATAAGAATTAACTAATTGTTTAACGAAAATTTAAAATTGTGTTGTTTTTTCTTGGATGATAGTAATAAAAACAGTATACCAATACGTATAATATTGACCGATTTGAGGATTAAGCTCTTCAAAAATAGAGTTTGTGGTCTTACTATTTAAGTATAGAACGAGGTATGAACATAAACTAGATACGACTTAAAGACCTTCAAAAACCGAGCCTAAGATTTCTTAAGGGCCGGCAGCGCACCTCTGACTTCCTTGGTGTTGCGTTGTCTATGGGCTGAAGTGATCACTTATCATCAGGTCACTGTTACGTTTGCCCCCTCTGTAATTAAATTTTTATAGAAAACTAGGTAAGTTTTTTTATTTAACGTTATTGCTACCACAACCCGTACTATAATGATAACTCATAAATTATATGGAACCATTTAAATTATTCAATTTACTTTCAGTTAGCTGATCGATTATTCCCTAATGAGTTTGGGTGGTGACAGCTTTTACTGATGTTATTTTAATGGTAAGAATATTATTGATGGTTTCGATGATTTATTAAATAATGTTTATTTCATTTTATACCTACAGTCTGTATGTAGGCGTTGTAATTACAAATGTGTGTAGATTTTTCCGTTTTAACAGCGTCGTCGTGGCTTTTTATGTGGCTTCAGAATTCAGAATAGGACTACCCCATGTCATCCCGTGGGTGTCATAGAAGACGACTAAGGGATATCAGGAAACAGGCAGCAGCGTTTACCTGGGTACAAATCAAACCTACTGCGGTTACCTACCCGCGTGCCAAACGTGGTGAGTAAGCTCGAGCTTTTCGGTGGGAATATTATTATGGGCTTTTGACTAAATATTTTTGAACGGAAAAAATGTTATGCAAATTTTTGGGCCTGGAAACTTTGCGGTGACATGCGCTTTGCCTTTTTTCATCACAATCTGTCAGTTTTGAAAACATGGCATCAGTAGGTAAGCATGTTTTTGGGGTGCAACAAGAGAAGCCTCCTCGAGTGGCCTACTGCTGCTAATCTCCTTCGGGGGGTTGGTAGTAGTGGGTCCCGGCGCACCATGGGCAACGGCGGGTGGCAATCTCCTAAGAGATGCACGGCTAATTCTCTGCGAGGGGGACGCACTTGCTTTTTTTAGTGGTTATTCTTCGTCTCGCTTCCATCTAGAGGTGGAGCGAGTCCCACATAACTTGCTGCGTCCCCGAGTAGCAGGTACCTATGCGTAAAAGGCATTTCAAAAAAAAGGTAAGCATGTTTATGCTTATGCAAAAATCAATGTTATTCCAAGAGGCTAAACGTTTGTTTATCTCTTTTGGATTAACATTGATTTTTGAATGTATAGACATTCACACAAAAGGTACTCTAGTCGTTGCTGTTTGGAAAGACTGTCGCAGGAAGTTGGTTCCTCAGAACCGAGGCGCAAGGCAAGAAGTTCCTCATAGCTTTATGAGGATCGATGGTTGACGTCGATCCTCAACTGTATGCTTGTACAGTTGAGGATCGCCAACCATCGATTAAGTAGGTACGTTTACTCTTCAGATAAGATTGTTTCATTGGCTCCGTTGCTCCGAGTTGTTAACGGGTGAACTACCTAATGGCAGAGTAAAGTGTTTCAGATTAACTTGATAGTTCTTTGTTGGAAGTCTATTATGGTAGTTCGGTTTGAGCAGTTGTTGAATGGGGTGTAAGTATTGGTTAATTTGTTATTCTGTGTAATTTCAAGTTGTTTCTTTTTTTTCATGTGGGATCCCTTTCTTTTTTATGGGAGAGGGGGCAAACGGGCCTGAAAGTCACCTGATGGTAAGTGATCACTTCAGCCCATAGACACCGCAACACCAGGGGAGTCACAGGTGCGTTGCCGGCTTAGAGAAATCTATAGGCTCGCTTTTTGAAGGTCCCTAAATCATATCCACTCGGAAAAATTGCAGCAGGAAGCTGATTCCAAAGACCGGTTGCACGACCCTTCGGACCATTCATCACGATTGCTAGAGTCTCGTTTATTATTCGGAAGGATACACCACACCACACGTAAGCGATTGCAATTCCATCCTCATCATCTTGATGGTTGGCGATCCTCGACTGCACGCTTTATGAAGAATTTCTTGCCTCGCGCCTCGGTTTTGTGGAACCAACTTCCTGCGACAGTCTTTCCAAACAGCTACGACTTGGGAACCTTCAAGCAACGAGCGTATTCATATTTAAAAGGCCGACAGCGACCCTAAACTCGATTAGAGTTACCATCAGGCATCAAACTTGCTCGTCTGCAGTCACTCGCATACAAAAAAGATGCACCACGGGCAGATGAGGAAGGTTTGGAGCGAAAAGATGATGGGTCCCCTACACACATCCCAAAATTCAGTATTTTAATATTATACGCCCACATCCCTAACGGTAGCTTTCCATCTTTATAAAAAAGTATGAATACAAACACAAACCAAAAAGTCATAACGCGGTCGTTACGAGAATCTTGTTCCGAATTATGAGTTAACTTTTCAAACAATTACGCTGTTTCCACTGAAATGAAACGATTCATTTTCTCATTTTGAACTTTTTTGCACGTTTTTACTCAAACAAGTCTTTTATACTAATGGTCTGTTTGTATTGGTCTGGGTGTTTGCTATGTATGATATTATGTATTTATTAAAAAATGTATTTGAGTAAGTGTATCAGTTGTTTAGTATCCAAAGTACAAGCTTCGATTAATCTGTGGCTTCGGCTTAGTTTGGATTTAGATATATGGCCCAGCATGGTATTCCTTGGGTTATTATTATTTATTTACTAAGTAGGCGTTGGCTGCGGTGACTTCTCTCGTCTAGAAGGCATACGTCGGCGAGGGTACTCTCCCCACCCACAGTTCGATACTATGATAAATCTACATTGTATCTTTTCCTTAGTAGGCGACAGATCCGTTAAATTATTACGTGTTGGAAATTCACCAAGCGAAAGTCTAGTCTAGTCTAGTTCATCAAAATTTCAACTTGTAGCCGCTGGGAACTAGGAACTAAAGTTTTAGCAACTCAGAATAATGTCGCGATTTTTAATGAAAGTTCTACAATAACCTTTGTACTATATCTAGGTAAGTAGCTGTGCCCGCGACTTCGTTCGCGTGGAATACACTTTCATCCCCAATTTTATCCCCTTGGGGTTAGAATTGCTTGGATGCCTACCTCATAACATCTACCTTCATGCCAAATTTCAGCCCGATCCGTCCAGTGGTTTGGGCTGTGCGTTGATAGATCACTATGTCAGTCAGTCACCTTTGAGTTATAAGTAACTATTAATGAGACTTATGTTTTGGCATCAATTGCGAAATGTCCAAGTTGCATAGTGTGTCGTAGGTTGCCTTAATTATTTTAGATTTAACTTGACTTGCAAACGGGCTTGAAGGTCACCTTATAGTAAGTGATCTTAATTACAATGTTACATTGTCCTAAAGCACCTAACTAAATTCAAATTAACTCTGGTTGTTTGCCCGAGTCTGGTGTCTACAGAATTGCGCTACATGGTAACCGTGCGACTGACCGCTGCGTTACAAGCATTCATGCTCAGTGCAGGGTCGCTAGATTTAAGAGATTATTGTAGACGTTTTAAGGAAAATAATAGTTATTATTATTATTTGTAAGTCACATTTTGAATTCTCGAAATAAAAATATTTAATATTATTATTATTACATTAAAAATACTATTTATGTCCCATTCGCTAATCTTGTTACGACGAAAATTGATCATTTCCAGCTTGGATATCCTAGGACGTAGGTAATTGAGAAATAACGGTGGAAATCTCAAACAAATGCTAAGTTTTATCATACAATAATTAATTCATGTTGACTATTGGCCAATTTTTTAGTAGGACAAGAACACTTTTTCACCTGATAACTTATATAAGTGAGCAATGCGTGCATCTGCGCAAGTATGTTGCATACATACCTACATTAAGTTGGGTGTAGCGTCAGAAAAAAGTGTTACCCAGAAAATATATAGCGAGAGCGTAAATGGATCTGTTGGAAGGGGAATACCTAGAAGGACATTCCATGACCAATTAGAAAGTGTCCTAAAACAAAGGTAAAATACTAAGTACCCTAAACCGACGAGCATGTATGAAGAGATTGATGAATGTGGACGAAGCAAAAGTTGTGTGCCAGGATCGCAGCAAATGGAAGGATGTGGTCTCTGCCTGACTTTCTGGGAAAAAGCGTGACGTTATGTATGTATGTATCGTCCTGCAAACTTACACCTTTCGCAATTACAATACGGATGATGACAAGGTATGAAAATGAAGAAAATAATTAGTCTGTCTCTTAGATAATAAAAAAATATAAGACCCGTATTTTTTGTTTTGTCGAAATAACAAGAAAATACTTAGATATAGCGCATTAAAGTTACGGAGTGGGGGCTAACTACGTCACGTTAGAGTATATTTTGTACTCTAACGTGACGTCATGTGACATTTAAAATCAATGTATCTTCGTAAGTTTTTGAACAAGAGGCAAAATAAAAAATACGTATCCAATATTTTTCATTAATCTATCTGATGGACATTAAATTATTTTTTAGTCATCATCCCAATTGTGGCTTGGCAGATCTATTAGTCTATCTATTAATAAACAAGGGTCTCAAACTACGTATAGCATACACACTGATACGACATAAGTATGATTAGATACTCATATATAAATCCCTATGCTGTCCTCTTAAGTTCGTTCAACATTATCACTTCTGAAACTTAAACTTCCTTTGAACACGACGGAAACTTCAAACTCAATTGAGCGAGCTTTAAGCTGTGGTTTAGGAAATCTATATTCCTACTAAAGTTCATTTTCTCCTAGTAATACTGTATATAAGTATGTAAGTATATTATAACAAAGTTTCATATTTATATTAGTAGGGTATTATTGTATGGGTGTCTTTACTTACTAAGAAAATGTATGAAGTATGTATGGGACGTAAGGGAGCGACCTATCATCTTTTTGATCCAAGCCAACCTCACCTGCCCGTGTTGCATCCTGCCGAATAACAAGCGTGGCACTGGCAACCGATGGGAAGCGGTATAACCATCCAATTGAAGGCGTAGCTAAATACCACAGGCTGATGACGGGAAGCAGCGTCACCGGAGCGAAAAGCTACGCCCTTCGATCGCCAATCGCCTGCCCAGCGTGGCGATTATGGATATATCCTCCAGATGTTTGCTCTAAGTGGCAACAACTGGAGAGGCCTACGTCCACTGTTAGACATTGAAAAAGTCAATTGTTTTCGACAGGCTCGGTGGCTCATTTGGTAGTGACCTCTGCCCTCTGAGCCAAAGGTCGTGGGTTCGATTCCCGCACAGTACAAACATTTGTGTTCATGAGCATGTCTGTTTGTATTGGTCTGGGTGTTTTCTATGTATAATATGTATTTATTTACAAAAAAAATGTATCTAAGTAAGTTTATCGTTTATCAGTTGTCTAGTACCCATAGTACAAGCTTCGGCTTAGTTTGGGGCTAGGTGGCGCTGTGTGGCCCAGCGTGGCATGTCTTGGGTTATTTATTATTTATTTATAAGCAAAACCTGTTTTGCCGACGTTCCTCCATCCGATACTCCGCAAACACTTATCACCAACATCTGTTTATCCGTTGTCATTGTCACCGCTGGCTGAACATTTTTTTGCTCAAACCACATTCGCCCACTCACTCTCTAGCATTCCTCTCATTAGCATCATCTCCATAAATGCAACCGCTTTTGCTGTTGCTACATTTGAAAGTAAAATATCATTTCACCAGACCTATTAATGGCAGCGCATTGCGTACCGTATAGTAATTTTTTTCCTGCATAAATTCGCTTAACTGATCCTCGAGTTTGCACCTTAAAGTGGTCGAGCACGGAAAATTATTGGCTGTGTCCGCGCACCGTGGAAAGAAAAGTGCTGGAGCGTTGGTACAGTAGAGCACGAACACACATGGAGGTGGTAGAAAAAATAATGCACACTACCCAACAGGAGCATTGCAGCGTAACGGCGAATAAAAATCATCAGCGCTGCAAACAGGGCTTCATTGACGAAGGAGCCACCGAAGAGGGTGGTACGAAAGGAGGCGTGCATACAAATGGATTGGTGACGTCGTGTGCGAAAGTGTTTGTGACTGACTAAAGTGTTCAAAATGACTCCTCTGGTGTTCCTTTTCGCGTTGACTTTGGGTCACGTCACCGCGGGCGTGGTGGAACTGAGATGCAGCGACAATGCGACATGCATAGAGAACATGTTGAGGGAAACCGCGAGGAGTTTGCGGCAACAGAGAACTGTGAGGTTGTTTGACGCACTGACGATAGAGCCTTTGGGCAGGCAGGCGAGGTCGAGGGACGCCCCTCTGACGAGATTCACGAAGAATCATGCGTTCAGCTTCGACTGGAATGACTACACGTTCAGAGTGACGAGGCCGCGGGGCAACGATGACGTCATGGACTTAGAAGTCTATCAGAGCAGAAGTGCTAAAGGTAAGGATTAAAAGAACATTAACACTAAATGCATTTTGTGTAAAAAGCTTAAAGCAATACGTTGAAACTGATGTATAAAATACAATAAACGTACACTAAACTAATCTTGAATGATTGTAAGTAAACAAATAGGAAAAAAAAACAAAACTAAACGCCTATAAAGTAATGTATTTTCTTCTTACGCCCTAACTGCGACCCGCAACCCATTGGGCTGATGACTTTAGAAGAACTGCTGGCATTGGCTGGATGGGGAAGGCCAGGATACAGAAATGTTGCGTGAATTAATGGAAGCCTAAGTTTAGCAGTAGACAGACCGTCTGTTGATTGAGTAGAGCATGACTAGGTAACGATATTATTGTAAGCATGTTAAAGATTAAAATCAGGTTGATGTAGTAACAATAACGAAGATATAAAAAAAACTTAACTTAGTCTTTAGAATCATAATTATCTACCTAAAAATTTGACCATTTGAATAATAGTAAATACACCTATTTAAATAGAAAATGTAAGGCTTATTATTTATTCGTGAGATGATCAATCACTTAATTTGTCAGGTTTCTAGATATTGTATTTATCACAATCACTCATTTAATGGTTGCGAGCTCTGATTTGTTTCCCACAAGGGAGGAAGGTCAGAGTTCGTACGACAGAATATCTGTTACTTGATTTCTCTGTCAAGAAATTACTCTGTTACAACCATGTGTAAGATAGCAGTGCACTCCAGTGCATCGATAAACATAATAAGCCGTTGATTCTGCGCCACATCTCCCTTCGTTCGTGACGAATGATCCGTCGGATTATAAGAATGAACGGCTAGAGATTGTTTGTGTTTAAAGAACTTGTGATCTTTAAATGTCTTGCATACTTGGCTAACTAGTCTCCTCAAAGCTGAGCCTTAATTGAGATAGGAGAGCATAACACTCTCTTAAATCGTCATCCTCTTTAGCGTTGTCCCGGTTTGTGCCTCTAGGCCCAGGGTCCGCTTTGGCCATTACCCTAGATTTAGCGAGTCTGGTTATTACATTGAAGTGACTGCCATTTGACCTTCGTGACCCTCAGAAAGGGGAACCAGACAAATTTCATTAGTTAAAATTGTAAATACATCGTCCTATCTCATATCATATTTAGACTTTAATTTAGCTTAATTAAACAACCCTTTCAATACTTTTATGTACCTACTTTTATTAATTATTCTGAACATCGACATTTCTATGAATGACGTATGAAGTTTTCTACAGTTTCATGTCATTAATAATGCGAATATTTAATTAAATGAATGACAGACGTAACGAGATCTTTACCATGTTGTTTTATGCTTCGTTACATTTTATGTCGTATTTTGAAAAGCGCTGTCCATACTGGTTTATATTATATATCTATATCATCTATATTATATATGTATAACTATTAAAAACAAGACTTATTGTGTTATTACTATCTATACTAATATTATAAAGAGGAAACATTTGATTGTTTGATACGAATAGGCTCCAAATCCACTGGACCGATTTGAATAATTCTTTCACTGTCGGAAAGCTACACTATCCCCGGTGAACATAGGGTATATTTTATTTATAAAAACGTTAGGGATCCGTGCTAAAAGTTTAATAATGTAACCCAAGGTGTGTAAAAATTACCAAAAAGCTATCTTTCAAACTGACGTGTATTGATAACGTTACCATAGCAACCTAATATACCCGAAGCGAGGCGAGGTCGGTTTGGCTAGTCACATATAAAACGATGAATTGAGAATATGACCATCACATCTCACCCCCTAGTGTCGTAGAAGATGACTAAGCAGATAAAACTAGCTTGCTTGACTGGCTCGATGGCTCATTTGGTAGTGACATCTGCCTACTGAGCCAACGATCGTGGGTTCGATTCCCGCACAGTACAAACAATTGTGTTCATGAACATGTCTGTTTGTGTTGGTCTGGGTGTTTACTATGTATAATATACAAAAAAAAGTATATAAGTAAGTTTTACAGTTGTCTAGTCGGTTCTTAGAGTACGGGCTTTGGCTTAGTTTAAGGCTAGACGGCGCTGTGTGGCCCAGCGTGGCATGTCTTGGGTTATAAAAGGGAGCAGAACGCTACTGCCTATCTATCTATATTATATAAAGCTCGATTACCACTCACTGACTGACTCACTGATCAGGGGTTTTTTTCGGGTAGTTGGGGGGTGATTTTGGGTGAAATGTTGATTTTAGGGTATTTAATTTTTTAATCAAAGCAGCTTTACGGGGAGAAAATAAAAAAAATCCAAGATGGCGGCGGTTTTTCGCGAAAAAAAAAAATTAAAATGTATAGAATGACCATGGTGCGCATACTGTCTTTGAATTGTCTATGGCAGATGTAAACGTCAAAGTTGGAAAAAAATAAAAAAACAAGATGGCCGCGCCGCCATCTTGGATTGAAAATTGGTTTTGGACTCACGTTTGCGTGGTCGTAGCGTCGCGGTGTTTACAGATGGCGGCAAGATTTTTTTTTATTATTGCCACAGATATAGTCGAGTGTCGACCGGTGACCATAGACTATAGAAAAACAATATGGCGGCGCCGCTGGCGGCCATTTTGTCCCAAGAAAAGTTTTTGCGTTTTTCAAATTGATTTTTCATACTGTTGGCAACACTGGATCGATTGGGTTTGTATAGGGCGGTGGTAGGATATTTATCAGTCTATTGGTAGGTTTTTTAATTTCTACCAAATTAATGGTAGTTTTTTGCTCAGGACCCCAAATAAGGGTGGAAAAATTTTGACGTGTATCCGATTTTCGAGAATGCAGTTTTATGGCAACCCCGGTTGGTATTGGCCACAGGGTTGTTTTGTAAAAAAAATTTGGCAACACTGGTTTTGGCGGGCAAAAATGTGTTTTCGCAGTAGTCATTTTCCAAAGTCTCTCTGGGTCCGGGGTAATGATTAAAAAAAAAACTAAAAATTGGCTCTGGTCCGGTATATAGTCTAAAATACAGGAAAACTATAGGCATTTTGATAATCAAGATGGCGGCGGCGCTGGCGGCCATTTTGTAAAAAAGTTTGGTTTTCGAAAATTTTAAAATGGATTTTCAGTGTGATGGTAACATTTTACAGAATTTCAATATACTGGTCAGTTATCAGTTGGGTCATTGTGTGTTGCCAGGTATAAAAATATTTTTGACTTTTTCGATAGTTTTTGAGATATGGCCCAAAAAGGTCGAAAGTAGAAGGACCAACATTTTAAATAAAAAGTTGCCATGTGCTCACAGATTTAGCCCATTAGAATGACATTTGACCATTTTTATCATGGTGGCCTGGCAACACTCGGCACGGCGGGGAGAAGAAATTTTTTGGCAATGCCTTTTTCGCCGAGCTGTCTGGCCGCCAGGACGCTTGGCAGGAAAAAAGTAAAAATGCTAATCGACGCCATATATAGTGTAGTATATGGGAAAAATCCGAAACGTCAGACTTTCAAGATGGCGGCTGCACTGGCGGCCATTTTGTGAAAAAATTGCGTTTTTGAAAGTTAAAAAATGGATTTTCGGGTAGATGGCAACATTTGAGCGGGGTGCAATGTACTAGGCCAATGTGTGTATGGTCATAGAGTATTGCCAGGTAAAAAAATAATTTCGACCTTTTTGGTAGTTTTCGAGAAATGCTCCGAATAAGTCGAAAATAGAAATAATGACATTTCGCAAAAATTATTCCCAAGAGCATAGAGATGAGGCCCATTAAAATGACATTTGACTATTTTTATCTCCGTCAACTGGCAACACTGGGATGGACGGTGGCTCAAACTTTTTTCAAAGGGGTCCCTTCGAGGGGCCCTGGTCGCCCACTTTGTATGACGCAAAAAAAAACTGTGAATGCCATTTAGTGTGAAATATAGTTGTTACTGAGCACTGGGTACCAAAAGTTGGAAAAACAAAATGGCGGATAAACAGGCGGCCATTTTGTAAAAAAGTTAGGTTTTTGAAAATTTCAAAGTGGCTTTTGGGGCAGAAGGGTGCCTCTGAGAATAAAAAGTCCGGGGGCTCTTTTGAAGGTCTCTTAATTACTTTTTTGATGGTCCAAAAATTTACCCCATTTTTAGGGTAATTTCCGAGATTTACCCCGAAACGTAAATTCGCGAAATCTTGAAAACCAAGTATGAGGTCCTGTCAAAAATAGTCCACAGACTCCATTGAGGCCCCAAATGACCTCATTAATTCAGCAGGAATAAAAAAACAGCCAACTAAAAAATCACGATTTTCCATACAAGTGACGAACATTCTTACACAGTAACGTAAGTATGTTCGTCAGGTCAAGTAACGTAAGAATGTTCGTCACTTGTATGGGAAAAATGTTAAGTATCAACGGTAGCTACTATGATATGCGAGACCGAAGGTCGAGCAGTGCCCCAAGGAGTATGCACCCACCTATGAAAAAAAAATACTTTGCGAGGCCGCAGGCCGAGCGAGCCGACCCAAGCCGCCAAAGCACCGCCGCGGAGGGCGAAGCCCGAAGCGGCTGGCGCCCCAAGGAGCCCCCACTCAAAACCTAATCAACAAGCCGCAAAAAAAGCCCAACACCCGCCCACGCGGAACGGTACAACCCAGAAAAGTAATTTCGCGAGGCCGCAGGCCGAGCTGCGTATCGCGAGGCCGCAGGCCGAGCTCCGCGTAGGGCGAAGCCCGGAGCGTCCAGCGTCGCAGACCTAGCTTGAGCACGCACGCGCGAAGAGCGTGCGGCGAAAGCTAGTCTATAATATATAAAGCTAAATTACCACTCACTCACTGACTGACTGATCAGGGCTTTTTTTCGGGTAGAAGGGGGTTGAATTCGCCCAACCCTTGTATGGGGGGGTTGTGTATTTTTTTAATCAATCCAGCTTTTTTTATTTTTTTTTCCAAAAATCCAAGATGGCGGCGGTTTTTCGAAAAAAAAGTTTAAAAAAATGTATAGAATGCCCAAGCGGCGCATAGCGTGTTGGAATTGTCTATGGAAGAGAGAAGCGTCAAAGTTGGAAAAAAATAAAAAAACAACATGTCCGCGTCGCCATCTTGGATTGAAAATTGGTTTTGGACCCATGTTTGCGTGGTCGTACTGTCGCGATGCGCAGAGATAACGGCAAATTTTCTTTAGAATATCGCCACAGGTATAGTCAACTGTCAACCGGTGACCATAGATTATAGAAAAACAATATGGCGGCGCCGCTGGCGGCCATTTTGTTCCGAGATTATTTTTTCCATTTTCAAACTGATTTTTCTCAATGATGGCAACACTGAACCGATTTGGTTAGTATAGGGCGGTGGTAGGGTATTTATCGGTCTATTGGTAGGTTTTTTAATTTCTACCAAATTCATGGTAGTTTTTGGCACAGGGCCCTAAATATGAGTGGAAAAATTTTGATTTTTATCCGAATTCCGAATATGCAGATTTATGGCAACTCCGGCTGGTATTGGCCTCAGGTTAATTTTGAAGAAATATTCTGGCAACACTGGCTTTGGCGGACAAAATCATTTTTTGGCAGACCCTTTTTCGGCTTGTAGTTTGAGCATTCCGGCAAATGGCAGAAAAAAAGTAAAAATGCCAAACGTTGCCATATATGGTCAGGTATATGGAAAAATTCCGATTTTTTCGATTTTCAAGATGGCGTCGACACTGGCGGCCATTTTGTGAAAAATTTTGATTTTCGAAAATTTCAAAATGGATTTTTAGTTTTATGGCAACATTTTACAGAATTGCAATGTACTGGTCGGTTATCCGTTGGGCTATTGTGTGTTGCCAGGTATAAAAATATTTTCGACTTTTTTGATAGTTTTTGAGATATGACCCAAAAAAGTCGAAAGTAGAAGGACCAACATTTTAAATGAAAAGTTGCCATGTACTTACAGGCTTGGTCCATTAGAATGACATTTGACCATTTTTATCATGGTGGCCTGGCAATACTTGGCACGGCGGGGAAAACAAATTTTTTGGCAATGCCTTTTTTGCCGAGTTGTTTGGCCGCCAAGATGTTTGGCAGGAAAAAAGTAAAAATGCCAATCGACGTCATATATAGTGTAGTATATGGGAAAAATATGAAATCACAGACTTTCAAGATGGCGGCTGCGCTGGCGGCCATTTTGTGAAAAAATCGCGTTTTCGAAAGTTAAAAAATTAATTTTGGGGTATATAACAACATTTGAGCGGAGTGCAATGTACTAGGCCAAAGTGTGTATGGTCATAGAGTATTGCCAGGTAAAAAAATAATTTCGACATTTTTGGTAGTTTTTGAGAAATGCCCCGAAAAAGTCGAAAATAGAAATAATGACATTTCGCAAAAATTATTCCCAGGAGCATAGAGATGGGGCCCATTAAAATGACATTTGATTATTTTTATCTTCGTGATCTGGCAACACTGGGATGGACGGTGGCTCAAACTTTTTTCAAAAGGGTCCCTTCGAGGGGCCCTGGTCGCCCACTTTGTATGACGCGAAAAAAAAGTGTGAATGCCATTAGGTGTCTAATATAGTTGTAACTGACTACTGGGTACCAAAAGTTGGAAAAACAAAATGGCGTATGGGCAGGCGGCCATTTTGTAAAAAAGTTAGGTTTTCGAAAAATTCAAAGTGATTTTAAGGGCAGAAGGGTGCGTCTGACAAAAGAAAGCCCGGGGGCTCTTTTGGAGGTCTCCTAATTACCTATGAACTGGTATAAAAATTTACCCCATTTTTAGGGTAATTTCTGAGATTTACCCCGAAACGTAAATTCGCGATATTTTAAAAACCAAGTATGAGGTCCTGTCAAAAATGGTCCACAGACTCCATTGAGGCCCCAAATGACCTCATAAATTTAGCAGGAATAAAAAAAAAGCCAACTCAAAAATCACGATTTCCCATACAAGTGACGAACATTCTTACATACTTACGTTACTGGAGGTGACGAACATACTTACGATACTTGATGTGACGAACATACTTACGATACTTGATGTGACGAACATACTTACGATACTTGATCATTCTTACATTACTTAACGTGACGACCATTCTTATGGTATCTACTATGACATGCGAGACCAAAGGTCGAGCCCTGCGCAGGGCGAAGCCCGGAGCAGTGCCCCAAGGAGTATGCGCCCACTAATGAAAAAAAAAACTATGCGAGGCCGTAGGCCGAGCGAGCCCATCCTCTTTTAGTTACACTACCATAATACGCGAGACCAAAGGTCGAGCCCTGCGTAGGGCGAAGCCCGGAGCAGTGTACTAAGGAGTATTCACCGACTAATGAAAAAAAAAACAGTTTGCGAGGCCGAAGGCCGAGCGAGCCCACCTTCTTTTAGCTACATTACTGTAATACGCGAGACCGAAGGTCGAGCTCTGCGTAGGGCGAAGCCCGTAGCAGTGCCCCAAGGAATATTCACCTACTTATGAAAAAAAAAACTATGCGAGGCCGCAGGCCGAGCGAGCCCAAGCTCTTTTAGTTACGCTACTGTAACAGGCGAGACCGAAGGTCGAGCCCTGACTAGGGCGAAGCCCGGAGCAGTGTACTAAGGAGTATTCACGCACTAATGAAAAAAAAAACAGTTTGCGCGGCCGAAGGCCGAGCGAGCCCACCTTCTTTTAGTTACATTACTGTAATTCGCGAGACCAAAAGTCGAGCCCTGCGTAGGGCGAAGCCCGGAGCCCCAAAAAGTATTCACCCACTTATGAAAAAAAAACAATGCGAGGCCGTAGGCCGAGCGAGCCCATCTTCTTTTAGTTACGCTACCATAATACGCGAGACCGAAGGTCGAGCCCTGCGTAGGGCGTAGCCCGTAGCAGTGCCCCAAGGAATAATCACCTACTTATGAAAAAAAAACTATGTGAGGCCGTAGGCCGAGCGAGCCCATCCTCTTTAAATTACGCTACCATAATACGCGAGACCGAAGGTCGAGCCCTGAGCAGGGCGAAGCCCGTAGCAGTGCCCCAAGGAATATTCACCTACTTATGAAAAAAAAAACTATGCGAGGCCGCAGGCCGAGCGAGCCCAACCTCTTTTAGTTACGCTACTGTAACAGGCGAGACCGAAGGTCGAGCCCTGCGTAGGGCGAAGCCCGGAGCAGTGCCCCAAGGAGTATTTACCTACTTATGAAAAAGAAAACTATGCGAGGCCGAAGGCCGAGCGAGCCCACCTTCTTTTTACGCTACTAAAATATGCGAGACCGAAGGTCGAGCCCTGCGTAGGGCGAAGCCCGGAGCAGTGCCCCAAGAATTATTCATTCATTAATAAAAAAAAAATTGTTTGCGAGGCCGCAGGCCGAGCGAGCCAACCCAAGCCGCCAAAGCAACGCCGCGGAGGGCGAAGCCCGGAGCGGCTGGCGCCCCAAGGAACCCCCACACAAAACCGAATCAACGAACCACAAAAAAGCCCACCGCGTCCGCCCACGCGGACGGTACAACCCAGAAAAGTAATTTCGCGAGGCCGCAGGCCGAGCTGCGTATCGCGAGGCCGCAGGCCGAGCTCCGCGTAGGGCGAAGCCCGGAGCGTCCAGCGTCGCAGACCTAGCTTGAGCACGCACGCGCGAAGAGCGTGCGGCGAAAGCTAGTCTATAATATATAAAGCTAAATTACCACTCACTCACTCACTGACTGATCAGGGGTGTTTTTCGGGTGGAAAGAGTTTGTCTATGGTCGGGATGTTAACTTAAAGGTACCTAAATTTTTAATCAAAACAGGTTTTTGAAAAAAAAATCCAAAAAAAACAAGATGGCGGCGGTTTTTCGCAAAAAAAAAGTTTAAAATGTATAGAATGACCGAGCAGCGCATACTGTCTTCGAATTGTCTATGAAAGTTGTAAACGTCAAAGTTAAGAAAAAATAAAAAAACAAGATGGCCGCGCCGCCATCTTGGATTGAAAATTGGTTTTGGACTTAAGTTTGCGTGGTCATAGCGTCGCGGTGTTTACAGATAGCGGCAAGTTTTTTTTTTATTTTCGTCACAGATATAGTCGAGTGTCGACCGGTGACCATAGACTAAAGAAAAACAATATGGCGGCGCCGCTGGCGGCCATTTTGTCCCAAGAAAAGTTTTTGCGTTTTTCAAATTGATTTTTCATACTGTTGGCAACACTGGATCGATTCGGTTAGTATTAGGCAGTGGTAGGATATTTATCAGTCTATTGGTAGGTTTTATAATTTCTACCAAATTGATGGTAGTTTTTGTCCCAGGGCTCCAAATATGAGTGGAAAAATTTTGACGTGTATCCGATTTTCGAGTATGCAGATTTATGGCAACCCCGGCTGATATTGGCCACAGGGTAGTATTGGAGAAAAATTCTGGCAACACTGGTTTTGACGGGCAAAAACAATTTTGAGCAGTAGTCATTTTCCAGAAGTTCTGTGGATCCAAGGATGCACTTAAGAAAAAAAATAAAAACTGTCTCTGCTCCAGTATATAGTCTAGAATACAGGAAAAATATAGACTTTTGGATATCCAAGATGGCGGCGGCGCTGGCGGCCATTTTGTAAAAAAGTTTGATTTTCAAAAATTTCAAAATGGATTTTCAGTGTGATGGCAACATTTTACAGAATTGCAATGTACTGGTCGGTTACCCGTTGGATTATTGTGTGTTGCCGGGTATGAAAATATTTTTAGCTTTTTCGATAGTTTTCGAGATATGGTCCAAAAAGGTCAAAAGTAGAAGGACCAGCATTTTAAATAAAAAGTTGCCATGTACTTAAAGGTTTAGCCCATTAGAATGACATTTGACCATTTTTATCTTGGTGGCCTGGCAACACTCGGCACGGCGGGGAAAACATTTTTTTTGGTAATGCCATTTTTGGCTTATACTTTGAGCATTCCGGCAAATTGTAGAAAAAAAGTAAAAATGCCATCCGTTGCCATATATGGTCAGGTATATGGGAAAATTCCGATTTTTTCGATTTTCAAGATGGCGTCGGCGCTGGCGGCCATTTTGTGAAAAAGTTTGGTTTTGGAAAATTTCAAAATGGATTTTCAGTGTGATGGCAACATTTTACAGAATTGCAATGTACTGGTCGGTTATCCTTTAGATTATTATGTGTTGCCAGGTATAAAAATATTTTTGGCTTTTTTGATACTTTTTGAGATATGGTCCAAAAAAGTCGAAAGTAGAAGGACCAAAATTTCAAAAAAAAAATTGCCATGTACTTATAGGTTTGACCCATTAAAATGACATTTGACTATTTTTATCTTGGTGGCCTGGCAACACTCGGCGCGGCGGGGCAACAAATTTTTTGGCAATGCCTTTTTCGGCGAGCTAGCTGGCCGCCAAGATGCTTGGCAGGAAAAAAGTAAAAATGCCAATCGACGACATATATAGTGTAGTATATGGGAAAAATCCGAAAAGTCAGACTTTCAAGATGGCGGCTGCACTGGCGGCCATTTTGTAAAACAGTTAGGTTTTCGAAAAATTCAAAGTGACTTTTGGGGTAGAAGGTTGCATCTGAGAAAAAAAAGACCGGGGGCTCTTTTGAAGGTCTCTTAATTATCTATTAAGTGGTTTAAAAATTTACCCCATGTTTTGGGTAAATTTGGAGATTTACCCTGAAACGTAAATTCGCGATATTTTAAAAACCAAGTATGAGGTACTGTCAAAAATGGTCCACAGACTCCATTGAGGCCCCAAATGACCTCATAAATTCAGCAGGAATAAAAAAAAAGCCAACTCAAAAATCACGATTTCCCATACAAATGACGAACATACTTACGTTACTTGGTGTGGCGAACATACTTACGATACTTGATGTGACGAATATACTTACGATTCTTGATGTGACGAACATACTTACGATACTTGATGTGACGAACATACTTACATTACTTAACGTGACGAACTTTCTTATGGTATCTACTATGACATGCGAGACCGAAGGTCGAGCCCTGCGCAGGGCGAAGCCCGAAGCAGTGCTCCAAGGATTATGCGCCCACTAATGAAAAAAAAACTATGCGAGGCCGCAGGCCGAGCGAGCCCATCTTCTTTTAGTTACATTACTGTAATACGCGAGACCGAAGGTCGAGCCCTGCGTAGGGCGAAGCCCGGAGCAGTGCCCCAAAGAGTATTCACCCACTTATGAAAAAATAAAAACTATGCGAGGCCGCAGGCCGAGCAAGCCCATTTTCTTTTAGTTACGCTACCATAATACGCGAGACCGAAGGTCGAGCCCTGCGTAGGGCGAAGCCCGTAGCAGTGCCCCAAGGAATAAACACCTACTTATGAAAAAAACAACTATGCGAGGCCGAAGGCCGAGCGAGCCCATCCTCTTTTAGTTACGCTACCATAATACGCGAGACCGAAGGTCGAGCCCTGCGTAGGGCGAAGCCCGGAGCAGTGCCCCAAGGAATAATAAACCTACTTATGAAAAAAAAAACTATGCGAGGCCGCAGGCCGAGCGAGCCTATCCTCTTTTAGTTACGCTACCATAATACGCGAGACCGAAGGTCGAGCCCTGCGTAGGGCGAAGCCCGTAGCAGTGCCCCAAGGAATATTCACCCACTTATGAAAAAAAAAAACTATGCGAGGCCGCAGGCCGAGCGAGCCTACCTTCTTTTAGTTACGCTACCACAATACGCGAGACCGAAGGTCGAGCCCTGCGTAGGGCGAAGCCCGTAGCAGTGCCCCAAGGAACAAACACCTACTTATGAAAAAAACAACTATGCGAGGCCGCAGGCCGAGCGAGCCCATCCTCTTTTAGTTACATTACTGTAATACGCGAGACCGAAGGTCGAGCCCTGCGTAGGGCGAAGCCCGTAGCAGTGTCCCAAGGAATATTCATCTACTTATGAAAAAAAAACTATGCGAGGCCGCAGGCCGAGCGAGCCCAAGCTCTTTTAGTTACGCTACTGTAACAGGCGAGACCGAAGGTCGAGCCCTGCGTAGGGCGAAGCCCGGAGCAGTGCCCCAAGGAGTATTTACCTACTGATGAAAAAAAAAACTATGCGAGGCCGTAGGCCGAGCGAGCCTACCCTCTTTTTGTTACACTACTAAAATAAGCGGGACCGAAGGTCGAGCCCTGCGCAGGGCGAAGCCCGGAGCAGTGCCCCTAGGATTATTCATTCAATAATGAAAAAAAAAAACAGTTTGCGAGGCCAAAGGCCGAGCGAGCCCACCTTCTTTTTACGCTACTAAAATCCGCGAGACCGAAGGTCGAGCCCTGCGAAGGGCGAAGCCCGGAGCAGTGCCCCATGAATTATTCATTCATCAATGAAAAAAAAAATAGTTTGCGAGGCCGCAGGCCGAGCGAGCCAACCCAAGCTGCCAAAGCAACGCCGCGGAGGGCGAAGCCCGGAGCGGCTGGCGCCCCAAGGAACCCCCACAAAATAACCGAATCAACGAACCACAAAAAAGCCCACCGCGTCCGCCCACGCGGACGGTACAACCCAGAAAAGTAATTTCGCGAGGCCGCAGGCCGAGCTGCGTATCGCGAGGCCGCAGGCCGAGCTCCGCGTAGGGCGAAGCCCGGAGCGTCCAGCGTCGCAGACCTAGCTTGAGCACGCACGCGCGAAGAGCGTGCGGCGAAAGCTAGTCTATATTATATAAAGCTCGATTACCACTCACTGACTGACTCACTGATCAGGGGTTTTTTTCGGGTAGTTGGGGGGTGATTTTGGGTGAAATGTTGATTTTAGGGTATTTAATTTTTTAATCAAAGCAGCTTTACGGGGAGAAAATAAAAAAAATCCAAGATGGCGGCGGTTTTTCGCGAAAAAAAAAAATTAAAATGTATAGAATGACCATGGTGCGCATACTGTCTTTGAATTGTCTATGGCAGATGTAAACGTCAAAGTTGGAAAAAAATAAAAAAACAAGATGGCCGCGCCGCCATCTTGGATTGAAAATTGGTTTTGGACTCACGTTTGCGTGGTCGTAGCGTCGCGGTGTTTACAGATGGCGGCAAGATTTTTTTTTATTATTGCCACAGATATAGTCGAGTGTCGACCGGTGACCATAGACTATAGAAAAACAATATGGCGGCGCCGCTGGCGGCCATTTTGTCCCAAGAAAAGTTTTTGCGTTTTTCAAATTGATTTTTCATACTGTTGGCAACACTGGATCGATTGGGTTTGTATAGGGCGGTGGTAGGATATTTATCAGTCTATTGGTAGGTTTTTTAATTTCTACCAAATTAATGGTAGTTTTTTGCTCAGGACCCCAAATAAGGGTGGAAAAATTTTGACGTGTATCCGATTTTCGAGAATGCAGTTTTATGGCAACCCCGGTTGGTATTGGCCACAGGGTTGTTTTGTAAAAAAAATTTGGCAACACTGGTTTTGGCGGGCAAAAATGTGTTTTCGCAGTAGTCATTTTCCAAAGTCTCTCTGGGTCCGGGGTAATGATTAAAAAAAAAACTAAAAATTGGCTCTGGTCCGGTATATAGTCTAAAATACAGGAAAACTATAGGCATTTTGATAATCAAGATGGCGGCGGCGCTGGCGGCCATTTTGTAAAAAAGTTTGGTTTTCGAAAATTTTAAAATGGATTTTCAGTGTGATGGTAACATTTTACAGAATTTCAATATACTGGTCAGTTATCAGTTGGGTCATTGTGTGTTGCCAGGTATAAAAATATTTTTGACTTTTTCGATAGTTTTTGAGATATGGCCCAAAAAGGTCGAAAGTAGAAGGACCAACATTTTAAATAAAAAGTTGCCATGTGCTCACAGATTTAGCCCATTAGAATGACATTTGACCATTTTTATCATGGTGGCCTGGCAACACTCGGCACGGCGGGGAGAAGAAATTTTTTGGCAATGCCTTTTTCGCCGAGCTGTCTGGCCGCCAGGACGCTTGGCAGGAAAAAAGTAAAAATGCTAATCGACGCCATATATAGTGTAGTATATGGGAAAAATCCGAAACGTCAGACTTTCAAGATGGCGGCTGCACTGGCGGCCATTTTGTGAAAAAATTGCGTTTTTGAAAGTTAAAAAATGGATTTTCGGGTAGATGGCAACATTTGAGCGGGGTGCAATGTACTAGGCCAATGTGTGTATGGTCATAGAGTATTGCCAGGTAAAAAAATAATTTCGACCTTTTTGGTAGTTTTCGAGAAATGCTCCGAATAAGTCGAAAATAGAAATAATGACATTTCGCAAAAATTATTCCCAAGAGCATAGAGATGAGGCCCATTAAAATGACATTTGACTATTTTTATCTCCGTCAACTGGCAACACTGGGATGGACGGTGGCTCAAACTTTTTTCAAAGGGGTCCCTTCGAGGGGCCCTGGTCGCCCACTTTGTATGACGCAAAAAAAAACTGTGAATGCCATTTAGTGTGAAATATAGTTGTTACTGAGCACTGGGTACCAAAAGTTGGAAAAACAAAATGGCGGATAAACAGGCGGCCATTTTGTAAAAAAGTTAGGTTTTTGAAAATTTCAAAGTGGCTTTTGGGGCAGAAGGGTGCCTCTGAGAATAAAAAGTCCGGGGGCTCTTTTGAAGGTCTCTTAATTACTTTTTTGATGGTCCAAAAATTTACCCCATTTTTAGGGTAATTTCCGAGATTTACCCCGAAACGTAAATTCGCGAAATCTTGAAAACCAAGTATGAGGTCCTGTCAAAAATAGTCCACAGACTCCATTGAGGCCCCAAATGACCTCATTAATTCAGCAGGAATAAAAAAACAGCCAACTAAAAAATCACGATTTTCCATACAAGTGACGAACATTCTTACACAGTAACGTAAGTATGTTCGTCAGGTCAAGTAACGTAAGAATGTTCGTCACTTGTATGGGAAAAATGTTAAGTATCAACGGTAGCTACTATGATATGCGAGACCGAAGGTCGAGCAGTGCCCCAAGGAGTATGCACCCACCTATGAAAAAAAAATACTTTGCGAGGCCGCAGGCCGAGCGAGCCGACCCAAGCCGCCAAAGCACCGCCGCGGAGGGCGAAGCCCGAAGCGGCTGGCGCCCCAAGGAGCCCCCACTCAAAACCTAATCAACAAGCCGCAAAAAAAGCCCAACACCCGCCCACGCGGAACGGTACAACCCAGAAAAGTAATTTCGCGAGGCCGCAGGCCGAGCTGCGTATCGCGAGGCCGCAGGCCGAGCTCCGCGTAGGGCGAAGCCCGGAGCGTCCAGCGTCGCAGACCTAGCTTGAGCACGCACGCGCGAAGAGCGTGCGGCGAAAGCTAGTCTATAATATATAAAGCTAAATTACCACTCACTCACTGACTGACTGATCAGGGCTTTTTTTCGGGTAGAAGGGGGTTGAATTCGCCCAACCCTTGTATGGGGGGGTTGTGTATTTTTTTAATCAATCCAGCTTTTTTTATTTTTTTTTCCAAAAATCCAAGATGGCGGCGGTTTTTCGAAAAAAAAGTTTAAAAAAATGTATAGAATGCCCAAGCGGCGCATAGCGTGTTGGAATTGTCTATGGAAGAGAGAAGCGTCAAAGTTGGAAAAAAATAAAAAAACAACATGTCCGCGTCGCCATCTTGGATTGAAAATTGGTTTTGGACCCATGTTTGCGTGGTCGTACTGTCGCGATGCGCAGAGATAACGGCAAATTTTCTTTAGAATATCGCCACAGGTATAGTCAACTGTCAACCGGTGACCATAGATTATAGAAAAACAATATGGCGGCGCCGCTGGCGGCCATTTTGTTCCGAGATTATTTTTTCCATTTTCAAACTGATTTTTCTCAATGATGGCAACACTGAACCGATTTGGTTAGTATAGGGCGGTGGTAGGGTATTTATCGGTCTATTGGTAGGTTTTTTAATTTCTACCAAATTCATGGTAGTTTTTGGCACAGGGCCCTAAATATGAGTGGAAAAATTTTGATTTTTATCCGAATTCCGAATATGCAGATTTATGGCAACTCCGGCTGGTATTGGCCTCAGGTTAATTTTGAAGAAATATTCTGGCAACACTGGCTTTGGCGGACAAAATCATTTTTTGGCAGACCCTTTTTCGGCTTGTAGTTTGAGCATTCCGGCAAATGGCAGAAAAAAAGTAAAAATGCCAAACGTTGCCATATATGGTCAGGTATATGGAAAAATTCCGATTTTTTCGATTTTCAAGATGGCGTCGACACTGGCGGCCATTTTGTGAAAAATTTTGATTTTCGAAAATTTCAAAATGGATTTTTAGTTTTATGGCAACATTTTACAGAATTGCAATGTACTGGTCGGTTATCCGTTGGGCTATTGTGTGTTGCCAGGTATAAAAATATTTTCGACTTTTTTGATAGTTTTTGAGATATGACCCAAAAAAGTCGAAAGTAGAAGGACCAACATTTTAAATGAAAAGTTGCCATGTACTTACAGGCTTGGTCCATTAGAATGACATTTGACCATTTTTATCATGGTGGCCTGGCAATACTTGGCACGGCGGGGAAAACAAATTTTTTGGCAATGCCTTTTTTGCCGAGTTGTTTGGCCGCCAAGATGTTTGGCAGGAAAAAAGTAAAAATGCCAATCGACGTCATATATAGTGTAGTATATGGGAAAAATATGAAATCACAGACTTTCAAGATGGCGGCTGCGCTGGCGGCCATTTTGTGAAAAAATCGCGTTTTCGAAAGTTAAAAAATTAATTTTGGGGTATATAACAACATTTGAGCGGAGTGCAATGTACTAGGCCAAAGTGTGTATGGTCATAGAGTATTGCCAGGTAAAAAAATAATTTCGACATTTTTGGTAGTTTTTGAGAAATGCCCCGAAAAAGTCGAAAATAGAAATAATGACATTTCGCAAAAATTATTCCCAGGAGCATAGAGATGGGGCCCATTAAAATGACATTTGATTATTTTTATCTTCGTGATCTGGCAACACTGGGATGGACGGTGGCTCAAACTTTTTTCAAAAGGGTCCCTTCGAGGGGCCCTGGTCGCCCACTTTGTATGACGCGAAAAAAAAGTGTGAATGCCATTAGGTGTCTAATATAGTTGTAACTGACTACTGGGTACCAAAAGTTGGAAAAACAAAATGGCGTATGGGCAGGCGGCCATTTTGTAAAAAAGTTAGGTTTTCGAAAAATTCAAAGTGATTTTAAGGGCAGAAGGGTGCGTCTGACAAAAGAAAGCCCGGGGGCTCTTTTGGAGGTCTCCTAATTACCTATGAACTGGTATAAAAATTTACCCCATTTTTAGGGTAATTTCTGAGATTTACCCCGAAACGTAAATTCGCGATATTTTAAAAACCAAGTATGAGGTCCTGTCAAAAATGGTCCACAGACTCCATTGAGGCCCCAAATGACCTCATAAATTTAGCAGGAATAAAAAAAAAGCCAACTCAAAAATCACGATTTCCCATACAAGTGACGAACATTCTTACATACTTACGTTACTGGAGGTGACGAACATACTTACGATACTTGATGTGACGAACATACTTACGATACTTGATGTGACGAACATACTTACGATACTTGATCATTCTTACATTACTTAACGTGACGACCATTCTTATGGTATCTACTATGACATGCGAGACCAAAGGTCGAGCCCTGCGCAGGGCGAAGCCCGGAGCAGTGCCCCAAGGAGTATGCGCCCACTAATGAAAAAAAAAACTATGCGAGGCCGTAGGCCGAGCGAGCCCATCCTCTTTTAGTTACACTACCATAATACGCGAGACCAAAGGTCGAGCCCTGCGTAGGGCGAAGCCCGGAGCAGTGTACTAAGGAGTATTCACCGACTAATGAAAAAAAAAACAGTTTGCGAGGCCGAAGGCCGAGCGAGCCCACCTTCTTTTAGCTACATTACTGTAATACGCGAGACCGAAGGTCGAGCTCTGCGTAGGGCGAAGCCCGTAGCAGTGCCCCAAGGAATATTCACCTACTTATGAAAAAAAAAACTATGCGAGGCCGCAGGCCGAGCGAGCCCAAGCTCTTTTAGTTACGCTACTGTAACAGGCGAGACCGAAGGTCGAGCCCTGACTAGGGCGAAGCCCGGAGCAGTGTACTAAGGAGTATTCACGCACTAATGAAAAAAAAAACAGTTTGCGCGGCCGAAGGCCGAGCGAGCCCACCTTCTTTTAGTTACATTACTGTAATTCGCGAGACCAAAAGTCGAGCCCTGCGTAGGGCGAAGCCCGGAGCCCCAAAAAGTATTCACCCACTTATGAAAAAAAAACAATGCGAGGCCGTAGGCCGAGCGAGCCCATCTTCTTTTAGTTACGCTACCATAATACGCGAGACCGAAGGTCGAGCCCTGCGTAGGGCGTAGCCCGTAGCAGTGCCCCAAGGAATAATCACCTACTTATGAAAAAAAAACTATGTGAGGCCGTAGGCCGAGCGAGCCCATCCTCTTTAAATTACGCTACCATAATACGCGAGACCGAAGGTCGAGCCCTGAGCAGGGCGAAGCCCGTAGCAGTGCCCCAAGGAATATTCACCTACTTATGAAAAAAAAAACTATGCGAGGCCGCAGGCCGAGCGAGCCCAACCTCTTTTAGTTACGCTACTGTAACAGGCGAGACCGAAGGTCGAGCCCTGCGTAGGGCGAAGCCCGGAGCAGTGCCCCAAGGAGTATTTACCTACTTATGAAAAAGAAAACTATGCGAGGCCGAAGGCCGAGCGAGCCCACCTTCTTTTTACGCTACTAAAATATGCGAGACCGAAGGTCGAGCCCTGCGTAGGGCGAAGCCCGGAGCAGTGCCCCAAGAATTATTCATTCATTAATAAAAAAAAAATTGTTTGCGAGGCCGCAGGCCGAGCGAGCCAACCCAAGCCGCCAAAGCAACGCCGCGGAGGGCGAAGCCCGGAGCGGCTGGCGCCCCAAGGAACCCCCACACAAAACCGAATCAACGAACCACAAAAAAGCCCACCGCGTCCGCCCACGCGGACGGTACAACCCAGAAAAGTAATTTCGCGAGGCCGCAGGCCGAGCTGCGTATCGCGAGGCCGCAGGCCGAGCTCCGCGTAGGGCGAAGCCCGGAGCGTCCAGCGTCGCAGACCTAGCTTGAGCACGCACGCGCGAAGAGCGTGCGGCGAAAGCTAGTTATTATATAATATTATATTATATTTAATAATATTCCAAATAATATTAGGGAAATAGAGAACATTAAATTATATTGTAGTCAACTTAAAACATATTTGCTTAATAAGGCTTATTATACGTTAAATGAGTTTTTTGAAGATGTACAGAAGTGAACTTATTATATTATAATCCCTTTCAATACCTGCAATTCAGTCTCATAGTAGCACGATTTTATGTATCTCAAGTTAATTTATGCTTCGTTATTTATAATGTATTATTTTGTTTGTAATAGATTAGAAGCGTGGACCGCTTACATCACATCTTGCGGTGCCCCTACGGGGTGTCATGTGTACAAAGTACCTACTTTATTTATATTTTATCTAAATAACCATGTGACAAGCAAGTAAATAAATAAATTATTGGTATTTCATAAGGTAAACGAACCTGGTACCAGAATAAGTAAGTCAACTGGCCTAATTTTTCTCGACCTGATTCAAACCGAGAACTCCTTATAAGTGGAAAAAGGCAGTAAATTAAGTAAATAGGAAATTACTATTTCACGCCATATTCAACCGGATTTAATGCATGGATGATACACGGCAGAACATCAATATTGATTGTACATTAACGCACGCTAACGAATTTCATTACTTTTTGTTCGTAACTGTTTGATGGATAACTGACTTGCTGACATCGTTAATATGAAATTGGTTATCGGAAGGAACTGTACAGTATTATGATATTTGATTAACATTACAAATTGGAGGTTTTAAAAGCTAGAGCTAATTAGTTTTAACTAAGTAAGCATGCTGAGTCTTAACATTCGTTTAGTTTGATTATTTTGATTTATTTATATATAATTATTGTATGAATTTGTAATTGTAATTGGTCCCTTGTTGACATGAATAAATGAATATTATTATTATTAGCATTTCGGCATATTCGGCAAACGTAGTGTAGGACGCCCTCAGGCCAGGTAGAGTGACGATTTGCGCAGGACGGCTGGCAAGTGCTGGATGCGAGAGGCCCGGGACCGATCGAAGTGGCGAGCATTGGGAGAGGCCTATGTCCAGCAGTGGACTGATGTGGGCTGATGATGATGATGATTATTATTATTAGGTGTGATTATAGTCAAAAGCTTCATTAATTTATTAATTGCACATGTTACATACATAAAAGGATCTTACAAGCTAAGGCCTTAAAAGTAAATCACATGACCCGGATAGGGTGTTGCAGTGTAGAACATTGTAGATGGCGCTTATGTGTGTTTTTATGTTGGTTGAATGTTATCAATGTTAAACTATCATTTATGTTCTAAAGTTAGATATCTCAATATACTATGTTGTTATTTTAGGGAATTATCTGTCATAAAATCACTTACTGAATAATAACACCATAAATAATATAATAGAACTTTTAATTTGTTTTTGAAAATATGCTGTTTAGATTCATGTTTAATTGTAAAGAAGTTCCCTTATACTGAGCGGAGACCATTTTGGTACACATATTTGTAATACTACCAATTTGTTTGAGGCCGTCCTTGTTTGTCCTTTTAAAAAAAAAACACAAATTACACTAACACTGATTTATTGAAAACACTGGTTATTAAGACTCCCTAAGTTCCCGGAGCGGATGGATGAGGCTGACCGCTTACCGCGAGGTACAGAATCTAACTATTAGTTTGTTATAGTTAAGCTTGTAAGTATTTTCTCTTATATGAACCAAATAAAGTTTTTTCTATTTTCTATAAGAAGTAAATATAAACATTTTCGAACTGATCTTCACATACAACATTTCTTACACAGTGTGCACACCTTTACCATGCTCAAGCCAGTGTCACGATACTCGTAACATAATTAGTGCGTTAACCGTGAAATCTTGTTCCGACTTTCGTGTTGAGGCATTTGTGTTCGTGCCCACTGGGAGATGCAATTAATTAAATCGACTTGTATTTGTAAAAAAAACTAGTTGCAATATTTAGCCGTTTTCACGTGAAGTATTTTTAACGTTCCGGTGTTTGGTAGTGAGTTTTTGTGATTTGTATCGGATTATTTAGAGACATGTGTTTTGATTTTAATCTGAGTTGAAGATAAATAGATACACTTAATTGTAGACTAGCGAACCGGCCTCGCTTCTCTTCGGGTATTTCAGATAAACGCCAATTAATATGTATTTATAATTCAGTAACAATAAAAGTGGGACTTCATATGAGAATTATTTATTTACATGACATAACTGTTTAGGTTGCTATGGTAACGTTATCAAGACACGCCCGTTTGTAAGATAGCTTTTTGGTAATTTTTTCACACCTTGGGTTTTTACGCCATTATCATTGATTCCTAGTCAGTTTTAGCATTGATTCCTATCTTTTTAAAAATATAATAATATAGCCTACGTTCACCGGAAATAGTGTAACTTTCCGACAGTGAAAGAATTATTCAAATCGGTCCAGTAGTTTCGGAGCCTATTCAATTTAAAAAAAAAACAAATAATCAAATCTTTTCCCTTTATATCGTTAGTGTAGATTTGGGCGTACAGTGGGCTGGTCATGTCTGCTTTAGAACCGTTAATCGCTGGAGCAGACGAGTCTTTGATTAGACACTGCTCTTAGGCAGACGTAAGGAAGGACGCCCCGCAACCCGTTAAACTGATAACGTTACAAGAACTGCTAACAGGAGAAAGATCGTAGAGAAATGTGGCGTGAGTTAGGGGCCTACGTTCAGTAGTGGATGGACCATGACTGTTGATTGATTGAATAAACATGACAGCATGACTAACTGCCCTCCGCACTAATTTAAAAAACTGTATATTTGTGTACTATATGTACATCATTGTATTCAATATCGCCTTCGAAATGACTCAATGAAAAAAACCAAGCAAATAATTTCTGAAATAATGCCAATAAAATCACTAAGCAGAAAATTGCGCCAAAGTCTGGCCATGTTATAGGCAATCGTAAAGCTAGGGCATGTAAATTTTACGAGCTTATGTAATAAAACGATATTTCCATCAAGGTTATTGTTGGTTTTCACATTACAATTCAAAATGTAAAGCAAATGCTTCAAAAATTAAAAGTTTATTTCATCATCAGCTTAATGCATTCCACTGTACCAGACATAGGCCTCTCCAGCTGTTCGCCACTAAGAGGAAATATCTGGAGGATATACCCATAATCGTTACGCCAGGCGGGATGGCGATCGCAGGGCGTAGCTTCTCTCTCCGGTGACGCTGCTGCCCGTCACCGGCCTGTAGTATTTAGCTACGCCTTCAATTGTGATGGTTATATCGCCACCAGTCGGTTGCCAGCGCCTCATTTGTTATTCGGTAGGATGCGCCATGGACAGGTGAGGTTGGCTTGGAGTGAAAAGATAATAGGTCGCTCCCTTACATCCCAAAGTTTATTTAATTAAACTGCAAGGTGTCATATAACATTTAAAATATATCTAAGGGAATGAATACATGTTGTATGGATTTATTTTTTACAAGCTGGTCTTATCGCCAAGCTTTAGAACATTTTTTTTGTAATATTTATATTACACATACCTTGTCCTAAGAATTACCGATACATGAAACTAAGAGTTGTACGAAAGTTATACCTGCATGTCCATAATATTTATTTATGTACCTACTCGTAGGATAGATAGACAGAAGAAGGTTAAAATTATGTGTAAAATGTCATTTACACACGCTCTTGAATTATTAACACAGCAATAAACTTATGTTATTGCTTGCATGTCTATTAAATAGCCGAGAAAATTTAATAATACAGCTATTAAATGTCTTTCATGTATCACGTTTTGTTTATATTAGCGTGTTGTTGTGAAATTGATAACAATTATTCCTTTAGAGACCATATCATGCGTTGTGAAAGCTTTGAAACATTTACATATAGCTGTAAGACGAGGGGTTGATAAAAACTTGACGATGGTTGGGCAAGAGGGTGTGTATTACACATTACAATAGGGTGGTGGTCCCCATACGAGCGTAAAAAGCGCTAAGCTTGGAGCCTACATAATGAAACACTGAAGTCAGGAATCTAGAACGTCTACAGTAGTCTCAATATGGCTTGAAAGCTACCATGAAGCGTAAGCAATTGCTGGGATGATCCGCTAAGATAGATGGATGAATAGATAGATAATAAACAACATCTCTGGCGAGACCTTATATAATCCGGGAATCACAATGACCCCGCGATGTATAGTACAGGCAGCGCCATCTCTTGTTGTGTGGCGGAACTAATGTTGGTTTCCGTATTGTTACTTCGAATAATGTACGTAGGGTTTGTCGAAGAGTTACTACATAGCTACTTAAAAATAACATAGGTATACCGCCTACGAGTCTTAAAATGTGTTCGATCAGTTTAGTTATAATATGTGTGGCTATATTTTATATTATACAACCTACAGTATAAGCCTAGAAACAGTCGTACTCCCATTTAAAAGGCCGGCAGCGACCCCAGAACCCGATCAGAGATGCCATGTCCATGGACGGTTGTTAACTGCTTTATCTGCTACCATCAGGCATCATTTGCTTGTCTCCTGCCTCTTGCCTAAAAAAACATCCTGCCTATTCTGCCTACTTCGACCACCTGATGGTAAGCGGTCGTGAGGTCCAAAAGGTCGACAGGCACAATAGAACAAACCCATTGCGCCTGTCGCCCTCACCCCGAAGGCCCACTGAGATGCTGTTTCACGACCCGCCTAAAGACCTTACTTAGTCATTTGCTACAAATTCCATACCATTTATCATCATTCATTCATCATTTAAGACTACCGTAAACGCAAACCACACCCCCTAAGTAACGTCATTATCCCTACACCCATATACCCATTACCGCCTCGTAGTCTACGCCTAAATCAGATAAGGTAATTTAGTGAACCGAGCCAGTTAATTAGAATAATTAATGTCACCTGCTACGTAAACCTGCCATTAGATAGAGATACAGGTTGAATTTGCGTTGTGTGAAATTTTAATACTAATATTAATAATATATAAACTTTTTTAAACTTTTAACTGTACTAATAAGCTGAAGAGTTTGTTTGTTTGTATGAACGCGCTAATCTCAGGAACTACTGGTCCGAATTGAAAAATAATTTTTGGGTTGAATAGACCATTTATCGAGGATTTAGGCTATATAACATCATGTTGCAACTATTAGGAGCGCAGAAATAATAACTATTCCACGCGGACGAAGTCGCGAGCACAGCTAGTTATATAATACATAGGGATGTAGGGAAGCGGCCTATCATCTTTACGCTCCAAGCCAACCTCACCTGCCCGTGGTGCATCTACATCACAAACGAGCCACTGGCAACCGACTAGTGGCGGTATAACCATCACAATTGAAGGCGTAGCTAAATACCACAGGCCGATGACGGGCAGCAGCGTCACCGGAGCGAGCAGCTACACCCTGCGATCGCCAACCCGCCTGCCTAGCGTGGCGATTATGGGTATATCCTCCAGATGTTTGCCCTATGTGGCGAGCAACTGGACAGTATGTAGAGCAGTAGATTGGAATAGGCTTAAGATGATTCTCTAAAAGTCTTTTATAGTGCCAACTTCTCACGTTGATATTTCGCTTATCATATTAACGTATATCAAACACTCCAATTTGTTCATTCTAATGCAAAAAAAGCTAGCTATAAATAGTCGATATCAATATCGTATGTACCAATGAAGCCAATATTTATGGGGTCATAAATTGTACGCGGAACATTACAACCCAAACGCGGAAGTATGTATTTTATTCGTAGGTTACACCTATGACATAAATATTTATTTATTATTTACCATGAAAATATTAGCAAATGAGAATTAGTAGGTATATTTCGTAATATAAACCAAAATATTTGTATTTTCTTTGCGGTGAATAAATATAACGCTCAATGGTTAAAAGCTATTAATAAAAAACTTTCGGGATATTTATAATTTGAAGAAGCATCATATATATATAACAAGTTACCCCTTCTTTAATTATCCTCTAACCAAAGGTTGTCTGGAAGAGATCGCTAAAAGCGATAAGGCCGCTTTATTTGTACCTTGATTTTTCATTCTAACTAGTTCTTAAGTCAACTGTTTGGTGTACAATAAAGAATATCTATCTATCTTTCTCGTTGCCAAAGCGACTTGGGCCTCTATTTCGTTTTCACCATGTGAAGCAAGACAATATTAGTAGTAGCTCTCGTAGTATGCTGCTAAATACATACATACACAAATACATTCTGACCTATATAAATATTGTAGCAAACATAATACGACTTAACTAAGCTATTATTATCGATCAAACATATAATATCAAGGATATTCCAATTGGTCCAAATTAAGAAACATGAATAGTAGCTTGACACAGGATCAAGGAAAACTACGGGAAATGTACTCGTAATAAGAAACCTGTTGTTTATTTGAGTAGGCCACTTGAATAACATACAGGAAAACATAGTACGGACAGTAAACAACATATTATGATTGTTCACTCAAATATCTTTGGTATTATTTTATTTATTGACATTTATGTATCTTTAATAGCTCGAGGGATGTAAGGCAGCGATCTATAATGGGGTGTAAGCGAGTGACCTATCACCTTCTCTACCGTCTCTACAATGAGGAATGCTCCAAAGAGTTATTCCAACTAATACCATATCCTCTCCTTTCCTCTCCCTAACAACAAGTGCTGGACAGCGTTGTCATCCGCATACCATTCAGACGATAGTGGCGCGCACAAAGAGGTTCAGTTCCTCGTTCTTGCCCCGTGTCATTAAGTCATGGAATGCCCTTCCAGCTTATGTATTTCCTGCCTCTTATAATCCTGGGTTCTTTAGGCGGGGCGTGAAATGGCATCTCAGTTGGTCTTCAGGGTAAGGGCGGAGGCGTGGCGGGTCTGTCCTATTATGCCTGTCGACCTAACATTTGGACCTCACGACCGCTTACCATCAGGTGGAGTGAGGTCATCCTAAACGCTCTTGTTTAAAAAAGCTTCGCTCCAAGATACCCTCATCTGCCCGTGATCACCAAATAACAACCGACTGGTGGCGGTAAAACTATGACGGTTCAACGAGGCTTTGTGTTAATCCAGAAGTGCCGGCCGCTTGTCATCTGCGGCTGGCCAGGGCAGGCAGGGATGTGGCCGTATGCTTCGGCGCTACCCGTATCCCTGCTATTTGCTGCCCACTGGCGACACAGGGGGGTTTAGTGGGTATACCCTCTCATTTTGGGAGGTGTGAGTCCCACACACCATGCCGACTCCCCCCGGAGGCGGCATGAAGGTGCCTAATGCATTCGCCTCTAAAAAAAAAGGCTTTATTTGATGTCCTTTGATACATTAAAATGTAGCTTACTTTATGTAAAGATTTAGCACTTGCCGTAGCCCTCATTTAGGCGACCGCAGTAAGCGAGCTATTATCATCATCGTCAGCCTATCATGGACATAGGCCTCTCCAGTTGTTCACCAGTTTGGTCCAACATCTGGAGCTTTACCAATAACCGCCACGCTGGACAAAGGAGTTAGCGATCGCAGGGCGTAGCTCCTCGCTCCGATGACGCTACTGCCCATCATCAACCTGTGGTATTAGCTATGCCTTCAATCGTGACAGACATACTCCACCAGTCGGTCGCCAGAGCCTCGTTTGTCATTCGGCAGGATGAACCACGGGCAGGTGAGGGTGGCTTGGAGCGAGAAGATGATAGGTCGCTCCCTTATCCCGGTCGTGATAATTATTGTTAATGTGAAAACAAAATTAACACACCGAACATGACTTTGTTCTAAATTTCCCCGAAACATTTTCGTTCTATTTTATAACAAAGGCTTATGAGTTGTTACGTCAAACGCTTTTAATTACCGGAACGTTTACACAGTCATTTAATTTCTAACGTGCTTTGAATTTACAGACACTTCAAAATTAATATCAAATGAAATGTGTATCATTAATAATGTCTCTGGAATTGTAGGTATATATGTCACCGGAAAATAGCAAGAATCGTAAGTTGATCAACTTCCTAGGTAGTTGATTAACTTTCGGAATATAACAAACTGTAGTTGAAATATATTATTTAACGCAATGGATTTCAGTTAGTTGATCAATTTACGGTAGCCTGACAGTCATTTAATAATTTACGATTTTGACAGAAGTAAAATCGTCCTCAAATGGGCCAATCGTTGCTCAATGTACTATTTAACGGTGCACTATTACCCGTAACTTAATACACTGTTCCCTGATTGGTTGCCGGGATAACACCACGTGAGCCATTGAACCAATCAACGTTCACCTCACCTTCGTCGGATGATTTTACGGCAAGACCCCGTAAAATGATCAATTTACTAAAATACATACGTTAAATAATACATTTCAACTGCCGTTTATTATTTTCCGGAAGTTAATCAACTACCTAAGAAATTGATCAACTTACGATTCTTGCTATTTTCCGGTGACATATACAACGTGTGCCTTTTGATATGCAATAAATCTATATCTAGCATTGACTAGATTATTGTCCGTGTGGTTCCCGGATTTGGAATGACAACATCCATCTCATCTCCCGTCGAAGATAAGATAAGATATTCTTTATTGCACACCAAACAATTGACTTAAAACTATGTATAGTAGACATTATGCTGTACAATATAGGCGGCCTTATCGCTATAAGCGATCTCTTCCAGACAACCTTAGGGTAGAGGATAGTTACAGAGAAGAGGTTAGGTGAGCTATCAACTGAATTAGATTTTCTAAAATCTTAGGTTATAGGTATAAATAAATACAATAATGATAATAATAAAAATATATATGTTAATTGTCGAAGTGCTAGTAGAAGAAAATATTTGACATGCTGTGCAGAAGTGACCATCATCATTAGGCTACCGCAGTCTACTGCTAGACATAGGCCTGTTTAGAAAGGTGCTGATCACTTAAACAACTGGAGGTTATACCCAAATCGCCATGCTGGACATGTGGGATGGCGATCGTAGGGCGTAGCTCCTCGCTCCGGTAGCGCTGTTGCCCGTCATCGCCATGTAATATTTAGCTGCGCCTTCAATTCTAAATCAGTCGGCTGACGGACCCGAGTATGTATTCAGCAGGATGCACCACGGGCAAGTGAGAGTGGCTTGGAGGGAAAAGATAAATGATCCCGAGAAGTATTATTACTATGTGAAAAAGTATAACTCGTGAATGAACAATTTCATGTTTTTTAAAAACTTTTATTTAACTTGCAATGTATGTATTTAAGGATGTTCGGGTGGAATCTTGCGACTCGATTTTGAAGCAGGTACTCTCAATCGATTAAGCTGTTAAGGATCCTTAGGCAAAAGGGACCAATCTATGTACCAATATAAAAAAACCGGCCAAGTGCGAGTCGGACTCGCGCACGTAGGGTTCCGTACCACTGATTGAATGAAAAAAATTAGGTAATTTGATTTATGATGTTTAAAAAAAAACTACTGTCTAGATTTCATTAAAACTAATTTCGTTAGTAGTTTACATAGTAATACACATCATATATTTTTTAAATTTTATAGTGCCCATATTTTAGAAGTTACGGGGGACACACACATTTTACCACTTTGGAAGAGTCTCTCGAGCAAACTATTCATCTGAGAAAAAAATTATGTTAGAAACCTCAACATCATTTTCAAATACCTATCCATAAATACCCCACTCGTATGGGTTTGATGAAAAAAAAATTTTTGAGTTTCAGTTCCATATAAGGGGCACCCCAAAAATTTTGGATTTTTTTCTGATTTTACTTTAAAATCTTAATGAGGTTAACAGAATACATCTACGTACCAAATTTTTATAATGTAGCTCTTATAGTTTCGGAATAAACTGGCTGTGACATACGGACGGACAGACAGACAGACAGACATGACGAATCTATAAGGATCCCGTTTTTGCCATTTTGGCTACGGAACCCTAACAATAAATAAAAACTTATGTTATCTATCTCCAAATCACGATCCACTGAAGATTAATTGGAACGAAAGTTATCCGAGTACACTATTAATAACCTTTCTATTAATAGAACTTTCCCGAGATATGATGGTGGTATGATAATGATATGATGGTGCAATGATAATGATACATACGTGTGTATAGTTATTGTTAATGGATACTTAATGATGTTGTTTCTATAATTATTTAGATAGTGAAAGAAATGCGCACATGAACATAATGAAATGATAATTTTAATGAACGCTGCTTGTCCGGGGAAGGACCTATAATTCATTATTAAAGAGAGATGTTATATTCATTTTTTAATTAGTGATGTGTGTATGCCAAATAAATAAATCGATTTTCTTTCTTTCTTTCTATGTAATTTTACATGCCCAATGGCAAAATCACTTCCATGGACAAAATTGAGATTCTCATATCTACAATAAGATTTACTGTACTCTGTTTTCAGTGAAATAAAACATCATTTCATTGAAACGGTACAAGATCAATACCCACGAACTCCAATATACAATTGAAATATTGTATTGTACTTTTTCGCCGAGTTTCCTCAAACGTATCAAATATATCTTGAACAAATTCCATATCCATTTGTCAAGTCCGGTTTCTTATCGTGTGTCAGCTGTCATACTGTATTGGAAAACGAATATAAGGGTGCTTACAGACAGACGTTATTCGTTTTCGATGTTTAGTGTTAGATACTTTTGAAAATTAACATAAAAATAAAGGTAATAAAAATAAAATTTGTTAGTAAATCTTAATAAGTTAACTCGGTAATAGGTATATTTTAAATCTATGTATTTAATTTGCAAGAACCCTCCTCAGATAGAGGTGAAGGCCTCCTCTAAAGAAGTCCATATTTCTCTATCATGGGCAGTTTCTGGCCAGCAAGGGCCAGCTATTTTTACAATTTGGTCTGCCCATCTCATGTAGGGTCTGCCTCTCAGCCTTTACAAACAAACAAACATTTGACTTGCTCGGTGGCTCAATTAGTAGTGACCCCTGCCTTTGGAACCAAGGGTCGTGGGTTCGATTCCCACTCGGGACAAACATTCGTGTGATGAACACTTATGTTTGTCCCGTGTCTGGGTGTTTATATTTGTATTTAAGTATTTATTTGTGGTACCTTCGTTGTTCTGATACCCATAACACAAGTGCTTAAGCTACTTACTTTGGGATCGGAGCAATGTATATGATGTTGTCTGATATTTATTAAAAAAAAAACATTACCATTTTTATTTTCACCAATCTGTTTCAGTTGAGGGGCTAAGCCCCCACGAGCTCAGGAAACCCTACTTACCGACAGGAACACGACCCGGAGGTCATTTGGCTGTGGTATTCTATAGGGGAGGTCCGTATAGAATACCGCTATGCCCTACCATTTTCGAATGTATTTGCATATAGCTTCAGACAGAAAATGCTTATTACTCACTCACTGTTTTTATATTCGGAACTAGCTGTGCCGGCGACTTCGGCCGGCGACGGCGAATTGCAACTCTATTCCCGCGTGGAATAGAGTTGCAATCCCTATTTTATTAGCCCTCCTATAGTGTCAATCAAAACCATTTCTTAGCGGATACCTACGTCATAACATCTGCCTGCATGCCAAATTTCAGCCCGATCCGTCAAGTGGTTTGGGCTGTGCGTTGACAGATTACCATGTCAGTCAGCTTCACCTATGAGTTATAATGTATTTAGATGGGTTTACTTGACTGCGATTCGCCTGATGGTAAGCAATATCGTAGTCTACTATGAAACGCGCTCATCTGGCAAACGCCGGTTCACTCTCGCAACATCGGAAGATTATATCTCTAGGGGAACAAAAGTCCAGCAAAGAGTTTCCTAGTGTGCACTTTGAAAATAGAGACGAAAAGAGCTGTGCAAGTCTTTGAAACTCGCACCGTATAACGGTGCCTATTCGCCGTATCCCTGCTCGTTCGATAATAAAAAGGGGCAGGAGGAATCCAATTAAACAATTCCGTCACACACTCTCCGAAATGTAATCGATAGTATACCGACATTACTGACAGACAGACAACTACGTTCTTTTCACACTCCTTTTCATCATCATCATCATCATCATCAGCCTATCGCAGTCCACTGCTGGACATAGGCCTCTCCAGTTGCTCGCCACCTAGGGCAAACATCTGGAGGATATACCCATAATTGCCACGCTGGGCAGGCGGGTTGGCGATCGCAGGGCGTAGCTTCTCGATCCGGTGACATTGCTGCCCGTCATCGGTCTGTGGTATTTAGCTCCGCCTTCAATTGTGAAGGCTATACCGCCACCAGTCGGTTGCCAGCGCCTCGTTTGTTATTCAGTAGGATGCACCACGGGCAGGAGAGGTTGGCTTGGAACGGAAAGATGATAGGCCGCTCCCTTACATCCCTTTTGTGTCGATTTAATTAAATTATCTTAAGTTTACTTCCTAACTCAATAGTTACGATGGTAACATTAAACTACCACTAATACAAACTACGGCTATTCAATTTCCATATAACATTTTGAGGGCCACCATTCCGACGAAAGCATTTGTATAATGACTGAAAGGGGTGTATACTTGAATGTTATCAAAACTACACACCCAAGCAATGTTGCCAGAGTGTTCCTTTTGTAACATTTTATGGTACTTTTAACCCTTTCATGTTACACGGCTCAAAATGTTACTTTCATGTTAATTTTAAACCGACTTCAATATAGCGACAATGAACTAACTAGGAAGTAGGTACACCCTTTGAAACAAAAAAAAATGTTAAATCGGTTCGCAATTCTCAAAGATAAATGTGGTAACTTAAACACATTAAAAATTTTGTCAAACTGAGCACCTCTTCTTTTTTTGAAGTCGGTTAAAAAAGGGAGATTCGACTCAATTCGACAGAATTTTTGAAATCAACGAAAAGTATTATTCATTCTGATAGCTGCTTGTCTTGTGTTATGGAAATTTTGTTTTTTTTTGACATGTGTTTATAATACACAACAGAGCAACAGAGTCATTCAAACTTCCCGAAATGCTTAAAAATCACACTAAAGACCATCATTTAACCATAATCCATACTAATATTATAAATGGGAAAGTGTGTCTGTCTGTCTTTATGTTTGTCTTTCTTTCACGGCAAAACGGAGCGAAGAATTGACGTGATTTTTCAAGTGGAGATAGTTCTTCAACTATCTATGTTGTTAGGGGCAAAAAGTAGCCTATGTAAGAATGTATGTAAGAAGTAACTCTCCACCCCCCACTTCCCTAAAATGGGGGGTGAAAGTTTGTATGGAGCATTCATCCCGAATTTAACGCAAGCGAAGCCGCGGGAAAAAGCTATTAGATTTATAAAAAAGTATATGAAAAATAAATCATGTGACTTTTTGTACCAAAATTTAATTTTTTTACCAGTTTTACGCTACTTTTAGTCTTCAGCAACTGGCAACACTGCATACAAGTTTCAGGAAACCTTTAAGCGTAGTTAGCTTTCACAAGCACACGCTAAGTTAGACTTAATTGTATGTGGAAATGATATGAAGAGTTGTTCAAATACTAGCTTGTAAGCTTGGATAATGTTTGTTAGAATAAATTACTTCTGTTGTGTTTTGGGAGACGCCTCAAGTTAGCTTAAAGCAAGTTAGGTTTTTATAGCACAAAGGAAATCGATCAGTGGGCCTTCAGGGTAAGGGCGACAGGCGCGGTGGGTATGCCCTATTGTGCCTAACATTTGGACCTCACGACCGCTTACCATCAGGTGGAGTGAGATCATCTTGAACGGTCTTTTTATAAAGAAAAAAAGATTACATAGATAGATAGAAATTTTTTTTTTATAGTGGCTCGATATAATGGCTTCCCTACGCCTGATGAAAAGCGAAAGAGAAGCCCATGTCGCTGTGACAACGGGCAAGTAACTGGTCAGTTACCTGTCAGTTGCCACCGCTATGCCGGCCCAATCATAACCCTCGACGAGCTCCGGAAATCCTACTCACCGGCAGAAACACGACCCGGAGGTCATTTGGCTGCGGTATTCTATAGGGTGGATGTCCTTCCCCGAACGGGCACCTCAATACGAGCGAAGTTTTACGACAGAAAGGATACCTCGGTGGTATTCCACGGTTGGTTTACTTTTATGCAAAATTCATTATGGAAGAGCTATTCAATATACCTAATATAAAGGTATTTATACGAAATTTACAGTAATATTTTTCTTTCATATTTTTAAGTAAATAATAGAATCAAAAATTGCTCTTAAATAATTTGTGAAGGATAAAAGGTCGCAATTTGTATGCGGAATAAAAAAAGACTTAATAGCATGGAAAGAGCTTTTCTTTAGAACGTTTAATGGGCGAATGGGTTTTGAATGTCTCTTTTGAAATTGTGTAGTCAAAATTATAACATAACTTGCGACCCGCCCTGGTTTTGCACGGGTGAAATACTATATGCATGTTTTATACATAATACAAACCTTCCTTTTGAATTCCCCTATCTTTATAAAAAAACCGTATCAAAATCCATTGCATGGTTTTAAAGATGTAAGTATACATAGGGATAGACAGACAACAAAAGCGACTTTGTTTTTCTATTATGTAGTGACAAGACAACTGAGGAATTGTTTTTACGTACTACTAAATGGGCTTGTTCTATTATGCCTGTCGCCCTAACTTTTAGATCTCACGACCGCTTACCGTCAGGTGGAGTGAGGTCATCAAAAGCTCTTCTTATAAAAAAAAGTAGATATGTAAAAAGCAATTCCGCAGTTGTTTATTAATGAAGAGAAGAATTAAGGTAATGAGGTATACTAATACACTTCAGTAGGTTTACTCCGAAGTAGGTTACCGACGATTAGGGTGTGTTCAGATATTTCAATGAAAATGAAATGAAAATAAAAGATATTTTATTGGAACCAATACAAATTGTTACAAATAAAAAGACGTACGATAACAGCTGTATTAGTTAAGGAAACTGTGTTACAGCTATTAACGCCCACCTACAGACCATTGGGAAGCACAGCGTTCCACATAAATATGAACAAGAACACTAAGATTATATGAAATTTTTACATTACAAAATTATTAATAAGGGAAAAACCTACCATGTACAGAATTTTTGTGTGTGTGTGTGGGTGTGCTATATGTGATACTATTCGAGGTTCACCAGACTTGTTTTGGTTCTTACAAAGATAAGTCTAGGGCCTCGCACTTACAATGTTTTCAAACATTTTGGTTAGTTTTACAAAATTCACGATGAACTTGGTTTGGTAACATATTATTGTAATTTCTCATGTTTATTTTTCACATTAAACGTGAATTTGTTCATGATTTGATAATTTTAGTAAAAATTTCATGCAAATTTATGTAGCACCTTTAAATAAATTATACAAATCTAGCAGCGCACGCTCGTTTATATCTGTTGTATATTATTTGTATGTGTAAAAAATGTAAAGTGTAAATATTATAAATATCACGTCTGTATTTCCAGATGTTTCGGATCAGAATCCGAAGAAATCGTCAAGCAAAGTTGAAGAAGAAAAAGTAGAAGACAAAGCGCCGCCCAAAGGTCTAAGTAAGTATTGTACATACAAATAATATTATTAGATTTTGCTTTAAAACTACTGCAAATTGTGTAAATGTGAATGTAAATGGATGGACATCTAACTTAATCAGGAGATAAGATGCAGTTCACAATGATTGCATCCTCACTGTTTCACTGCAAACATTCCTTCGTGGACAAAATGTGGAACTGATTGCCGGCATATGACATGTGTTCCCTTCTTCCTTTGATATGAGATCCTTTGGAGCGCGAAGAAGCATCTTAGAGGGTGGTAGGGGGTAAAGCAGCTAATTGGGCTTCTTGATATTATATAAAAAATACCATTGTGATAGCAGCCAAAAATTCAAACATACTATCCTCATTCCGTAAATACTCGTAGCACATCATTATTTCCCTTTTTGTTTTTTCTTTTATTCTGAAAAATGCATTTACATACCGAGTCTGCCTATAGTGATCCCATAACGACGTACAAATAGAGATTCCATTACCTATAAAAAGAAAATATTCCATAAATTTAATACTGTCTAAATATCATAAAGATAATGAAAACATTCAGTTATTAAAAAGCCTTGTAATCACTCCATTCACTGCACTGATTGCAATACACATTCCCGATACTAAACACACTATAACTGCCATTTTGACGATAGACATAGACATTAATGTCAATGTTACAAAATTATAGCCAATCAACGAAACTGTTGAAAAAAATCACACGCCATCAGATGACAGTAATAACGACTAGCAAATAACAATAGTAAACACAAGTAACGGTGTCATTACAAACGATAATGTCGTAATTAGTAAAGTATTTGGAGTAAAAGTATACATTCCAGCACGCGTTTACGTGGAAAAGATTTTCCAACGCATCAAAGAGATTTCCACCAAGTAAACATGCAATTAGGTGATCGAAAGTGTAAATTCTTGGAAAGGTTCGAAGATTTGTTTCATTTATAAGGATTAGCTGCTTAGATTTACAATTGTGAGAAGCTAGAATTTACTTTCAAATTGTGTTAATATTAACAGTGCTAGATTAGCACGCGAACTCACGTCAGAATCAGCTCACATGTCATGTTATATTTGATAATTTATTGGATTATAGTCGTGATCTATGAAGAGTAGTCATGAAAAATCAAAACTTATTTGAAGCCAATTAGAGCTCGAAATTTAAAATACACTCTAGGTTTTGGATATTATTTAGGAGACTTCAATAATAACCAAGCTAAATAAATGAGTTAAGATGATGAGATAAATTACTTATGCGACTAATTTAAATTGAACTTTAGATAATTAGAATATAATAAAAGGTTATTGAAGCCCAGGACCAACATTGGAAGAAGAAGATGATTTAAAGTTTCTTTGGTGTATTTAGGAACAAATTTACATTATACAATTAGGAGCTATGCATGTAGAGGCAAAGCTTACGTGTCTTTGAGATCTAACTAAACTTTGGAAATAAACGAAAAAACGCTCTTATTTTACATCTATTCAAGTTGTCACAGTAATAGAACGAGAGATGCTTTGTCGATTTAATTAGATACAGTCTTAGGAATATATTGTTTATACACACAACGGAATGCACGGATTAGATCCAAAAGCCATTTCTTTTGTGCCTATAAAAATGCTCATCATAAATATCCATTGTCTTATCGTGACAATACAGAATGAATAAACTATGTCTAATAAATTTATGTTCGCTGCAAAAATTCAAAACGTGAGTCTCAGTAACTCATAAATCTGCGATGTCGCGTTTATTTCTCGTATTTTTCTCTCGTTCAAAAGAAAATACCGCAATAATATGATTTATATCACTTCTAACTTACGGCTTAATTTCCTTTAAAGAATTTTATCATCGAAAGAAATATTTACCACTCAATTCTATTGCGTTGCTATTTTGATTGAAGTTATTATAATCATTTTGCTTGGTGGTTTGGGATTCTTTATTCTTATCGAAATATTTTTTCGTAGGCACTAGTGGTTTTTAGGAATCTTGTTGTTGAGTTAGGGCTTTAATTTCTACCTAACCTTTAGTTCCAGTTCTTTTCAACCTTTGAGCGATTATAAAGAGACATAGACGGGCTTAATTTAATCATCATCATCAGCCTATTGCAGTCCACTGCTGGACATAGGCCTCTCCAGTAGTTCGCCACTTAGGGCAAACATCTTGAGGATATACCCATAATCGTCACGCTGGGCAGGCGGGTTGGCGATGGCTTAATTTAATATGGGCATACAAACAGCTACTTCAGCTATGAAACATCCTAAGTATGTAGAATTTAAATTGGACATTACTCTTTATAAGTAGTGTAGGACGCGCTCAGGGTATGGAGTGAAGATTTCCTTAAGATCGCTGGCAAGTGTTGGATGCGAAAAGCTTAATATCGATCAAAGTGGCGAACAAGTTATTGGTGTGGCATATGTCCAGCAGAGAACTGCTGATGATTAAGTACTATGTCAAAGCATACCTTAAATGATACTTAAGAGATTCTTAGCTTGGATTCTTTGATAAGTAATTGAACGAATGAAAACCAATAATTAAAAAAACGAAACGATAAAAATTTAATAGGTTTTTGTGTACCTACAGATTTGGAGTTAGAATAACTCCAAAACATGGTCCAAAGTTCAGTAAATTACACAGTCAATGAAATAAATAAGTAGTCTTCGACTGCTTACTTTACACCCGTTTCATGAAGAAATTTGCTTAGAGCAAAATACAACTCTAAGCACATGAGTTGTATTGTAACTTTGTCGAAGAATTTATATAATACCATTTATTCGAACTTGGTAGAAATGGACCTCGCAAGGAAGCTGCTTGCCATTCAATGTACAAAAATTACTCTTAACTCAGGGGCTGATGGAAAATCATAAGCTCTTTCTTCTTTAAATAAATCGCTCAACGAAAATATTCATCCATTCAAATGTGTTTGTTAATTTGGTTAATCAAATTCGTTCATTAGGTAAACAATTCAATTAATTTCCGACACAAAGGTCCAGTTGGCTTTGAAATAAAGGGCTTCACATGATCGAGATTCTGACGCGGAAAATTGAATCTGCGTCATAATTCACAAATAATGGAAAATGGCTGAATTGACAAATGACTGTAGGTTTACAGAATAATCGCGTAACTACCCGTATCCTATGTTTTATCACGTAATATTAATTATAATAATAATAAATAAACAATCTTAGACATGCCACGCACACAGCGTCATCTAGTAAGCCGAAGATTCTTCTACCTAACAAACTTTACGAATGTTTTATAAGAAACTAAACTGTTTTTCCGCAAATAACAAGCCATTAGGTAATGTTGACGCCACTTCGGATAGCAAAAAGGAATATCCAACGGTGTTCCTTAACATTTTTCGCTCATAACGGACGATTTTCGCGGCAGTTCGAGCTATAAATTTCCTCTCAGCGAACAGAATCAGGGTGATCGTTTTACGATTTCAGTAAAGCAAAGCTATTAATAATTTATGATGTTGTATTAATCGGTCGCAAATAAGAACTATTTTGAGATATTTCAGAGTTTTTATTTCAAACTATGTATTAATACCATCCTACAAACACAGACAGGGGATGTAAGGGAGCGGCCTATCATCTTTTCGCTCCAAGCCAACCTGACCTGCCCGTGGTGCATCCTGCCGAATAACAAACGAGGCGCTGGCAACCGACTGGTGGCGGTATAACCATCACAATTGAAGGCGTAGCTAAATACCCTATAGAATACCGCAGTCAAATGACCTCTGGGTCGTTTTTCTGCCGGTGCGTAGGGTTTCCGGAGCTCGTGGGGGGTTAGGGTTGGGCCGGCATGGCGGTGGCAACTGACAAGTAATTGACCAGTTACTTGCCCGTTGTCACAGCGACTTGGGCTTCTCTTTCGCTTTCCATCAGGCGAAGGGAAGCCATTATGTCGAGCCACTATAAAAAAAAAATCCAGATGTTTGCTTTAAGTGGCTAACAACTGGAGAGGCCTAAGTCCAGTAGTAGGCTGTAATAGGCTGATGATGATGATGACAAACACAGATTACAGTAAATATTGCATCTACCGAACCATTAAGCAGTGGAACTCTCTTCCAGCACACGTGTTCCCTTCTTATAGTCTTGGGTCTTTTAAACGAGGCGTGAAGCGGCACTTATGCAGGCCTTCATAGTGTGATCGATCCGTGTTAACCAAGTATGTTGAGGATAGTTTACACTTTTTGGACTTCGTCGTTTGCTTAACGTCAGGCAAAATGGTACAAATTATGAGCATGAGCATGTCTGTTTGTTTTCTGGGTGTTTGCTACGTATTTAAATCATCATCATCACCAGCCTATTGCAGTCCATTGCTGGACATAGGCCTCTCCAGTTGTTCGCCACTTAGAGCAAACATCTGGAGGACATACCCATAATCGCCACACTGGGCAGGCGGGGAACGCGATCGCAGGACGTAGCTTCTCGCTCCGGCGACGCTGCCGCCCGTCATCGGTCTGTCGTATTTAACTACGCCTTTAATTGTGATTGTTACACCGCCACCAGTCGGTTGCCAGCGCTTCCTTTTTAGTTTGTTATTACGGGCAAGTGAGGTTGGCTCGGAACGAAAAGATGATAGGCCGCTCCCTTACATCTCCGGACCCAGGTTCAAAATATTGTGCCTCAAAAGTCCGCTGCCAATAGCTGCTTCAGTGGGTATTGGGCCTTATACTTACGCATTGTTTATCATTAAATGAATATAAAATAACTCGGAATCTACTTCAACGCTCAGCTAATTGCTAATGCTTTCTTCAAGCCGGACGCGAATCTATTGACACCCATAGCTTTCCAACCATCACTAATAGTTCTACTGATATGGCTTCGTGCTCTAATCAACAAAATGCTTTAACGTCTAGAGAATAAGATACAAAATTCTTTGCTCGATCGTTTATGAGTTATTTTTTCTTTGATTTACTATGGATTGAAATTGTGGGGGGTTATTGTTGATGTGTAAGCGATAGATCATTGGTTTTGACCTTTTTACAGTTTTAGATTTTATCGGTCTAACATGCTTTTCTCACCGCCAGCAGCGTCACTGGAACGAAAAGCTAAGCCTTGCGATCGCCAACCCGCCTGCCCAGTGGCGCTTATGGGTAAAGCCTCCAGGTGTTTGCCCAAAGGAGCAACAACTGGAGTGACCTATTGTATGTCCAGCAGTGGACTATTAGTTATATTTGATAGTTGATGATGAAGTAGACGCGATAGTTTGATGTTGATGATGATGCTTGTCCCACTTGATTCTTTCGTTGACTTTAAACTAAGTACAGAAGACAATTTTGTGTAATTTAGTCGTTCTTTAAGGCGAGTAATAATTTTAATTCGTACAAATCATTTTATAGACATTTTTAAAACCACATACCTACCTACACAAAATGTTAAAAATACACCAATATATCAAGTCTTATGACTATTTATTTAAACATTAACTAAGCTAGTAAAAAGAGCGATTAAAATCATATAAAAGTTAGCTATTTTATTATCTTCTCGGCAACTAACCATTAGTTCAGTTGGTAAGATGAAATTGTAGCAAAGAATTTAATACGGCTTTATTGCTCGGTCTAGCCTAGACTTTTATAGAGCTTTATGACCTAGATAAGGTTGTCTCGTAGAATTTAACCATGTTTGAAGGTACTAGTTATTTTTAATTGTTATGATTTTATGACATGAATGAAGAAATCTCTCCTTTCCACTCCCGAACAACACGTGCTGGACAACGTTGTCATCCGCATACCATCCAGACGATGGTGGCGCGCACCAAGAGGTTTAGTTCCTCGTTCTTGCCCCGTGCCATTAAGTCATGGAATGCCCTTCCAGCTCATGTGTTTCCTTCCTCTTACAATCCTGGGTTCTTTAGGCGGGGCGTGAAACGGCATCTCAGTGGGCCTTCAGGGTGAGGGCGACAAGCGCAATGGGTTTGTTCTATTGTGCCTGTCGACCTAACTTTTGGACTTCACGACCGCTTACCATCAGGTGGAGTGAGGTCATCCCGAAAGCTCTTCCTATAAAAAAAAATCTTACTTTAATTTTTAGACCAATACACTGTTTGAGTTGGTTATGCATACAAACGTTTGTAGTTGATTTTATTTTTACCCAGGTAGGTAAACGGTATTAGGCGTTGCCTGATATTAACGTAGTCGTTTTCTATCTGGTTGGCGATCGCAGAACGTAGCTCCTCGCTCCGGTTCTCCTGCCCGTCATCGGTCTGTGGTAGATAAGCCTCGCCTTCAATATTGTGATGGTTATACCGCCACCAGTCGGTTGTCAGAGCCTCGTTTGTTATTCCTCAGGATGCATCACGGGCAGGTGAGAGCGGCTTGTAGCGGATAGAAGATAGGTCGTTCCCTTACATGGATTTTGTAACCGATTTCAAAAAAGGGGGTTCTCAATTTAACTTACATTTTTTTTGTTCGGTATGTATCTTACCAGATATTTCCGAGGATTATTGTTAACCGACTTTTATATACGAGCATTTTTTTTTGGGTATATTTCCTAGTTGGTCTCACTTTCATAAACAAGTCGTTTTTTATGTCTTTTTTTATCATTTATTTATTCTGGCCTATGCCCAGCAGTGGACTGATTTAAGCTGATGATGATTTATTCACACTTCACATCTTTCTCATTACAGGAAGAAGACAACGCAAGAAGGTCCTCATGGCTGTGATACCCCTTCTCTTTGGCATGAAGTCAGCAGCGGTGGTCATCTTCGCACTGGCCATCGTCACGGTTCTCACCCTCAAGGCCTTTGTGGCCAGCAAAATGGCCTTACTCGTGACAGTCGGCATGGCCGCCAAGAAACTCTATGAGTCTTACACTAGTGGGTAAGTGTACACACGTGCTTTTGCATATTGAAAACTAATTTGGTAGAGGAATGAACGGTATTGATACTTGATTGGCATCAACTTTATTCCGGTTCTTTTTGATATGAACTCGTTTTTAAAGGCAATTAATGAGTCTATTTTGAGTATAATATTTTTCTTTCTTTATTCGTTACTTTTATTAAAATCGAGAAAATACTTAAAGACAAGCTTAAACTGATAAAATTAACTGTGAGTAACATTTTCACGACTATGGAAATAAAAAAGTATTATAGGTAAATAAACGTTACAAAGGGCTAAAATAAAAATTATAAAATCACTGTAAGATAAAGTTTCCATGTGATTTCATTGTAACTTTTCAGTCTGTAATAATTTCAGCTTAGTCTATTTCTCAACACAAAATAGCTTAATTATATTTCAGTTAAACTACATATTTATTATACGCTTAAAATTTTGTTCGCTTTAGGTCAAAAATAAAAATAAATATTGTAAGGTCTATGAATCGATACTAAACGAGTGAAAGTTAGATATTCTAGTTGAATATAACATTATTATCGCGTGAATTCAAGTGTCATATTGTTTTATATTCTTCAATATAAGTTAAATACGTATAAGTTTACATAACGTAGAGTAACTAACGAATATCATTCATTTCATTAAAGTGGCACAATCAAAAATAATTAGATTCTTATAGAAGTTATTGTAAGAGAAAACGTGATATTACTAGAACAATAATAAGAACAACTATTTTCGAGACAAAACAGTAATTTAATAAAAAAAAGATAAAGATTAAGCAAAAAAGTCTTAAGAGAATAATAATAATTTTTTTTTTTTTAAAGTGTCCGATCACGATCAAAAGTGCCTTACTCAGATTCTCAACCCACGTTGGTAATTTCGTTTCTTATAAAGTGCTGGCAAAATTATCTTTATTAGCTTATTACGAAAATAGCACCTTTTGACAGGGTATATACTTTAAAATGCTTCAGTGTAAGTACCAACTTTCTTCAGAAGGCTCATATTTTTAAAGAATACTATATTATTATATTCGATACCATTCATTCCTCAAACCACTGTAACTAAATCATGAGGTTAACAAACCATTCTGGTGCCAGTAATTCAATTGTTTCTTATATTTTAACTGTAAATCTAGCATGACTTGACCGACTTGACACGCACGTATGTAAGTAATGTACATACTAATATTTGAGCCGAGTTCCGCTCCACCGGATGTTGGGAAACTCACCGAGATATTTTCTTCAACGCACGCGAACCTCGTGCTGTTTTTTGAAACTTTCACAATAATGTTAATGATGCAGAATTCTTCAAGAATCCATCTTGACTGTACAGTTGTATGTTGCGTGACCGGTTTTATTGACTGAAAACTGATGACTGGAATATGAAGAATTGTTTAATGCTTTTTCTTGCAGCTCTGTTACATTTATTGACTTGTTGATAAGATGTGTGACTCACTGATTGGAAAGTTTCTTTTGTCTTTGAAAAGTAGAGGCATTTTTGCGGGATTACATAGTGTGATTGACCTTCGTAGCACTAAATAATCATCATCAGCCCCTTGCAATTCATTGCTGGTTAGGCTTCAAAAATTGTTCTCCACTTTGTTCGATCCTGGGCTTCTCACTACTTGCCAATCATCTTTGATTCTTTGTGCCGACAATTAGTATCTCTCTAGAACAATGACAATACTCGTAAATGCCAAATTTAATGAACAATTTTCTTTCCTTCATAATATATATCTTTTTATACATTGTTTTCAGAAAATATAATCAAAGCATCAACAGTTTAATCCATAGCAGTTACTTGATCGACAAACCACTTTTTTATTATGTATCTCAACACCTAAATTCTTAATAGGTTATGTCCTGTGTATTACATTTGATACATAACAATTAAAATTCTATTATGTCTGGACGGTGGACAGGGAATGGGTTAACCTTCGATTCCATGAATTTTAGATTTAAAAGCTAACTAAGCTCTCTAATAGTAGCAATCTGAAATAACAGTTTATCATCAACAGTAAAATCAGTTTAGAAGCTTTAATCATTAGTAGTTAAATATTATAAGCTAAGCGCATTACAAAATTGTTCAGTAAGTAGGCACGCCATTTTCTTCTGACTAATCTTGACCTCCGTTCGACTTTGGGTTTTCTTGTTGAATTTATAATCAATCTGAAATTTCAATTTAAGATAAATATTCAGAGCATCTTCCTTAAAATAGAGGTCATCTTAAAACGTCTTCAAAACTGCAGTTCTGGAGTTTAGTCAACCCTGTTTGGTGATTACCCGTTTGTAAATTTAATCTGTTGTAAGTACATTATTTTGCTGTCGTTTCAGTCATGTTTTATCTTTTTCCTGTTTTGTGCGACTTCGTCTATGTATCACATGGTCAAACATTGGATATTGGACTGGCTCGGTGGCTCAATTGGTAGTGACCCCTGCCTTCTGAACCAAGGGTCGTGGGTTCGATTCCCACCCGGGACAAGCATTCGTGTGATGAACACTTGTGTTTGTTCCGTGTCTGGGTGTTTATAATTTGTATTTAAGTATTTATTTGTGGTACCTTCGTTGTTCTGATACCCATAACACAAGTGCTTAAGCTACTTACTTTGGGATCGGAGCAATGTATGTGATGTTGTCTGATATTTATTATTTATTTATTATTATAATGGAATCTAGTGAGTTCTAATACTCGTACCTAAAGTGAAAAACCTAAATTTAATATTGTTAACTAAAAAGGTTATTTTAAATATTCCTGCTTTAAAAAATAATTGGATTTTTAAAATATGGAGAATATTGACTACAAAAAGACTGCTTTCACGAAAGTAATGAACCTCCACTTTTCAAAAATAGTAGTAACAATTTCGAAATCATCGATCCGGCGACCTGTTTATCGAGTGTTTTTGCAATAATTAGCTCTTTTCCATAGGGTCCAAAGCTCTTTTCTTCTGTCAACACATATCGGCTGTACTCCGAAATCAATTTTATATTTTGGCAGCAACATCAAGGATTTACTAAGACTTGACACCTGACTCCGACAAGACTCGACTGGACCAATGCAGCCGAGCTCCATCCTAAAAATGTATTTGTTTGTATTCCAGCGTCGGTTTACAGAACCATCCATACCTTTACTCGCAATACCCGATTGATTTCCCAAGCGCCTCCTCGCACGCATACTCCGTAAGTGGAGTGAGCCCACAATTCGCGTCACCAGAGATGTATAACCCAACTGCGATGGGTAACCAACAACATCCACACGAGCTCTTGCAGCAAGACCCCAGTGCTCAGCAGTCGCAGCAGGCGCCAACACTACAGCTAGTTAACAACACGCGAGCATCAGAAAGATGGGATGGTAAGTCGAAACTGCTCAAATTACTAGAACCGGTACTAGAGAGGATCAGAAGCGTCATCGATCCTATAGCTAACGTGTTCTACTCGATGCCGGCCACCTTTAGAGGGTTGAACTCCGATGTGGCGACTAAAAGCTACGAACCTGAAGTGGCGGAGGAGAGCGTGGTGAAACCAAAAGTGATATTAGTGCCCCAGCCTAGGCTTATTGCTCAAAGGAAGATGAATAACAGGAAGGCTTACAAACAAAGACCAAAGAAATACGCAGAGTTAAAAGTCAGTCTAGAACGATTGAAACATAATAAAGATTTGTACGATTACATAAAAACTAAAAAATATAAATATAATTATCCCAATACTTTTTACTATCCCAAAGTAAAATTCCATGCTAATCCAAGTACTTTCTTGTTGAGGCCCAATTATAGCAGACTTAGGCCTTACGTTAAAGAAACATTTACACCTGTGTATGTAAATTACACCACCAACTCTAGTATAATAGCCACTGAAGCGAATGACTGGAAACCAATTATAATACCAACAGAGCAACCAATTTTGCAGCCTAAGTCAAATAAAACAGCTGTAGTCAAAAAACATAACAATATAACTAGATTAACTCCTAAATTAGCTCATTCTCGATCAAAAAGAAGCATTGGGTACATTAACGATTTTCAAGTAGCTTATCGTAATTCCAGCATCACTGACAATGATTTTGGAAGAAGCAAACGCATCCACTCGGGTAGAGGATTCTTTGATTACTTTGAAAACTTTTTTAGCTCAGATTTCATGTCATCCATTGTCAAGAATGCCCAAGATTATGCAAAATCTGTTATTAAAGGTTCATTAAAAGACACAAAAGACCCTCCACAATACTACGGTGTCATTTACGAGGTATTATCTTGGAGTTTGGAAATTATTGATAGTTACGCAGCCTTAGAAGAAGCATTAGACGGGGGCTACTCAAAAAGCGATAGCGTAACAAATAAGACTCCTGTCAACGATAAAATAAAAATAAAAAAGAAAGATAAAACGAAAATTAAAAAGACGAATAAAGATAAAACTATAAAAACGAAAAAAGGAAAGGCTTAAGTTCACACTCGAAGCGTGCAAATCGAATAATTTGCATTTCATTAAGTTTTTATGCATTTACACGAGCATTTATAGAGTAACAATATAACCTACGGTGGTGGTTCTGGCATATTTATATGCTAATGTATATTTTTGATAAATATTGTTATGAAGGTGTCAAAGGGGGATGATTTTTGTAAATATCAATGAAAATGTTTTGTAATAATGTGAACGGCAGTTCCATAATCGCAAGAAGATCTTAAAGGTAGACATTTATTGAGCGTTATTACAGATTCATTAGAGAAATCAGTTTTTTTTAATTTAATTTCTTTGATAACTTAATAAATACTACCTTTAATCGCTGAGTAATAATTAAAATTTAACGTAACGCTATATTTTTTATTTATTTATTGCTGAGGAGAAATAAGTTGTTTAATGTTCTATAATATTTTTTGCATGCTAAATATTTCATCAATAAAATGATCTGAATAATTTAGTTTTTATTTTATTGTAATTTTTAAATAATTATTTCGTGTAAGGTATTTATTTGCATGATATCGAAAGCGATTATGGAATGGAAATTGTATTGCTATAGTTTAATTATAGAAAAGTCTCTCATTTACGGGAAGTCAAAGCGTAACAGATTTAATACATTTGTATTTTATTGAATTAATCGAATTTAAATAACTAATTGTAATTTAATTAAAATTACTTAGTAAGGTTGCTAATATTGCCAATAAATAATACATAACCATGATAACGATAATGAAAGATATTAACTTTTCTGTCGACATTATTTTATACATATTATAATAAAAGTCAGAATGGCAAACTTCTTGACAACTTTTTTGTCATAGAATGTGAGATGTCAAATTTAATCAAACTTGCCATTCTATTTAAATTATACAAAATGTCAAATGAAATAGGTACTTAACATTGTTGTCTTAGTTCACATTTCACAAACACGCTTCGACTTTCCGCAAACAATGAGCGACTAATTCTACATTTGAATTGATATTTGTAATTCACTCTATTGTATTGAACTCAACAGGGTACCGGAGACGTCCAATGTTCTATGGAACCTCGCGCGCTACTTCAGATTCCTATTTGGCCTCCCGCCCTCACCTTTGAGTCACGCCCAGACGATGACAATGCCAATGTATGTAATGCCTCAAATGTATGGTCCCATGCCAACCGAAGTAGTCATGCCTACGGCCCAAACATAATTGGACAATGGAAATACGGATCAAGTGACAACGACACAAGGCTAAATGTCAGACCATCGACCAGTCTTGATCCGATACGTAAGATGGTCTGGCATTTAGCTGAAACAATCTAACGCAATGTTTTAGAATCCTGAACTGCTAAATTATAGTTCAAATTCTTCACTTTGGTACACGTTTAGGTGTTAAAACATTGCGTTGGTCCTATAATTAAGACTGATTCTACTCTTAAAGACTGTTAAAGCGCGAGCCCGTCGACTTTATTTGATTATTGTAATTTATTTTTAGTATAAGAGTTGTTGTAATAAGATTATTTATTCAGCACATAGTGAAATAAAATAATTTTAAAGAGAATGTGTTTTTATAATTTTTTCGCATCTAGCTTCACTTCAAAGTAATTGAAGTCAAAGTTAAAGAAAGTATACCTATTATAAAGGTCCATGTAGTTTTTTCATGAAATTTGATTGAAATAATCTGTCTACTTTTCAAGACTAGAAAGAATTAGAGGTATAGAAAACTAGAACGATTAAAAAATATCAAAAATATGGTCTGAAGGCTACGCATAATGCACACTGTGCCACTTATATAGACCATACTTCATCATCATCAGCCCACATCAGTCCACTGCTGGACATAGGCCATTTCGACCATACTTATTACAAGTTAAATCTTAACCGCATAAAGTACATCATTAGTTCAGTATTTTAGAAGCTCTTGATAAAAATACATAGCATTTTTGCTTGCCTTGTGTTTTTAATAAAATAATCTAAAATACTTGCCTGGGCGTATTTTGGCACAGCAATCAATATTCAAGGAGACCAGTACGCAGGAGATATTAAAGTGCACAAGTATATATTACGACAACAACATAATAAATGAACTCTCTGTTCCTTTACTGTCATAATCCGATGGGATGATAGATTTACACGACCGGGAATAAATCTGGCGTAGAACCAACGGCCTAACGGGTTTTCCGATCTCCACCATCTTCCTGATTGCAGGCGTCTTACTGAGTAATTTCTTGAAAGCAAAACCTAGTAGGTAACAGTATGGCTTAAACATAAATTCTATTCTCTTGTAGTGTCCTCGTGAATCTCAAAGTTACACATAATATCATTAATGTATTCTCTCACAAGGGCATTTACTAATTATCCCTAATATTGGAGCAACATAGCCTTATCAAATATTTAATGTAGAATCCTTTGTAATTTGTGTTTAGCTTTTGTTCTGTAGAGAATAGACATAATAAAATCAAAGGAGCTAAGAGCTATTGCTAGTTAGAAATCTTCTATAGTTGGCAAGAAAAACATTTTTTGCTGACTTTTGAATACAAAAGAGACCAATGTTTACTCGTATATTATACTTAAGGGGATGTAAAGGAGCGACCCAGCCAAGTTTTCTTCTATATGTGGTACATCGAGCCGAATAACAAATGCGACTCTGGCTGCAGACTGGTGCGGGTATAACAATTACGATGGAAGGCGTAGCTAAATACCACAGGCCGATGACGGGCAGCAGCGTCACCGGAGAGAGAATCGACGCTCAGCGTGGCTATTGTAGGTAAAGCCTGCAGATATTTGCCAAAAGTGGCGAACCACTGCAGAGGATTCCGCAGTCCCGCAGTGGACTGCAATATGCTGATGTTGCGGCTTTTGATTTTTAAGTTCAATTATGGTAAACTGGTGTCAAGGACAGTTTTATTCTATACAGCTAATACAAATGCACTATATCTAAAAACAGCTGTGTATTTACCTACAACAAATACTCTTACTCGTTTAAGTAAAAGAAATACGCAAGAGACATCTCTTGTGAACGTGATAGCATCCGGTGGTCCAGTATTGTGATAGCCGACAGGAAATTGCGGTCTCCAAGCTGGTATCGTACTGGGTAAAGGTATTCCTTTCATTTGCCTAGTATTGGACAAAATTGAGTCAGTATACCACGCCAACACAAAGATAGAGTTCACATAGTAAATAGGTGATTGAACAGATTAAGTGTTTGGTGCATAATATTTTTCTATTTAAACGTAGTGTGCCAATTTAAAGTGTTGTCTTTTAAATAATGTTTAGTTAAGGGTTAACTCTAAAGGAATCCTACTTAGGTCTAAGCGTGGGTCTAAGTATCAACTTGTACGAGTAGTAAGTATAGGTAATAAAGTAAGTTATAATATGTCATCATATCATAAAAATACGCCCGTTTATTAATTTACTCGTAATTACTTTTCGTATTTAATTTCTTTTATGAAGATTTTTGGATAGCTGAAGATTCGTGTAGCAATGGTGTCACTGGTATTTCATGCTTAAATTGAATGTGATAAATATTCGGAGTAACACATCAGACCAGGAATACAAGGAGTAACAGATCTAAAGTTGAATTATACATTTCAGTCACTAAAATGACATTCCAGTGTTTCAGGTTTAATGGCAACCAACCTCTAAGATGTATCATTTCCAATGTTGAATGAATATTTTTTAACAAAAGTTATAATACAATCTTGTGCCTTAACTCTTTTGTGGTCTCCTTGGACACCAGGGACTCTTCCCATAGTTGTAAGAAAAAGTGACAGGTATACCTACTTGTAATTTTACTGACTGAAATTAATAATTCAACTATAAACATGTATCGCTGCTGGCAAAGTATTTTAGTATAGATACTTTGCTATTTCGTATCAACAGGCGGCTTTTAAGCGCCAAACAATACACTACGCGCTGACCTGGGGCCCTACTACAGAAAACGAAAACGATCGTTCGTTGAACGGATCGCGTATTTTTGCCCCATAAATCCCTCTTATTTGTTCCTCCCGTGTACGAATATACGAATTAAAATTCGTCAACGTCGATTTTCAACAATTTAATTGATGTATTATAACACGGGAGGGACAAATGAGAGGGATTTATGGGGCAAAAATACGTTCAACGAACGATCGTTTTCGTTTTCTGTAGTAGGGCCCCAGGTCTAAAATATTAAGTGAAATAATGAACTCAATCAAATTTAGGAAACCTTGATCATGGTTGACCAGTTTGGTACAGTGGTAGTCAAGGATGTCTTCTAAAATAGCAGCCGCGGGTTCAATCCGCGCACAATAGGTACCATTGTATAGATAGATTTATCTTAACTTATAATAAGTATAATATTATAAAGCTGAAGAGTTTGTTTGTTTGTTTGAACGCGCTAATCTCAAGAACTACCTACTGGTCCGAATTGAAAAAATCTTTTTGTGTTGAATATACCATTTATTGAGGAAGGTTTTAGGCTATATAACATCACGCTGCAACTATTAGGAGCGAAGAAATAATGGAAAATGTAAAAAAAACGGGGAAAAAATAACTTTTCCACGCGGACGAAGTCGCGAGCACAGCTATATACTATACATGCGCATGTCTGTTGTATCAGACCAATAGGTACTGTCAGTGACAGTGTTTGCTATGTATAATATTATGTATTTATTTAATTGAATAACAATAAGAAAATCAGTCGTCTAGTAGGTACCCACTTTACATACAAGCATCGGCTTAGTTATATATGGGCTGCCATGACATGCAATGGCATGTCATGGATATTTAATGAAATATGGGATGTAAGGGAGCGGCCTATCATCATTTCGCTCCTCACATGCTCGTGGTGCATCCTGCCGAAAAACAAACGAGGCACTGGCAACCGACTGGTGGCGGTATAACCACCAATTGAAGGCGTAGCTAATACCACAGACCGATGACGGGCAGCAGCGCCACCGGAGCAAGAAGCTTTGCCCTGAGATCGCTCACCCGCCTGCCCAGCGTGGCGATTTTGGGTATATCCTCCAGACGTTTGTCCTAAGTAGCGAACAACTGGAGAGGTCTATGTCCAACAGTGGACTGTAATAGGCTGATGATGATGATGAATCGGCTTAGTTTGGGCTTAGACAGCGCTGTGTGGTTATCAGAAGTAGGTATCAGGAAACTTGTAAGAAAACATGGCGGACTTTTTTTAAACTCTTTGTATTTCTTCTATAAATAACTTATTTCTTCTCTATACGTCTCGATAGTCTTCAAACTTCTACTCCACTCGCTCCAATTCTTTGGTGGTCGAAGATCCGTGAACACTTCAAAAGTAATGTTTCTCTTCTGCATGTGAATAAATGGTAAATATTAAATAAAATTATGGCTACGTTTTTATAAAGCCGGTAAATTAGGTAACAAAGTATACCAAATGTTTATTATAATATTTCTAATTAACCGTCAATCGATGAAATGGAACGATTAAAATCGATTGGTAGGTATTTTTCTTTTAACATTTTCTTGATTTCTTAGGAAGGAGGGAAGAAATTGAAAGCAACTTTTAAATACAATTACGACTTATCTGTTATTTTCTTATATTTAGTGGGCCAATAAATAAAATTTATTTCATTTAAAAGACACTTGTCATTTCACATAATTATTATGTAGTTTTCAAATTCCTTCTATTATTCCTTATTTCTCCGCTATACTTCGAGGTCCTAATCGGTTAAATTTTTATGTACCCACTACACATACACAACTTATTAAATACTTTGTGTCAATAGTACCTGAATAGCTTCACCAACCAGGTTGTTTAACCTCTATGTAGATATAAGTAATGGTTAGTATTCTACTTTGTAAGTTCTTTAAACGAAATTATGACATTTTGGGGATATGAGCAGACAACCACACATCAACTTGTATATTTCAAACAATTTTCAATGTATTTAGTTCACTGTTCTAGTAGATATTTTCGACTATACTGATGTGTAGGCAACTATACTATAATTAGTTAGTTAATAATCATAAAGCAGGGAACGTAAGTAATTAAGCAAATACATGTTGTTAATTCGTTTAATTCACAATAAATATTTTGTTAGTACATACAATTAAATAACAATAAATTATTAATTATAAGGCCAAATGCTCAGTACATTCGGTTAAATGCGAAACCAGCTTTATTGTAGCACAAGTATAAAACTAAGGTTAAAAATAAATAATAATAAATTAATGTGTTATTTACATAATATTACACTATATTTATATTATTTTTCTGCTAATATATTTTTGTATATAATATAATATCATCATTGTGTATTTTTTTCATTCGCAATTATCCTGTAAGGGTCGCAATGTCAAAGGAAATTTAATTAAAATTTTAAACAAGAACTCTAGTCTGTCACATATCTCCACTGTTTTTATCACTAAACGACATTGTGTCAAAAAAAGAGTTCCAAAGTTTACTTTGTACTTAGGTGGTATACCTAAGAAAGTCTCAGAATTGTCAAAACGAGTTTGCTAACATTTCCTAAACAATTCGACCCTTAAAGACTACTTGCTAATTTTTACATTTAGAAATTTTTCCTCTTTCGTTTATATGTCTTATATGATCTTTGGCACCAGATTCAGTCCTTTATTAAACCATATTATGTTTTCCGTGGCTATTCTGAATACCATATATGGCGTGATTCAATATACTCCGTTAACCGTTTTTAGGGTGTTAATGTCCCAAGGGTTAATTTTGTTAGTTGAGGTAAGTACAACCATGCTGAGTCATCTCCATCAAGTCTCACTCAAGGATTTTGAGTTAGTCCTTTTTGATGACAGCCTGAAACGTATTCGTACTTAAATTTCTTTTTACAACACTATTGTCAAAAAAATAATAATTAAATAAAAAATAATTAAAATAAAATAATTAAATTTCTAGTAAAATAATAAAAATAGGCACATTAAAACGTTGTTTGGTAAAACTTGGTCTTAACTTAGCAATAACATGGTAAAACTTGGTAAACGTAATAATACTGCTTTATTAGCTTAGGTCTTATGTAGAGGATTTGATCTAAAACCGTTTGTTAAAACCCCTATAATTTACAACAAGTGCTTTTAACCTTTAGAACAAGTTTCACCACTTTCTGTACCTACTGAAAAGTTAAATATTATATATACAAAGTTTTACCAAACAATCTCAATGATTTATTAATAAGTCTAATAAAACTTTAAATACACCATGACATTTTAAACTTTAAGTTACCAGTTAAAGTTCGTACTGGAAGATTAAAACAAGAACTTTCAATGTGCCTCACGAAATGTAAGTGTGCCTTTCGATGCAAGCGGGGATGTGTGGTTCTACGTGAAGCTGTCAAAATTGACCAATGATATTGCTCAAATCATATATGTTCGTCATCGGATCAATCATTATCATCATCAGCTTATAATCGTCCACTGCTGGACATAGGCCTCCCCCAGAGACAATTTTCATTGGTGGGACTTTGCTTAGTCACTACGCTTGGCAGGGGGGTTGGTGTACCCGGGTAAACGCTGCTGCCCGTTTCCTGATATTCCCATATTCATCTTGTGCGACACCCACGGGATAAGATGGGGACGTCCTATTCGAATCCGTGGAACAAAATCATTGGTAAATTTTAATAGCTTCGCGCAGCTTCACCCAACCACATGGAAACGCACCCTAAGACTTTAAGGTGCAGCGCAAACGGCACACAGATAGAGTCTGCGTCTGAGACATTTAAAAAGAGCGTCTAGGTCTGCCGACAGAATGATCGAAGATGTGCGTCGTGTGCGTTGAGTCTGTGAAATAACCGCGACAGATTTTTGCGCGTCGTGTGCGTTACTGCATATGATTGCAGAAAAGTGCGTCTCGGATAGTCTGTCGTCTGCGCTGCCCCTAAGACTTTAAATAATTACATGATGCAAGTGAGTTATAATATAGAGTGATTTTATTGATATGTAGATCTCTACTAGTTGACCTTCTCTGTTTCTTAGAATTAAGTTCAGGTATCCTTAACACACCTGAGAAAAGGTATACAAAACATTTCACCACCCTTCCTTTCCTTACCTTTTGAACAGCTTCTGCAACCACACCTATATCAATACATGCTTTGTATTTATAGGAAAAATGTATAGATTAGACGAGTGGTTCATTAAAGAATACATTCAAAGTGATTATGATTAGTTCAAGTGAATCATGAACCATAACCTCAGGATTATAATTTTAATTTTTCGTGGAATCCTTAAATATGGGGTCACGTGAGGGTTTCCTGAGTCTACTGTTATGTAGTTCCCTTGCCCTTCCAGCTCATGTGTTTCCTTCCTCTTACAATCCTGGGTTCATTAGGCGGGGCGTGAAACGGCATCTCAGTGGACCTTCAGGGTAAGGGCGACAGGCGCGGTGGGTATGCCCTATTGTGCCTGTCGACCTAACATTTGGACCTCACGACCGCTTACCATCAGGTGGAGTGAGATCATCCTGAACACTCTTTTTATAAAAAAAACCTGTATCTACTCACAAATGATAGTTATCTATGAAAACTGACAAGACTATGCCAAATAAGGCATTTACATTGGCGACTCAACTGGCACTCAAGTGTCGTCTATAAATAGGTTTTGGGTGCATCCAGACGTATCAAAGTAATGTTTGTCAATACGGATGTAAGCTCCGACCGGCTGAAAAGATGCAGTACCAGTTCTACATATTCGCTATCATCATCATTAGCCTGTACCTATCAGTCCACAGCTGGACATTGGCCTCTCCTCGCTATATTCACTATGGCCATCTAATTTCATACTTTGTTCCCATATCCTACCAACATACATGTATACCTCAAAATAGGGCAAGGTTTACCTCAAAATGGAAAGTTTATTACACAATGTGGTTTCATAGTAATACTAGTCGCGAGCTACTAACATTGCAGCGAGAATATTGCATGAAAGTAAGTGTTTTGTGGTGAAACCTTCCTGCACATTTTAATATTAAGCACCCTCCTTGTTGTGGAGTCGGGTAAGCAAAAAGTTAATTCAAATATCTCTGCCCTCTGAGCCAAGGGTCGTGGGTTCGATTCCCGCACAGTACAAAGACAGGCTCGGTGGCTCATTTGGTAGTGACCTCTGCCCTCTGAGCAAAGGGTCGTGGGTTCGATTCCCGCACAGTACAAACATTTGTATTCATGAACATGTCTGTTTGTACTGGTCTGGGTGTTTTCTATGTATAATATGTATTTATTTACAAAAAAAATGTATCTAAGTAAGTTTATCAGTTGTCTAGTACCCGTAGTACAAGCTTCGGCTTAGTTTGGGGCTAGGTGACGCTGTGTGGCCCAGCTTGGCATGTCTTGGGTTATTTATTTTTATATTAATATTGTTAACTATGAAACAAGATACATTAGAATGGTATACTCGTATGTATTCAAATATAATATTAAGTTTAACATTGTAGTTGTTACCACAATATGATATTGTAACAAAGCTTTAATTTTGCTTGGAATTGATATATTGAATAGTAAAACATACATAATTGATTATGTACCTACAGAGAAATACATTAGTTGCGTAAGGACATACAAATTAATCAGACATTATCACGTAAATTGCTCCGAAGTAATTAGCCTAAGCATTTGTATGATTAACAGAATAACGAAGGCACCTGCTAGCAAGGTATTCTCATAATTCTAGCTAAGAAGGGATTTTAACCTGGAAGTTATCGGTTGACAGATGGCATCTGTTATTCCTCCAGGTGATTACCCAAAGTAGCGAACAGCTGGAGAGGCCTATGTCCAGCAGTGGACTACGATATGCTTATGATGAGGATGATCTGTTTTTATATGCTTGCACGATGCACGTTTTTCATCGCCAACTTTCTGGTTTCTAGCTTACACAATTGCAGTAAGTAATTTTTTTGGTGTGCAATAAAATGTATCTCCCTAGAGGTATTAAAAATAAAGCTAACGTTAAATTCGATACTTAAATCAAAGTGGGAAAGACTAGTTTTGCATACAAAGTAGGTATGTAATCATGACCTTTTCTCTTGATCGCAAATACCCCAATTCAATCGCGGATATTCCAAATTGCAATAAGCGGTGAATACATTTTCAATGGTGCATGAAAACATTATATCGATATTCAACGAAATGAGACGGATTAAGCTTTACAGCGGTTTTAAATGAGCGATATGTAAATTAGCCTTCATTATCTGACTGTTATTATTAAATGCCACCAAAAAGTGGTAACAATTACATATTGTTAATCTACCCGTATACTGATGGGATGTAAGGGAGCATCATCATCATCATCAGCCCATCGCAGTCCACTGCTGGACATCGGCCTCTCCAGTTGTTCGCCACCTAGGGCAAATATCTGGAGGATATACCCATAATTGCCACGCTGGGCAGGCGGGTTGGCGATCTCAGGGCGTAGCTTCTTGCTCCGGTGACGCTGCTGCCCGTCATCAGACTGTGGTATTTAGCTACGCCTTCTATCGTGATGGTTTTACCGCCACCAGTCGGTTTGCCAGAGCCTCGTTTGTTGTTCGGCAGGATGCACCACGGGCAGGTGAGGATGGCTTGGAGCAAAAGTTGATAGGTCGCTTCCTTACATCCCTGGGAGGCCTATCATAATTTCTATTACTTGCTAATGGTAATGCTGTCCGTGTAGCAGAGTCTTGGTCTCGGAAAATCTGACCGGTTGTTATTGCCATCGACACGATAAGAAGAAGAAGAAGAAGAGAAGAAGATCATAATTTCTCTCCAAGCCAACCTCACCTACCCGTGGTGCACCCTGACGAATAACTGGCAACCGACTGGTGGCAGTATAACTATCACAATTGAAGGCGTAGCTAAATACCTTAGACCGATGACGGGCAGCAGCGTCACCGGAGCGAGAAGCTACGCCCTGCGATCGCCAACGATGGGTAGGTATATCCTCCAGATGTTTGCCGTACCTAATTGGCGAACATCTGGAGAGGCCTATGTCCAGCAGTGGACTGATAAAGGTTGATGATGACGATGATGATGATTAGAGAATGTAGATACATATTCTCGTATTGAATAATAATAATAATAACCCAAGACATGCCACGCTGGGCCACACAGCTCCACTTAGCCCCAAACTAAGCCGAAGCTTGTACTATGGGTACTAGACAATTGATAAACTTAGATACATTTTTTTTTGTAAATAAATACACATTATACATAGGAAACACCCAGACCAATACAAACAGACATGTTCATGAACACAAATGTTTGTACTGTGCGGGAATCGAACCCACGACCCTTGGCTCAGAGGGCAGAGGTCACTACCAAATGAGCCATCGAGCCTGTCATTTTAATTATTTAAAAGTAATAGTTGTCTGAACATTATTTTCTTTAAAAAATACTATTTAATTATAAAATTGTATCTCACTCGTCAAGATAAACCCTAGCCTAAACAAACATAATATCTAATTAGTTAAAAATACAGAAATCTCGTTTATTCTAGTTTTTAAAACTCCGTGAACTAATATAAAACCATGGTACATACGAAGTAATTATTAAAACAGTGTTTTAATTAACTGGGACTGTGATAAAGCTTATCCTGTAGGATTTCGTTAATTAATTTTTCTCACAGCTTAGCTTTTCTAGACAGAAAAGTTTGGACTTTACCGATCTCTTAGTTTAAACTTACTTTCTCTACGTAAAGGTTGTCTGGTAGAGATTACTACTAGCGATAAAGCCGCCTACATTGTATTAGGTAAACTAAATTTGTTGTAAACTTCAATGTAATGTTGGTGTTTTGTGTATATACTTATTATAATTAATTTACACTGTTAAAACGTGCTTTATTCTTTACAACATAGCATTGCAATGTCATCTTTACAAAAGTGCAAGTGACAAAATTGCTTTATGAAACATTGTCTTCCGTACAAGTGCTTATCAAAAGGGTACCTTAGTATCAAAATACAATCCATGCAATTCTCCCTAGAGGTAAATATCTCTTTCGTTCGCATTATAAATAACAAATTCATCCGTTCCATACCGTTTCTAGAAAAGAGAGTGTTGTTATTATAATAATCCATGCATAAAAATCATGCGTCAATAAATTTGTTAGGTGTGTGAAATTAAGTTATTTTCATGCTTGATTTTTTTCTACGCCAGGGTCGGTTCCTTCCATCGGTCGAGCGAATATACACTAGTTCTATGAAGTATTGCACTTCAAATCTGTCCCTAAAGACAGCGTTGCAGTGCGGTGCTTCATAGAACTGGTGCACTTATATTCGTACATTCAACCGACGCCAGAGTCAAGCCCTCAATTTGAGCTTCGTAATTTAGTTTTGTGTTTCGTATCGATATTTTTTTTATGACAGTGGGAGCTAGCGAGCCGTACGGTCACCTGAGGGTAACTTCAGCTCAAAAACACCACAACACGTGAGTAACAGGTGCATTGCCGGCCCTTGAGAAATTTATAGGCTCGCTTTTTGCAGGTCCCGGTCCTTGAGAAATCTGTAGGCTTTTTGAAGGCCCCTACATCATACCCATTCTGAAAAGTCGCAACTGGAAACTGATTGCAAGGAATCGTTGCACAAAGCAGAAAACTGTACACATAAAGCAGCAAAACGTACCGTGGAAAACTTCCAACTATCAAGAAAATAAAGTCTTGTGTCTACCACACAAGACGTTTTTATCTTAACTAATATTATAAAGCTGAAGAGTTTGTATGTTTGTTTGAACGCGATAATCTCAGGAACTACTGGTACGAATTGAAAAATTCTTTTTGTGTTGAATAGACCAGTTATCGAGGAAGGCTTTAGGCTATATAACATCACGTTGCAACTATTAGGAGCGAAGAAATAATGGAAAATGTAAAAAAACGGGGAAAAAATAACTATTCCACGCGGACGAAGTCGCGAGCACAGCTAGTATAAAATAACTAAAACGCACTTCTGAGCGTTTATTGGACTGGACGGCTACTGCACGACAGACGCGCGTTTCAAAAAGTCACAATTGAAAACGCCCTAGCGTTTCAAAAGGTTTAAAAAAAATAATGCAGCCTCCTTATCTAGATCTACCGATCTAAAATCTTCTACCCAGCCATAGATCATTGAAGTACGAAGAGAGCGCATCCTCATTAGCAAAAGAGGCAATTAAAAATTTGCTACGTCACAGGATACCTTGTTACGGGGCGTTAACCGATACTTATGGAAAAAATAATGGCTGCCTTGGATCCCTGTTGACCTCTCCGACCTTTCACCTTTAAGGGTGCTCTTAGGTGGTTTACATCTGCGTATAAGCTCATACTGAAGATCGTCGGTGGCATAGAGGTAAGGCCATACGGGACGCAGGCTTTTTTTTTTTTTTATTAGACAACATCACATACATTGCTCTGATCCCAAAGTAAGTAGCTTAAGCACTTGTGTTATGGGTATCAGAACAACGAAGGTACCACAAATAAATACTTAAATACAAATATAAACACCCAGACACGGAACAAACACAAGTGTTCATCACACGAATGTTTGTCCCGGATGGGAATCGAACCCACGACCCTTGGTTCAGAAGGCAGGGGTCACTACCAATTGAGCCACCGAGCCTGTCAAACTCCAAGACTCTTTTGAAGAGTGAAGTTTGAACCCTTCCTCATAATGTGCTTTGAAATTTGGAAGTCATGAATGTTCCTATTGGTGGAGCAGACGAGTCTTGGAGTTAGACGCGATGTATGACGCCCCGAAAACCTTTGGGCTGAAGACCTTAGAAAAACTGTTGGTACTACCAATATGCTAGATGGGAGAAGCCCGTGATAGAATCAAAGGATGCCTACGTTCAACAGTGGACGAACCAGGACTGTTGATTGATTGATTACATCGATGATCGTATATTCGATGCTTGACAGCAAAAAATTATATTAGCGACCTTAGCTAAGTACTTTATTACATGTTTTTCCTTTAACTATAATAAAAAATGCTCATCATACCTTGATTGATGATTAATAAAAAACAAGTTATTGATACGAAACACAAAGTTAGATTAGACTCCAAATATTCCGATATTCTAATAGAAATCAACCAGCCATGCATAGATCTTCATATTTTGCGAATTTTTAGCCACGGAGCTAAAATTACATAAAATGAAGATACTAGGTTATATTTTAGCCGATAGAAAGCAGGGATTGTCATTTCCTCTTTGTATTTGCTACAGACTTGCCTACTGCGATCACCAACCCGCCTGCCAAGGTGATGTCTAAGGCAAATCCCTTCAAACGAAATTGCGAGAGTCCAGAGAATATGACCAACAGTGGACATTTGCAGGCTGATTATGAATGGAACATTTGCAGGCCGAATAACAAACGAGGCGCTGGCAACCGGCTGGTGGCGGTATAACCATCACAATTGACGGCGTATCGAAATACCACAGGCCGATGACGGGCAGCAGCGTCATCGCCAACCAGCCTGCCCAGCGTGGCGATTATGGATATATCCTCAAAATGTTTGCCTTAAGTGGCGAACAACTGGAGAGGCCTATGTCCAGCAGTGGACTGCAATAGGCTGATGATGATGATAATGACTAGCTCCGTGGTCTAGGTATCTAAGTTGATTGTCTACGTATGGCTATGTTAATTCCTATCAACAGAAAGACCGTTAAGAAAGTGCCACGAAATAAAAAACTCAAAACCATGCAGATCTTTACTCATGCTACAGCTAAAACTAGTCTGTCACCTGATGGGAGAAAAGCTTCTTCAGTCCAATTATTGTGGCCAGGAGCAGCGCAATCTTCGAGATCAGGAGAGCCTTCCCGACCATCAGGGTTAGGCCCTTGAAGGTCAGAGCTCCGAGGAGACCGAACTTCATGGCGGCTGCCGCTAGGAAAGGCCCAATATTCTTGTTCCTGGCGCGCCCTGTCTCAATTGCTTTTGGTGCTTTTAGTGATACTCCTGGAAAGTGGAAAAAGGCTAATATTAAAAGAAAGTAGATGTCTCCAGAGTCTTGGAACCCCTACAATTGCGTAGGGATGTGGCATCGCTGGGCGTCTTTTATCGCCTTTTCATGGGAAATGTTCAGAAGAGTTATTTTCTCTAATCCCTCCATCACCTTTCCGTCATAGGGCCACACGAGCGGGCATGCGGTGCCACCGTTACACGGTGGAAAATATACCTTCGCGTACCATAAAGTTTGGTAACTCCTTTTTGTGCCGTACCATCAAAAAATGGAATTCTCTGCCTGCCCATGGTGTTTCCGACTTCTTATAGCATGGGATCCTTTAAACGAAGCTTGAAGACGCATCTTGTAGGCCGGCATGGCTGACTGGAAACTGAGGTTTCCCGCCCGCGGCCAGAGCGACTTGGGCTTCTTTTTCAGCTTTCCATCAAGCGAGAGGAAGCCACTATGCCGAGCCAATATAAAAAAAAAGAAAGATATGGGATGTAAGGCGACCTATCATACAACCGACTGGTGGCGGTTTATCCATCACGACTGGAGGCGTAGCCGAATACCGTCACTGGAGCGACGAGCTTTGCCCTGCGGTCTCCAACCCGCCTGTCCAGCGTAATTTTGGGTAAAGCATTTTTTTTATTATTTTTTTTTTATAGTGGCTCTACATAATGGCTTCCCTACGCCTGACGGAAAGCGAAAGAGAAGCTTAAGTCGCTGTGACAACGGGAAAATAACTGGTCAGTTACCTGTCAGTTGCCACCGCTATGCCGGCCCAACCCTACCCCCTACGAGCTCCGGAAACTATGGGTCGTGTTTCTGCCGGTGAGTAGGGTTTCCGGAGCTCGTGGGGGGTTAGGGTTAGGTTAACTGACCAGTTATTTGCCCGTTGTCACAACGACTTGAGATTCTCTTTCGCTTTCCATCAGTTGTATGGACGCCAATATGTCGAGCTACTATAAAAAAAAAACACCTACTGTCTTAAATATGTAGGAACTATTTTTATAAATGTGGGATTCGAACCCGCGGCACTTCTTTTTAGCCTCCAACATTAAAAGATGGATGTTGAGTTTCAACATCTAACTGTCTTTTTGTATCTGTTCGTCTGTGGCATTGTACTTCCCGATTGGGAGAAGCTATATTGATTTAATTAGCTGTGCCCGCGACTTCGTCCACCTGGAACAGAGTTTCATCCCCTATTTTATTCCCTTGGGGGTAGAGTTGATAAAAAATAAAAATCTTTTTTTAGCGGATGTTATGACGTAGCATAACATCTACTTGCATGCCAAATTTCATTCCGGTTTGAGTTTGTATACTGACCGCACAGTGCGAACATTTGTGTGTATAAACATACAACTAACGTCTCTTTAAAGGTATATGAATACCTTTCTGGCCATATGAAATGTACTATCAAAGTTGTAGAGCGCAGAAATCTATGTCGAATGTATGTAAGTGTAAATAGAATCTTATTTTCATCTCGCGTAATAAAGGTGACCCGATTTCTGGATCTACATCGAATAACATAAAAAATATAACGTATTTCGTATACCGCTACCGAAATTAACGAAAGCGACAAATAACATTGATTGCGACCCAAATTGTTCGTATCGAAATATATCACGTTTCTTAGAAGCGGGGAGAAATGGTAATGTGGAGAAAATATATTATTGTAGCTTCAACCTACAAGTTCTATTCATGTCTGAACATTATTCTTGAACAAGATTCTTGATGAGAGGATGAAGGACATTTGATGTCTATGCTTTGATCGTTGTTCGAAATTTGATTTAAAAAAAAAAGAAATCAAGCATGGTTGATAGCAGACATAGCACTCAAAACGTTTTTAAAAGGACTTTTTCTTAGAGAATAGTGTCACATATAGACTAACCACTATCGATACGAAAATAATAAAAAAAAATATGCATAGACGAATTGAGAACCTCCTCCTTTTATGAAGTCGGTTAAAAATTAAAAGTATTCGATAGGATATCGATAGTATTGCCGAGTAGACAAATTTCCTTATCGATATTATAGAATTTTTTAAATAGTATTACGACATACCTAATGGCTTCCCTACGCCTGATGGAAACTAAAAGAGTTGATAATATTGGCGTCACAGGCAGTATTGTTTAAACTTCCCTCTCTATTCTCTATATCCGTAAAGAGATAGACTATCAGAGTGAATCTTCGCTTGAATTGAACTGCCCGTCCGCGAAAGAACCTCCACCCTATAGAATACCGCAGCCAAATGACCTATGTTTCTGCCGGTGAGCAGTTTTCGGAGCTCGTGGGGTGAGCGCTGCATCGGCAGCCGGGGATTAGGGTTTGGCCGGCTTGGCGGTGGCAACTGACAGGTAACTGACCAGTTACTTGCCCGTTGTCACAGCAACTTGGGCTTCTCTTGCGCTGTCCATCAGGCGTAGGGAAGCCATTATGTCGAGCTACTATAAAAAAAAGAAATAGAGTACTAACCAACACCAAGTGTTCCGTCCTGCTCCGTCTTCCCAGAGATGACCAGGTCAGCGTTATCCAAAAGCCTGTATCTCAGAGATCTGGTGGTGGCGAAAGACCACAGCTTGTCCATGATCAGCTGCTGTGCTTGGTCCTCGAGGGATGTGCCGGCTCTTGCCAACGTCTCTGGTTTCACTGGAGCTTCTGCAGCTGCACCATTACTAGAATTCGAGAAGATGTTAAGTAATTAAAAATAAATCATCATCAACCTATCGTAGTCCACTGCTGGACATAGGCCTCCAGTCAGTCGCCACTTTGGTCAAACATCTGGAGGTCCAATAATCGCCACGCTGAGCCGGCGGGTTGGCAATCGCAGGGCGTAGCTCCTCGCTCCGGTGACGCTGCTGCTCGTCATCGGCCTGTGGTATTTAGCTATGCCTTCAATCATGATGGTTATAGCACTAGTCTGTTGCCAGAGCCTCGTTTGTTATTCGGCGGGATGTACCACGGGTAGGTGAGGGAGCGCAAGGATGATCTTTCACTCTATTACATTCCATTCTTACAGTTCTTACAGTAATCTACGGCCAGAACCCACCTCATCATCATCATCATCAACAGCCTATTGCAGTTCACAGCTGGAAATAGGCCTCTCCAGTTGTTGGTCACTCAAAGCAAACTTCTGGAGGATGTACCCATAATCGCCACGCTGGGCAGGCGGGGTGTCCGGAACCCACCTAGTAAGCATTATTAATGTGATACGTAGTGTAGGATGCTCGCAGGCTATGTGAAGTGACTGATTGCGCAAGTTCAAATAAAATTGGGAAGAATTGGAGAGGTTTTTAGGTCCAGCAGTGAACTGCATAAACACTTATCTATTGTGAATTAAACATTTTTGAGATGTTGTTGATGTCAATTGGCACAGGATACACACAACATTATTTATAGCAAGCTTAACACTTTAAACATTTTCGATCATAAAACTGAAAATATGAAATTAAACTGTAATCCATTCGAATGAATTGACACAGCTGTATTGTCTGTGACTGAAAATTAAACTGTGTAAAATAACAATGCGTATTTGCTTAATTTGGATACGAAATTGGCACATGTTTCCGTAATTAGTAAATACGCAATTATGTGAAATCATGATTTATAATAAACGATAAGATTTAAATTAAGTATGACCACCTGCCCGTAGTACATCCTGCTAAATAATGAACTAGGCTCTGGCAGCTGACTGGTGGTGGTATAACCATCACTATTGAAGGCGCAGCTAAATACAGGCCTATGACGGGCAGCAGCGTCACCGGAGCGAGAAACTACGCCCTGCGATTACCAACCCGCCTGGTCGCGTAGCGATTATGAGTATAATCTCCAGGTTATGTTCAGAAGTCGACTGTGATAGGCTGATGATGATGATGAAAGTGTGACCACCATTCGCTCCCAAACATGCATCACTGATCACAGGTAAAGAATCCGTAGGTGAAGAGGTTTTGCTCTTAGCGGACCTCTACACCCTCATCAGCATGAAAACGTCCACTATTGGACATAGGCCTCCTCCAATTAATAAAATAATGCAGAAAACGGGGAGCAGCGTTTACCTAGATACAAATCAAACTCATTTCAGTCACCAATCCGACTGTCAATAATCGTTGAAAAGGAATCGGGGAAGGCCTACTCGTCCCTACATGTCTAGCAGGCTAAATATCATGATATGTATAGCAGATTGGGCCCTTACAAAGCTAATAAAACATGTACATTACACACACATACTCTAATGTTTTTTGTATCGCCCTATGCAAAGAATGACTCGATTTTCCAAACACAAGTTTATCACCCTCGTAAAACTGGAAGCTATTAAGCCTGTCAGTAAACATTGGCTTAATGAATGGGTCCAGGCCAAATAAATAGGCCATTTATTTGACCTAATAATCGCCGGTAACAGCCTGCTCGCGGCAAATGTAATTATTTTAACGGTCGTAAACGGTTAAAATGAATTATAAGTCGGGATAATTAAGTATATGGGCGTCGGGGAGGGTTAACGTTTGAAGTGGTGAGGTTAGTGTTTTTGTAGAAAAGTGTAAGGGTGCACTAACTCTTGATAGTTTTGAAAACTATAGATTTTTAATTGGTATGCATCGAATGCTTAATACCACAGGCCAATGACGGGCAGCAGCGTCATAGGAGCAAGAAGCTACGCCCTGCGATCGCCAACCCGCCTGCCCAGCGTGGCGATTATGGGTATATCCTCCAGATGTTTGCCCTAGGGGGCGAATAACTGGAGAGACCTAGGTCCAGCAGTGGACTGCCATAGGCTGATGATGATGATGCATCGAATGTGATTTATCTTGAAATACGAAAAAAGTTAACAATTAGTATTTTTTCTTCTATAAGAAGAGCTTTCAGGATGATCTTACTCCACGAGATGGGAAGCGGTCGTAATTCCAAAAAAAAAGGTTTGGAAACTTCTAGGATTTTTTTTATAGTAGCACGGCACTATGGCTTTCCTACGCCTGATGGAAAGCGAAAAAAAAGCCCAAGTCACTGCAACAACGGGTAAGTACCCGACCTGTCAGTTATCACTTCACTACGTCAGTCCATAAGATGCTTCACACCCCGTTTAAGGTATTCCATACCAAAGAAAGGAGACTGACAGATATGATGACATGTATCTTATATCTTGACATCTTACATCTTGACATCTAATACCTATGACCCAGAATTAAATTTGAGTTACGTGGGGTATCCCTTTTGACTTTTGGCGTCACCAAGAGAACCGTCAACGTACCCATGACTTCACTGTGTGTTGCGGTGTCTTTAAGTTAAAGTGATCACCTACCATCAGGTGACCTGCAAGCCCGTTTGCCCCACCTCTCATAAGATAAATAGAACTCTCTAAGGCGATTTGCGAGGAAAGGGAGCGAGCTATCACCTTTTTGCTCCAAGCCATCCTCACCTGCCCGTGGTGCATGCTGCCGAACAACAAACGAGGCTCTGGCAAACCGACTGGTGGCGGTATAACCATCACGATAGAAGGCGCAGACCGATGACGGGCAGCAGCGTCACCGGAGCAAGAAGCTACGCCCGCCTACCCAGCGTGTGATTATGGGTATATCCTCCAAATGTTTGCCCTAATTGGCGAGCAGCTGGAGAGGCCTATGTCCACCTCTAAGGATTACCTCTCATCGACAATCATAGCGTCCTCACTGAGCTGAACAGACGCTGTCCTCAGCATCCTGTCGACGTAACCCACGAGTTCAGCGGCGATGCATGCCGACGTCTCTCTTTGGGCGCATTTGTTGCTCAAGCCCCGTTTGAGGGTTTCTTCTGTAGGGGACCCTGTCTGAAACAAAAAAAAGGAGAAATTTAAAAAAATATATTTGCACTTTAAAGTAGATGTAAGGGAGCGACCCATCATCTTTTCCTTCCAAGCCGCAATCGCCTGCCCGTGGTGCATCCTGCCGAATAACAAACAAGGTTCTGACAGGCTTCGTGGCTCAATTGGTAGTGACCCCTGGCTTCTGAACCAAGGGTCTTGGGTTCGATTCCTACCCGGGACAAACATTCGTATGATGAACACTTGTGTTTGTTCCGTATCTGGGTGTATATATTTGTATTTAAGTATTTATTTGTGGTACCTTCGTTGTTCTGATACCCATAACACAAATACCTAAGCTACTTACTTTGGAATCTGATATTTATTTATTTATTTAAGGTTCTGGCAACCGACTGGTGGTGGTGGTATAGCTACCACAATTGAAGGAGTAGCTAAATGATGGAGCGAGAAGCTACGCCCTACGATCGCCAACCCGGCAGCGTGGCGATTAAAAATCAGAAATACCTAAGGCACAATTTATTCCATGCTAAAAATATTCACTGTATGAGTATGACAATATGTCAAAATTACACCAACATCTTCGTAACATATATAAAACAACTAGAGAAAACGAGTACTGCGTGCGTGTTCTATACTAGCTGTGCTCGCGACTTCGTCCGCGTGGAATAGTTATTTTTTTCCCCGTTTTTTTTTACATTTTCCATTATATCTTCGCTCCTAATAGTTGCAGCGTGATGTTATATAGCCTAAAGCCTTTCTCGATAAATGGTCTATTCAACACAAAAAGAATTTTTCAATTCGGACCAGTAGTTCCTGAAATTGGCGCGTTCAAACAAACAAACTCTTCAGCTTTATAATATTAGTACAGATTTGTCGGTACATTTTGCAAGCACAAAATATGAACGAAAATAAAAATATATGTACGAATCTGTTACGGTAACAGATTCGTTCTTAGATAAATCTTTAGATTGAATAGCGTGTTGTGAATGTTGTGATGGTCTGATTCAAAGTAAACATTTTATACATAATATTTATTTGTATGGTGTCAGTCTCTTAGATGAATTTATCTGTTTTGTTTTGTAGCAAATATACGTAAAGATAATAAATAAACCAAGATATGCCACGCTGGGCCACAGTCCTAAACTTAGCCAAAGTATGGGTACTGGGCAACTGATATAATCTTACATAAATACCTCCTTTTTTGTAAACATACAAATCACCTTTTTTATTCTCTCAGACTAATACAAACTAATAAATAAATAACCCAAGACATGCCACGCTGCGCCACACATCGCCATATAGCACCAAATTTTAACATAGTACAATATTAACATGAACCTATGTTAATAGTTACTCATATTATAATATTATGTATTTATTGTATGATGTTAGTATATAGTATAATAATATAGATAAACATATTAAAAATGCTAAATACCTATTAAAATTATTATTATGTACCAATTAGAGGTTCACTTAAAAAAAAATTAATTTTTTAATTGTAGGAACACGAGAAACTGTGCCCATTTGAATGATTGTTTTATGTATTCTATTAAGATAATATGTGTGTGTCTTATGTTGGAGATCCTAAATAAATAAATAAATTAAGCTTGTACTATGGGTGCTAGACAACTGATAAACTTACTTATATACTTTTTATTTGTAAATAAATACATATTATACATAGTAAACACCCAGACCAATACAAACAGACATGTTCATGAACACAGATGTTTGTACTGTGCGAGAATCGGATCCACGACCCTAAGCTCAGAGGGCAGAGGTCACTACCAAATGACCCTTCAAGCCAGTCCATCCATCCAGTGATATGTGTATGGATAATTAATACTTATTTCAGCAGCAATAATACCTATTCGAACTAAACTCATTCATTAAACAAGAAATTGGACCTCTTCTTTGAGATCGTTAGCGAGAAAACTTCGTCTTCTGTGTTAAAAGCTAAAATCTGTACTTAATTATCCACAGCCATTAATAATGTAATCTTAATAATACTCTAAACTAATTAACATCTCCTTGTATCAAGATCATTAGCTGAATAGCTTGCTATACAGCTCTTATACAGCTTACATACACAGCTTGTGGAGCACATGTGAACTAGTAGACAGCTTATATAGGACCCCGAATGCTACTTGGGGTTTGTCCTTACTTTCTGTGATGATCTTATAGATGAAACACTCATCATCATCATCAGCCTATTGCGGTCCACTGCTGGACATAGGCCTCTCCAGTTGTTCGCTACCTAGGGGAAACTTCTGGAGGATATACCCATAATCACCACGCTGGGCAGGCGGGTTGGCGATCGCAGGGCGTAGCTCTTGCTCCGGTGACGCTGCTCCACGTCGTCGTCCAGTGGTTTTTGGCTACGCCTTCTATCGTGATGGTTTTACCGCCTCCAATCAGTTTGCCGGAGCCTCGTTTGTTGTTCGGCAGGATGCACCACGGGCAGGTGAGGATGGCTTGGAGCAAAAAGGTAATAGGTCGCTCCCTTACATCCCACCTATAATTATGTTTCTCCCAAACCAGACCGAAACTTGTTTTATGGGTACTAGACAACTGATAAACTTACTTAAATACTTTTTTTTGTAAATAAATATCATGTTGTACATAGCACACTTCTGGCTGAATATGATGATGATGATGACACATGAATGCCTGTGAGGAAACACCTTTGACTTCCTACTCCCATAACTACATCATTTGCTCGGTAGAAGCAATACATTGTCACTTTTTACACTGTTCATTGACAAAGCCGTGAACTAATGTAAGCGGACGTTTATAGAACAATGCACCTACATGACAAACGAATCGTTTATGACATTGAATTGATTTACTCGTGCTGAGTAAAGGAGAAGACGTATTCTTTGTATGATGGTTGATAACATGAAAAACCTTTTAATAATACTTTATAGGGGGAATACATCTAATCTGGTTAAGTGGGGGCTAAGCGGGAATGTTCATGCTGGCTGCGACTGTGGTGCACCACTGCAGACCATGGCACATTTGCTCACCTGCCAGCTGTGTCCCACTACGTGCACGGTAGATGATCTTTGCAGGGCGAGCGACAATGGCATCCAGGTCGCCAAGTTTTGGACTGGTTTTGTTTGAGGTGGATTGCCATTGACTCGAGAAGAAGAAGAAGGGGGAATACAACCAGCCTTTTGGCTTAGGTGGTAACTCGGACACAAAATATCTCATCCTTGGCTGAGCTTGCTACTTTTACATTTTGAAGTATGCTTCTCGGCCTAAATTTATATGTCAGTGCCCGAGCTTATTATGTAAAGTAGTCAAGAGTTATAGATAGAGTGATAAAAGATTGACTGAAAAAAAATAACACCGAAGCGAAGCGAGTGTGGGTCGCTAGTAGGTATAAGCTATAATTGCTGTGATTTCTATTATATAAAAAAATAAATAAATAACCCTAGACATGCCACGCTGGGCCACACATCGCCATCTATCCCTAAACTAAGCCAAGCTTGTACTATGGGTCCTAGACAACTGATAAACTTAATAATAAATAAATACATATTATACATAGAAAACACCCAGACCAATACAAACAGACATGTTCATGAACACAAATGTTTGCACTGTGCGGGAATCAAACCCACCTTTGGCTCAGAAGGCAGAGGTCACTACCAAATGAGCCATCGAGCCAGTCAATATAATTATACGTAAGTGCGTAGGCTACTTACTTTACGACATGGTCAACGAAAAATGTTGTCGGACGTTTGAAAATTTTATTAATTGAAGTCTAACAAATAACAAAAAAACGTATCAAACAATTTCACCATCCTTTTAAATCCTTTATCTACGAATAAATTTACAGCTTCACGTAAATAATAATGGCTGAATTACAAAGGTAATTCGGGCCTAATTACGCAGTAATCTCATTTAAAACTTCACAAAGTCAGCCCATATTTACAACCGAGTAATTTTCGAAGTTGCAAAACGGAATTCGTTACAAGAGTTATTTGGAATGTAAAAGCTCTTTAATTATGACAATTTCTTTGACAAGTTAACTTATAAGTAAGGAGGTAAGTTGTCCGTGTGATTTCCGGACTTAGGATAGAACTACCCCTTCTTATTCCGTGGGTATCGTAGAAGATGGCTAAGGGGTATTAGGATATGGGTAGCAGCATTTACCTAGGTACAAATCATCATCATCAGCCTATTGCAGTTTGCAGTCCACAGCTGGACATAGGCCTCTCTAATTGTTCGCCATTTAGGGCAACCATCTGCAGGATATACCTATAATCGGCGATCGCAGGTCGTAGCTTCTCGCTCCGGTGACCCTGCTGCCCGTCAATGGTCTGTGCTATTTAGCTACATCTTCAGTTGTGATGGCTATACCGCCACACGTCTGGTGCCAGCGCCTTATTTGTTATTCGGCAGGATGCACCACGAGCAGGTGAGGTTGGCTTGGAGCGAAAAGATGATAGGTCGCTCCCTTATTAGGTACAAATGAAACCTACTAACCTACGGCCCGCTTGTTGTTAAGCGGTTACCGCAGCCTACGGACTCCTGCAACACCAGAGGTATCAAACGTCCTTCGGACCATTCCCTGTTAGGGCCTGTCATGACCAGGCCGCGTCGGTGATGTCTTGGTGTACGGAAGAGGATTTCAAAATCATTCGTCATGCCTATTATAGGTATATAGAAAACACCCAGACCAATACAAACAGACATGTTCATGCACAAAAATATTCACTAAACAGCCCCACCTTAAGTGGAGTCTGTCGCTATGGGAACATCCTACCACTACCCTACTTTCCATCTACATATAATTGATACCTCAACTCAGGCTCAAGTCACGGGAAAGTGCCTCAACGCGATCACCGCAGATGAGAACTGATTTCCTTCCAATTACAACGCATACCTAATTAGATGGCACTTTATTAGTGGTCTCTTGCTTTTGTTAAGCTTTCAATGGCTATTAAGTAACTGATGATCATGTATTAAGTATACATAGTTAGAGCAGATTACTTTTTTTGCTTATTGGAGTAAATAATGATGTGATTGTATGACAGTAATAATTAAAGGTTTTTTATCTCTTAATTGAATATATTTCTCACGCGTCATCTTTACAAGACTGTTATGCAACTGGGGCTAAGATACATTAGCAATATGGAAAGTTAGTTTTCAAAATGGCGGACAGCCTTATTCATAGTTAAACTGAAAATCGCGCGTTTTAGACATCAGTAAAGTCACTGTTTTGTTTATATACGCTTATAATTTATTTTGGAAGGGCGCGATAAATATTTTAGTGGCCCATATTCTCAACAATACTTGTTTCAATCAATCAATCAACAGCCTTGGTCCATCCACTGCTGAACGTAGGCCTCCTTTAGTTCGCGCCACATTTCTCTATACTTGTTAATACACTACTTAATGTTAGTAACCACATGATATATGAAAATGTAGATAAAAAATATGTTATTCTATCTAATAAAATGAATAAAATTATGATTCTCAAAGGAAAAAAATAAAATTTTGACTAAAAAAAATGTAAATTAAGATAAAAATGCAAAGATAGATCGATATTCATTATTGAAAACCATTCAAGAAAATGACTTAGGTTTAGACTTAGAGGTAGAGGATAGTAATTTTATTTGTCGTAAGTATGTAAAGTGGTTAAAAACAGCTTCCGAAATCGCTACCGCTTATGGCTTATAACACCGTCACTTGATACAGAGTCGATGCACGTAGCGAAACTAAAATGACTACGTCAGTGAAAACAGAATCAGGTCATTGGTTTGATAAATAAATGTACCTATCGATAGTTGTAGGAAACCATCGGATTTAACCCTAACCTGATGTTTCTAGTTCCAAAACTTGTAGCACGAGTCGAGTCGGAATTTCGTGATGAAAAATATTTTGCTAACAAGCTAGTGTGAAGGTTAAAAATATAGAATTCGATGGAGGTAAAATCTGGATTTTTAATTGAATTCAATCCAAACACTTTATTTTAAGTAGACCTCATACAATGCTGCGTGTCTGGCAGCAGCGTCACCGGAGCGAGAAGCTACGCCCTGCGATCGCCAACCCGCCTGCCCAGCGTAGCGATTATGGGTATATCCTCCAGAAGTTTGCTCTAATTGGCCTATGTCCAGCAGTGGACTGCAATAGGCTGTTGATGATGATGAGGTAAACGCTGCTGTCCGTTTTTTAATATTCCGTTATTTGCCTTTTACGATACCACAGGATGCCATGGGGTGATCCTATTATGAATCCGAAAAACCCTGACTGAGGATTTTTTTTAACTTTGTAATGTCAAAAAGTTACTTCTCCAAATAGATAAGATCCCGAATAAAACCGCTACATTTCAAGCTATAAATTAACAATTCTCACAAGGTATTCACTATGTAAGTTATATATGTTATGGACCAAGTGATAAATGTAGCATTATATATAATGCCCGGGCATTCTGATAAATGGCCAATATGAGAGGGCAATTTGATAATCATTATTAAAATAATCAAATTGATCGGGCATTATAAATATTGTTTATCACCCTTTGGGCAAAGTAATAAAAACATATTTTATAACTATTTCGCAGTCTCCTGGTCCTCTGTAAGGCTTGCGTGGGGGCACAAGCTCATCCACTCCTGAGATAATATAATATGTGTATGTGATACACAGGCCAGACATTACTTCTGACTGCTCCAAGATGACGCACTCAGTAGTAATACCTACTCGGCAAATGCAGCACTATTGCATAATGGTGGGAACTAAAGTCCTTATGAGTTTTACTTAGGATAGAAAAAATTTGCTTTAAGTCAAGTGAAAACGTTGCGAAGTAGAATCAAGCAAATTACTTGTCAAATCAGCTGCCCTATTAGCCCTGCATAAGTACATACTACTACCTAGTTCCCATCGACCAATGGCAGTACTGTCCCCTATATCTTAACCGTTAAGGAGTTCTATGGCTTCATCATCAGCACCAGATGTTGACGCCCGGAAGCATATGCCTGAGTAGGTTATGATTGCGTAACAAAATCACCATATGAGCATACAACTTTGGTTGTTGCCCTCAATTTCTTCCGGATACCATCATCAGATCCTGACTTGGTGATAATGGGCCCACCACGGAAGTGTCTTCTGTCGAACAAAAAAAAATTTTTGGCATCCATCTACATATATGTAATTGACGGAAATATCGGTGAACATACATAAAAAATTATACATACAGACGAATTAAGAACCTTCTCCTTTTTCGCAGTCGGTTAAAAAAAAAACATTACCGGATACATCGGAATAAGTACGCGTGCGTCCCTCCCCTTTACTTTATTATCAAATTGCCTAATTGCCAAGTAGCAATACAATAATGACCGGCCAATGTGATAAATAATGAAGTTTAGATAGTAATTATCACTTTGCCCAATAGAATTTGACATTATTCATAATGCCCTAGCATTATAAATAATGCCCGCATTAATCACTTGGTCCATAACATATACATTTCAGGATAATTTCCTTCTCCAATCAGTGTTTACAACTTTTTCAATCACCTTTTCCGTTACGAAATCCGTTTCGTAACGAGCCAAGATAATAATTTTCATCAATATTCATCCCAACGGAACAAAATGTTCTATTTTCATCGAATCGTATCGCTTCCAACCGTTAGATTAATTAATTATATTCAATGTAAGTAGATTACAGGCAAAGAATTCACAATCCGCTACAACGGTTTCGTAGATATGTGTAATTAAAAACATATTGTGTATATGAGGTTTTTATTGTATAAGTAGATCGTCCAATTTCAAATCAATATGACGCGCCCCACCGCCGCTTTTACGCCCACAAACAAATTTCAAATATAGAAGCATGATGATGATTGGTCGTTCAGTTGATGGTTAAATTCAAATACCAGTTCCTCGTTCCTGCCCCGTACCATTTAGTCATGGAATGCCCTTCCAGCTCATGTGTTTCCTTCCTCTTACAATCCTGGGTTCTTTAGGCGGGGCGTGAAACGGCATCTCAGTGGGCTTTCAGGGTAAGGACGACAGGAGCGGTGGGTATGCCCTATTGTGCCTGTCGACCTAACATTTGGACCGCTTACCATCAGGTGCAGTGAGAGCATCCTGAACGCTCTTTTATGAAAAAAAAATATAGGTACAACGCCATTCTTGGATTTGTTGTCCAACTAGTTAAGTTGATTGTGACCTCGTGAGAGGAAAAGTCGTCTTGTTTTATACAATGTGACGTCGATGTAAAATTTTTGTCTGTCTGTATGTTCGTTATAGAAAAAAAAACTACTAGACGGATTCTAACGAAACTTGGTACGATTATTTTTCATACTCCTGGACAGGTGATAGTATACTTTTCATTACGCTACAGTCAATAGGAGGAGAGCAGTGAGGTTTTCACCAATGTATTGCTAGAGGTCTAACTTAAAATTCAGGTACTATTTTATGGAAGTCTTCTGGAAGGTACTATTTTTGAAACCAATATCCACGCGTGCGACGCCGCCGGCACAGCTAGTAAATAAATACGAGACAAAATGACATTATAGCTCAGATCTCAAAGTAAGTAGCTTGAGCTCTTGTGTTATGGATATCGAACAACGAAGGTACCACAATATATATACTTAAATTAATACAAACACACAGACATCATCGATACGATATATCACAAATGGCTGTGGCAACGGCCTGGCATCAGCTTCCTGTCAATTTCCATCAAAATGCCCGTGAGATGCTTATTAATTGCTTAGGTTGCCAGACGAACAGACTGCGCGTCTGATGTTAAACAGTAACCGCCTTTCATTGAATCAGGAACAAGGCATTTTTTTATATTCTATTCAATTCTTTAACTTAACTCACATATATCAGAACGTATACAGAATCCCATTTCTAATTTAAATGCGTTTCGAAATTACTTCTAAAGACGGTCTAACTGACGGTCTGACGGTGACGGACTAATTTGAATTACCTTACAAGGATTGAAGCCGCCTTAGAGTATGCATTTAATTAGAGAGCTGATGGATTTGGCTGTAAAATGATTTAGTTACCTAGTTAGTGAGAATGGACTCTTTCCTAAAATTCATTTGATAGTAACTCTACCTTCTGAGAAGGGATGATGGTTAAATTCCGACTCATAGATGTTCCTTAACTTTTCAAGTTTCAGACACAATAAAAAATCTACTGTGGCGCGCCTGATATCGGGTTTATGGGCAATCGCCCATAAATTAATCATATTTATTTAAATATTGGACAAAAAATCAATATCGGCGTACAACAGATACATTGTAATACAAAGTAATTAGCTTGTGCACTTGTGTTATGGCTGTTAGAATAAAGAAGTTACCACAAGTATGTACTCGAATACAAATACGAAATAGCAGCTGACAAGTGATTGGTTTGCTTACTTGGTCGTTGTCATAGCGACTTGAACTTCTATTTTGCTTTCAACCAGATGTAGGGAACCCATAAGCTTAACTATTAACTATGAAACTCTTGGCCATGCGTCGTGTTCCTCGAGGGAAGTTCTTCCGATGTTTAAGGCGAGAGTGAACAGTTATTTTCTCGATGAGCGCGTTCCATTGTACAAATACTATATCCCTTAGCATCAGGCAAATATCAGTCAAGCGCAAACCCTTTTCTATCAAAAAGGCTATTTAAAAATATGTATTGCAACTGAGTCATACCAGTGCTGAGTTAATTTATTCTTAGCGTCTCCAAGTTGTGTTGATCTAAGTGCCTTTATTACTCAACAGATGCGTAAAGATGAAATGGGTTTCTCGGTAGCATTGTGATACTTAATTAGCTTAGCTAGACTAGAGGTTTAAAATGAAATTTTGAATTAGCCATGTGATTTGTCTAAGACTTTAGTTAAAATTGTCAGAAATTTGGCTAAATAACATTCTGATTACTTCGTCTCCTTTAATGAATTCAATCTGTTCTGACATTGTCTGGATATAATTACATCGTAATTAAATTCACTAAAACAAAAGGCGATTCTAGCTAATGGCGTTAATTGCAATTAATTATGAATATCAAGCAATATTGTATTAATATACATGTAAACCTGCACACCATCGGGTAATGTCTAAGATTTTGACGTTCTAATCTACACTAATTTATACGAGTAAAGAGGAAAGATTTGTATTTTTTATGTAACGAATAAACTCAAAAAGTACTGGACCGATTTTATTAATTCTTTTTTTATTAGAAATCTACATTATCACCGAGTAACATAGGCTTTATCATTATAAAATACCTATCCATACAAACCCCACACGTATAGGTTTGATGAAAACAATTTTTCAGTTTTATGTATGGAGAACCCCAAAAATTTTGTTTTTTTTCTGATTTTATTTTTTTGCCATTTTTGCTACGGAACCCTAAAAATAAAATGTATTTAAGGTGATAGTGGCTTAAAGCGAAAAGATGATGGGTCGCTCCCTTACATCCCTCACCTGGCCGTGGTGCCTTCTGCTAAATAACAGACCAGGCTCTGGCAACCAACTGGTGGCGGTATAACTATCACAATAAATACCGCAGGCCGATGACGGGCAGCAGCGCCATCGGAGCGAGGAGCTAGGCCCTGTGCACCCGCCTGCCCAGCGTGGCGATTATGGGTAAATCCTCCAGGTATTTAGATAAGGTTGCTAACAACTGGAGAGACCTAAGTCCAGCAGTAGACTGAGATAGGCTGATGATGATGATAAATACCTAAATACACGGGCAAAATTAACGACTAACTACAAAGTTTTTCATCAAAGTGAAAATTGAAATTGGTTGCTAATTTGTGATTCTCTGATGCGTAAGAATCAACGAGCGTGCAAATGAGAAAACTGAACGCTATATAATTAACGAACGTATGTTTTTATGTAATTTCATTGTGATTCAAGCTTTTTTCCCTTTTGGACAATCGTTTTCTTTTGTGCTGAGAAAAAAAGTCTCAATAACAAGAAAACAGGAGTTAAACTTGACTGGTGTGTGACTTACATCATCATCATCGTCCAAGCCGTATCCGGCGACGGCGACTCCTAACTGTTGTCTGGATAGTTGTGGTGATAGGCTCTTATGTGACTCGCAAAACCGAACTTCGATTTGAAGACTCGATCACACGGCACACAGTAGAGCTGGCCAGCCGAATTTATTGTGTAGTTGTAGGAGGGTTTCGGACGAGTCTTCCTTACGACTTACACTCACTACTTCAATAGTATAAAACAAAATCATTTTTCGTTTCTGTCTCTATGTATGCATAGATCTTTGAAACTACGCAACATATTTCCATGCGATTTTTTATATTAGAAAGAATGATTCAAGAGGAAGATACATGCATATTATAGACATAAAATAATAGAAAACAGCCGAAAAGAAAGAAAGAAAGAAAAATATGTAGCTTAGATATATAGATAGCTTTTAAACTATCTACGCAAGGGTTATCTCAAAGAGATTTCCAATAGCAATCAGATCACCTAACTTGTACTACAAATGCCTATTAATTTATACCTAGTTTTGGTTGAATGTGGGTTCGATCTACACCATGGACAAACTTTTATTATTGTTTCAAGAAGTCTCTTAATCTTCTCTTACAACACCCACGAGAAGAGATGGGGCGATTTTTAAATTGTTTTAGGGATCACGTATTAAGTTGTACAACAGACGTCTATTATACCTAGTTAAACTGTTACATGAGAATTTCATCGTATTTATGAAAAAGAAAATCATTTTTAACACTAAAGCTCAGAAACTTTGTGAAATGATACCTCTCTTTGAGAAGATCTCTTTGAATCTTATTTGTAGGTACATTTTATTATTTTAACACCAGTACCTAATATATTACAGACAAGTGTATTTTTTTATAAATCATTTTGATTGATATTTTAGCGTCTGGAAAATATAATGACGTAGGCTTCTCTTATATAAATGAAATCTTATCTTTATGATATCTAGAGGTATTTATAGTATAACTAGCGACAAACTCTTGCTTCGCTTCGGGTATTTAAAAAATCTGTTTCTCTATTTCATTATGCATGTATTCATCATCATCATCAGCCTAATACAGTCCACTGCCCCAGCAGTGGCCTATGTCCACATAGGCCTCTCCAGTTGTTCGCTACAGGGCAAACATCTTAGTGCTTATTTTAAGTTTATGTGAATAAAGGTATTTTGACCTTGAAAAAAAAAAATCTAGAGGATATACCCATAATCGGGTACGAATGAGTACTTTAGAATAAAATAATAGATACAGTATTCCTATTAATGTATTAGGCAGTCGGGTTGGCGATCGCAGTGCGTAGCTTCTTGCTCCGGTGACGCTGCTGCCCGTCATCGATCTGTGGTATTTAGCTACGCCTTCAATTGTGATGGTTATACCGCCACCAGTCGGTTGCCAGCGCCTTGTTTGTTATTCGGCAGGATGCACCACGAGCAGGAGAGGTTGGCTTGGAGCAAAATGATGATAGGCCGCTGTTGATGATACTATTAAGATGTTATTATCCCCTGGGCTTAAGACCGACCAGTTATCAACCCTGGCTTTGAGACCAACTGATCGTTATGCATAAACAGACTCGTTTATAAATATTTGTATAGATAAGAAAGCTTGGGCAAAGATGAGTTTATCTAAAAAACGAGGTATTTGAGTGAGAATGTATCAACAAGAACGTTAGCTATTCATGACAGATTGATGGTAGTAATTCGTCTTTTAAATTACTACGAATATATGAGTGTAGTGAAATACTTTTGCTAACAGTCTGTTTATTATTAAAGTAAGCCATCTCATCCCTTTCGTGTCGCGGGAGACAACTAAAAGAATAGCAGAAAACGGACAGCAGCTTTTACCTGGCTACAAGTAAAACCTTCTGTGGTCACCAGCCCACTTGGCAAGCATGCTGACCATGGCAAATTCTCCCAAATATCATTGTCATTAAGGCAGGCCTATTCCAGCATGCAGCCACACCGTTGGCTCCCCGGAGCCGGAGGTAGGGCTATTTGCTCCCCCCGGACCAGGAGTGCCGGCCGCTTATCATCTGCGGCTGGCCAGGGCAGGCAGGGATGTGGCCGTATGCTTCGGTGCAACCCATGTCCCTGCAACTTGATGCCCACTGGCGACACATGGGGGTCTAGTGGGTATGCCCTCCCATTTTGCCGACTCCCCCCGTAGGCTGCATGAAGGTGTCTAATGTATCCCCCTCTAGGAAAAAAGGGCCTATGTCCCGCAAAGTTAGCGAGCTGATGACAATGATGAAATGACTAATTAGAATTAGAAAATGCGTTTAACTAACAGATTCATTTGTATGTTTAGAAAACGAATTATTTTAGTGATAATGTATGAACAAGAACGTTAGTTATTCATAGCAATTCGTCTTTTAAATTACTACGAATAGGTGAGGTGCTACGGCTTTAGCAAAATAGTTTTATTGATTGTCTATTATTAAAGTAAGCACTAAATCTACACTAATATTATAAAGAGGAAAACTTTGTTTGTTTGGTTGTAATGAATAGGCTCAAAAACTATTGGACCGTTTTTAAAAATTCTTTCACCATTCGAAAGCTACATTATCCACGAGTAACATAGGCACAATTTTATTTTGGAAAAAAAAAACTTTACGCGGACGAAGTCGCGGGCGGAAAGCTAGTAAATAATAAAGTACGAGTACTCTTTCTTTTATCATTTACTAGATGACCAGCCGCACTTACGGTCGTATTCACGAACGTTACTATGCGACGCGCGGACGCACAGGTATGCAAAACCTGTAGGATTTTGGGCATTGTGCGTCCGCGCATCGCATAGTAACGATTTTCAATACATCCGTTAGTATCTTTGTAATTTTTCACTAAGTAAGTATTATCATATTTTATTCACCTTTTAAACCTTCCCTGGACTTTCACCGATTACAAATCAAGACCAAATTTAGCAAAATCGGTTCAACCGTTCTCGAGTTTTAGTGAGACTAACGAACAGGAATACATTTTTATATATAAGAAAGAAGAGATGAAGAAGATTAACGCAACTATATTCACAAAAAAAATACGACAACCGTTTTTTTTCTAAGAAAACAAATCTACGATGGTAGTACTATGTGCCTCCATGAACAATGACCAATAATTGTATGTGTCAAAAACGCAAAGCTTGCTAAAACATTACTAAACATCCAGCCTAATACATTAATAGGAATACTGTATCTATTATTTTATTCTAAAGTACTCATTCGTACATCTCTAGTTGTTCACTTTTCCAAAAAAATCTAACGTTCTCTTCCTCTGACATCTTATTTTGAACCTTACTTTGACAGTTACAAAAAGTTAAGGCAAATTGTCACAGCCGTCTAGTGTTCAGAAGTTATGCGCTTAGATAATATCTACATTGTGAAAATATATTTTTTATTTATAAATCTTTTATTTTCATACGAGTAGGTAGGTATATCGTATATTTAAAACACACAAATTTTCACTAACCTCGTTATCAATCTCGCTGGAGTATACGATCCCGAACAACAACGTCATAATCAGAAACGCCTTCATTTTGCTGGAATGTCACTTCACTAGCACTTTTTATATATAAATAAAAATATTTTTTTTTCTATACTGTGCGCACGGGACTAGCGCACAACGTATTATAAAGCAAATGCAGAAATCTTAGATGCATTACAGCTTTATACGTACACGGTTGAATGAACACGCAGTGGGGTGTTGATATGTGCGGAGACCGTTCGTTTCGCGGAATATTTGACATAAAATCTTTTTTTTATATATATTCTTAAGGGATTTAAAAAAGCTGTCCCAAAAAAAAAAACAAAAAAAAATTGTTGAAAAAAAGTTTTTTCCTTAAAGTTTTTTAAAAAGCCTGGCAGGATTAGTTCTTAACGTTCTTAACATAGCCGGACGGAAAATTTAAAAACATTTTGCCCGCAAATTATTATGAGATTTCCTAAAAAAATTAAAAAAATATACATATTCTATACTAAAAATTTGTTCTCAAAGGCAGAAAAAAAATGAGATCTTTCTAAATGCAGGGGAAAGTAAGTTTGACGGCCACGCGTTTACATCATAATAATTATTCAATAAAATGTTCGCATAATCATAGTAGACACTGTGCCCCTTTAGCGAATAACTCTTTTCAATTTATATTTATACTTTTTTGTACATTAAGTACATAAAAATCACCTACTGCCTCAATTTCAGTAATGTATTTTTATTTGTCTATATTTTTAATCATTTAGGTAGTTCGTGTTCATACAATACTGTGTTTTTATTTGCGTTTATTTTATATGTTTCGACATAGTTTTATAATAAAAAAATATAGGAAAATTGGATCTTTATGTTCAGAAAAAAGGACAGTGATTAATATAGACGTGTGAAAAGTGAGGGTGAATCTAATACACACGGTGTGATTGTGACGTCAAACTTAATTTCGACTTTTACATAGACTTTTACATATAATACGTAGGTATTTTATCACTTGAGTTTTTATTTATTCCAAACTTTTCAAATAAATTTTATTTAAATTTCATTACATTATTAGTTACATATGTGAAAAAAAAACAATTTCCGTTTTAATAAAATAAATGAATACTTTCTGTGACATTAATATCAGGAACTTTAGAACTTCTAGCGAAAATAAACTTTTAGTACCGTATCAACAACCTATTATTAAATGAATAAATATAATTAATTAATTCGTAGATTTACTAAGAATGTTGCTTCCTTTTATTGTTGATAATAATTCATGTTGTGTTCATTTATTAATGAACACAACACTTAATTATTTTAACAAAAAAGTAAAAAACTAATAAACTACTCTGAAGCATATTACGATCTTTTTTTGGAAACATTTCGAATTCTTAATGCCGAACTATCGATAGGTGGGCTGTGGTTTCGATTCCTACTCGGGACAAACATACATGTGAGGATCATTTGGGTTTCTCTTGTCTGGGTGTTTGTATATGTTTTTAAGTACCTATAACATTTGTTGTACCTTCGTTGTTCCCATATCCATACCATAAGTGATTGTAAAAGCTACTTTTTACGGATTAGAATAAAGTAATTTTGTTGTGTGTTTATTCAAATTTTATAACTTTTATTTATCATACCTCTATTGCGTTTTAGTGTGTAGATTTGGTGTCAATTTGTACTCTAAAGTTGAGTGAAGTAATGTAATTTATTCTTTCCAATAAATGCATTGATCGAATTTCAATTAAAAGTGCGTTGACGTCGATTTGTCGTAAAAACTGAAGTATTTGTATCAAACTGTTCATTTCGTGATTATAGTGGAAAGCATTGTACTAATGCTATTTTTAGGGTTCCTTTATCTTAGCAATGGACCATACTATGATTTTTTATCTAAGCTCATCTTTGTAAAGTTTATTTGTGGGTTTTCATTCGTTTTGTAATACTTTGCCCATCTCTTTGGTAAAATTTGTTTCCTTTAGGTACCTGAAGATCACTAGCGACTTAAACATAAAATTACCTAAATTGTGCTGTATTAAATTTTTTTAATTATAGTTTTGTACATTACTTTAATGTTTTTGTATGTATTATGTATAGTAATAGATAGATAGATATTATTTATTGCACACTAGACAGTTGACTTAAAAACTAGATACAAAGATAATTCGAGGTACAAATTAGGCGGCCTTATCGATTTCAGCGATCTCTTTCAGAGTGTGTTACATTCTAGACCATATAGGTATAAGAGTCTGTACCTGTCATTCAGATTTTTGCACATTTATCATTTCCACAGAACCTTTCCTTCACCTTACCATTCGCGCTTGTGAATAATTATTTAGCTACCAGCAGTTGCAATAATAACTATTGTTAAATTCACATGTATCTTTAACATACGTTTTGATAAGCTGTTTTTATTAATATGTATATCGTGCAGGCTTCATTTCGTTTCAATTTCACTTTCGAACTGATTGAGTAGATAAGATTTGCATTTTACTGTCTGATATTTACTAATTGCGACCCCTATAATAGTTTGATGAACAGGATTGTGTCGTAGAATAAAACGCCGTCGAACTTTGCGTAAGGTATTGTACTGGTATAAAAGTATAACAACTAGACTTCTTAGGTTACTTATTAATCACTTCTTCGTCGAACATAGATTTTCCTAACTATCGTTGCTGCTCCGGTGCCCGAAATCGAATGGCCAGTTGTCCGTCCGTCCGCCCATCATCGCTTTCCCCCCTCCTTTTTTCCCGCCTATTTTGCCGCCAGAGAGGCGCGTTCTAGAAATTACCAGTGTTGCCACTGAATTATTACAAAAACATACTAAATCTATGGGCTATAATTAGATAAATATTAAAAATCATGACATTCGGCCATCCGATAACGTGCAGTCTCCCGACGCACCAATACATAAATATTTATTTATTTAGGGTAAGCCAATCGAAACAATCACATGATTTAACAAATAGTGCTAAGTGCCATCTTAATAACATGAGAACTTGACATTACAACAAAATGAATAACACAAAAACAGTTTGACTTATAACAAAAAAATACTGCTATTACAACATTGCATTTCCTCGTACCATATGTACCTATACGTATCAGTTTTGATCATTAACGGGTAAGTATAACATCATGACATTCGGTAGTAGTATTCTAATTGGTTAACACAGTTTTCAAAGTACCTATGCAGATTTGAGACTTTCATGTCACAGGAACAATTGAACAAATGTCTTAAAATAAACAGCTGGATATAAATATACAAAACTAAAACTGAAATGAAAAAGAAAACAATAAAAGCAAATATTACATACAACGTTAAATACGTTTAGACAAGTGTACAAAAGAAAAGCCGCTACTGGGTGATGAACTAGATTTATAGAAATACTTTACTAATAACATTTTCACTAACGTGTTACAAGGAGAATGAAGAATACACATAACTTAATTTATCTTGAGATGATAATTGCAAAACTGTAGTTTACAGGTCTCCGACAGTGTGGCTCAGATATTTCCCACGCTAACTAGAATTGTCCAGTGCAGCAAAACTCGGCGGCTTCTGTCGCAAAATGTTTTGAACAGTGATTCTGAAAAACATTAGTAAATAAATATAACCTCCAGGAAAATACATTTCGTTAATATTGGTACCTAGCCAATAGGGGAATATGAATAAAATTGAATACGTTAATTATTTTGAAAGTTCAAGTTCATTATCTAAATATGTATAATTCAAAGGTGACTGACTGACATAATATCTAAATATATATGTCTAAAATATAATACATATATATTTAAAAGTTGATGACCGACTGACATAGTGATCTATCAACGCACGCCCAAACCACTGGACGCATCGGGCTGACATTTAGCATGCAGGTAGATGTTATGACGTAGTCATTCGCTAAGAAAGGTTTTTGATCAATTCTATCCCAAGGAATAGAATAGGGGATGAAACTATTTCATGCGGACGAAGTCACGGGCTCAGCTAGTGAAATATAAAAATAGTTTTGTTTACAGTTTATCATCAAATCCTGAAAATGATTCAAGATGCAAAATAAATTTGCCTGAGTGTGTATCATACTTATGATCAAAGTGGCGAACATTGGGGTAGGCCATTGTCCAGCAAATGTCAAATCCAACCGAAAACCAGCCACGACGTTCAGGTTTACCAACCCCTTCAATTGCTAGTGGCACTTAGAAGTGCATCTCTCGGAAGTCAAGGGATTAAGAGTTTTGAGTACCTGATATGAATAATTAATAATAGATACAGTGTCATTATGTAAACTTTTCCAACACAACTAACTATAACTATTTGTTTATTTTATTGTAATATATATATGTATCTATTGTAACCTGTGGTGACAAGGAATTTGATTTGATTTGATTAGATTAATGGCCAATAAGTCGCCCACTATGGAAAAAGATCAAATTGTCTTTCATCTTACCATTTAGAAAATTCGTAACTGTAAAGATCTCAAGGACTATCCTATACTATATCGATTACTTTCTAAAGAAGAGCTTATTCATGAACAATCAGGAAACATCCCATATTGATTACATAACTACGTTCTCCCTTCAGGAATTAAGTTTGAAGGACCGATGACCTTAAAACCAACTATTCACACCATTTCCTCATGTCAGCTATACTAACTAATTTAATGAGTAGATACGTAAATTCAGGTCGGCTTCCAAGCCCGATGAAGTTCAGTGGTATTGTCCCAATGTTGTAACATAACCATTAAAGTGTTTTATTACTCAAATGTCTCTTCCAATTTCAGACCTATATCTACACGTCGGCCATTAAACCAAATCTCCCCTCACCTCAAATAAAACTTCAAAAAAAATATATTTGTTAACTACCTAGCAGAGTTTGGTTTCACTAGGGGCAAGTCCAATAATACTGCGGGAATAGTTCATGAAATATTTTTAACGCATGTGAAAGTAAACAATATGTCACAGGTGTAGGTACTCTGCGATTTGTCACGAGCGTGGCGTAGATCATGATACAGCAGTTAGATAAAGAGCTACAAATAGACTATAGTACCCAGTACCTACCCCACGCCTCAATAGTTGGAAACTTATTCTCTCTTTTTTTTTATATATATATAAATAATTTATGATTATACTACCAAATATTACCAAATCCTTTGAAAATTATCGGCTGCCACTGTACTGGAGAGTGTATATGTATAAGAGTGTATTTTATATGTATGTCCGTATGTGCAAGAGTTTGTGTGCGCGTTTAAATGGCCTGTTTTTGTGTGTAATGTCTTTTGTGTAGTAAAGACTTTTACCCATCTATATGTGACAATTGGCAACACGCCGATGGTCTATGTGACGCAGCACCGTTTGCCGACATACACATTTAAATGAATTCATTGGAGATCCTAATTATATAAAATAAAGAAATCGACGTATTAACTAAAATCACATTACATATTAAACTGTACCATGATATCTTTACACAAGAAATGCCGACTGCCATAAATCGTTACATTTAAAATAAATATAGGTACCTACGCAGGTTCTAAATTTAGAAATCTAATAGTAGGTATTCATTTTAACGTTACTCACTAATTTTAACAAGATTTCTCAAGATACCGGCATAGCCCAGTTTAAATTCTCCGTAAAATTCTTTTTGTATGTATCTCTGTAGTGAATGAATGTCTTACAAGAAAAATAAAAAGAGAAATAAAATAATAGTTTTGTTACCGTCAAATTAATCTGTAGAATTGCTTCACTTACATAGGTTTATAGGTTTAAGTCCCGTCTAATGTCTAATCTATATACATAAAATTGAATTGATGTTCGTTAGTCTGATTAAAACTAGAGGACGTCTGGGCCGATTGAGCTGATTTTGGTTTTAAAATGTTTGTCCAGGGTAGGTTTAAAAGGTAAGTAATGGGTGGTACGAAGTCTGCCGGGCCAGCTAATAATAAATAAAATTATAATAAATCTGTAGAGAGGTCAATTCTGTACATAAAATATTTTTTCAAAATAACTATCAGGGGGTGATAAGTGATCGATACTGATACCAAAAATGCAATCAGTAAAATTTTTGTCTGTCTGTCTGTCTGTCTGTCTGTCTGTCTGTCTGTCTGTATGTTCTTTATAGAAAAAAAAAACTACTGAACAGATTTTGACGAAACTTGGTACAATTATTCTTCATACTCCTGGGCAGGTTATAGGATACTTTTCATCACGCTACAATCAATAGGAGCGGAGCAGTGACGGGAAGTGTTGGGAAAACGCGAGAAATTTAAACCTGTATGTTTGAACGCGCATTACGCGAAAACTACTGCATAGAATTGAATGCGGTTTTCACTAATGTATTGCTAGAGGTCTAACTTAAAACTTAGGCACAAGGTATAGATGGGTATTATATGGAAGTCCGTTATTTTTGAAACCCGATATCCACGCGAGCGACGCCGCTGGCACAGCTAGTAATAAATAAAATGATACTACAAAACATCAATACTTCCCTGACGACAACCCCAAATGGACACGGACGAGCTGTTCGATTGTACCGACTTCCACCAATTGTCCCCTCTGCTGCTTCTGCCTTAAAACCCCCCTTTTTTTTTAATACATCTGCGGCCTTTTGGCTTGGCAATACTTCACCAGGCGGAGTCGTCATCATGTCGTCAGTTGCCACTATTTCTGCAAAAGAAAATTTACCCCGCCGACATAATCCATTTCAGAAAACATTGTGTACCTACTTTGTGCAATAAAGGTTAAATTAATAACGTACAACATCATATACCTCCCTGTTGGAGGACTGACAAGTACGTAGGTAGTTTAGATTTCCATTCAATGTATGTATTAATTGAAACCAAATAAAAATACAAGCTTCGGCCCAGTCTGGGACCAGAAGTCACCGTGCGGCTCACCGCGGTAGGTAGGACTCCAGTAATAATTTAAAGACATCGCTGAATTATAATTCGTATAAAATTCATTAGAAATCCGAATCTTTGTACTTTGTTTTTGTTTGTAATGTGTTAATGTGTGTTAATGTTTTCCTGTCACGTCTGTGTTTTTGTGCAATAAAGAGTTCCTATCACTATCTATCTATTGGCATAACATTAGTAAACAATTGCTTCTATATTCGCATCCGTAGCCTCAAATTTAGTGAAACATACATAACGTACATACATACGTGTGTATAGTAATGTATATTATATTGTATATGTTTATGTTCTAACCTATGTATTTATTATATCTGTATTTTACTTATGTATTTTTAAAATAAAATAAAATAATCTTTATTCAGTTAAAAGGCTGTTTTTTGTTGACTTCCTCTAGTAAGTGCCAAGGCACCTGTGTCACTCTTCCCTCGCTTATAGGTCCTATCTAAATACCTTTTGTGCATATAACTAATTTACATATATTTTTATATATATAATTAACTATTACATTTTACAAAAAGAATGAAATGAAAATATAGCCTGGTTTTGGGAATAATCCAAGTGTGTGTGTATGTGTGTGTGTGTTTGTGTATGTGTGTGTGTGTGTATGTCTCTGTGTGTGGTGTATGGGTGTAAATAATTTGGAATTAACGTGGAAAATTATTATACTTTCTAATTATGTATTCAGTTATTTATTATTATGTATTTATATTTTGACTAATCTGTTTCATCAGTCGATTGCTCACCTCACCCCTTCCGAGGTTGTCTGGAAGAGATCGCTTACTAGCGATAAGACCACCTAAATTGTACCACTAGTTGTCTAACACCTTGTCTATAAATGTTTGTATTTGGTGCAATAAAGAATATCTATCTATCTATCTCCTACTCCTTAGAGGCGTCTCGTCCTGCTTGGGGACATACATTACCTCCCTTAGAGGCGTCTTGTCCTGCTTGGGGACATACATTACCTCCCTTAGAGGCGTCTTATCCTGCTTGGGGATATACATAACCTCCCTTAGGGGCGTCTTGCCTTACTTCGAGACATACATAACCCCCCTTAGAGGCGTCTTGTCTTACTTAGAGACATACATGACCTTCCTCATGGGTGTCTTGCCTTACTAAGAGACGTATATCTTAGAGACATACATAACCTTCCTTATAGGCGTCTTGCCTTACTAAGAGACGTACATCTTAGAGACATACATGACCCTCCTTATAGGCGTCTTGCCTTACTAAGAGACTGACATAACCTCCCTTAGAGGCGTCTTGTCTTACTTAGAGGCATACATAACCTTTTTAGGAATCTTGTCTTAGAGACATACATAACCTAATAGGCGTCTTAACTTACTTAGAGATATACATAACCTTATAGGCGTCTTGCCTTACTAAGACATACTGTAAAAGTACAGCCAAACACCAGTAGTTTATTATACTTAGACACTTCTCAATCCGAGTTACAAACTTTTCTCTTTTCGTCTAATGTAAGATTTTAAACTAACTTTCTGTCTGCCATTACTTATTATTAGGTACTTAAGTGACAAACTGTACTATAACTTAAGTTTTTATTTTGAACAATAAAAGTTTATTATTTTATTTTATTGTTTAACTGTCACAACGGCACGTAGCGCATGCTGGCGCGTCCAAACAGTATAGGTAAGCGCTTAGATACAGCATATTTATATTTTTCTACGATAGAGTGATTTATTATTTATCATAATTTTCAAGACACTACCTTCTACTTATATAATTGGTCATAATATTACTATTTATTTTGGAAACCTTACAATACATAACCAATTCTTTTCTCATCACAGGGTACATTTTACAGGCTGTTATAAAACTCGTGACATTATGTGACGAGACTGATGCCTACCCTAGGCTATTGAATACCCGTGTTTCAGGTCATCAGGCTCTAACCGACTCAAAGCTAAATAAATTTCAATCTTGAATTTAATTTAATTTCAGAAATATTTTAAACATTTTAATTATTTCAAATATGTGTGCGAGTGTGCAAGTGTGCGAGTGTGCGAATGTGCAAGTGTGCAGGTGTATGAAGGTGTGAGTGAAAGAAGCCGGGGGCGGTAACTGTTCCAATACTAAAACAAAATCAAATCTATAACACTCCTCTCTGCACGTACTTATCTAATTCCATGAACACAATATGTAATGTGTTACCTTCAAATCAGTGCTACTATACTATACCCTCTCAGGGTCTATGTTGCATTATTTTCACATCTTTACACGAGAACACAAATATAAAAAGAAATAAAAACATACATTCGTTTTATCAATACAACAAGCACAACACACGTTTAACGACTTAATGCCACATATCGAGCTAGACTACACTCTGACCAAACGTTTTTTTTTTATTTGAGGGTATTTTGCTAAAATGACGTGCCCTTCGTACGTGACTGGTTGGCCGTGCCTTGCCCGCTACTTGCAAAACTATGACGCTTGCGTGTCGAGTGCAGATGCGCCCAACTTGTTTCCGCTCAGTCAAATTGAGATCGATGCGGATTTTAATAGGATTTTACATGGTTTTGTGGATGAAAATGCAAGTGTTAAAAATATAAGATTGTTTGATAACTAGGTAAGCTATCTTCGAACATAGTGCAATAAATGTATTTAAAAGTCCACCTTTCACTGTGCAATGAATATTGAATGAATAAATGTAAAAAAAAGTAATTGGCTCCTTTTATTTTTCCTATTCCAAAGCTTACAGATAACCGAGCACACAGATAACTGGAGAGCATACTTAGCCCACCAATAACTAGTGCGCACTAATTCTGTGAGCATACATAACTCACAACTAACTGTGAGCACACTTAACTCGCTCCCTACACCTTGCTTATTGGCTTAAGTCAAATGTATATCATGCCATTATGTCAAACAAATCCAATTTTATATGAAACCAATCAATTGAACACAAACAACACGGATTAATTTAGATTCAAAATGGCTAAAGGTTTGTAAGTTTCTCCTCTCCTCATTCAACTCTTTTTTCCAAATGAACGGCAAAGATTCAACAAATGTTTATCCTTTTCAAATACAGAGCGCAATCCAATGATTTGTCGTCGACCAACATTGTCAAAGAGTAGCCTTGACCAAATGGATCGTACGACAAACCCACTAGGCTTACAAGAGTAACGTTAACAAAGAGTCGCCCTGTTCGAACATTACTCAAGTTGCAGTCCGCTCTAGAAAATGCTTAAGCCGACAAAAAGAAATATTCTAGCACCGCCGTTTGCCAGGGAATCTGTCGCGAACTAATATCAAGGAGTTGCCTTGACCAAATAGAATGCGCGGCAAATTATTCCAAGCAGACAGACAAGAATAACACTATCAAAGAGTAGCCTTGATCAAATATTACTCCAGCTGTTGTCAGTGCTAGCGTAGCCCTTTCGCCATATTATTTTAGACTATACTACCGCCAAGTAACATTGTTAGAGAGTAGCCCCAACCAAATGTTCGTGACGGCATTATTATGGAAGAGGAGAAAAATAAAAGCAGGATTTAAAGAAAAATTACAGTGACGGCCTTATCTTGTCTATATTAATATTAATATCTCGTATATATTAATATTAATTATAATAATTTTAAGAGTATTTCTACTCCGTACCTTTTAGGCTGCAGGTTTCTTCGCACTTCTGAGTTTTGATGAACAGGATTGTGTCGTAGAATAAAACGCCGTCGAACTTTGCGTAAGGTATTGTACTGGTATAAAAGTATAACAACTAGACTTCTTAGGTTACTTATTAATCACTTCTTCGTCGAACATAGATTTTCCTAACTATCGTTGCTGCTCCGGTGCCCGAAATCGAATGGCCAGTTGTCCGTCCGTCCGCCCATCATCGCTTTCCCCCCTCCTTTTTTCCCGCCTATTTTGCCGCCAGAGAGGCGCGTTCTAGAAATTACCAGTGTTGCCACTGAATTATTACAAAAACATACTAAATCTATGGGCTATAATTAGATAAATATTAAAAATCATGACAATAGTATATAGATATTTAATTACATATAACATATAGATGTTATATGTAATTAAATAAGAGTTGATATTATTTCTTATGTTCGAACTGCTTGATAAATTTGAGAGATTATATTTTTTAATTGAATTTATTGATATAATAAGAATTGTAATTATTTTTTTACAGTTAAAATCGATATCTATTGAAAAAGAATCAAGATGGAAAAGTCGGCGTTTCTCTGCGGGATCGAATTCGAAATGAGGTGATCCGGCATAGAACCAAAGTCGCCGACATAGCTCACCGGATTAGTAAGCTGAAGTGGCAGTGGGCTGGCCACATCAGCCGCAGAACCAATAACCGTTGGGGTAAACAAGTTCTGGAGTGGAGACCGCGTATCGGCAAACGTAATGGAGGACGCCCTCAGGACAGGTGGAGTGACGATGGTATTTGCCCTCCCCGGACCAGGAGTGCCGGCCGCTTATCATTTGCGGCTGGCCAGGGCAGGCAGGGATATGGCCGTATGCTTCGGCGCTACCCGTGTCCCTGCAACTTGCTGCCCACTGGCGACACAGGGGGGTTTAGTGGGTATGCCCTCCCTTTTGGGAGGTGTGAGTCCCACACACCATGCCGCTTCCCCCCGGAGACGGCATGAAGGTGCCTAATGCATTCCCCTCTTAAAAAAAAGGTGGAGTGACGATTTGCGCAGGACGGCTGGCAAGTGCTGGATGCGATAGGTCTAGGATCGATCAAAGTGGCAAACATTAGGAGAGGCCTCCAGCAGTGGACTGATACGGGCTAATGATGATGATGACCTACAATCTTCAGGTAAGCGATCAGACCGATCAATGTAGCCAATCGCAACCCCATAATAAAAAGAAAAAGTTGGGTTATAAGCTTATGCTCGGGTAGATAAAGGCAAATATGTCTTTACTTATAAGAATTCTAAAAAAAGTATCCTAAAAATAGACCACTATACTTAAGGGCAGCAATTTGGACCCAACTTTGTAGAAAGTAATCGGGGGTTTCTTTGTGATATGGTGAATTATTATTCATTCTCGAATTAACGGGTGAGTGGATGTGAAAAGAATGTGAATAATAGCCCCGGGGGTAAATAATGAAATCGTACAATCTTTTGTGACGTCATGTGGAATGTTTTGGGGTTATAAGAGATATGTATTTATTGGAATATTTATCTCCGAGTGTACATTGAATATAGAATGAATGGGTTTTCTTATAAAGCGTGGGCGTAAGGAATGTAAGGGAACGACCTATACGTTTCACTGGGACCGTAGTCCCAGTGGCCTGAACCCTCACCACTGCCACTTCTGCTTGGTAATCCGCTGAGCTATGTCGATGCCCTTATTCCATGTCCAATTGCCTCTTTTTTTTATAGTGGCTCGACACAATGGCTTCCCTACGCCTGATGGAAAGCGAAAGAGAAACCCAAGTCGCTGTGACAACGGGCAAGTAACTGGTCAGTTACCTGTCAGTTGCCACCGCCATGCCGGCCCAACCCTAACCCCCCACGAGCTCCGAAAACCCTATTCACCGGCAGAAACACGACCCAGAGATCATTTGACTGCGGTATTCTATAGGGTGGAGGTCCTTCCCCGGACGGGCGGCTCAATTCGAGCGAAGATTCGCTATGCCCTACCTCTCTTAAATGTGAAAATCATGTGAATTTGTCCGAATACAATTTTACCATACACACCCAAAGTAAACATCCAATAAACATTAATGAAATGTATCCTCGATTTGGTCACAATTGATTGGATTAAGAGAATTGGATTAATTAATCGGTAAACAGATGGTGTCGGAAATTTAATCAGGGCATATTATCGGTGAAACGTGTAGGTGCGTTACGGAATCGAACCGAAACCGACCGATTAGCGCGTTAGTTATTTGTATTACGCCTATTGTGTAAGGCCTGAACTTTGGCAGAATATCCTTAGCCTGCGTTAGTTATTTGTATTACGCCTATTGTGTAAGGCCTGAACTTTGGCAGAATATCCTTAGCCTCGGCTTTGTTTGGGGCTAGATGGCGCTGGGTCAGCAGGGCATGTCTTGAGTTATTTATTATTTATGCCGGGTTCGTTTTGGTTCAGAAAATAAAAATACACTGCACACTACACAGAAAATAAAATTTCAAAATATATTTTAAAATACATCCCTTTATAGCTTAAGTTTAATAAAATATTGAATATTGATAGGTAAATTTTATTTACGAGTATTACGGACCATCCAGTTCACAATCGCCAAATTTTTATCGAAAGCTTCGCAGAAAAGCACTTTGACTAGAAATTTTAAAATGAAAATAAAATTCTTCATATAGTTTTCGGAATTTTATTACGCTTTTAATTTTATTATCTTTCTATTTTTATGGTTCTTTGTTCTGATAATGTTTTTAACACATAAAATGATTTGAATACAAAAATGTTGATAATTTTATCCTGAATTCTTACAAAATAAGAAGGCAGCAGATTACCTAACCTTAGGTAGGTAATCATATATTATAAGCATATGTATTGTATATATTTTATAGCACAGGACTAAAAAGTATCTAAGTAAGTTTATAAGTTGTCCAGTAGGGGGAGTCCGGGAGACTCAGGTGAGAGAGATGAATCACCTTTCAAAAATCAACCTTATGCTCTAACGATACGTCAAGATAAAATCTCTCTAACTCTCCCTACCCATAATACAAGCCAAGGCTTAGTTTAGGGCTAACTGACCGCGCTGTGTGGCTTAGCGTAGCATGTGTTGGGTTATTTATTTTTTTTACTATTGCGAGAGGCGTTACCACCACCCGTCGACGGCTTAACAAGCGAACGAGAGTACGTCACGGCCAGCATGCATAAGTAAAACACATTACATCGGGGAAATTCGTCTTAAAAAAATACTTTCGAGTCTCCGCCATCTTAAAAATAGCGTGTGGAAAGCAACCGTGCGTCACGCGATCGAAATGCCGTATTGCAATTATCGATCTATTATGTATGTAGCGAGAATAAACATGAGGTAAGACGAATGAAAAACGTTTGAAAATTCGAATTTTAGCCGCCGATCGTGTTCTGTGCGATCTTTTTTGTCGAGTTCGCGTCTGTTTAGCGCTGATTCGTTTGATTTATCGGCGCCGTTTCGTGCGATTGTTGCCGAAAAACTGGGAAGTTTGGGTCCTACTAATGAAATACGATCGTTACTCGTCAGCGTTTGCTGTGTACGGTCGCGGAAATGGTTAGCCATAGCGCGTTTTGATAGGTGTTTCCGATATAGCAGGTTTTACTTCTTTCTGTGAATAGCATTTGTGGAAAATCCGTCGATTCACGTTGTCATAATATTAGTTGATCGGTGTTTTTTAAAGATGGTATCAATAAAAGCGAAAATGGACTACCTAAATAATAACTACATGACAAACAAACATCAAACTTATTTTAAAGTATACCTACTTTTTTATATTATGGAATTTTTGTATTATGGAAATCAGAACAATACGCCTGAAAAGGGATTTCGTGATAAAATATATCATATGATACTCCCATTATCCAGGCAAATTTAATGAAACCTCATAATTTAACTTTAAAATATAAAAAAAAAGTTGTAATACCAAAACATGTAACAATTGGCGATTTAAAAAGAGTAACTACCGAGTTTCTTGCCGTTTCTTCTCGGTAGAAATCCACTTTCCGAACACGGCGGTAGCTTCTTTTAAATTGCTTTTATTCACATTCTTACATTACTTTTTATATTATTTTTTATTTGACGATTCATAAGTGCTTATTTTAAGTCTATGTGAATAAAGGTATTTTGACTTTGACTTTGACATAGATCAAAATCCATCAAGCGTTTGGGCTACAGGAGGCCACAAAGAAAAAGATATACCTACACACTTCACAAACATTACCAGAACGGAGAGAGAAAGGAACAGTCCTCTGGCAGTCGGGTATCAAAAAACAAATAATTAAATTTTCTAACAAAATTAAAAGTAATCCGATTGCCTCTTTATCTTTAGGGCAAGAAAAATGAAATCTTTTATTTTAAGAGAAACTTTAGGCTTCATTATGAGAAGCTCTATTGTTCGAGCTAGACATCGATGTTTTTAATTAACTAAATTACTTACTACCTGACTATAATAATGTTACAAGTTTGTTATTAGATTATTTTAAGTTTTATTTTTCTTGTTAAGAAAACCTTAATCTCTGTCTATCTGCCTGTCTGTAGCGATATTATGCAAAATTAATTAATAATCATCATCATTTCACTAGGTACCTACCACAATCCACTGCTGGACATCCCCCAATGTTCGCCATTTGTGCAAAAACCTAGAAGCGTTACCCATAATCGCCACGCTCTGGCCACGCTCGCCAGCTCAGGTGACGTGCAGACGTCATTGCTTTGTGGTGTTTAGCTACGCCTTCAATTGTGATAGTTATACCGCCACCAGTCGGTTGCCAGCGCCTCATTAGTTATTCGGCAGCATGCACGACGGGCAGGTGAGGGTGGCTTGGAGCGAAAATATGATGGGTCCCTTGCATTCCGAGATCTCAACAACCTATTGCAGTCCACTGCTGGGCATAGGCCTCTCCAGTTGCTTGCCACTCAGGGCAAACATCTGGAGGATATGCCCATAATCGCCACGCTGGGCAGGCGGGTTGGCGATCGCAGGGCGTAGCTTCTCGCTCCGATGTCGCTGCTGCCCGTCATCCACCTGTGGTATTTAGCTGCGCCTTCTATCGTGATGGTTACCGCCACCAGTCGGTTTGCCAGCGCCTCGTTTGCTATTCGGCAGGATGCACCACGGGCAGGTGAGGTTGGCTTGGAGCGAAAAGATGATAGGCCGCTCCCTTACATCCCTTAGAGATCTAAATAATTCAAAAACTGGATTACTAAGTAAACAAGTCCAGATCACAGTAGACCCGTAGCGTACAAATACGCGTAATCATCAGTCGAGTATTGTGGCGGGTGAATGCCGCACAATGAGCCGCGGACAATGCGCCCGGGGAAAGCTTTTATGGACCCCCTCTTTGGGACACACGGTCGGGGCGCACGGAGGATAAGAGACAGCTTTTTTTTTTCAAACATCATCATCAACACCCTATGCCAGCCAGGTCTTTTCAGAGATTAGTTAGATTAAATCCTACTCCCAGTCTTTCACTGTCCAATCCATCCGTCTGTGGAATTCCCTCCCCCTTTTCATCAGACGTTCCCAATCCCTCCCAGTTTTTAAGCTTAGGCTTAAATCTCACCTCCTGTCTCTCTAAATTCTATCTCTTTCTCTTCTACCTTATCTTCCTTAATTCATATTCAAATATTATTGTATGTATATGTATATGTGTAATATATTACCTATCTATATATATAAAAGGAGAAACTGACTGACTGACTGACTGACTGACTGACTGACTGACATATCAACGCACAGCCCAAACGGCTAAACGTAGGCACTTGAAATTTGGAAGGGACGTAGCTTAGGTACCGTAGGGGTGCACTAAGAAAGGAATTCCCGAAATTCCCACGGGAACGGGAATTAGCGGGAAAATCCTTTTGTATGAAAAATCTAAACCGCTTAAGTTAGACGCTTGAAATTTGGCATGCAGGTACCTTAGTAAATATAAAGTTTAGTTATGGCTGTATTTTGAGAAATTCCCACGGGAACGGGAGTTAGCGGGAAAAAACTTTTGTATGTATAAATTTAAACACGCGGACGAAGTCGCGGGCAAAAGCTAGTTATGTATAATTTATTTAAATATATATATTTATTAATTAATTTATGTATGTCTATGGAATATGTATTACTTGGTATATTTATGTAGACTTATTTTAGGTGTTTATTGAAATAGATAGTTTTGCACTAGATTACCCATCTCTGTTGAATCTGGTTTCCTCTACCTGAAGGTTGTCTGGAAGAGATCGCTACAAGCGATAAGACCGCCTAAATTGTACTTTGTTTTTGTTTGTAATGTGTTTTTTCTGTAATGTCTGTGTTTTTGTGCAATAAAGAGTTTCTATCTATCTATCTTAGATTTTCTTTATTGCGCTAAAAAAACAAAATATTAACAGTAAAAAGGTAAAACCGACATATTGTAGTACAATCGTCACCGGAGCAAAAAGCTACGCCCTGCGATCGCCAACCCGCCTGCCAAGCGTGGCGATTATGAGTATATCCTCCAGATGTTTGCCCTAGGTGGCGAATAATTGGAGAGGCCTATGTCAAGCAGTGGACTGCAATAGGCTGATGATGATGTTGTAGTACAATGTAGGCGGTCTTATCGCTGAAAGTAATCTCTTCCGGGATGTAAGGGAGTGGCCTGTCATCTTTTATGATAAACATAATATTAGAAGGAAAGACTAAAGTTTGCAAATTTTTAAAGCCATGTGTAGTCTTAAGAAATCATAGAGGTATGATACGTTTGATATGCTGTTGCATTTGTTACTACCTATTTGATAGGATGAATAAGGTTTAAATAGTGTTTCATTTATTCCCTTAAATAAATTTACTACCTAAGACACACCATGTTGGCCCACACAGAGCAATCTAGTCGCAAACTAACAAGTTTTTTGACATCATCATCATCAGCCTATTGCAGTCCACACCTGGATACAAGCCTTTCCAGTTGTTTGCCACTTAGGGCATACATCTGAAGGATATACCCATAATCGCCACGCTGGGCAGGCGAAACACAACGCAACAAACACAATTGAAGGCGTAGCTATATACCACAGACCGGTAACAGCCAGCAGTGACACTGGAGCGAGAAGCTACGCCCTGTGATCGCCAATCCGAACTGCCCAGCGTGGCGATTATATTATGGGTATATCTTCCAGACGTTTACACTAAGTGGCGAACAACTGGAGAGGCCTCTGTCCAGCAGTGGACTGAAATAGGCTGATGATGATCTCATCCGTGGGTGCCAGAAGACGAGATAGCATAGAATATCCATTTTATTTTCTACATCACAATGGCCATTACATTTTCAAACTTTAGAAGACTTTTTCGTCATAAACTAACAAATGCAGTTACATTTAACGTAAATACTCGCTTGCATTTAAATGCAACGTAGGCATCCGCCGGTGTAATATATATTTTTTTAATTATGACTACTCTTCGCTGGCTTTGTGATATTAGTTGAAAGAGTGTTGTGACATACTCGAAAATATACCCGTTGTATTATTTTCTTTTAGCTCGAAACACAGTTGGAATTGTGTAGTGGAATGCAGTTTTGACTATTACTTACAGTATACATTTTCAGTGAAGTGATATTGGGATGTAAGGGAGCGACCTTTCACCTTTTCCCTCCAAGCCATCCTCACCTGCCCGTGGTGCATCCTGCCGAACAACAAACGAGGCTCTGGCAAACCGACTGGTGGCGGCAACCATCACGATAGAAGGCGTAGCTAAATACCACAGGCGGAAGACGGGCAGCAGCGTCACCGCAGCGAGAAGCTACGCCCTGCGATCGCCAACCCGCCTGCCCAGTGCAGCGTGGCAATTATGGGTATATCCTCCAGATGTTTGCCCTAAGTGGCGAACAAATGGAGAAGTCTATGTCCAGCAGTGGACTGCAATAGGCTGATGATGATGATTATGACAAGGAAAATTTCATGGTTCTTGTGAATTGTCTAGTGCATATAAAATCTCATCCAAAAGCATAGAAACCAGAACCAATGAAGGTAACTACAAACATTTGTTCAAACATTTGTGATTTGAAAGTTATTTCACGGTTAAATCGTTCGTCAAGTTACGCTTAAGTAACTGAGCTATCTTCACGCTACGCTTTACGATATCGCACTGAGCACACGCGATTTGATTAGTGTAGTAATGTGAATAATAATTGTTTGATTTCGCATAATTTTGTTCAATAGAATTTGATAAGCGGTGGTGAAAACTCGGTACAATATAATCTATTTGAACAAAATCAAAAATTATAATAAATGACCCAAGACATGCCACGTTGTTCCACTCTCTCTCTTTCTCTAGATCTCTCTTTTGGCAAACCAAGTCAAAAAGAGAAATAATGACGTAATTATAATATAATAATGCAGTTCTGTATTCATAGATCTATACCTATTTTTCCATAACATCCTCGGACGCTACGCTCCCTCTATTCAAGTTTCAAAGCAAGATGTTCACTTTATTCAAAGACCATTGGACACTCGACACTCGCCGGAAAACTATTCTGTACCAGTTTTTCCGTATATTTTTCAATAATATTACTCTCTTGACCGAATTTTAGCCGCAGTAGCCGTCAAAATATACTTTTTCTACTCTGTCTGGTTTCAGGGCAGATAAAAGCTTGTCTTTGTAGCGTTTTAAAAATTGTCCAATATGACTGGGGAGACCAGGGGCCCTACTACAGAAAACGAAAACGATCGTTCGTTGAACGGATCGCGTATTTTGGCCCCATAAATCCCTCTCATTTGTCCCTCCCATGTTGGAATATACAAACTAAAATTCGTCAACGTCGATTTTCAAAAATTTAATTGATATATTAGAACACGGGAGGGACAAATGAGAGGGATTTATGGGGCAAAAATACGCGATCCGTTCAATGAACGATCGTTTTCGTTTTCTGTAGTAGAGCCTCTGACCTGCACGGTCTCCACGTTGTCTGACGCAGGACAGCCCAGAATGAAAGTTTTCAAAGAAATTCACCAGATGGCACCACATAAAAAGCAGGTCTAGCTATCATGTGATATGTCAGTTGCTATGTAAATGTCAGTGCTATGTCAAAATGAACCAATCACGAAACAGTTGGCAGCTGCCTTTTCTGTGACTTCATTTTCAGAATACCCTTATTCTTTGGAGACCAAGACTCATTTTGGGTTCCTGTGCCATGTTACTAGTGAGTATAGTCGATAAAACGTAGCATGATTAAAATGACAGATGTCAAGTTGTTAGTAATTTGCTTTGTTTTGAAAATAGATTATTAATAGATAACATTTGGCGATTGTTGGGGATCGTTGGGCGTAACTCCTCGCTCCAGTGACGCTGTTGCCCGTCATCGGTCTGAGGTATTCAGCTACGCCTTCAATTGTGATGGGTATACCGCCACCAGTCGGTTGCCAGTGCCTCGCTTGTTATTCGACAGGATGCACCACGAGCAAGTGATGATAGCTTGGAGCGAAAAGATGAAAGGCCGCTCCCTTACCTACATCCCATACATTTTGCTCATGTACATTGTTAAAATGATTTCATTTACAAAATATTCTCTGGCTGTTATTCGCGTGTCAGTTTTTCACATAAATATTTCAAGCACGTTTCGTGAAAATTGCTCATTTGCAAGCGAAACACAGCTTTGTATTACCACTTTGTTGGCCCATATAATATTGGTGCGCTGAAAAGTACGCAGATTCGTTGTGAGGAATGAAAATTATATACCTACATAAACGGTGAAGGAAAACATACCTAGTATCGTGAGCAAACCTGGACACCTGTGAAGAAATTCTAGGTCTTAGTATATGTGAAGTCGACCAACTCGCACTTAGCCAGTATGGTAGACTGAGGCCTAAGGTCTTATTACCCTTGGCTAGGGTAGAAACCAGAAACCAGATTTGGAGCGCAAGGGCCAACAGCCCAAACCAATGGACGGATCGGGCTGAAATTTGGCATGTGGGTAGATGTTATGACGTAGGCATCCGCTAAGAAAGAATTTACCCTTAGAATTGAGAGGCCTGTCCTGTCCAGCAGTGGACTGATGTGGGCTGATAATGATGATGATTTTTTTTGACATTATTGGCAAAGTTGTATAAGTAAGTTTATGAGTTGTACGTTACAAGCTACAATCAATTTGGGTAGGTATAGTACAAGATAATTAAAGGTAATGAAATAAATTAATATTAACTACATTTCTTCAATATTTTCATCAGACTTTTAAAATTGCTTGCTTAAATATTAAGTTAATTTAAATCAAACATCTAAGCAGTATTTTTCTTACTTATACTTTTCATTATTAGCGTACTAATTAGAAAATCAAATAATTACTTATCAATATAATTTTTTAATACTTTATTGCAAATAATACTTAGAATAATGTTTGTACATTCCCAATTGTTCCCTTAGAATTAACATTTAATTAGAATTTGTAATAAATTCTTAACTAAAACAATAAATTACCTATTCTAAAGATTTCAATAAATAATTAAATCTAATTAATAAGTTACTACAAACTATTGTTATTGTATTGTACATTTTGTATAAATGCCGAGTTGGTTAATCAGTCATTAATTAACATATAATAACGTAATATTAATTGTAAAATACTGAGTAGGTGTAGACGTTGTTTTATCAAGAAAATTAAAGTAGCTTTAATTATTAAAATAGTTTATGTTATTATTAGATTTCGTCTAAACAGCAATCAAAAAATATGTAAAAAAGTAAAAAAAAAAGTGAAAATTGCTTATTACCAAGAAAAGCATAGTACAAATTACAGTAATGCTTATGAAAGCCACACTAGGCAATGCCTGTCTCGTGGCAATCATAATCTGTACACAGGACTACGAAATACAACAGCGGCGTTTGTACAAGCGAGTAGGTATTTTTAAGTAGTACCTACTATTTTTAAACAATGCAGAGTACTCAATTTGAAAATCAAAATTTTAAAATGCGCTGGATGGTACCATGGTGGGTGCTGGTTGGGCTACGAGTTTATGTATTCAGGATTAGAAGGCAATTTTTCAGAGGACAGCATTGGTGTTTGAGGTTAGTACCTGCATTGGTAACTTACAAAAATTGTTGAAATATTGCTTTTTTAATCGTCTTTGTTTTTTTTAGGATTAAAAAGATTTGGATTAGATTTAAAAATTAATCCAATAGAAGGCTGATGCTGAGACCTTATTAGAACTGCTGGAAATGGCTGGATGGGGAAAGCCCAGGATAGAATTTGGCGTGAACTGAGCGGAGATGATTTTGGTACACATATTTGTAATATTAGGCCTAGTTAGTTACTATTACTTATTAATTTTGTGGGGTTGATAGTGTTAAAAACTTCAATCAAATAAAGTTTTTCTATTTCTACTTATAATCAGTGCACGGAATAAGACTAAATATTTATTTGTATTTAACAATTGTCTTTTTTTATGCCAGAGGCGGCAGACGAGCAAATGTGATGCCTGATGGTAAGCAGTCGACACCGCCCATGGACACCCGCAGCTCTAACCGAGTTTAGGGTCGCTGTCTAAAAACTCCTGTCCGTCTCTATACAGCAAAGTATTAGTATTGCAGCAAAACATACAAGTTACTATCGCATTAGTGTCCATTTTATTTTAACTTTCTGCGGAAATCAAATTTAATATTTAACATAATTCTTTTGTAATAGTAAAACAGTTGAGTTATGTAAGTAACTAATTGAACTTACTGTTTTTTATTGATTAGTACTTAACTAGTTTGCATTGCTGTTGGTGGTAGACTCTGAATAGGACCTGAACAGTTCTGAACGAAACCTTTACCGGGTGGTATGAATGAACCCTATCTCGGCCGCAGCGTCCATTTGTGGACCACCACACCGGCATTATGTTAAACAGCTCCTTGGACTAATCTCCATGAAAGAGTCTGTAGAAGACGCAGAAGGAGCCAAAGTCTCTCCGCAGTTACGCTTACTGTAACTTCATATGGGGTTCTTTGAATAAATTAGTATAAAAACATATCTGACATTTTGCGCTTTTTCATGAACATGTTGTAGAAGAATCATGAAGAATAATATGACTGAAAAAGGCATGATGACTGATAGGGATGATTACAAGAAGAAAACATCTTGCTCTGACCCCAGATAAAGGGAGCAGAGTTAATGATGATTGGCATTTGTTTTAAACCGCAGACCCAGGAGCAGTGATGTACACAGGCGCTTGAGTGGGCCTGTGGTGTTTCTGCATGTTATAGGCCCTGTTTGAGGCCCAGTCCTTGTTGTACCCGCCTGCACCAGACGAGTACGCATAGCTGCTTCCGTAGTCAGAGTTGAAGTCTGAACTGTCACTGCCTCCGAAGTAGGAATAGGTTGAGTGTGGATGGTGATGCTGGAAAAAAGAGAGAAATAAATAAATATCAGACAACATCACATACATTGCTCCGATCCCAAAGTAAGTAGTTTAAGCACTTGTGTTATGGGTATCAGAACAACGAAGGTACCACAAATAAATACTTAAATACAATTATTATAAACACCCAGACACGGAACAAACACAAGTGTTCATCACACGAATGTTTGTCCCGGGTGGGAATCGAACCCACGACCCTTGGTTCAGAAGGCAGGGGTCACTAGCAATTGAGCCACCGAGCCAGTCACTGAACTTTATGAGTAACAAAATACTGGTCTTTTTTTAAACTGTTTAAAATATTTAATAAGTATCTTGAAGTATGTGTAAGTAAGTATATTTTAGGACATTTTAAAATGGAATAGGTTTATTATTTTAGTATTTTTTTTTTTTAAATAATATTTGAATGGGTAGCGCTTGACCCCAACTCGCCTAATGTTAGAATCTAAGCAGTAGGTATAGTGTGAAAAAGATAAAGGATATCCATCTATCATCTATATAAAATGTAAGAGTAAATACAATCTTCTGTGGGCTTCACTCAGCAGGAACTCACTGAAAACCAGCGCCGTGGCTTCTACGGGGGCCACGGCTTAATGCTGAGTAAGGCCCGTTTGTTTTGGACATTGCAATTACAGCCTTATCCGGTCCTATGGTCATTTATTATGTCCGTTCCTTTGTGTGCGTTTCTTCAAAAATAATTACGTTACTTATTTTTAAATTAACTTTACAATTGTAGAGAAAGTTACTAGCTTCCTACGAAGCTCACTACTTGCACATTCTGCTTTGAGTTTAGAGAATGCTTATGCAGCAAAGAGCCTCCTGATTCCTGAAGATCTGTCACGTGATATTTTGAACAGTGCTATCATGCAGCACTGAACATACGTTCAGCTCGCCACAGACACATTAACATAAACTTTTTTTTAAATTTATTTATTGATTAAATAATTACATACAATTTGACAAATAAATATTTACAGCGTTCGAATACAACTGAGGTTTATATTGATCAATACTGCTGGTGTCCGCATCTACACAAGTATGGTGAAACAATTAACTAAAATTTAAAGAACTAAGTTGTCACAATACACCCTTACAAGAAATTATTTCACTCAAGGTTTGGTTTAAGTTGAGTCAAAATTCTACTACCTACTTTCATAGTCTTAAGATTGATTGTTACTAACAATATCGACTTTGTCAGAAATAAAAGGTTTTTATTAGTATAGTTTTAAGTACTTGTAAGAAATTCGTCGCTAACTTCGTATCCCTATACACGTGTCATCCGCTACTAACTTGAACCCTTTTTCATTCATGGGAAAACTCTTGCGATCATAACAATTTCTTTCATCGAAAGTACTACGAGTATCAGCAGATTGTTCCGAATATAACTTTGAATACTAATAATAAAACTTCTACAAGCTATTAAACTACAGCATGTTTCAAACTAAATTTATCATCATCATCATCATCATCAGCCTCCAACAGTCCACTGCTGGACATAGGCCTCTCCCAATGACAGAGTTTAATGACCATCAGGAACTTTACCTGCGTTTGCTGCATTATTTCCCCAGGAAAGTTCCGTTTGGTACATTAAAGGGTTCTTGTTTACTGATCGCTATGATAACTCTGTAACAAAATTTCTATCTGTACATCATTAGCTTTTTTGATAAATACTTGTATTTGTTACATAGATACATATGAATAGATTTTGTTTAATAAATTAGTAAAAACATCAGTGTTAATTCAATATTTTAGTATCAACCGATTATGTTTAATAACAAGATCGATCAAAGTGGCGAACTATTGGAGATGAGTTTGTCCAGCTGTAGACTGCGAAAGGCTTTTGATGATGATGGTGATTATGATGATGTTTAATATAGTAGTCCACGTTGGAAAAGAATGTTTAAGGATATTCTAAAGAACCTATGATTATTAAAGACCAAAATGAATCACATAGTCTGTATTAAAGAAATTGAATTTATATATTTTTAATACCACATGAATTCATCAAACTAGAGCTACCCATGATACTTGCTACTAGGAATGAATGATGCTAGGGACATAAAGAATAGTATACATACGTATATAATAGCGAAATTTAAAATTAAAGTGAGTAAAATGTATAACGAAAACATTTATGTATTACTAGCTGCGCCCCGAGGTATTATTATTATTTATTTTTTTTTATGCGAGAGGCGGCAGACGAGCAAGTGTGATGCCTGATGGTAAGCTGTCGACACCGCCCATGGACACCCGCAGCTCTAACCGAGTTTAGGGTCGCTGCCGGCCTTTTAAATATGAATACGCTCGTTTCTTGAAGGTTCCCAAGTCGTAGCTGTTCGGAAAGACTGTCGCAGGAAGTTGGTTCCACAAAACCGAGGCGCGAGGCAAGAAGTTCCTCATAAAACGTACAGTCGAGGATCGCCATCCATCGAGATGATGTGGATGGAATTTCAGTCGGTTACGTGTGGTGCGGTGAAGAAACTCCGCTGCAGGCAGTAAACCAAACAATTCTTCAGAACATTCCCCATGATAGATGCGGTAGAGAACGCACATGGATATTACCCGCGGTTTTCCGTTCCGTGAGAATTTCGGAAAAAATAGTAACCTGTGCGTGCAATACTCCGGACTCTATCCTCCTGTCAAATTTCATTCAAATCCATCTAGCCGTTTAGACGTGAAGAAGTAACAAACATACACACTCGCAACCTTACGCCTTAATAATATTAGTGTGATTGAATTACTTAATGTATTATCATAATAATAAAAGCTGTTTGTTTATGTTTATGATAAAGAAAATAAAATTAATTATCTATACCTGTCCTAAAGTTAGATGGATTGCCACCTGCAGATAAATTTTGTTCACCTAACTAAAAACAACCTTTATAAGATGTATCGATACTTATAAGAAGTTGCAACATAACTGGTAACTAAGATTGATTGTTTTCCAAAGATAAAAACATAAGCACATGTTCGCAAGTTCGCTTGACATGTCTGCTCTAGCGAAATCTTGAACAATTTGTTCTGATACGACAAACAATTTGTCATCGTCTGTCGATTCTTTACTTTCTCATGCTATTTTTTGCTGGGCCCTACAGAAGATTACTTCAGTAGGATATTTCTTAACCCTCCCTGTTATTACTTTTACTTCTAATTATTTATTGATTGATTCTAGTGCTTCTCTAGTTTCTTTGAATATTTTAATTTCTAGTCTATCATAATAATACCTACTTCCTAGAAAAGTAGATATGGCTAGATAGATACATATTCTTTATGGCACAAAACACAGTGGTATAATCTAGGCGGTCTTATCGCTAGTGAGCGATCTCTTCCAGACAAACTTCAATCAGGATATCAATTGATTAAGGTCACTTTTTAAAAGTTAGCTCTGTCTTTTAGAGAGACGTTGACAAATGAAGACAAATATGATAGTACTCTAGCTGTGCTCGCGACTTCGTCCGCGTGGAATAGTTATTTTTTCCCCGTTTTTTTTTTACATTTTCCATTATTTCTTCGCTCTAATAGTTGCAGCATGATGTTATATAGACTAAAGCCTTCCTCGATAAATGGTATATTCAACACAAAAATAATTTTTCAATTCGGACCAGTAGTTCCTGAGATTAGCGCGTTTAAACAAACAAACTCTTCAGCTTTATAATATTAGTTAAGATTATGTAAGTGATGATTTATTAGAGACAGTTCTAACAAAATATATGATGGTTAAGTCCAATTCAATTCGCATTCAATTCCAGGCAGTAGTTATTTCGCGATACGCGTTCAAACATACAGATGAAAATTTCTATCGTTTTCCCAACCTTCACTGCTCTGCTCCTATTGTTTTTGGCATGATAAAAACTATACTATAACCTTTCCAGGAGTATCAAGAACAATTGCACCAATTTTCGTTAACATCGGTCGAGTAGTTTTTGTCTCTATAACGAACATACAGACAGACAGACAAAAATTTTACTGATTGCATTTTTGGCATCAGCATCGATCACTAACCATTCCCTAATAGTTATTTTGAAAATATATTTCAAGTACAGAGTTGACGTCTCTACAGATTTATTATAAGTATAGATAACAATGAAACAATGCACCCCGTAAGTTGTTTACATTGGAATACACCTCCGCAATTATCAACACATTGGATACTACACATATCACCAGATTCAGGTTTCATTTCGAGCCAATTTGCCGTTATTGCTCGGGGACTAATTGTCGAGCCCGAAGCAATCAGAACTTAATAAAACGGCACTCTTAGCCAGATCCGATACGTATTAAGGTGCTTTCAAATTTTGCCGCGAACATTATTCGCAGATGTCTGACTTAACCCGGTATGAGTGAGGTAGGGTATGTCATACCCATGACGTTTTAATCGCAAATGTTGAGCCCAATGCAATTAGCACATAATAAAACGACACTCTTAGCCCGAGACGATCATGAATTCGGGTATATCATACCCCCGGCACGTTTGTGCTGGTGTTTCATCCGTTTCGTGATGCCATACTCGCTTCCAGCCCTTCTAGCTCTCTTTCTAACTCTAGCTACTGCAACGGCGGGACTCGCAACAATAACAATTTGCGTTTTAGAACTTCGTGGGTATAACATACCCGTCCTCTCTGACGCTGGGTTAAGCTCGTACACTAAGTGTTATGAATAGTCGCCGCTATTGTCTCCACAATGGTATTTGATTGACGACAGAGCAGTCAAGACTCAGGATTACAATGAGTAGGTTCTATCTCACTCATTGTCTGAAGGTGTCGTTACAAAATCTAGCTTGTGAAGCATACGTTTTGAATAGGTTTCAGGGAACAGGGAACAAAGTCGATATATTTATACAATTTGAATTTTTGGTCTCTTCGGAACATTACACTTTCTCTACCTGAAGGTTATCTGTAAGAGATTACATTTTCTCTACCTGAAGGTTATCTGTACGTGTCAGTAGGCAGAGGTTACTACCAAATGAGCCATCAAGCCAGTTTTATTTATGATAACGAATATTATATCCATCACTCATAAAATCTATCAAATTTATGAGCACCTTAATCGCTGCACAATTTCATGTAAATACCGAATGCCATCAACCCCGTGGGACGTAATATTTTCGTCAAAAACTTTCCTCGAATTTAAGACAGTTATAATTTGATTTTGGGCTAAATGTTCCCGCAATCAAGATTTTGTAATTTAATTTTTCGCAACATCAATTTTTGCGTTGAGATGAAAATAAAATGATGGAGGGGTATTCTGGAACAAATTGAATGTTTTACCATGTCTTCCATCAAATCCTACTCAGAATAAAAATGAAATACGTAATTAGAAAAAAAAAGGTAATAAATCATTCCAAAAAAGGCATACCTCTAAATATGATTTTATACATAACACTGAATTATAATAATGTTGTGTCATAAAAAAAAATATGTCTAGATTCAATTGAGCCTAATAAGGCGGGCAGCACTTATGGGGTTATAGCAGTCCTATTTCTTAAGGTCCCATGGCACCACCCATGATAGGATGGGGAAAGGTATAGCCACTCAAAACCTAATGAAGAGAGACCATGGTGGTCCTACTAAAATGGACTGCCCTACCATCACACAAATGTTTTTTTCCGGGTGAGGATAGTTTGATTCTCACCCAGGAAAATATTCGTTAAGAAGTGTGTTAAGAAGGCAGAATTTAATACCTATTGAAGGACATCCGTAAAATCCAAAATGGTGAATTCTTGCCTTATTTTTTATTTAGCCAATTTCGATTTCCGGGCGGGTAAAAGTTTTTTTTCCGCCTGAGATAATGCCTTTACATATCTCGTAAATACATAACTATTTAGACTTTAACTTTATATGTATGTATTTTAACTTTTTCACTTATGCAGTTACCTTGCAGGCTTTCAAAGTGTTCAGCAAACTCGGCAGCAGGAGTGCTCCGACAAGCAGTAGTTTCTTCAGCAGCAGAACTGACAGGAGCACAGGAATCAGCAGTAGCTTGGTCTTGATGGCAGTCAGCAGCGTCAGCAGTGGTATGAGGATCGCCAGCTTCTTTTTCTTGCCACGACCTGAAATTTATTGGCAAATACATATATTGATCTGTCGTAAATTTATATCATCATCATCAGCCTATCGCAGTCCACTGCTGGGCAAACACCTGGAGGATATGCCCAAAACCGCCACGCTGGGCAGGCGGGGTGGCCATCGCAGGGCGTAGCTTCTCGCTCCGGTGACGCTGCTGCCCGTCATCGGTCTGTGGTATTTAGCTACGCCTTTAATTTTGATGGTTATACCGCCACCATCGGTTGCCAGAGCCTCGTTATTCGGCAGGATGCACCACGGGCAGGTGAGGTTAGCTTGGAGCGAAAAGATAGGCCGCTCCCTTACATCCAAATTTATATGTCTTTACTCAAAAAAATATGAGATATCCTATTACTAATTGTTTGTTTCCTATGTACATGGACGATCGATCGTCGATCGTCGCACATTACAAAAATTTGTTCTACATGAACATGATGTATGTTTGTATTGGCCTGGATGTTAGCTAAAACCTTCAAAAAAGTTACATTATAATTTGTCTAGTACTTATAGTACAAGCTACGGATTAGTATGAGACTACATGGAGCTTTAAGGCCCCGCGTTTCATGTCTTGGGTTATCTGATTAAAATTAGGATCAGTATGTTAAATCTTGTTCATGGCTGGAAATATGAACTACCATATTTCTAAAACGAAAAAGGAATATTATGGATTTATTTATATTTTGATAAAAGAACCAAACCAATTTAAAAAACAATATTCTGATCTAAAAGGAATTTTCATGCGATGTTTTTCCATTGACTTCAAACATAATATGCTGCAAAAATAAATAAACATTGCAATACCGAATAACATCCACACACGCCAAAAAACTTCCAAACAATTTTGCCCAAGTAATTTTCTCAACTGCTCTAAAGTTACAAATACTATTTCGTTAGATAACTACGCGAGAGCCAATAAATCTTAATGTCTCACTTGGCAAACGGATTCGAAACTTTGATTCGATCGATCAGTAGAAGAGTTGATGCAGATAATCTTCTAAAAGGATTTTTCTGCTGACATTGCCAATTCAATTTAAGGCTTGTATTATTACCTATATCATAAATTTTCTTCGATGATAGTCTAGGAACAATGACTTCATTGTTCCTAGATGATAGCGGTATTTTTAAATTTTAGGCTTCCTTCAGATTGACGTTTAACCGCCATCAAACCGCCGTCAAACCGCTACCCCTGTTCACACTACGAACGCGGCGGGGCGCGGCGTTCAAACTGCGGTTTGGCGGTTGATCCGCATACTATCGGCGGCGGCGGCCGCGTTTTGACATCGGCGGGCTAGGGCTGCTCTATAGTCAAATTGTGAATATCGATGAAAGTAGAAGACAAATGCCCATCGCGAATCTTACATATGCAAAGTAAGCGTATCTGCACTACGTAGTGTCACTAGGAAAATAACTTAGTGCCGACGTAAGTTCTTTAGTGTAGGTACTCTCGTAATTAATGGTTCACAATTGGTGGGCAGCAATACTATCCATATTTTGGGTAAAATTTTCAACTACTAAATATTTTTAGCTAGAAGATATACTCTACCACAAGTCAATGTCGCAAAATTTCATATTCATTAATTCTAAAGAGGTTTGCTCTTGTCGGGTGAGCAATATCCACCACTCCCTGAACTCCGCCAGTGCCTTCAAATCCCATTACATAAAACAGTACTCGAAGGTAATATAGAATAGGAAAGAAAGGATGAGAGAGGCCACGACGACCATTACACAACAGCTAAGGAGAAAGTTATTTAACTATTTCCTAAGTGATAATAATGGCCCGTTTGCACTATAAAAAAAATTACCTTTCTTTTCTCTTTGTCGAAATATTTTCTCAAGAAACTATCCATTTCCATTTAAAATAATTTTACTTTTCAGCTTATTATATTTAGATATTATCGAAACTTTAATAGCACTATACCTCCATCACTAGCTAGTGACATTTCTTCTTCTGTTTTATAGAACGTAACTTTACACGGTTAAAATAAAATATGAAACAAATTTATTTGAATTTATAAATTATGGTGGAAAATATAAGTACACAATGAGGCCACACTAATTATTTAGAAATGGTTATTAAACTATGGATACATTTTTAGTTAGCATTTTTCTATACCAAAAATCAAACATTATTTTCTATGAAATACGAAATAATGGAAATCTGAACATGATTAATTCATGAATACTTATACGGTACTTATGTGGTATCCATATTCAAACTGTGTTTCTTATTACACATCTTTTATTGTGTTCTCATAAACTTATTTGTTAGCGAAAATCCCCAATTGAACCGGTATCGACCCTGTGAGATTTGTTTGTGTGCGTGTCGACGATAGCACCGACATGACTGATGTGTGCTTCTCTAATTGAAAGTACCAGGAGTGCATATCACATAGGAAGTTTATATTATTCAATTTCTAAACAAGAAGCATTGTAATATTTGATAAGAATTTCTTTAAGTACCTATTGTGGGAACGAAAACTCCCATTAGATCTACCGTAAAAACAGTAGTAGAACAACATAATACAACATAATTTTAGTATGAAGTAAGTAAATACAATAATTCTTTATTTTCGCAACGCGCTTCAAAAATGGTTACGTTCTGTTAGTAGATACGTAATTGTTTTATTTTTAGTGTTGTTACAATTTAATCGTTACGCTAATGGATCATAATGATTAATCGATATGTAAATAGTACAAATTGTAATCAGCATTGGACACCAGAAAGTTAAACGATCACTAGGAATCGTTTATAATTTGCTGTTCGCTTTAGACAATTGTGACAACTGTATTAAATGTGAGTTTATGAAATTTATTTCTTAAATGAAGATGTTATTATAGATAAAAATACGATAATATTATAATATAATCAAAACTTAACTTTTGTAATAATATTTGAAGTTTGTAGTCATCAATAAACTTCGCATTTGCAATCAATTTAGTACTCATGGCTCTCAAATAAGTAAAATTGTACTTCTTCTTAAGGTGACCAGAAAGTAATATAAAACAGTAAGCAGTCGTGTATCCTATTCCCAAAAACAGAGTAACTAAAGTCACACATAAATTATCTTTAAAGCGATTATCGATGTTTAGATTGTAAATCATTTGGTACTTGAATCGATTTATTCTCACTAAAGAATCAACAATTACCTATAGCCGACCATCGATCTACAACACTACCAGCTGCCGAACCGCAAAACCGCGACCGCTAGTGTGAACACCTCGGCCGTTTTGCGGTTGATCGGCGGTCGATTTGCGGTCGCCGCCGGGCGGATCAACCGCTAGTGTGAACGAAAATAAACGCTAGTATGAACAGGCGCTTACCAAAAATCCCAGTCAATCTAAACTTATATTTAGTGTTTTACTTCCATATCTATACTTATAATAAATCTGTAGAGAAAGCAATTCTGTACATTAAATATATTTTCAAAACAACTATTAGGGGGTGATTAGTGATCGATACTGATACCAAAAATGATGTATGTTCGTTATAGAAACAAAAACTACTAGACGGATTTTAACGAAACAAGGGACAATAATATTCTTCATAATCCTAGGCAGATTATATACGTAGTATACTTTTCGTCACGCTAAAATCAATAGGAGCAGAGCAGTGAAGGGAAGTGTTGGGAAAACGGGAGAATTTTTCTCTGTATGCTTGAACGCGCATCACGTAGAAACTACTGCATGGAATTGAATACAGTTTTGGCCAATGTATTACCAGGGGTCTAACTTAAAATTTAGGCATTATTTTATGGATGTCCGTTATTTTTTAAACCCGATATTCACGCGTGCGACGCTGCTGGCACAGACAACAAATACAGAGTACAAAATCTTTCCTCTAAATATTTATAGAGTAGATTGCTACAAATATTATTCTAATGAATTGCAGGTACAATCGCAAATTTACTTCACAAAGCATTTGATTCATTTGAACTAGATAGCCGCTAGCGTTATTAATTGCTTTGTGATCACTTCTACTTCGGTAATTTAAATCCACTGAATTTCGGGGACGGCCCAAATCTGTCACGAAAGTTTCTCGGATTTCAATCTGGAATACTATTTTGGTTTTGTTTACCATCAATCGGGTAGATACTTATATTAAAGACACAAACAAGGCTATTATCATCTGTTAGGAATAAAATGTTGATGAGTAAATAAAATTATCCTGTTCTGAAGAAGATAGGGATGTAAGGAAGCCAAGCCAACCTGACCTACCCGTGGTGAATCCTGCTGAATAACAAACGAGGCGCTGGCAAGCTACTGGTGGCGGTATAACCATCACCATTGAAGGCGTCGCTAAATACTAGAGACCGATGACGGGCAGCAGCGTCACCGGAGCGAGAAGCTACGCCCTGTGATCGCCAACCCGCCTGCCCAGCGTGGCGATGATGGATATATCCTCCTGACGTTTGCCCTAAATGGCGAACAACTACAGAGGCCTATGTCCAACAGTGGATTGCAATAGGCTGAGGATGAACAAGATAAGGGCTGTTTATTTTTAGTCGTGCCTTTTCGCGTACACCGGGGCACTGGGTACGGGACACCTGGGACATATCATGGGGCTCACTCCTATCCAGCGGAGAATATCCACTAAACCCGACGGTGGTCAGCTAAAAAGCACTCTGTCTCCTCGTCAGATATCAAAACCCAAGGAAACTTAACGCAAAATTAAAAACAAAACTACCGTAATACCAAAAATTAGTCGCATTTCATTACACAGTCTCGTTTCCGTATCCGAATACGGGGTCAGATCCCACGTTCCGACCTAATTACTGACCCCCCACGGCTCACCACTAATGGATTTAATATGGTTCGATGAATAAGATCGTTCTCAGCTGCCTATAGAAAGGGTCAAAGAGTGCGATCATAATTAAAACACCGTTTGAGTGACGTATTTGACTGGAATGAACTTTAGAGGTTTGTGGGAGTAAGAAATGAGGGTCGTATACTCGTTTACTCGTACTTAGAGTAAGGAGACAATGATCTATGACGAAACGAGAGTACATACAGGTACATTATGTAGCTTTGTTATGACTCAAGAGTTTCTCTACTACCTCAAATCTTTCTTATTACTAAAGCATTCATCATCATCATCCTAGCCTTTTTCCCGATTGTCTCAGGGTCGGCTTCCCAAACTGAGAGATTTGGCGAGGGCTAAGCTTTTCACACAGCATTATTACTAAAGCATTGACTTCATAAAATTTTATCTGCCATTGCCAACCCGCCTGCCCAGCGCGGCGATTATTATGGTTAAGGCCTCCAGATGTTTGCACAAAGTGGCGAATAACTGGAGAGGCCTATGTCCAGCAGTGGACTGCAATAGGCTGATGATGATAGACATGTAGGACTGTAATGTGAAGCTGCAGATGTGTCATGAAATAATTGTTTATCTACTGTCTCATATTTGTCAAAGACTACAAAATTTTATTCAAGCCTTTCATAAAAAATTAACTAATAAAATTAACAGCCAATACCTAACCTTTGTATGCAGGAAATGTCTTGTTTATGTCCGGCGTTTTGTCATAGACCCCTACGTCCCCAACTAGAAAGGACAAACAAAAACTCCGATTAATCATTTTAATAGCTTGTGGAATGTTTACCAACGCTTATGTGGAAGAATGAAGAGCTTGGGAATTGGAAATGCCTATAAATAACCATAAATGTCTCATATGATTTGATTTAATGTTAGAAGTCGATTGAGTTGTTCAAATACTTTTTTAGGGTCAATGATTTTTATCACGAAATACCTAGTAAAAAGCAGATAAAAGCAAAGTAGCTATTATCTGTCCTTACTTGTATGTTTGCTAAATGGTAACACAACGCAATGGAATTTTATGTGGTTTATAGGGTTCCGTAGCCAAAATGGCAAAAACGGGATCCTTATGTCTGTCTGTCTGTCCGTCCGTATGTCACAGCCAGTTTATTCCGAAACTATAAGAGCTAGCTGGTACTTAGTAGTTTGAGCGAGAGACTCTTCCAAAGTGGTAAAATGTGTCCCTCTCCCCCCCGTAACTTCTAAAATATGGGCATAATAAAACTGAAAAAAATATATGATGTGTATTACTATGAAAACTACTAACGAAAATTGGTTTGAAGTAGTTTTTTTTTAAATGTCATGAATCAAATTAGGTACCTAATTTTTTTCATTCAATCACTGGTACGGATCCCTACGTGCGCGAGTCCGACTAGCACTTGGCCGGTTTTTAATAGTGCGAATGATACATGCTTAAATAGTAGAGAAATAAAGACATACTAAAGGAGTCACTAGCATTATCAGCCTGGTGAAGTCCACTGCTGGACATAGACCTCCTTCAATGGCAATTGTCATTTGAGAGGGATTTACTTTCATATCATCATCAGCCTATTGCAGTCCACTGCTGGATATAGGCCTCTCCACTTGTTCGCCACTTAGAGCAAACATCTGGAGGATATACCCATAATCGCCACCCTGGGCAGGCGGGTTGGCGATCGCAGGGCGTAGCTTCTCGCTCCGGTGACGCTGTTGCCCGTCATCGGTCTGTGGTATTTAGCTCCGCCTTCAGTTGTGATGTTTATACCGCCACCAGTCGGTTGCCAGCGCCTCGTTTGTTATTCGGCAGGATGCACCACGGGCAGATGAGGTTGGCTTGGAGCGAAAAGATGATAGACCGCTACACAGGGATGTAAGCAGTGCAGCCCGTTATCCGATGGGGTGGTTCTATTCTATATCCAGAAACCACAAAGATAACTCGCTACTTACGCATTTTATTTTAATTGGACCATGACCAACCACGATAATATGTACTAAAAATACCCATTCTAAATTTCAAACCAATCTGCCCTTCTACGTGACATTTTCACACTGATTTCTCTAATCATGTGAATCATGGTGTTTCACGTCTGACCCTACGTAACCCTAATAGGGTATGAAGTACTTAAGCGGATATTGTGGTTTGTGCCTGCTCTGTTTACTTTGGTTACAATTGTGACCACAAATGGAGATTTTACCTTATTCTGCCCTATAAAAAGGTATAACAGATATTTCATTCAGATTGCATATTGAGAAAATGGACTGGTTTTTTGTTAGTTTCATCATCATCAGCCTATTACAGTCCACTGCTGCACATAGATATCTCCAGCTGTTCGCTATTTTGAGCATTCATCTTGCAAAATGTATGTTATTGGTACGGAGGAGCGGGACCTCCTGACACAAGTATTGTATAATGCTTACTAGGCAGGTCCCGGCCTTGGATTATTGATGTACTGTAAGAAATTATGCAATAAACAATTTTTATTATTATTTCGATACTTTTCATTACACTACAATCAATAGGAGCAGAGCAGTGAAGGGAAGTGTTGGGAAAATGGGAGAAATTTTTACCTGTATGTTTCAATGCGCATCACACGAAAACTACGACATGGAATTGAATGCGGTTTTCACCTATGTATTGCTAGAGTCTAACTTAACACTTAGGCACAAGGTATGTATAGAAAGGTACTTTATGGAAGTCCGTTATTTTTAGAACCCAAAATCCACGCGTGGGATGCCGCCGGCACAGCTAGTAAAGAATATCTATCTATATTTTCTCCTTTAGTTTTTTCCTATCTCTCATCGCCTTTCAGCAATATTGCCAAAAAAGCGAATTACTATAACAATTTCGTATTTCCAATCTACATTTTAGTATGTGACAAACATTATCGCGGTTTCCACGTAGGTACATTAACTTTCTCAAAAGTGATTATCGAAAAACCAACCGTGCAGAATGATGTTCGTGAAATCGAAACTGTCGGTTGACTTAAAACGTAATCAAAATATTTATTCCAATTCGGAGTTAATGGTCTGTGAATAGATTGTACGAAGCGCACCCGGATATCTGTAGAGTGACGTTGACACAAATTTTATCAAGCGGACATTAAAACTTTTTACGTAAAGCGAAACATTACTACAATATATCAAGGACTTTTTATGTAATACTAGCTTTGCCCGCGACTTCGTCCACGTGGAATAGTTATTTTTTCCCCGTTTTTTTTACATTTTCCATTATTTCTTCGCTCCTAATAGTTGCAGCGTGATGTTATATAGCCTAAAGCCTTCCTCGATAAATGGTCTATTCAACACAAAAATAATTTTTCAATTCGGACCAGTAGTTCCTGAGATTAGCGCGTTCAAACAAACAAACTCTTCAGCTTTATAATATTAGTTAAGATTATTATATTTAAGAGAGGTAGGGCATAGCGAATCTTCGCACGTATTGAGCCGCCCGTTCGGGAAAGGACCTCCACCTTATGGAATACCGCAGCCGAATGACCTCCGGGTCGTATTTCTGCCGGTTAGTAGGGTTTCCGGAGCTCGTGGGGGGTTAGGGTTGGGCTGGCATGGCGGTGGCAAATGACAGGTAACTGACCGGTTATTTGCTCGTTGTCACAGCGAATTGGGCTTCTTTTTCGCTTTCCATCAGGCGTAGGGAAGAATTATGTCGAGCTACTATAAAAATTTATTTTAGAATGGCTAGGTATTATTTAAAAAGTTAGGAATTTCAGAAAAATTATCAGATAACTATCGATTAAACCCTTTCAGAGACATCTTAAGATGACACTTGATATTCCAACAAAAAATAGAAAAAGAGGTCTACGAAAGGCTTCGTATTAATTCACTTTGAAAGCTTGTCAAAAACACACTTAAAATTGAAAAGGGTAGTCCTCAAAAATTAACTTTGTTTGAAATAGTTCTTTTGTATCAAGTTTTTATGCGAACTTGCTAATTGTCTTTTGAAGTAGGTAAGACTTCAGAAAATTGATGGCGTACCTTCAAATGATACTTTGGTAAAAAACTTAAGATCTAAGAAAGTCCTTCGTTATATAATCTTTCGTAGCAGTATTTAAAAGTATATCAAAAACTTCTTGTAATACGGTGGCAACAATTTCGTTCACCTTATATTTGATCAAAATCAACTTGACTGTCTGTATAGGTTTAGTGGTCGCAAGTGCCATGTAAGAACTTAGTTGCCAAGAAGGTCGTAGGGTGAAAACGCAAGTGCCAAGAAGGTCGTAGGTTGAAAACCGGGGCGTGTTAAAAATTGTTGCTGGGTTTTATTCATTAGTAGCTCTAAAAATGGAAGTTTCTTTTTTATAGTAGCTCGACATAATGGCTTCCCTACGCCTGATGAAAACCAAAAAGGAAGCCCAAGTAGTTCTTAACAAGTCATTTAGTCCTAAGAATTCTCTCATTCTATTAATATTTTATGCTCTATGTTAATAAATTACTTTATTATTTGATAGGGTTTGTTATTTTTAATCATCGATTATTAGGTTAATTTCGTTAAATACTCCGTTTAAGATTAATATCTTTCTCAAACAATCTAATATAAATCGTAAAAAACTAATTAATTCTTAGAAATATTTTGAATTCTAAACAACACTAGTGAATATGGAAGGCAAATTAATTTTAAGCTCCAAATTCTAATGGATTGTTTTTATCACAGAAATTTAATCTTCTTATTTTTCGGATTACAGGGCAAACGAAATTATAAGGTATTGGGTTCGAATAAAAATTTAGCTAAACAAAATTCGAGTTGGAAAATTTTTAACGATCTTAGATAACAATTTTCAATGACTTTAAAAGTTAATTTCCTCTTTTTTAGAAAATGAACTTATTTTAAGTTTATTTGGTTTCTCTATTGAATTTCGTAGCGGAAATTTAAAAGGATGAATATTTAACGTAGAATAAATAACAACGAATTCAATGGCTAAGTATATTACAATTAAACTCATTTAAGCTTTGAGACTTAAGACTGCTTGTAGACAGAAAAAGTTTTTCAGCATTTTTACGCTTGGCTACAATTCACCTGATGATAAGTGATGATAAAGCCTACTATGGAGTGTGCCTATTCTTTGAACACCTGAAGATAGTATGGCTAACACAACGTTTCATTGAGGTAAATGAAATTTGCAACCACGAATGTAACGATAGGTAGAACAGGTATCATTATCATCATCATCGGCCTTTCTCAGATCATTGCTAGAATTAGGCCTCTCCACTGTTCGCTACCTTTCTCGAACATACATGTGTTGAATTCCGAACATCACATGTCATGTTGAAATGCAAAAATTCAAAAGTTATTATATGTGAACTCACCATCAACTTCGTCATCATCTTCTACAGTCCTAGCACCTTCGGGTAGATTGACCTTCAGTCCCTTCACCTTGAAAAAATCCTTCATCAGCTTCATAAAATACTTGGCTAGCTCAGCCCATTCCGACATAAAACCTTTCGGTTCACTCGTCAATATTTCAGCTTTCTCACCAACAGACAGTTTCTGTATCGTTTCCTCATCAAGAGGAACAAAGCTGATCATCTGATTAGCCTTTATAGTTTCATTGCTGTAGAAATTATCACCGAATAGTGTTTTCTTGGCTATTTTCAAAGCTTTATACTTGACGCAGGATAGTGCTTCTCCGCGAATGAAACAGCCGTCTTTGACGTATCTTAAGTAACCATCTTCTGTGCTGTCGATTTGTTTGAAGAGCAAGAATGCTAGTAAGATGTGTAGTGCTGCTAGTTTTTGAGATGCCATGATGGAGGTGTGGTGATCTGGAAAGTAAATTGGAGCAACTTAGTAAATGTATATTCATCATCATCAGCCTGCAAGACAATTGTTATTTGGGGGGGGGGGGGATTTACCTTAGTCACCCTCACGATGACCCCAAGGGTCATCGTTCATCATCACTGTACTATTGGGGTAGCCGAAGGCTCTCATCCTCGTTACCGCATTAGATTTTATTTCATCATCATCATCATCATCAGCCTATTACAGTCCACTGCTGGACATAGGCCTCTCCAGTCGTTCACCACAGGGCAAACATCTGGAGGATATACCCATAATTGTCACGCTGGGCAGGCGGGTTGGCGATCGCAGAGCGTAGCTGCTTGCACCGGTGACGCTGCTGCCCGTCATCGGTCGGTGTAATGTGGTATTTAGTTACGCTTTCAATTGTGATGGTTATACCGCCACCAGGCGGTTGCCAGCGCCTCGTTTGTTATTCGACAGGATGCACCACGGGCATGTGAGGTTGGCTTGGAGCGAAATGATGATAGGCCGCTCCCTTATAGTGTCTCGTTTCGCCAATTTTGAATGGATTTTTTTATTGCTTTTTGGTGGCAGACGAGCAAGCGGCCTGTCTGATGTTAAACAGTAACCGCTGCCCATGGACATCTGCAATGCCGCTACCTACCGTGAGGAGAGAGCTCTCTTTAAACCTCGTTTGAAAAAGGACATGTCTTAGCGATCAGAAAACACCACGGCTGGGAGGTCTTTCCAAAGTTTGCAAGTCCGTGGCAGAAATGAACGCTGAAAACGAACGAAATTCCTGGTCGAGTCACCTTAAGGAATGGACTTTCTGAAATTGTCTCGGTTTTGGATGTTATGAAAGACGCCCTGGTCATCATTTGGCACTCATAAGGGAGTTTAAGGCTATTATTTAATAGTTACAGCAAACGCAATATTTTAATAATAATATTAAAACGAACCCAATATCTACACGGCTTATTTGATTAAATCCAACCAGCCATTAATACTGAACTCCATTAATATAAAACGGTACTCGCTATCTGTCTTCCACTTCATTATTGATCATCGTCAGACCCGTAATACAGTTTCTTATTAGTTTTAAACTTATACAGCAATGGCAGAGTTCGCCATATCAACTAATTCTCTATTAATCTTTGTTCAGATATGCTTTGAAGTTTGAGTGTCTTAGACTTCCTAACTTTAACCCTTATTGAAAGTTATCGAATAGGTTCGGATGGATTTTAACTCAATTAATCGAAAGTATATTTTACATGGATTTAAGGGAGAGACCTATCACCTTTTCGCTCCAAGCCATCCTCACCTGCCCGTGGTACATCCTGCCGAACAACAAACGAGGCTCTGGCAAACCGACTGGTGGTGGTATTACCATCACGATAAAAGGCGTAACTAAGGTTACTATCATCTTTCTACTCCAAGCCACCCTCACCTGCTCGTGGTGTATCCTGCTGAATAACAAACAAGGCTCTAGCAACCGACTGGTGGTATAACCATCGCGATTGTAAGCGTAGCTAAATATACCACTGGCCGATGACGGGCAGCCGGGCAGCAGCATCACCGGAGCGAGGAGCTACGCCCTGTGCTAGCCAACCCGCCTGCCCAGGGTGGCGATTATGGGTAAAGCTTCCAGGCCTATGTCCAGCAGTGGACTGCGATAGGCTGATGATGAATTGAAACACAGAATCAGAATATATTACTCATTGTGTTTACAAAAAAAGGTTGGCTTTTTAACTCGCGGAATGCTTTTAAGAAAAGAACTCAAATGTAAGATTATACAAAGACTTAAAAAAGTTACATTGAATATTTATTTCTTGCGAGGGCTGAGAATACAGACAGAGAAATACTTAACTTTTTTACTAAAAAGGAATACTTTAACTACCTTCTAAATTTAATGTATTTATTTCAGAGTAAACCCTAAAACGGATTTACAGATTTATATATAAATACTTGCTTACTTATAGCATAAAAATTGCAGGCCTTGTCTGTTGGTGCAGTGACTTGGGCCACTCTTTTACTTTCCATCAGACGAAGGAGGGATAAAAAAAAACGTTTTGTTGAGCCGAAATGTACCTCTGACCCTCTGATCCATCGATCAAGCCCTGGTCCGTCCACTGCTGAACGTAGGCCTCGGCTATATATATTTTTTGTATCACTATAGTGGCAAACAAGCCTGAGACCCGACTGATGTTAAGCGGTTACCGCAGCCTAAAACACCAGAGGTATCATACGCGCGATGCCAACCCTTTAATAACCGCATCACCACCATTTAGAAAGACCATAAATAATAAAAATAAATAAATAAATAACCCAAGACATGCCACGCTGGGCCACACAGCGCCACCTAGCCCCAAACTAAGCCGAAGCTTACTTAGATACATTTTTTTTTTGTAAATAAATACAATATTATAGATAGAAAACACCCAAACCAATACAAACAGACATGTTCATGAACACAAATGTTTGTACTCTGAGGGAATCGAACCCACGACCCTTGGCTCAGAGGGCAGAGGTCACTACCAAATGAGCCACCGAGCCTGTCAGACCATGGTGAAGTCTTTATAAATTCGCGCCACATTTCTCTATTCCGGGTTTCCCCTGTCCAGCAGATACCAGCAGTTCTTCTAAGATCAACAGCCAATGGGTTGCGGGCGTAGGAATACTACGTCTACCTAAAAGCCGTGTTTACTCCAATCATCAATTCATCTGCTCCACCTATTGAACGTGGAGTGACGATTTGCGTAGGACGGCTGGCAAGTGCTGGATGCGAGAGGCCCGGGACCGATCGAAGTGGCGAGCATTGGGAGAGGCCTGTGTCCAGCAGTGGCCTGATGTGGGCTGATGATGTGATGTGATGTGATGACCTATTGAACCCTCTGAACGTATCACAGAAAAAAGTTTTAAATTTTCACTTTATACCTTAAACACTACTGCTATGAACTCAGTAATCAGAATTTCTTTAATATCGTTACAATAACTGTATCTCGTGGGAAGTCAAACAAATTATCTCGCTACGGTTGACCTTGCTACGTGTTCAAGCTATGGTTCGGTTAATCAGATGATTTGACAAATTAGAGCGACACAATAGCAACACTGTGCTTGATTCTATTACTTAAACAGGTTATATTGAATTATATTTATTATTTATACTTCACATATGTAAAGGAGCGGCCTAATAACGAACGAGGCTCTGGCAACCGACTGATGACGCTCTATAGCCATCACAGTTGAAGGCACTGCTAAATACCACAGGCGGATGATGGGCAGCAGCGTCACCGGAGAGAAGAGCTGCGCCCTGCGATGGCCAACCCGCCTGCCCAGTGGCGATTAGGGGTAAAGCCTCCAAATGTCTTACCAAAGTGGCGGACAACTGGTTCAGCAGTGGATTGCGATCTGCTCGGAACTGACAAGAACTTTGACCGATGCTGTGAAACTTTTGAGCAGACCCTAGGACGCATCAACGAGCTTGAGGAGGACTTCAATGCCAACAGAACCATACATCAGTATGAAGAAGCCATTCACACTCACAGCCTCTGATCCTCGATGGCATAAGAGTGACAAATTTTTCTATTTCGGTTATGAGGCTATATGCGTATTTTGGTTTTGTTGAAAACTAAAAAGGGCGCACTCAATAGGCTATTATGGCTAAAAATTGTAATTAGTAATTTTTAGTTTAATTTACAAATAAAAAAATACGTGTCTTTTATTTTTGAATAAGCTAAAAGACGGACTAATTACAATTTTTAGCCATAATAGCCTATTGCTTCCCTACGCCTGATGGAAAGCGAAAGAGAAGCCCAAGTCACTGTGACAACGGGCAAGTAACTGGTCGATTACCTGTCAGTTTTCACCGCCATGTCGGTATAAGTATGGCTCATTATACGCCGAGTAATCTATTTTAATCTAGCTATAGTGACTATTTTTATAAAATATAGGCATATTTTTAAAATTGCCTATAACAAGCGCACGATTTAAACCATTTATAAGGTGCCTAAGATAAAACCTAGGATTAAATTTACTAGCGGCTTAGTTCCAGATTATCTCACGTTCCCAGTATCAGGGATTTTAGTTTACTGGCACAATTTAATATAATAGTCTGATATTTTTAAGACTATCATTATTTTTTTCACCAAAAATTACAGTGAGCTGAGACTGAAGATAACAAAAGCTGTAGTTGTTATCACGAAATTTAATAGTGATCCCCTGTAGAAGATGTAGACAGAAAACTGAATTTCGGTATATAAAAATTGACTGGCTCGATGGCTTATTTGGTAGTGACCTCTGCCTTCTGAACTAAGTGTCGAGGGTTCGATACCCGCAACACATGTTCATGCGCACAAACATTTTGTGCGCATGAACATGTCTGTTTGTATTAGTTTTTTTTTAGTGGCTCGACATAATGGCTTCCCTACGCCTGATGGAAAGCGAAAGAGAAGCCCAAGTCGCTGTGACAACGGGCAAGTAACTGGTCAGTTATTTGTCAGTTGCCACCGCCATGGCGGCCCAACCCTAACCCCCCACGAGCTCCGGAAACCCTACTCACCGGCAGAAACACGACCCAGAGGTCATTTGACTGCGGTATTCTATAGGGTGGAGGTCCTTCCCCGGACGGGTGGCTCAATTCGAGCGAAGATTCGCTATGCCCTACCTCTCTTAATGTGGGTGTTTTCTATCTATAATATGTAGGTATTAATTTATAAAAAAATGTACAAGCTTCGGCTTAGTTTGGCTTAGTTTCGACATATATTTACATATGGACAAATGTCTACTATATAGTCCCACTTTAAAAGTACACATTTTCTAACAATGACCTGGGAAAGCGGATAAAAATTCGCTTTCAAAATCATGGAGTGAAACCACGAAACTGCGGCGCTAAGGTATCATTAGAACTGACTATATCTCGGCACTATGTTGTGCATCTTATCGATATAAGTATCGCTCGAATGTGTTCACTATTGTTTTATATTGAAACATGTCACGATATATCGGATAAGGATAGTCCACTATATTGCTCAACTGCGGTGGTCGGCTTTGTCCGAAGAAAGAAAAAAGAAAAAATGAAAAAGAAAAAAAAAGAAAGAAGAAAGAAAAGAAACCTTAGAATATCTTTACAGATGCGCAGGGTATGAATTTACGAGATTAAAGGGAGCGGCCTATCATATTTTCGCTTCAAGCCAACCTCACTTGCCCGTGGTGCATCCTGCCGAATAACAAACGAGGCTGTCAACCGACTGGTGGCGGTATAACCATCACAATTGAAGGCGTAGCTACATTTATCACAAACCGTTGACGGGCAGCAGCGTCACCGGATGACCGGAGCCAGAAGCTTCGCCCTGCGATCGCCAACTCGCATGCCCAGCGTGGCGATTATGGGGATAATCCTCCAGATATTTTCCCAAGTGGCGAACAACTGGCGAGGCCTATGTCCAGCCGTGGACTGCGATATACTGATCATGTGCAGGTTCTCACAATGGTTTCCTTCACCGTTTGAGATCACGTCAATACATTGCAATATTTTATCAAACCATGTAGCTTATGAGCTTATTCAATGCAATCAAAGAAACTATCAAATCTTCCCTCTTTATAAAAACGTTACTACTTACTTTGCAAATAACCAAAACACGCACTTCACAACACTATATACTAATAACGACAAGTACTCTCACTACAGTTATCGTTTCAACGATAGTATTTTTTCAAAGGCAGTTTTTTTTAAGTTTTGAAAGTGTTTTTTTTTTAATTCTTAACACAAGCGGCATGCGCGTACGCCGCTCAAGAGACCAATGTCAAGAGCGCTCTCCAGATACGCTATTTAAATGATCTAGTTCAGGCTGCGGTGGATTGATTTCCAAGTGGCCTGCTATTGGATGATTTGTGAAGCCTCTGACTTGTAGGGCTAGTAGTTACTTAGAAGCTTTTCTTATACACGTAGTACAGAGTTCGGATACCAAATTAAAAAAGGCTTATTTGGTCATCTAATTAATTAATCTAAATTACATCGTCAGGACGAGCGGGATTTCGGACTAATCTCTAATTTTTAAATACATTGTAGACGATGGTCTCGGAGGACTATTTGGGCATCATCTTTTGCTTGAGAAGACCAAAAACATATTAAAACGTCGGTCTAATTTCCGAAATGCGTAACTCCAATTTTTTTAATTCATACAATTAGACTTTTGTCAAAATAACCTAAGACCAAAATAACCCAAGACATCCACTCTGGGCCACACATCGCCATTTAGCCCTAAACTAAGCCGAAGCTTGTACTACGGGTACTAGGCAACTGATAAAAGTATTTATGTGGCGGAGTTTGTGGAACTCATCCCCCTAATCATTTGGCATAATACGCTCCAACATAAGTGTTGCAAATAAATTTTATTGACCAATTAAATTTATAACAGTGTACTACTGAGTCAGTACACTATCTGAGTATTATCATCAGCCTATTACAGTCCACTGCTGGACATAGGCCTCTCCAGTTGTTCGCCACTTAGAGGAAACATCTGGAGGATATACCCATAATCGCCACGCTGGGCAGGCGGGTTGGCGATCGCAGGGCGTAGCTTCTTGCTCCGGTGACGCTGCTGCCCGTCACCGGTCTTTAGTATTTAGCTACGCCTTCAATTGTGATGGTTATACCGCCATCAGTCGGTTGCCAGCGCCTCGTTTGTTATTCGGCAGGATGCACCACGGGCAGGTGAGGGTGGCTTGGAGCGAAAAGATGATAGGCCGCTCCCTTACATCCCTTACATCTGAGTATACTAGTGAGTATAATCATAATCAGCCTATCTCAGTCCACTGCTGAACATCCAAATACCTGGAGGATTTACCCATAATCGCTTTCTGGGCAGGCGGGTTGGCGATCGCAAGGCGTAGCTCCTCGCTCCAGTGACGCTGCTGCCTTCAATCGTGATGGTTATACTGCCACCAGTCGATTGACAAAGCCTCGTCTGTTACTCAGGATGCACCACGGGCAGGTGAGGGTGGCTTGGAGCGAAAAGATGATGGGTCAATTCCTTACATCCCGTGAGCATAAGTATAATGCATGTGGTGAGTGTATAGAGAATAGAAAACCGACAGTCGACAAACATTAGGTATTAAATTCCAGTTTCACTAGTTATAAAGTTACACTTACATTTTCCATATTCATTACAAAGTTTAATAAACTTAGGTCGTTGACAGGAAGAACGATGGACCGAGTGTGTTACGTAATTACAAAAAGTTACTTAAGTAACAAGATGTTGGAAAATGTTAAGAAATGAAAATTTGCTGTGAAAAGTTTGTCATTAAAGTAGTTAACAGAGCGGACTTTCTTATTGTGTATGTAAGGGCTTGCCTGAGGGCGTAGTGTAGGACGCCCTCAGGCAAGGTGGAGTGACGATTTGCGCAGGACGGCTGGCAAGAGCTGGATGCGAGAGGCCCGGGACCGATCGAAGTGGCGAGCATTGGGAGAGGCCTATGTCCATCAGTGGATTGATGTGGGCTGATGATGATGATGATGATGATGTAAGGGTTTCTCTAAGATACAGGGTTTCCTAGTTTGGGGTCCATTCATCATCATCATCGTCAGCCTATTTATTAGTCCACTGCTGGACATAGACATGAGGGCCTAATGCCTTAATCGTTCGTTGGGGCCCATTGCACCTCTCCTCGCCTTGGCTTTATGAGATAGCTACGCCTTCAATTGTTGTTTATGCCGCTCATCATCATAATAGCCTATCGCAGTCCACTGCTGGACGTAGGTCTCTCCAGTTGTTTACTACTTTGGGCAAACACCTGGAGGTTTTACCCATAATCGCCACGCTGGGCAAGCGGGTAGGCCGATGACGCTGCTGCCCATTTTTTTTTTCCTTATGACTACTATGATGGCCAGGTGGACTTTTGGGGGAGCGGAAGGCTCTCACTCCTAGAAACCTGTGGTGTTTAGCTACGTCTTTAATCGTGATGGTTGTTGCCGGTTGCCAGAGCCTCATCTGTTTAGCAGGATGCACAACAAGGTTGGGGGGGGGGGGGGGGGCTTGGTGCGAGAAGATGATAGGTCGCTCCCTTACGTCCCTAGGCCAGTGTGTCAATCGTCATTGGATCCTGGTGTATACGTTTATGAAGGATGTCATACGTCGTAACGTCAAACTTCAACTGTCAACGATAGCGCGGTGGCTCCTGAACGTGATGATTAGTGCTGCGCGTAGTGGTTGATTGGGATGTAAGGGAGCGAACTATCACCTTTTCGCTTCAAGCCATCCTCACCTGCCCGTGGTGCATCCTGCCGAACAACAAACGAGGCTCTGGCAAACCGACTGGTGGCGGTAAAACCATCACGATAGAAGGCGTAGCTAAATACCACAGGCCGATGACGGGCAGCAGCGTCACCGGAGCAAGAGGCTACGCCCTGCGATCGCCAACCCGCCTGCCCAGCGTGGCGATTATGTGTATATCCTCCAGACGTTTGTCCTAAGTGGCGAACAACTGGAGAGGCCTATGTCCAGCAGTGGACTGCAATAGGCTGATGATGATGTAGTGGTTGATTATTCTCCTCTAACAGTACCAAGTAATTTAAATCTACCTCTTGTCTTGTCTCAACTCGAACGTTCGCTCAGACTAAGTTATTGTCTTGTCTTCCAAATATTTTCCATTATCAATAAGTTTTGCCAACTCCACGGAAACGGGATTCTCAGACAACTGTTTGAGATAAAAACTTTCTTGTGCCGAATTCACAAATAAGTTTGGACCACCTGCGTTTCGAGTAAGTTATAATCTGTTTACTTAAGTTGAGATATTTAGTAGACCTTTGTAGATAGATTAGTCATGTGGACTGTGGTAAATTGCTAGGTATTGGCATTGTGAGTAAAAACAAAATAAAATAAATATTCAAAGGGGGCTCTCATATATATACACACATATATATATCTATGCATACGACTGGCTTGGTGGCTCAAATGGTAGTGACCTCTGCCTTCTGAGCCAAGGGTCGTGGGTACACAATTCGATCGACATTACAAACATGTGTGTGCATGAACATGTCTGTTTGTATTGGTCTGGGTGTATGTATAATATGTATTTATTTACAAAAAAAAAGTTTATCAGTTGTCTAGTACCCATAGTACAAGCTTAGGCTTTGTTTGGCGCTAGATGGCGCTGTGTGGCCCAGCGTGGCATGTCTCGGGTTATTTATTTAGTAATGTTAATTTTCTCTTTGTGTTTAAAAATGTGAGCTCAACTTATTGATACCAACTTTTGTACCACTTTTGTTTTTTTTTTTTCACTGCTGGACATGGGCCTCTCCAGTTGCTCACCACTTAAAACAAACATCTGCATCCATATCCATAATCGCCACGCTGGACAGGCGTGTTGGCAATTGTAGGGAACAGCTTCTTGCTCCGGTGACGCTGCTGCCCGTCATCGGCCCTACGTGTGTAAGTCCGACTCGCACTTGGCCGGTTTTTAAAATCAAATTGTGCCGAAAGTACCAAATCAATGAATACCAGAAAGAACATTAATTTATGAATTAAGTCCACACACCGAGACGCGAATATTAATGAAGACATTTTACATACAAATTGAAAATTACAATTTTGTTTTGTTCAATTACGACGGAGCATCGGAATAAGCGTTTCCGAATAGAAATAATTTGTTTTGTTTGACATCTAGTAAGGATACAGGATCTAGCACCCAATTTTTTTGGGCTATTTGGCTCTGCACGATTTGTGCTTCAGCCACGGAACCAGCACCCAATAATAAAAAAATAAGATCCATTTTTTTTTATGAAATAGGGACTACTTTAAGAAAGAGGTTCACACTACTCATCCTCTTATCATCTTTTCTCTCCAAGCCACTCTCATCTGCCTGTGGTATCCGCCACTAGTCTGTTACCAGTGCCTCATTTGCTATTTGGCAGGATGCACCACGAGCAGGTGAGGTTGGCTTGGGGCGAAAAGATGATAGGCCGCTTCCTTACATCCCTTACACAGAGACAAAGAGGTGAGAATACAGGTTGCTATACAGAAAATCAGATTAGAAAAAAAGATTCTTAGCGTTGTCCCGGTTTGTGCCTCTAGGCCCAGGGTCCGCTTTGACCATGATCCTAGATTTAGCGAGTCTGGTTATTACATTGAAGCGACTGCCATCTGACCTTCGTAACCCTCAGAAAGGGAAAGCAGACAAATTTGGATCATGGTTACACATTCAGAATTAAACTGGATGTGCAGGTTTCCTCACGATGTTTTCCTTCACCGCTAAGCTAGTGGTATAATTCCGCACATTTTTGCAAATCCAGAGGTGCGTGCCCCGCGCGGATTTGAACCGACGACCTCACGTGTGTGAAGCGACGATCTTACCACTAGGCTACCACGGCTCAAAAAGGTTCACACTACTAACCTAACCTAATCGAGGGACTAGGTTATATACCAAGGTTATAAAAGGGAATTCTATAATCTAGTACTATAGATAAAGAGAAAACAATAGTTTGAGATATTTTTTATAGTCATAATCATTATCATCAGCCTGAAAACGTCCACTGCTGGACACAGGCCTCCCCCAATGACAATTGTTACTTGGGAGATTGACATAGATACCACGTTTAGCAGGCGGGTTGGTGACCGCAGTTGGTTTTATACCCAGGTAACCGCAATCTTTGTTGATTGGCCTGATGGCTCATCTAGTAGTGACCTCTGCCTTATGAGCCAAGAGTCGTCAGTTCGATTCCCGCACAGTACAAACATTCATGTACAAGAAACATGTCTGTTTGTATTAGGTCTGGGTGTTCACTATGTATAATATGTAATTTTTACAAAAATAAAGTATCTAAGTAAGTTTATCAGTTGTCTAGTACCAATAGTACAAGCTTCGGCTTAGTTTGGGGCTAGATGGCGATGTGTGGGCCAGCTTGGCGTGTCTTGGGTTTTTTTATATATTTATCTTCTACGATAGGCCCTTGGTACGAAATGATATGGTTTTATTCTGAATCCAGAAACCTCACGAATGACTTATATAGACAAAAAATATGTTGGCCTGCCGTCGCCTGGTATTACTTCCATGACTTACCCTAACTACAGCCTAGTGAAAGCATTCAATTTCTCTAATCACTCTAGGAACACTTTGCATTATCTATACACAGACGGACAGACAGAATTGCCTACCGCACGCGAATCATTAACGTTATTATCTGTTTTCTACAAATTGGTTTAGATCTATGCTTACGTGTACTCTACGGCTTACAGTCGGATATCCAACGGAATCATGATTGGTAAGAGTTGGGGAAAACTGATTATTAATATTATGCAGACGTAATGCTAAAGTTATTATAAGCTGTAGTAATAAGTATAGTTCATTCGCGTTAAGAAAATAGTGACTCATCACCGACTGCCGGCCAAGCCACACCCCCTAGCCAATTAAAACGCTAGAAATTATAATTTCACACCCCCTAGCCAATTAAAACGCTAGAAATTATAATTTCTAGGGGGTGTGGCTTGGCCGGCAGTCGGTGATGAGTCACTATTTTCTTAACGCGAATGAACTATAGTAAGGAAAATAATTATGCGCTAAATGATTCACACGAAACGCCTGGTTTAAGCAACAATATAAAAAACATCTCATCATCATCATCATCAGTTTGTATCAGTCCACTGCTGGACATAGGCTTCTCCCAATGTTCGCCACTTTGTTCGATCCCGGGCTTCTCGCATCCAGCACTTGCCAGCCGTCCTGCGCAAATCGTCAATCCACGTGGCCTGAGGGCGTCCTACACTACGTTTGCCCAGACGCGGTCTCCACTCCAGAACTCGTTTATTTACCTCAACGGTTATCCGGTGAGCTATGTCGGTAACTGGTTCTATGCCGGATCACCTCTTTTCGGATCCGATCTCTCAGAGAGACGCCGAGCATAACCCTTTCCAAAAAAAATATCAAACTTAATTTATCAATTATTCTCTTATACCCATAGTACATGGTTCGGCTTAGTTTGGGACTAGAAGGCGCTGTGTGGCCCAGGGTGGCATATCTTGGGTTTATTTATATAATAAAGGCTGATTTTTCAATCGATTGAAAAATCGGCTTTATGTAGGTACATTATCATTTACTACCATCACATTAAAAATTACTTATTTTAGAAACCTCTGATACAGAATAGAAGAAAATACTAAGTTAATTAACCTGGGAGTGTTTTCAGAGCTTCCAAGCCTACTGAATGGGGATGTTTCCAGGGTCAAAATAATTACATGCTATTTAGTCCGCATTTTAGATTATAAAAATACCTATATTAGACACGTATTTTTCCTTTTTTCATTTAAACAAAAAATAACAAAGATACAAGGCATCAAAATTTAGGAGTGGGGGTCTTTGACGTTACTTAGTGGCGAAAAAACTCCCACTCTGTGACGTCACTCGTAATTTTAACGGGCTATATCTTTGTCATTTTTGGTCTAATTTACAAATGAAAAAATACGTGTCCTTTATTTTTGAACAATCTAAAAGACGGACTAATTACATTTTTTTACGGAAACAGGCCCATTCAGGAATTTTTTTCTTTACGCATCTGAAACACATTACAATTTTACAACTACACATTGGCACATACTAGTAAAATATTGAATAACTCGTGTACCATGAACATTTTACATTCACGTTCTACTGCGATATAGAAAAAGAGTTTACGACTTTCTTTCAGTATTGAAGGTGTCGCGATGTAGGTTGTAAAATGTGACTTGAAAATTTTATTGGATGACAGGGGTCGCGAACATGGGCAGATATTGTCAGTTTTTTAAGAATCGAAATATTTTTTTTTTCTATAGTAGCACACCATAATGGCTTCCCCACGCCTGATGGAAAGCGAAAAAGAAGCCCAAGTCGCTACAACAGCTGGTAAGCAACCGGTCAGTCACATGTCAGCTCCTACCATCATAAGATTGGCGAGGGATAGAAGGGAGCGACCTGTCATATTTTCTCTCCAAGCCACCCTCACCTGCCTGTGGTGTCCGCCACTAGTCTGTTACCAGTGCCTCGTTTGCTATTCGGCAGGATGCACCACGGGCAGGTGAGGTTGACTTGGAGCGAAAAGATGATAGGCCGCTTCCTTACATCCCTTACACAGAGACAAAGAGGTAAGAATACAGGTTGCTATACAGAAAATCTGATTAGAAAAAAAAGATCCTTTCTTTCACGAAGAGGACACTTTTATGTAGCCAGCGTAATTACTTTCCAGGTCAGATAGGTACTTCAACAAGCCTAAGTGCGCTTAACGAGTAACTTGACTATCCAAGTCAGGTTTCGGCACTTGAGTATGTTACAGTAAAAATACCTTTTTACCGTTAAACATATTATACAGACACGGGTAACTAATTGATTTTATCAGGTCTCTTAAAGACGCCTAGTATATACCTATTACCTAAGACATACACGTTGTCAATTTTTAGGTGAAAGAAAACCGAATTGTCTTGGAAACGGTTCGTGTGCGAGAATATGGCCTAGCGAATCTTGCTCGAATTGAGCCGCCCGTCCGGGGAAGGACCTGCACACTATATTTTATAATGACTACCAAAAAACCTCCTGGTCGTGTTTCTGCGGGTGAGTAGGGTTTCCGGAGCTCGTGACGAGCTAGGGTTGGGCCGGCATGGCGGTGGTAACTATAAAAAGTAGCTCGACATAATGGCTTCCCTACGCCTGATGGAAAGCGAAATAGAAGCCCAAGACGCTATGACAATAGGCAAGCAATTGGTCAGTTACCTGTCAGTTTCCACCGCCATGCCGGCCCAATTCAAACCCTCCAGGAGCTCCGGAAACCCTATTTACCGGCAGAAACACGACCTGGAGGTATTATTATGATTGTACTTTCGTAGTTCTGGGCCCCTACCACCAAAATCGGAAACGATCGTTCATTGAACGGATCGCGTACTTTTGCACCATAAATCTCTCCCATTTGTCCCTGCCATATTCGAATATACGAACTAAAATTCGTCAAAGCCGATTTTCATTAATTTAATTCATATATTCGACGCGGGAGGGACAAATGGGAGAGATTTTTGGTGCAAAAGTACGCGATCCGTTCAACGAACGATCATTTTCGCTTGTGGTAGGGGCCCTGTAACTGTTGTCCATAACAACACAACACAAGCTACTTGACCTACTTAGATCAGACCAGATTCTGATGTGATGGTGTCCGATTTTTATTTACTTACTACAGCTGTCCAAATGCTGACCGCGCCTTGGGCGTTTGCCAAAAGGTTCGTGATATTGCTTTCCCTTACCTAATAACATATACACTGACACAGTCATCGCAGGTTCGATCCCGCTTAGTACAAACATTTGTGTGCATGAACACGTCTGTTTGTATTGGTCTGGGTGTTTGCTATATACCCATGATGTGTTTTTGTTTCTTAAAATTAATAAAAAAGTATATAAGTAATTTTGTCTGTTGTCTAGTACCCATAGTACACGCTACGGCTTAATTTGGAACTAGATGGCGTTGTGTGGCCAAGCGTGGCGTGTCCTGAGCTATTTATTATTCATATAAGGGCCCGACTTTTGACTGACCCATTGGCTCATTTGGTAGTGACCCCTGGGTTCAAACCCCACCCGAGATAAATATGATGAACATTTGTGTTTTACATTGTAGCACATTACCTTTGTACTTATTCTTTCTGCTTAATCCAATGGTTGACAGTGGAGAATGCAATACATTAATTTAATGTGCAATATTATCCTTTAGTTGGTAAATAAAATAAAAACATGGTACTAGCGACAATGATGAAATATCACATACAAAAATCAGGGATACAATAAAAACTCGGTTACTATATAGTTCCGAATATCAATCTTAATAGAAAAACAACTCAACATAGTATTAACCGCGGGCAAAATCTACTAACACATAAAATTCCATGAAAAATTTGTTGTAAGGAAAATATTCATGCATTCCGTTTTATTTCGATACACACGTTAATTTTAGTAACGGATATCCAAATACTAACAAAACCACAAATAACTCGCGGCAATATCACATAAATTCGTGCACTAACGGTTGCCGATCTCTGATCCAAATTGTTTACAATTATCGACTATGTAGGCGTCGGGGTTGGCAACATTTTACCTGTAATTTAATTTTGTACGACATGTTACTAAGGGAATAATGGGAAACGGGCAGAAGCGTTTACCTGGCTCCAAATAAGATCATTAACTCCAAATATGGTCATTAACCCGACCAAGCCAAGCGTGATGACTAAGGCAAATCCCCCTATCAGCATCTCATAGTCCACAGTTGGACATAGGCCTTTCCAATTGTTCGCCACTTCGCTCAAACCAGGTCTTCGCTCTTCCTTTTTTTATTTCACCGGAGGATAATTCTCTTCATGGTCTGATGGCGTTCTACATTATTTTTTGAGTTACGACCGTTGAAGGTTTTAAAAGAGGCTCAAGATGGATCAAAGTGGCGAATATTTGGAAAGGTCTATGTCCAGCAGTAGACAGCGAAAGGCAGGTCAAAGGATGATGATGTTGATGAAAGTTTCATGTAACAAAAGAACTAAGGTTTAGTAAGAGATTCTAATTCTAATTTTATGGTATTATATCTCAAAGAATAGTTTTTTTTGCGTTTCATGAAACTTTGAACCGTCACAAATCAAAACATGTCTACACCTTATAGTGACTTTTCGCGAAATGTTTGGATATAACATTTCTTTTATTTACGACCCATTTATATAACTTACTATTTTTTTACCTAACTTTTAGACCTCACGGCCGCTGACCACACTCCACCAGGTGGAGTGAGATGATCCTGAAATATATTCTCATAATAAAAAGAACTAAAAACATAGCAAGGTTGCGGACCCCTGCACGAAGGTGTTTACAATTATTTCCTACGTACAGCGGAGTAAGCGTTTATATCGCCATGCGAGTTTTCATGGGTATCGTATTATTTTCGTATTTCCTCATAACAAGGGCATCGTCTTACTAAAAGTTAACATCGTCTGTAAAAATTGGTATAAAATACGTAACAACTCAGCAAATTATCTATAGGACTTGTTTATTGTAATAAGAAGAAGCTCTTGCATAAAAAAGAGAGGTAGGGCATAGCGAATCTTCGCTCAAATTGAGCCGCCCGCCCGTCCGGGGAAGGACCTCCACCCTGTAGAATACCGCAGCCAAATGACCTCCGGGTCGTGTTTCTGCTGGTGAGTAGGGTCTCCGGAGCTCGTGGGGGGTAGGGTTGGGCCGGCATGGCAGTGGCAACTGACAGGTTACTAACCAGTTACTTGCCAGTTGTCACAGCGATTTGCGCTTCTCTTTCGCTTTCCATCAGGCGTAGGGAAGCCATTATGTCGAGCTATTATAAAATATATATATATACACTTGAATATTAAATGGAATGTAACGATCCGACATGATGGAGTGCCACTAATAAACAGAACCATTTTAGTGAGCATGACTTTTTTTTTCTACGCCGAGGAAAATGCTTTTACTCATCCCCGCTCCGGGGGAGTAGCAGAGTATGTGGGAACTCGAATTACCGCAAGATAAAAATATTTTAGAAAATTGTTAATTGATAAATTTTCTTATAAGCGCAAAAAAAAATTAAAGGAAAGAATATTTCGTACACATTGTATTAGAATGTATTCAGTCTTATCACTGAGAGCGATCTGATAATAAATATTTGTTGGAATTACAGCTTCCTACAAAAAAGCATTTTTTGCAAAGTGATTTTAAATTTGTATCATTAGGTTTAATGTAACATTCTTTTATTCGGATATAAGAAAACATTTTTAGAAAATAGCAACACAAAACAAGCTTTTTTTTATTAATTAGCTTCCTTCCTCCTTCGCAGCGCGATAGATATAGGACAACGCAAAAAGTGCTTTGAACATTTCCCGGAAAATGTTCATTTTACCGGGATAAGAACTAGCAAGTCACTCTACGGTTCATTAATTTCTTTTTTGCGCTAATATTCCTGTTTTTGTTAAAGTACATTTTATGACACATCAGGTGTAGTCAATAGGCTATTATGGCTAAAAATTGTAATTAGTCCGTCTTTTAGCATATTCAAAAATAAAAAACACGTATTTTTCCCTTTTTCATTCAAATAAACAATACCAAATATACAAGGCATCAAAAGTAAGGAGTGGGAGTCTTTGACGTCACTCGCTCCCGTAAAAATGCCTCACCGAGTGACGTCACGCGTAATTTCAACGGGCTATATCTTTGTAATTTTTAGTCTAATTTACAAATAAAAAAATATGTATCTTTTATTTTTAAATAAGCTAAAAGACGGACTAATTACAATTTTTAGCCATAATAGCCAATTCATGTAACATGTACAGTACGGCTTAACTGTGGAACTCTTTACCGGAGTTCGTGTTCCCCGAGGCATATAATCTTCAGATTTTCAGGGCGAGAATGAATCGATTTTTGTTGGGTAAACGCGCTTCATCTTAGGCTTCAACTTTGCTTAACATAAGGCCAGTTGGGGTCAAGCGCTACCCATTTATTAAAAAAAAACAATGAACTTTTTTTACAAAAAAAAAATTGAGGTATAAAAACAGTAATACAGGAAATGTAACGGGATGTAAGGGAGCGAACCTGCCCGTGGTGCATCCTGCCGACATAGTTGTTGTTCACTGTTGGACATAGTCCTACTCCAATGACAATTGTCAATTGAGGCGTTTGCCTTAGTCACCACACTTTACAGCTGGGTTGGTCACCGCAGTAGGTTTTTTTTCGTACCCTAAGCGCTCCTGCCCGTTTCCTTATATTCCCTTAGTTGTCTTCTACGACACTCACGAGATGAGATGGGTTAGACCCATTTAAAATCAAGAAACAGCATGGAACACTCACTGTTAAATGTTTGTAAAACAAAACAAAAATTGATCGATTGTTTGTGAGATAAGTAACGTAGTGATTTTATACAAACCTAATAAAAATAAAATTATTTTGACATTGACATATGTCATAATCGCTAAATTTGAATTTAAACTCGAACGATTATTCATTCGTTTATGTCATGTCAAATTATTTAAATATTAACACCAAGCTGCCAAAAAGTTAAAATCCAGTCACGATTCAAACTTTCTGACAGTTTTGAGTAATCACTTTAAATTTATTCCATTTTAAAATAATTACTTAAACAGTATTACTCGAGGCATACCTACCCAAAATAATAAAAGGTGTAAAAAATGTTTCGCCATTTTTAAATTACAATGAAATTAACTAAGACGAATCCTAAAACTATAATAAATGCAGTTGGAAGTTTGTTAGGCTTTGTCGCAAAAACAACGGAATGGATTTGAATAAAACTTTAAAGTAATATGTCACACATTAGATTAACACAATAATCTATAATCTGTATTCGATATATACCTATCGATTCACGGCATATTGCGGTCTATATAGGTACTATCACTAGCCCAGCAGTGGACTGCGAAGGGCTGTGATTGATTGATTGATTGATTAATATTTACGTGCTGAACCTAGTCCTTCATACATGTTTGTGTAGGGGACACCGGGTACAGAAGTAACGGCGGGTCGAAAGTAACAAATGCTCTCTAGATTTATCCAATGGGCGAAAGGTCGCTTTGTCGCCTTCAGATGATAATCCTGTGTCCTGACTATCACCTGAAGGGCCTTACGAGACTATCACTTTAAGAGAGGTAGGGCATAGCGAATCTTCGCTCGAATTGACCTGCCCGTCCGGGGAAGGACCTCCACCCTATAAAATACCGCAGCCTAATGACCTTCGGGTCGTGTTTCTGCTGGTGAGTAGGGTGTCCGGAGCTCGTGGGGGGTTAGGGTTGGGCCGGCATGGCAGTGGCAACTGGCAGGTAACTGACCAGTTACTTGCCAGTTGTCACAGCGACTTGGGCCTCTCTTTCGCTTTCCATCAGGCGTAGGGAAGCCATTATGTCGAGCCACTATAAAAAAAAAAGGAATCTAGAGAGTATTTGTTACTTTCGACCCGCCGTTACTTTGGTACCCGGTCTCCCCTACGTATTTCTATAATTTTTTTTTTTTTTTTCAGTTTGCCTCTCTATTCTCCTGTTACTGAAGCCTTCATGGTCACGAATCCGGTACAGAAAACCAATGGTACATTATCCTAAAGACTCCATATTTTGGGTGACAGACTTCTTTGTGAGAGGATGCAAGACCTTTTTGGAGCAATGTCCCAATGCTTATAAGTACGTAATTAATTGTTAAGTTGAATTAAATAAATTAAATAACCCAAGACATGCCACGCTGGGCTACACAGCGCCACCTAGCCCCAAACTAAGCCGAAGCTTGTACTATGGGTACTAGAAAACTGATAAACTTACTTGGATACATTTTTTTTATAAATAAATACATATTATACATAGAAAACACCCAGACCAATACAAACAGACATGTTCATGAACATAAATGTTTGTACTGTGCGGGAATCGAACCCACGACCCTTGGCTCAGAGGGCAGAGGTCACTACCAAATGAGCCACCGAGCCACGGTTACCGGTTCTGCGGCTGACGTGGCCAGCCACTGCCAATTCAGCTTACTAATCTGGTAAGCTATGTCGGTGACTTTGGTTCTCTGCCGGATCACCTCATTTCGGATTCGACCCCGCAGAGAGACGCCGAGCATAGCTCTATTTCTGCAAACAGCAACCTATTCCTAGTAACAGGCTATTTCTACAAATATTATGAATGCGAATGTTTGGATGGATGTATGTTTGTAACTCCTTCACGCATAGGCTGTATCCTCTTTGTATTTGCTCCATGCAGTCATAAATAAATTTGCTCAACAGCCTATCTATACCTATATTTAGTACAGCGAAACGTTTGCAATGCACGAGCGAATTTGGTCGTACACTATTTCAGATGATAAATCATAGCAGAGCCGTATTATGTATTCAGTGTAAACCCGTGCTCGATCGAGTGTCGAAAGCCGTAGTGTGAATTCTAAGTAAAACATATTAGGTTTAGTTTGTCAATGATGTATAAGGCAGAATTTCTTAAATATACCCAATATTTTTTTAAATTTAATAAAATAGAATAGGAATAAATTTTTGACCACTATATTTTAGACTAGCTGTGCCAGCAGCATTGCAAGCGTTCCTATAGGGTTTCAAAAATAACAGGCTTCCATAAAATGGTGCCTACGTTTTAAGTTAGACCTCTAGTAAAACACTGGTGAAAACCGCTTTCAACTCCATGTTTTTGCGTGATACGCGTTCAAATATACAGGTAAAATTTCTCCCATTTGCCCAACATTTCCCTTCACTGCTCTGCTCATATTGATTGTAGCGTGATGAAAAGTATACTATAACCTGCCCAGGAGTATGAAGAATAATATTTGTATCAAGTTTCGTTAAAATCTGTCGAGTAGTTTTTGTTTCTATCACGAACATACGGGGATGTAAGGAAGTGATCTATCATCTTTTCGTTCCAAGCCGTCCTCACCTGCCCGTGGTGCATCCTGCCGAACAACAAACGAGGCTCTGGCAAACCGACTGGTGGCGGTAAAACCATCACGATAGAAGGCGTAGCTAAATACCACAGGCCGATGACGGGCAGCAGCGTCACCGGAGCAAGAAGCTACGCCCTGCGATCGCCAACCCGCCTGCTCAGCGTGGCGATTATGGGTATATCCTCCAGAAGTTTGCCCTAGGTGGTGAACAACTGGAGAGGCCTATGTCCACCAGTGGACTTCAATAGGCTGATGATTAACGAATATACAGACAGACAAAAATTTAACAGATTGCATTTTTGGCATCAATATCGATCACTAATCATCCCCTAATAACTATCAAGTTATTTCGAAAAAATATTTAATGTACTGAATTGACCTCTCTAAAAATGTATTATAAGTAAGTATAGAGAAGAGATATAGATTATCGGTAAAGCCAAAATCCAGGTGATTGCCCAAAGTGGCGAACAACTGGAGAGGTCTATGTCCAGCAGTTGACTGCGATGATCTAATGATATTGATGAAGTGTTCCGATAACTAGATAATAAAAATAACAAATACTGCTTTCTATATCCTTACTATTTTCTTACTTTCTACATCCTCATAATCTCGATGATAGGCGATCCTCCACTGTATGCTTTATGAAGAAGTTCTTTCCTCGCGCATCGGTTTTGTGGAACCATCTCTCTGAGATAGTTTTTCCGAACAGTTACGACCTAAGAGTCGTCAAGAAACGAGCGTACTCCTATTCAAAAGGCCGGCAGCGACCCCAGAACTCGATTTGAGTTGCGGGTGTCCATGGGCGGTGTCGACTGTTACCATCAGCCATCACATTTGCTCGTGTGCCGCCTCTTGCATAAAAAAAACTACTCCGAATTCCAATTAAAACCACTAGTTTCATCATCAAAGGTCCAATGTAATTAATTAATGGCTACTATTGAAGTAAACATCCCTCTAATAAAATGAGGTCGAATTGTTTACAGTATCAAAGGATTCATGTCAAATAAGGGCTTGTAATAGTTTTTACTATTGAAGTAGGTAAATTAATTAAAGCCCTTTATAAAGTTAATTACTGTGGTAACGGGTTGTAAGGGAGCGACCTATCATGTCTTGTCTAAAAGCCACCCTCACCTGCCCGTGTGGTGCATCTTGCCGAATGACAAACGAAGCTCTGGCAATCGACTGGTGGCGGTATGACTATCGCAGTCATCTGGTTGAATCTCCTATTCAATTGAATCGCTAGCGCGTTCATTGAATGACGACATTCAATTGAATGACTAGACCGAACGTTAACTAAACACGCGTCACTTAACGTCCAACAAGGTTGATTGGTTGATTGAAACATAGCCCTTTGAAAAGAGCGGACGTAAAAGCAGTCAGGTGATTGTAATTTAATTCATTCTTTTCCCACGCGGCGTTAGTAGTCACCAAAACTACTAACGCCGCGTGGCGTTCAAGATAGATCTGGCGTCAAAGATAAATAATCAAAAATATATGAACAGTGTTGATATTTTTTTGATTAGATTTACTATAAACTGACTTATTCGTAATAAATAGTGTGATAGCATGGATTTACCTATTAATACGCCGCCGCCGGATACTTTTAAAGAAAAATTATAAATTAAAGTTGGCTTTTACCCATGCAACGACTAAGTTAAAATGACGTTTAGTCAAGACGTTGAACGTTTTCAATCAATAACTTGACGAGTTGCCCTTTAGCCATTCAATTGAATGTCGTCATTCAATGAACGCGCTAGCCATTCAATTGAATAGGAGATTCAACCAGATGACTGTGACATGACCATCACGATTGATGGCGAAGCTACTTGCTGCCATCGCCAACCCGCCTGCCCAGGGTGGCGATCATGGGTAAAGCCTCTAGGTGTTTGCCCTAGTGGCGAACAACCTCTACAGTTACAGTTTACTCTACAGTTAGGACATAGGTCCAGCAGTGGAGTGTGAGAGGCTAATGATAATGACGATTATGATAATGATGATGATTAAATTTTCAGGTATCAACAGATTTGCGCAAAGAACTACAACGGGGATTACAAGAACTTCCCAAACTACTGCGAAATGCAATATGAGAACTGCAACACTTGGATAAGTAAGTATACACTGCCGCTCATCAACTTGCTCCTCACCTAAGATGACAGATTCCGTCAAAAACACCTAAACGTCATTTTTTGTACGCGAATAGAATGGAAATTACCGCCACATTCATTTCTAAACCAAGCATGATTGAGAGGTTGGGCATAACGAATCTTCGCTCAAATTGAGCCGCCCGTCCGGAGAAGGACCTCCACTCTATAGAATATCACATTCAAATGACCTCTGGGTCGTGTTTCTGCACGTGACTAGGGTTTTCTGAGCTCGTAGGAGGTTATAGTTGGGCCGTCATGGCGGTGGCAACTAACAGGTAACTGACCAGCTACTTGCCCGTTGTCACAGCGAATTGGGCTTCTCTTTCGCTTTCGCTCAGGCGTAGGGAAGCCATTATGTCGAGCCACTATAAAAAAAAACAATTAAAAAAAAAATAAAGATCACAAATCCAATTTCATTACGGTAGTTTTTACTACAGAGAAATAGTTAAGCAAGAAAATAGCATGAAACTAGAAAATATCGTCTTCTGAAGGATATCAGTATTTCCTCAGCGAGTTCTCACAAATAAGTGTAGATCGCCCGTAAAATATTAGTACCGTTGGTACCACAGTACATGAATGTTAAATCACTGTTTGTTCGGTTAGGGCTAACACATGAGGAGCGGTTTTTAGCCGCGTCGTTTTTATGGTCTCTTCCCGGAGAGCAGTCAGGTGTAGAACCCGTGGCGTACATTTTGAGGCACAGTTTGTATCGCTGTTAGGCTGGGAGTTCCTCTGATGGATGAAATCCCTTACAAAGTTATTTTGGCTGGTTGGTAGTGACCTCTGCCTTTTGTGCCAAGGGTCGTGGGTTTGACTTACGTACAGCAGCCAAGCGTTTTATTTATTAGACATTTTAATTTGCAACAAACACGAGGAAACAAAAAGGGAATTCCAATGGTCAACCTGGTAATGCCGCATTTTGCGAAGCGTTGAAGCATAGCTGCATAAAAAAAAGATGATCTAGAGATATGAGTAATTGAGTACGCCCGTACGTACGTTCGGTTAAAAGATAGGGTACGAAACGAGCATATACGTCAAAGGACGAAAGTTACTGACCTAGCCCGAAGGGTTAGTACGCTGAAGTGGCAGTGGGCTGGTCATGTCTGCCGCAGAGCCGACAATAGGTGGAGCAGACGAATCTTGGAGTGGACACCGCGTTTAGGCAAACGTAGTGTAGGACGCCCCGCAACCCGCTGGGCGGATGACCTTAGAAGAACTGCTGGCAGTTGCTGGATAGGGGAAGCCCGGGATAGAGAAATGTGGCGCGAATTAAAGAAGGCCTACGTTCAGCAGTGGACGGACCAAGGCTGTTGATTGATTGATTGAGTACGCCCAAAAATCCGCTCCGTCAGTAGTCAGCCTAAGCATATAACATTAAACGCGACACCGAGTTCCAACAACTGTAATATTGTAAAACATTACGACTTTGTCTAGACGCGAATGCTCCTGTATCCGATGGGAACCTAGATATTTATTGCGTTTACGTTTAAATCTATGTCGTTTATCTAAATCTACAGAGAATTGGAGAGGGGTAGGGCATAGCGAATCTTCGCTCGAATTGAGCTGCCCGTCCGGGGAAGGACCTCCACCCTATAGAATATCGCAGCCAAATGACCTCCGGGTCGTGTTCCTGCCGGTGAGTAGGGTTTCCGGAGCTCGTGGGGGGTTGGGGTTGGGCTGGCATGGCGGTGGCAACTGACAGGTAACTGACCAGTTACTTGCCCGTTGTCACAGCGCCTTGGGCTTCTCTTTCGCTTTCCATCAGGCGTAGGGAAGGCATTATGTCGAGCTACTATAAAAAAAAATTAACTCAAAAATTGCAAATCTTGAGTTTTTTTTTACCACAAGCCTACATCCCGCCCGATGTTAAGCGGTTGCCGCAGCCTATTAACGCCTGCAACGCCAGTGGTATGATAAACGCGTTGCCGACCCTTCCCCCCGACAGCAAATGCAACACTCACTTCACGAACTACGGAAACCCTACTCACCTGCAAAAGCTCGCCACCTTGCTCTATTTTGGACTCGTATCCAGCACTTGCCAGCCTCTTGCGTAAATCGTCACTCCGCCTGGCCTAAAGGGCATCCTATACTACATTTTTAGAGAAGCGGTATCCACTATAGACTACAAGACATTAGATTTAGAATTTTTGTTTTTATAGTGGCTCGACATAATGGCTACGCCTGATGGAAAGCGAAAGAGAAGCCCAAGTCGCTGTGACAACGGGCAAGTAACTGGTTAGTTACTTGTCAGTTGCCACCGCCATGCCGGCCCTACCCTAACCCCCCACGAGCTCCGGAAACCCTACTCACCGGCAGAAACACGACCCAGAGGTCATTTGACTGCGGTATTCTATAGGGTGGAGGTCCTTCCCCGGACGGGCGGCTCAATTCGAGCGAAGATTCGCTATGCCCTACCTCTCTCAAAATTATTTTTTGTTTGTTCAGGGTCCGTGTTATTATATTTCTATTTAAGTATACATTTCTGGAACACTGGGTTCGAAACAATGTATGTGATGGTTCTCATAGTTGTACGCACATAAAATCTCGACTTGAACATTCACAAGACACTTTTGTAGCGTAGATGATGTGTCTAGATATCTGAATCGATGTATTCCTGACACTCAGTGGAAACAATCTCAGTAAAAGTTACAATGCTGTCATGTTTGCGGTCTAAACAATGTAAGCTTTATGTCCTGCAGAGATTGAATCGGATGGACCTTTCAAAGTGGTTGGGAGTGAAATAGATCCGGCATGTTTACTAGCCGAAGTAAGCTACTTTTTAAAGTAGGAAATACATAACATCTAGTACCTATTTAAGATTTCATCCTTATCATTTTGATATCTGAGAGTCTTCCACGATACGCTTTGCACACAGTTTTCTGCCACGTGTAGGCCTGTTGCCGTAAAAATGTAATTAGTCCGTCTTTTAGATTGTTCAAAAATAACGTGATGCAAACAGATGCAATACGAAACGCGGAGAGTTCTGCGCTTACGTCCGATCAGTATGGCGGTCAAACGTCAGAATGCCATTTCTGATCCAAGCATAGACCACTCACACTCCCAAGCGATGACAGATGCTAATGTCATAGTTTGACGTTCCGCTGCGTCCATAGACATCGACCATAGATGTAAACAGATGACAGGTCACATCGACCGTAGACGTAAACAGATGACAGATGACGTTGACCGATGACAGATACAGTGTTCACAGGTGACTGACAGGAGGTTCAACTCGCCGCCATACCTCTTGTACTAATATTTAGCAATGTTTAATCATCATCATCATCATCATCAGCCCACATCAGTCCACTGCTGGACATAGGCCTCTCCCAATCGCCACTTCGATCGGTCCCGGGCCTCTCGCATCCAGCACTTGCCATATATGCTTGCTATATAATGTTTAATGGATAAAAGTAATTACGTGTTCGTCTCCCTACGCAATAGTTACGGCCCAAATGAATAAGTCAGAAACTTTACCAAATGTCTAGTTAGTAACTTAGAATTCTCCAATGATTCTTATAGAAGCCCGAGCGGTAACGAGTGTCTCGTTCTTGTTATTCAAGGAGTTTCAAGGATTTCAAGGGTTTACGCTTGAGACGGCGATAAACAAAAGGGTTATTGATTTGTATTGAGTACATTTTGGAAGGTCCCCGTCCTCTGGGAAAAGATTTTATAAAAAAAGACGTGTTTTTCTCGTTTTGAGAAAGATTTCCTTTCGAAGTCTAGGTAGTGCTAAAATAGACGTCCGGCTCGGACTTGGCCCGTTTTTTCCTATGTTTAAGCTAAAAAGAACAAAAATAAGAAATATGTTTTTACAGATTAAAGGAAAGTTGATTGATTGATTGACGTTTGATTTCTGAACTTCGATTTATTTCTGAGAACATAATATTCTTGTCCGTCGTCATTTTGGGTTCTTTGATGTAGAAACACTTCAAAGAGTATTTCAGGTCCAAATGCTTCATTTTAAGGGAGCTGTATATTACAAGCGCGTAAAAATTATGACAACGTAACTAAAGTCATTTCTTACTATTTAGATTTTGGTGAATTTTCATCAAATTCTTAATTTATCGACTACTAGCTTTCCGCCCGCGACTTCGTCCGCGTAAAGTTTTTTTTCCAAAATAAAATTGTGCCTATGTTACTCGTGGATAATGTAGCTTTCGAATGGTGAAAGAATTTTTAAAAACGGTCCAGTAGTTTTTGAGCCTATTCATTACAACCAAACAAACGAAAGTTTTCCTCTTTATAATATTAGTGTAGATAGTGTAGATGTTGCAACATTCGTATATATTCACCACAAGCGAACTGAAAGGACTCGTGGGCTTGTAAGACTACTAAATTATGAGGTATTTCACAAGATGCCAAAATTAGCTGACATTTGAGTGTATTTCTTCATCCAAATATAATTCACTTGAACATTTCCGTAATTAGAACTGTTCTGCGAAGTGGAATCAGACTACGAATAACGTCTGTTTGTCTATATTAATGTAATAAATAAGAGCTATATTAGGGGGGATCTGGGAAAATATATTTAAGAACAGCACGGTTTATTTAAGTGAGTGTGTTGTCTGAGGTCTATTCGTCGAGTTTGGGAATATGCAAAGGTTTCAGTGAACATTTTTTTTTATAATAGCTCGACATAATGGCTTCCCTACGCCTGATGGAAAGTGAAAGAGAAGCCCAAGTCGCTGTGACAACTGGCAAGTAACTGGTTAGTTACCTGTCAGTTGCCACTGCCATGCCGGCCCAACCCTAACCCCCCACGAGCTCCGGAGACCCTACTCACCGGCAGAAACACGACCCAGAGGTAATTTGACTGCGGTATTCTATAGGGTGGAGGTCCTTCCCCGGACGGGCGGCTCAATTCCAGCGAAGATTCGCTATGCCCTACATCTCTTAAAGCTCTGAACCGCACGGTTTATTTAAGTCAGTGTGTAGTCTGAGGCCTATTCGTTGAGAGTCTCTGGAAATATGCAAAGGTTTCAGTGAACATTTGTTCTATCCTAAAAACAAAGAAAGTCTCCAATTAGCTCCAAGAAAGTCTTAAATTATCTGGGATCAGAACTAAAAAAGCATACAGGAAATAAAGTATTAGAAGATGAATATGATGCATGCAGGCGCCACACAAAACATCTTATTCAGAATACTAAGGAGAACTATTACTACAACAAATTTAGCCAATGTTTGGACAAACCAAAGAAAATGTGGAATCTAATTAATGATTTTGCTCAAAATAAAATTAAAAAACACTGCGCTATTTCAAAATTAAGAATTGAATCTAAAGAAATAAGTGATACTAAAGACATCTGTGAAGAATTCAATCGTTACTTTTCTACAATTGGTTCTAACTTAGCAAAAGATATTCCTCGATTTTACCATGATAACATTACGAAAGCCTTGCCTTGCACAGTAAACTCTCTAGTACTGTTAGAGCTTGACCCTTGCACTGCTGATGAAATACTTAAGATCATCGATAACCTTGATGCTAATACTAGTGCTGGCATAGATGAAATTAATACTAAATCTATCAAGTGCTTGAAACATCTCATTGCTCCTAGTTTAGCTAATTGCTTTAATGAAATTCTTAAGTCTGGAAACTTCCCTTCTTCTTTAAAATTAGCTAAAGTTACTCCTTTACATAAATCTGGAACGAAATTAGATCCTGGAAATTATAGACCAATCTCCGTTTTGCCTGTATTATCCAAAATCATAGAAAAAATTTTACATAATCGTTTGGATAGTTACTTAACATCTATTAATTACGTATATAATCGCCAATTTGGTTTTCGGCCTAAAAGTAATACTCTTGCAGCAACACTTGATTTAGTTAACAAAATAAAATTAGAAATAGATAATAAAAACATAGCTCTTGGCATATTTATAGATTTAAAAAAGGCGTTTGACACGGTTAGTCACGAGTTGCTAATAGATAAATTGGAAAGAATAGGTGTTCAGGGTTCAGCTCTTAGCATTTTTCGATCTTATTTGACAAACAGATCTCAAATAACAAAAATAGACAATTCTCGGAGTGAACAACTACCTGTGACTTGTGGCATACCCCAAGGATCGATATTAGGGCCCCTACTCTTCACAATTTACATTAATAATATAAATGAACTCAATTTGCACGGGCAAATAACGTTGTATGCTGATGATACTTGTCTTTTCTATTTTGGATCTGATATTAATGACATTATTCTGAAGGCACAGGATGATCTGAATACACTAGTCTCCTGGTTTAATTATAATCTCCTAACAATTAATGCACAAAAAACTTGTTTTGTAATATTCAAAGCAAAAAATAAAATAATAAAAGCATTCCAACCTTTGAAAATAAACGATATTGAATTAAAACAAAAAAGTAACGAGAAATATCTTGGTCTTAGGATTGATGACGGATTGACGTGGAACTTGCAGATTGAACACGTCAGAACCAAGCTAATATCTCTTATTGGTTCCCTTAAGCAAATTGCTAGGTGCATCCCACGTCGGTTACGTTACACCATATATAACTCTCTTGTTAAACCACATCTATTATACTTAATAGAGATATGGGGAAATGCTTGTAATACAAAAATTGCTTATCTTCAAGTTGCACAAAACAAAATAATAAAAACTCTTTTTCAATATCATTACTTAACATCCACGTCTAAAATATATGAGGAAACCAAAATAATGAATATTAAGCAATTATATACTTACAATATTTGTATACTAATAAAAAAGATTTTGAAAAGCTCTCTCCATACTAATATAACCTTAAACGTTGTAAAACACATCACCAAACGGAGCACTCGCCGCGCTAGTTTTCTCGTACTACCCAAAATAAGAACCAATTATGGAAAAAAGATGATAACTTTTGAAGGAGCGCAGCTGTATAACAAAATACCCTCAGACATAAAAAATGTGAGCTCACTTAGTGCATTCAAAATTAAACTTGCACAACATATTTTGAAAAACACTTAGTCATACACTCGTAATTGAAAGATTGCACTAGGTGAGTATTTACCTGCCTTATATTTGTACACGCACGCGAACGACGTACTACCTATATTTTTATATTTAGTTGCATAATGTTAATAATGTTCTCATGTAAGTGACTGTAAATTGTCTTATTGGGAATAAATTCTTTAACCATTAGCTGCCGCAGCGTCACCGGAACGAGAAGACACGCCTTGCGATTGCCAACCCGCCTGCTTAATGAATAAGGTGCAAAAAGTTACACGAGTTAGTTCAAAAATAAAAAAAAAGTTGGGATATTTTTAAACTTGAGGCAAAAATTACGTATGTATCTAGTATAAACTTAGCCCATTTTTGACCTCAACAATACGAATCCAAAACACGCTTCACAAATTAGGCAGCGTTCCGACCAAGTGCATTGTTCATCATTCTACCCCTTTGTAGAATTGATCCTCCCCTTCGAAATTTATAGCTCCCTCGTGATTTAATTCATATGCACGCTTGGTAATTAAGCCTATTTGTACTGAAACTAGGTTAAATCCCAATAAACAGAATACCCACGGGGCTAATTGCTCGCCAGGCTCGATAAAATCGTAAGGCTTGGCGCAAACAAGCGATTTTAGTAAGCGACTTACAGTAGGTGCCGTAGAATCAACTTAGGGACTTGTTCAGATTACAGTTTCTCAGCGGGTGGTAGAGTTTGGTTGCATAGGCGAGTATAGGCGAGTATATGCATAGGTATATGCGATTTTTTTTATAGTAGCTCGATATAATGGCTTCCCTACGCCTGATGGACAGCGAAAGAGACGCCTAAGTCGCTGTGACAACTGGCAAGTAACTGGTTAGTTACCTGTTAGTTGCCACCGCCATGCCGGCCCAACCCTAACCCCCCATGAGCTCCGGAGACCCTACTCACCAGCAGAAACACGACCCGGAAGTCATTTGGCTGCGGTATTCTATAGGGTGGAGGTCCTTCCCCGGACGGGCAGCTCAATTCGAGCGAAGATTCGCTACGAGCGAATTAATTGCTCACTCGAGTTCTTAGAGCTTATAAATTAGGCCCTGGTGGTAGACTTTGTCTAACTCTTTCGCTACATCGAAGAATATAGCCCCCGTCCTGCGAGGGCGAGGGCGGTTGAAGTTAAGGAGAATGTGCTCAACAATGCTATGCACTTGTTGTACGCACGAATGTCTGGCTCGGAAGCCGAATTGCTCATCGGGAATGAGCTTATTGTAGCGGACGAAGTTTCTAGGCGCCTAATACAGGTCGGTGTTATGCTCAGGCAACAGTTCCCTTAGCCGGTTTTCACGGCACCCCCGGCTGAGTTGGGGCTGGCACATTATACCTACATAATGTTCTTTGTTCGCTCCCAGGCCAGCATGGAATCTCAGTATCTCAGTCCCCTGCTTGACATAGGCCTAACCAGTTGTTCGCCACTTAGGCAAACATTAGGAGGATTATTATATACCCATAATCGCCACGCTGGGCAGGCGGGTTGGCGATCGCAGGGTGTAGCTTCTCGTCCCGGTGACGCTGTCCGGCACCGGTCTGTGATATTTAGCTACACCTTAAATTGCGTTGGTTATGCCGCCACCAGCCTCTCGTTTATTATTCGGCAGGATGCACCACGGGCAGGTGAGGTTGGCTTGGAGCGAAAAGATCGTTTGTTCTCAACGAGTCACACCCAAACGTGTCACCCTGTGACTGGTTGCGAAAAAAATTCTTATAGGCCGCTCCCTCATATCCCCAGAATCAGTAGATATGTCAAAATTATTATTCAATGTTTGTACCAGACCTAACCGTAGTAGAAATTATTAGCAGAAGGAATTTACAAAGCCAAAATTAATTAGATGGTTTGTTGAAATATGTTGCGTAAAAAGCGGTCAAAATTTGATTTATAGCTCCAAGAATTTACGTTGTAGAATTTAGTGTGATTATTGATTAATTAATTCTGTGGTCAATGTTATGTAGTGGTAATTTAATTTCCAAGAGCTAAATCGGATATCGCATTTTGAATCTAATGTTGAGTTTGATTAAACTTTTGTTTAGTTCGATTAAAATTTGGTTGCTTTCGGGATCAATCTAAATATATAAAACTCAAAGGTGACTGACTGACTGACTGACATAGTGATCTATCAACGCACAGCTCAAACCACTGGACCGATCGGGCTGAAATTTGGTATGCAGGTAGATGTTATGACGTAGACATCCGCTAAGAAAGGATTTTGACCAACTCTACCTCCAACGGGATGAAACTCCACGCGGACGAAGTCGCGGGCATATGTATATTTGTCAAATGGTCACAAATTAATAACTTAATCTTTCTCTTACAGATTGGCACATTTTCAAGAGAGAGAGCTGCTAATATTTACTTTTTAGAAGCAATATAAAAATAATAAATATTATATTTAACGAATGTTTGTGTAGCACCTATCATTCACCCATCGTACCAATTTAAAATTTTATCTTTATCATCTTGATTAGGAGGCCTATGTCCATCAGTGGACTAATATAGGTTGATGATGATGATGATAATCTTGATTGGAATTCTTGCACTGTACCTTTTGCTCGTGATTTTCTTCATGGTTCTTTGAAATGCAAATTTCCAAATAAATATGACTTCGTGACCTTTAAAACGAAACCTACAAGTTTCTTGAAAGCCGGCAATGCACCGGTGACTCCCCTGGTCTTGAGGTGTCTATGGGCTGAAGTGATCACTTACCATCAGGTGATCAGGTGACATTCAGGCCCGTTTATCCCCTCCGGACATAAAAAATTATTACTGCTAAGATCATCATCATCATCATCATCATCATCAGCCCGTGTCAGTCCACTGCTGGACATAGGCCTCTCCTAATGTTCGCGCCTTATAATTAAGGTACTAATTAATGATTATTATCTTTTTTCTTATCTCCGCAACTTGGATTTTTTCCTTTTCCATTTCAGGCAATGTGACGGGAAGCGAAACTATACTGTGACTTAATCAAAATATACTTATCAATGAATTGAACAGGTGCTGTTAAAAGTAATACAAACTACTCCTTTTGATAAGATGTTTCTTTTTGGTGTAACTAAATTACGAAGGTTGAAACATTGCCAAACTTTTACGAGTTCCGTCCAAAGGTTAATTTCATGACCCGTGAGAGTAGATTAGCTTTGTAGGTTTTTATACCAAGTATATTTTAACCCTTAGACTTCAGGAATTCTTAAGTAGAGCCCTGTTCCGTCCTTGGAGGAGGGCGAGGGCTTCTGCCTGAGCCATAGGCTGCCCCAAGTAGCACGCGGACTGCGCTGGTGGTGGCGTGGTGTAATGGTTCATACCAAGATCCCACGTCACCATCACCCAAGGCGCGTTGACGGTGTAGACCGGGGTTTTTTAGTGGGTATTCTCCGTCTCGCTACCATCTAGAGGCGGAGTGAGTCCCACATAACCTGCTGGGTTCCCGAGTAGCAGGTATGCGTAAATGCATTTTCCCCCGGTGCAACAAAAAAAAAAAGTAGAGCCCTGTTAGTAGATCAGCCACTCAATGGCAGTGACCGGAAAACACTAAACAGCGTTGGCGTAGGATCATGTAAACTGGCATTTGAAAGAAGAGGCCTATAATCAGCAGTCGGTATCTATGTGGGCTAAAAAAAAGGTGATGATGATTAGAGCACTGTTCGTTAATATGATAGGTTTATTGCTATGTTAAAAATATAATGAATCACTGGATAAAGTTTTAGTCAAGCCTAACACGTAAATCTAAGTGAGTACTCTAGACACTCAGACAACATACAAAGCTCCATTTTCTTAATTTCATAATGGGGTCCATTAGAAAAATTAGGTTTTCTCAAGTGACCAGGAATTGAACCCGAAACCTTCGGATTAATAAATAATAATAATAAATAACCCAAGACATGCCACGCTGGGCCACACAGCGCCACCTAGCCCTAAACTAAGCCGAAGCTTGTACTATGGGTACTAGACAACTGATAAACTTACTTACATACTTTTTTTTTGTAAATAAATACATATTATACATAGAAAACACCCAGACTAATACAAACAGACATGTTCATGAGCACAAATGTTTGTACTGTGCGGGAATCGAACCCACGACCCTTGGCTCAGAGGGCAGAGGTCACTACCAAATGAGCCACCGAGCCTGCCGGATTGCTACGCTATGGACGAGAATTTTTACCCATTGATCGTGATATATCAGAAATCATCACTCATATTCGTCATTTGGATTGGAAGTACATTTAGCCAGAACAAAGCAGTGCAAACACTCAACCCTGATTGATGATGATGGAAGGCAGCTGCTGACAGGTTTAAGCGCAGTAACCGGCCTCAGCTTCACACATCAAAGACGTGATACGTCAAATGTACAAAGAGGCATTACATGTTTATCAAGTGGTACATGTTCTTTGGAACACATGAAAGGTGGTCATAATAGATGAGATATTTAAGGAGAATTTAGCATGATTTAGTTTTTTTTAAGGAACACTATACGTCACTAGACGTACATAGCAGCATCGTCTTCATCATCAGCCTAAAAGGCAAAGACTAAGTTCAAGATATTATCATATTTCATGATTGTTCTCATATTAGCAGCAATTAAGAGAGGTTAGCAATGTTAGCATAGAGTATCTTCGCTCAATTTAAGGCGCCCGTCCGGGACATCTACCCTATATAATACTGCAGCCAAATGACCTCTGGGTCGTGTTTCTCTCGGTAAGTAGGTAGTCTCCGGAGCTCGTCAGGTGAGCGCTGCATAGGAGATAACCGACAGTGAGGAATGTTCACTGATCGGCAAAATGTTGTTTAGGACAAGGTCAGTTTTAGAAATAAGGTACTAACGTAGAAATTAAACTTGTACTAACAATTTTATTTATGGATCTTAGTTATCTGCAATAAATACTTTTTTTTATTTTATATAGGCAGCCGGGGCTTAGGGTTAGGCAGCCATGGCGGTGGCAACTGACAAGCAACTGACCAGTTACTTGCCCGTTGTCCCAGTGACTTGCGCTTCTCCTTTTTTTTTGCGCTTTTTTTTATTTATATGACACGACATAATGAAGCCATTATGTCGTCTATACTTATAATAAATCTGTAGAGAGGTCAATTCTGTACATAAAATATTTTTTCAAAATAACTATCAGGGGGTGATAAGTGATCGATACTGATACCAAAAATGCAATCAGTAAAATTTTTGTCTGTCTGTCTGTCTGTCTGTCTGTCTGTATGTTCGTTATAGAAAAAAAAACTACTGAACAGATTTTGACGAAACTTGGTACAATTATTCTTCATACTCCTGGGCAGGTTATAGGATACTTTTCATCACGCTACAATCAATAGGAGCGGAGCAGTGACGGGAAGTGTTGGGAAAACGCGAGAAATTTAAACCTGTATGTTTGAACGCGCATTACGCGAAAACTACTGCATAGAATTGAATGCGGTTTTCACCAATGTGTTGCTAGAGGTCTAACTTAAAACTTAGGCACAAGGTATAGATGGGTATTATATGGAAGTCCGTTATTTTTGAAACCCGATATCCACGCGAGCGACGCCGCTGGCACAGCTAGTGTTATATAAATAAAAAAAATATTAGTAAAAGGTAGGACAGTTATAATATTTTCTACGTACAGTGGTTGAGAAATCTCGTACCAGTTCATTGAATTTTGTTTAGTAGTAAATGTGTTTGACGTCGGCGGCCATTTCGTTACACTCAAAGTGGTGAGTCAGAGTTAGTTTGGAAAGTAATCAACTATTAACTCACTTTGCCCTTTGCCTTTAGATTTAAGTCTCGGCATTATAAGACCTATATTGATTCGGTGGCCGCGATTTGAACCCTGATACCAAAGTTTGAGGATCAGTTTAGTTCTGTGTGTGTGAATTCTGCCCCTCTGAGTCTGACACATTGGTAGGGTAGATTGATCCCCGTAGTAGGTACAGTCATTTGTGTGCATGAAGTCTCAATCGTCTGGGTGTTTTATCATCATCATCAGCCTATCTCAGTCAAACCCTGGACATAGGCATCTCCCGTCGATTTACCACCACCGCCACGCTGGGCAGGTGGGTTGGCGATCGCAGGGCGTGGCTCGCTCCTCGTCTGGATCTCGTAAATATTATCAGTTGTCTAGTATCCATAGTACAAGCTTTGGCTTAGTTTGAGACTAGATGGCGCTGTGTGGCCCAGCATGGCATGTCTTAGGTACATTTTTCAAAATCCATTTCTTTTAGCTAAAGTAATTTCACTTGATTTGTTAGCGTTTTAGGTAAGTTATGAAATTTAACGATTCTAAGTTTCATTAGAGATTAAAGGTGGATTTAATTAAAAAGTATTTTATTGCTTCAACGTAGTTCCCTTAAAACGAAATGAGTTTTTTTATGGACGGACTCTAAAGATTGTCGGGCAGGGCAAGGTCATGGTATAGATAACTAGCTGTGCCCGCGGCTTCACCCGCATTTCCCCCCATTTTAGGGAAGTGGGGGGTTACTCTCCATCCCTTCAAGTATCTTCACTTAAAAAATTACGCCAATTCGTCGCTCTATTTTGCCGTGAAAGAAAGACAAACATACATACAGACAGACAGACAGACACACTTTCCCATTTATAATATTAGTAAGGATTAGTAAGGATAGTACATAATGTTGATCATTGTACATAGGTATGTATTATAAATTCCCTTCCTAGATCTCCCGCCTATGTCTAGCATTGAACTTTGGCAGGCGGATAATGATTGTGTTGAAAGGAATGTAAGGGAGCGGCCTATCTATCATCTTTTTGCTCCAAGCCACCCTCACCTGCCCGTGGTGCATCCTGAAAAAAAACAAACGAGGCGCTGGCAACCGTCTGGTGGCGGTATCACCATCGCAATTGAAGGCGTAGCTAAATACCACAGACCGATCACGGGCAGCGGCGTCACCGGAGCAAGAAGTTACGCCCTGCGATCGCCAACCCACCTGCCCAGCGCGGTGATCATTGGTACATCCTCCAGATGTTTCGCGGGGTTCAAACCGTTCACTATATCGGCTGTGTTCATTACCACTGAACCAAGTCAAAATTTACCTATCTACACGTAAAAGCTAATGCTGTATCTATAGCGCTGGACGTAACACGACTCATAAACTTGCCGACAGCTGCCATCCATCATAAACAATCTGTTAACAGTTTTAGTGTTAGCATTTGAGCTCGTAAGTGTTTATGACAAGAACGACTTATCCGCTGGACGTCGAAATTACAGGTACAATTTAAAAGGCGCTTGGTAACTTGTCATGGCACAGCAGAACAAGTAAATTTTTTTTATTCATTAATACCCAAGACATGCCACATGCCACGCTGGGCCACACAGCGCCACTTAGCCCCAAACTAAGCCGAAGCTTGTACTATGGGTACTAGACAACTGATAAACTTACTTAGATACTATTTTTTTTTGTAAATAAATACATATTATACATAGAAAACACCCAGACCAATACAAACAGACATGTTCATGAACACAATTGTTTGTACTGTGCGGGAATCGAACCCACGACCCTTGGCTCAGAGGGCAGAGGTCACTACCAAATGAGCCACCGAGCCTGTCAAATTAATGGTTTGCGATTGGCCACAATTTACCAGATGTTATTGGAACCTACGAAGGAGCGCGCTTACCCAGAAAATACCTTGAACACCTGGAGTTTGAATGTGTCGGGGAACAAAGAGTGCGGCAAGAAGAAGAATCCATTTAAAATCCTAATCCTATTGTCTCCAAAAATCTCGTCCTTACTGCGAGTATAATCTCGCTTCCATTGGTTACAATCTCGTTGGCTACAGTACTTAAGTTTATATCTTTACACAGTTTTCATTTGCGAGTCCCAACTGTCCAGGGCACTTGACTATTTGTTGTAAACGTTAAAGAACTCGTTTTAAAACTGGGTTACAAATGGCGACATCCTATTGAGTGAATGAAGAAAATTGGAGATAGATACATAGATATTCTCTATTGCACAAAATACAAATATTTACAGAGAATGTATTACAGACAAGTAAATGGTAGGTACAATTACAAGAGAAGTAGGGCATAGATAATCTTCGCTCAAATTGGGCCGCCCGCCCGGGGAAGGACCTCCACCCTATAGAATACCACAGCCAAATGACCTCCGGGTCGTGTTTCTGTCGGTGAGTAGGGTTTCCGGAGCTCGTGGGGGGTTAGGGTTGGGCCGGCATGGCGGTGGCAACTGACAGGTAACTGACCAGTTACTTGCCCGTTCTTACAGCAACTGGGGCTTCTTTTTCGCTTTCCATCAGGCGTAGGGAAGCCATTATGTCGAGCAACTATAAATTAGGGCGATCTTATCACTAGTAAGCGATCTCTTCAAGACAACCTTCAGGTAGAGGAAGTGTTCTGAAGAGAGAGGCAAAGGACGTTTTGACGACCAGTTTGGTTCAGTGGAAGTAAACCCTGCCTCTGACAGTAGTCGCGGGTTTGATTGATCCCCGTACAGTACAAACATTTGTGTGCATAAATATGTCTGTTTGTATTGGTCTATGTGTTTGCTTAGTATAAAAAATGTATTTATTTAAAAAAAGTATTTAAGTAGGTTTATCAGTTGCCTAGTACCCATACAAGCTTCGGATTAGTTTGTGACTAGATGATACCCATAACACAAGTGCTCATGCTACTTTCGTTGCGATAGGTGATGTTGTATGATATTTATTTATTTCTATGGTTGTTACACGTTCATCAGCTAAAATTTCACACATTCTCGTCCTCAAAATGGCGACACTTGAGCAACGTGTCTGCCTCCAACGTGAGGAGAAAGGAATAAATCGCGTATGATAAAGTACATCTCATTATTCGGTAGGAACGTTAATGTCTAAACGCTTTAAGACGAGGTATTGTAACACAAACACCCTTTAAGACATTGAGATATCCAGAACAAAGACTTCATTCAGTGTAAATCTTGCAAAATAAACATCTATCTATAAGATAAGCAGCAATTTAACATCCAGCTAGCATTAACATATACAGTGTGTTAAGAATCCTTACTACCTATAGATCATCATTATCATCATCATCATCAGCCTATTGCAGTCCACTGCTGGACATAGGCCTCTCCAGGTGTTCGCCACTGGAGGATATAATCGCCATGCTGGGCAGGCGGGTTGACGATCGCAGGGCGTAGCTTCTCATCAGTCAGTGGTATTTAGCGAGTTGCCAGCCCCTCGTTTGTTATCCGGCAGAAAAAAATCCGCAAGAAACTCATCAGTTAACCTTTTTTTAAACAAGGATAACATTCATTTTAATGTCTTATACCTAGTACAATATGTATTTGACGAGCGCAGGCGAGCAGCTCATTATGTCCAAATGTCTATTTAATTGTCCATGTTATGTTGTCGCCCAGGAAATCTTTTATTTCCTAATATCCTGTTTTCATTAGACATGACTTAATATGGGGCTTAATAATAATAATAATAATGTCTTTATTTGCCTCAATGATATATATTTACTGGGAGAGCAAATAATAATGCAGGTTACTTATTAGTCGGCCATTTATTTTCTGACACTTGACATAAGGCACTCCGTTGACATCTTACGTTTTTTCGGACAGGCAAAGGAATCCACAGATAATCATACCAATTCTCCCCCTTTAATTCGAAATCCTGACAACAAACAGAAAATAACATTCAGAATACATTGTTTATTAGAACAGTTACATTAACGAAATTGTGTAAAATCCATACGTTTAGTTCTAGGCCTGAGTCTACTAATTATAGATGAGGGAGATTGTATTTTGGTATCCTTATTACAAACATTAGTTAGCGAACATGGAGCAGTGTTATCTACAGGCAATATACCTGAATACTTAATTAATTGATCTACATGTCGTCTACATTTCACATCATAATCATTTACATAAACTTCATACATTCTACTTCCGATTTTATTAAGTATCTTCCCTTGAACCCATTTCTCCTTCCTAGCAATAAACCATTTTAACCTAACTAAGTCTCCTATACCAAAATTCCTACTTCCTTCCAAGTGGTCATTCATCAATTGATTGTCTCCCTCCACACGTATTTCTGGTAAAACTAAGTCTAAGCGAGATCGTAAATTACGACCCAACATCAGCCTTGCAGGTGTTTCACCCGTCACACAATGAATAGTGTTTCTATATTCAAACAAAAAACCTAGAAGTTGTTCTTGGATGCAATCAATTGAGGAATTTTCCATTAAGATACATTTAAGCATTTTTTTGCATGTTTTTACAGAGTTTTCAGCCTGTCCATTACTGGCAGGGTGATATATAGGAGAAGTTACATGGCGTATGCCGTTACTTGCACAAAAGGTGTCGAATTCCACTGAACTAATCTTAACATCATTATCTGATACTAATGTTTTTGGTATGCCAAATATACAAAACAGTTGTTTCAATTTAACTATTAGTTCACGAGTGGAGGTGCCGCGGTTCATATAGATGCATTCCAACCATTTACTAAACGCGTCTATTACGATTAGGTATTCTCGTTGACCGATGGTCATATAGTCAATGTGAATTCGCTGCCACGCCGCAGCGGGGCGCGGCCACGGGGCGGGCGGGGCGCGCGGCGGCGCTCGGCGCAGCGCGGCGCACGATGCGCACGATTCGACAAACCGCTCGATGTCGCTGTCGATTCCCGGCCACCACATCCTACTGCGAGCCGCACTCTTAGTTTTCACAATGCCGAAATGAGCTGAATGCAACTCTTTTAAGAGTTGATTGCGATATACTGAAGGAATAACTATTCGGTGTCCTCGGAACAAACATCCACCTTGCACTTCTAAATCTACTTTGCATTGGAAATATGGTAATATTTGAGAACATGTAATCTTCCGAGGCCACCCATGGGACATGTACTTCATAACCGTTTGAAGCACATTATCATTACTAGATGCATTCTTAATATCGTTAAATGACACAGGAAATGTTTTCGTGTCTAAAAAATTTATGTACAATAATTCACTTTCTTCTTCTCTACCACTGAATGTATCGGGTAATGGAGAGCGTGAGAAATAGTCTGCAACTATATTTTTAGAGCTAGGTACATAATTTACCACATAGTTATAAGCTGACAATATAATTGCGTATCTTTGCAAACGTGAAGCTGTCATTACCGAAATGCCATTCCTTTTACCAAATATAGTAATGAGTGGGCGATGATCTGTTTTTAATATAAACGGATCACAGCGGCCGTAAAGGTACTGGTGGAACCTTTTAACTCCAAATATTATAGCCGTCGCTTCCTTTTGGATTTGACTATAATTCCTCTCACTGGCCGATAGGGACCTGGAAGCAAAAGCTATAGGTCGTTCGAGTCCATTCAGATCCACCTGCGCCAGCACCGCACCCAGCCCCGCCGGGCCTGCGTCCACCGACAGAACCAGCTGCGCCTGTGGCTCGAAGTGAGCCAGCACTCGGTCAGATGCTAATTCCTGTTTGATAGACAAGAATGCTTGTTGCTGCCTATTGCCCCATATCCATTTTGCATCTCCGCGTAATAATTCATGCAATGGGTTCAGTATCATAGAAGCGTTAGGTACAAAATTACGGTAGTAATTCACTACACCTAGAAACCTTTTTACCTCTGTAACATTGGTCGGACTGGGAGCTTTTAATATTGCTTCTACTTTTTCTTTAGACGTTCGTAACCCCTCTTTACTAATTACATACCCTAAATAGGTTACATTATCCTGAAAAAATGAACATTTATCCTTCTGTAACTTTAGGCCTGCCTCGGCTAATCTACTTAGGACCTCTCGTAGCCTACTTAGGTGCAGACTTCGTGTTGGGGCCGTTATACAAATATCGTCGAGCCAACAGCTAACTCCCTCTATACCAGAGAGTAAGGACTCCATTGCCCTTTGGAATATGGCTGGAGCATTCGCTAGACCGTACACGAGACGTGTATATTTAAATAAACCTTTAGGTGTATTGATTGTAGTAAGCTCCTGTGATGACTCTGACAAGGAAAATTGGTTATATGCGTTGCTAAGGTCTATTTTTGTATAATGTTCCCCCCCACCTAACTTAGCGAACACCTCGTCAATATGCGGCAATGGGTATTTATCTATGTTCAAATCCATAATCAAGGTCACTGAAAAATCGCCAGCAATTTTAACTTTGCCGCTATCCTTTAACACAGGAACGATGGGCGTTGCATATTTCGAACATTTAACGGGAACGAGAATACCTAACCGAACCAATCTATCAAGTTCTTCATCAACCTTGTTTTTCAATGCAAACGGAATAGGGCGCGCTTTAAAGAATTTCGGTTGACAGTTTTCTTTTAATTGTAATTCTACCTCATATTTATTAAATTTTCCTAACTCTTCCGAGAAAAGATTAGAATGATCTTGGAGTAATCGCTGCACCTCACTCCTACATTCAGACAATTGTAGATTATTAACAGATGTAAAACAGAATTCAAATTTGGTCATAAAATCTCGCCCTAATAAAGGCGGTCCACCATTTTTTATAACATAAATTTTGAGGTTATGACGTATGTTGCAATATAAAACTTCGGCCATAAAATACCCTAGGGGCGAAATTTTATGCCCATCATATAAGCACATTTTGAGAGCCTCCTGTGTAAGTTTATTCTTTGAAAAACAGTCTCTATACAATTTTTCGTTAATAACCGTCAATCCCGAACCAGAATCTAATTCCATCTGTACTTTAACTCTATTTACCACTACATCTAACATGAGGGGAGAACGATTAACATACCTTAAGTTAAAAAGATCACACTCCTTACAGTCTTGACCCTCTTCCTCGTCCGTAACCGGTGGTTCCATCGCGACGTTATGCACACGTGCGGTGGAATATTTCTTTACACTGCACACTTTCTTTAAATGGCCTTTCACACCACATCCACGACAACGATAGTCTTTATAACGGCAATTCGCCGCTTCATGGTTCCGAAGCCCGCATACCGTGCAACGCCGATCGCCGTCGCGGCCGTACGCGCCGCCAGCGCCACCGCGCGCGCCGCCGCCGCCGGCGCCTCGGCCGCCGCCGAAGCGGTACACCGGTTCTTGTTTGATGTGTAGCGCGGACGAGCTCGCCGCCGCGTTGGCGCGCGCCGCGGCCGCACTCTCGACCTGCTGCGCCGCCTCCAGCGCCTTGCTCAGCGTCAACGTGGTCGCGTCCATCTCGAACAGCCTGTTGCGCTCGTTTCCCGCGTTCAATCCCAGCACGAATCTATCTCGCAATTGGTCTTCGAGTGCGCTGCCAAACTCGCAATATATAGCGAGACCCCTTATGCGGGCAGCCCACCCCTCGAGGCTTTCACCTGGAGCTCTTGTCGCCTCATAAAACTTTGCTCGGTCGGCGAAGGTACATCGCCGCGGTTTAAAATGGCCGTTGAGTGCGACAATCAGGTCCTCGTAATCCACTTTATCTAATTCACGGGGATGCACAAGATTCCTTGCCAATCTATATGTACCGTCCGACAAATGTGTTAATAGCATAGCACATTTGCTCTCCTGCTTAATATTATTTAATTTGAGGAACAATTGCAGGCGTCCGTAAAATATTTCCCATTCTTGGGTCTCGTGATCGAAAACACTAATATTGCCCAAAATTTTACTTGAACTCATTTTCACTTATTTTACGCGTGTTTATTCTTTAATTCGTCGCCAGTTGATATATATTTACTGGGAGAGCAAATAATAATGCAGGTTACTTATTAGTCGGCCATTTATTTTCTGACACTTGACATAAGGCACTCCGTTGACATCTTACGTTTTTTCGGACAGGCAAAGGAATCCACAGATAATCATACCACTCAAACATGGTAGTAACAGATGATACAGTTTTATAATGAGCTCATGTTTCACTATTAAAAAAATAGCATGCAAAAATAAAATAATCTAATCGTATTTCAACAATATTCTGTGGTATTTTGTTTTAAAATTTTAAAGTATTGGAAGTTCTATTCTCAACATACTGTATAACGTATTATGTTTTATCTTCCTATTCCAGAGATATCATATAAGGATTGTTATGGTAATCATAGCTACACATCTTGGGAGCGGGGCGAGAATCGAAGACGCCGCATGGGAAATTTAACGGTACCCGTATATTCAATTTTTGTTTGACACGACTCAGTTAGTTTGTGATGGTAAAGGCTCATACAAAACCTCTTTAGTTCAGTAGCAATAACCAAAATGTCCCGGATTTGAAAGCCAGGTTGGGCTGGAAATTGTTACTGGGCTTTTATGTCTATAAACTAAATTACTCAGCCTCGGATTCAGGCTGGAAGGGATGTTAGGGAGCGGCCTATCATCTTTTCCCTCCAAGCCAACCTCACCTGCCCGTGGTGCAGCCTGCCGAATAACAAACGAGGCGCTGGCAACCGACTGGTGGCGGTATAACCATCACAAATGAAGGCGTAGCTAAATACCACAGGCTTGACGGGCAGCAAGCAGCGTCACCGGAACGAGAAGATACGCCCTGCGATCGCCAACCCGCCTGCCCAGTTTTATCTTATGTGTGTTCATATTGACTGAACATGAAATACCTAAAATAAATAAATATTCTACAAAATGTAAACAAAAACCAAAGTGACAATTTGCTAATGCTCCTACAGAATTTATGATCACACATAACTGTCGTGGCTTGTCAGTACAGTTTGTTGTAAATTTATTGTTATGTTGTTACCATATTTATATGACATTTTTATACATATCGCGTCCTTTTTTTCACCAAAATAATGTATCGTAAATCGATAAAGATAAATAGCTATATCAATTAGATAGTCATTTATAAATAAATAAAATAAATAAATAACCCAAGAAAGACATGCCACGCTGGGCCACACAGCGCCGTCTAGCCCCAAACTAAGCCGAATCTTGTACTATGGATACTAGACAACTAATAAACTTACTTAGATACTTTTTTTTGTAAATAAATACATATAATACATATTAAACACCCAGACCAATACAAACAGACATGTTTATGAACACAAATGTTAGTACTGTGCGGGAATCGAAACCACGACCCTCGGCTCAGAAGGCAGAGGTCACTACCAAATGAGCCACCGAGCCAGTCAATTATATCTTCAAACTGAAAGGTTAGGATTGGGCATGGCGGTGAACAGTGACTTGGGCTTCTCTTTCGCTTTCGATCAGGCGTAGGGAAGCCATTATGTCGAGTTACTATAAAAAAAAATACAAGAAAATGTGAAAACAGAAATATGTATTCCGACTGTACCGGCTAGTGAAATTGTGGCCATGAAGAGAGCATATAAATTTAATGACAATATTGTGATGGCTCTGCAATCATAAGCGTAATGGTTTCCCTAATACATAAATGTACTAATTGGAATTGGGGAAAATTAGATAGTAACTATTATATTGTCTCCACTTTATTGTATTAAAAATACCTATGTACATACTTATCTATGGATTTAGCGAAATCTTTTATACAGTTTTAGAAAATAGGCATCTTTTATGTCTGTTGTCTGTGTCTGCTTCTATGAGTTCAAAGCTTTTAAGTTTTTGATTAGGCAGAGAGATCCGTCACATAGCATACAACTTCATAAAAAGTCCGATTTTGTGAAGGTTCAGTGAAAACGACTTCATCGTTCATTTCACATATATTATTATCCATGCAAAACCGCGGGCTTTAGTGATTTGTATTATTTATTCACCAATCGGTTATTTAGATGTTAATTATAAACTTGTTTGTCTATTTTTAGCTCTTACGGAGTACTAATAAATTTACGAGATTTTCATCTCACATTTGTCTCAATAACCACTGCTTATACCTTCCGCCGCCGTTCAAGAACCATAAACCTCACAATTTATTAAGTGACAACCAATTTAATGGACATTTGACCTTACAGAAGATGTTTCATTTATCTAAATATACCTATCATCGGTATAGGTACAAAAATATACCGGAGCTATTTTTAAGTCTTAAGATCATATTAGTGATACGAAATTCGTGTACCAAGAAATGTTTAACTTGAAAACAGCATAAAATCGTTCGAAGCAAGACTGTTTCAGCTGAAATAACATGAAAGGCGTATTACTATTCGATCACCGATTCCGATATATCGGGAATGAAATATTTTTGTTGGTTACGTTTATGTAGCCTGGAAATATTACTGCCTTGTCGGTCTTTAGATCAAAAGATCACATGCTAAGGTGAATATTTGTAACAAGTTACAATTCAGTCACATAGTTCGGTGTGCACCAGTGGCGTAACAAGTATTGGGGAAATAGGGATGTTTCCAGGGTCAAAATAATTACATTATATTTAGTCCGTATTTTATATTATAAAAATATATTGGACACGTATTTTTCCTTTTTTCCTTTGAACAAAAAATAACAAAGGTACAAGGCATCAAAATTAAGGAGTGAAGGTCATTCAGTGCGAAAACACTCCCACTTTTTGAAGTCACGCGTAATTTTAACGGGCTATATAATTGTCATTTTTGGTTTATTTTCGAACTATCTAAAAGACGGATTACATTTTTTACGGCAACAGGCCTATTCATCGGATCTTTACTAAACGAGAAAAACAGACAAACGGACGAACAAACGGACATAGTCATCCCATAAAGGTTCCATTACATCCTTTAGAAGTACGGAACTCAAAAAAAAAACTCTCAGAACAGCGCTAAATAAAAATTTGCTTTTAAGTCAACTTTATGGTGTGCGATAAATAATATCTAACTATCTAAATTAGGCAATAGTTAACCTTTAACTATGGACGTGCGGTCTCACAGGCCGCTTGCAGTTTGTGATTATCGTGCCCCCCTTCACCCGCAATCCCTACGCGTATGCCGGTCTCAGTAGCTTCGGTTTTAGTTGCGAAACGACCGTTGAGAGTGAAGGTTCCGTCGTCGGCTGAATGTTGCGTGAGTAATTTCGATTTATATTTCGAGTGCGGTCTGTGAGACCGCACGTCCACATTTGTGTTATAAATTGAAACTAACGGTGATTTTGTTTGTTTTAGATTTTGTACACTAAAATGTCAAAAAACGATCAACCAACGACTGCAGGCAAACGAACATCGAGTTTGTCGATGCAAAGAGCCAGTAAAACATTGCGGTTAGATGATCCTTCTTTTGAAGACGAGTTTCAACGATTGCTTTTAGAATCAGATCAGTGCGACAGCGATGGGGATGTTGATGATTGTTTGTTTGTTTTATTTATTTATTTATTTATTTATTTATTTATTTATTAGGCTTACCAACAATTGCTACAACAATACATCTTAGGTAAAAAACAGTTAGGAGTCTTAAAGTTAATTGCACAATTAATTATAGGTAAACACCACATGGAAGCTGACATTCAAGAAAATCACTCGAGTGAACAAGAGATTATTGAAGAAAGTGGTAGTACTACCAGAGCTGACGGAGACGTAAGGAGATCGGATAGTGAAAGTTCAGATGACGACAATATACCTATTGCACAGTTACGGCCCTCGAAGTACAATTATGGTAAAAATCGCTACAAATGGGCTACACCACCAGAAGAGTCCGCACTCCACAGCATAATATTGTGTTGAACAGATCTATTCTGCACCTGACTGAAGACGACAAGAAAGATCCAATCAAAAACGAGTTTTGGGTCCTGATATGCCATCCCAGGAGCCATTGAGTGAAGAAAATATAGTTCCTAAGCGTAAGACGTGTAAACTATGCCCACCAAGGATAAAGCGAAAGACGACCTATACTTGTGTGGGCTGTAAACAGCCAATATGCCTGCAATGCTCTAAGCCGCTATGCAAAGACTGCCAATAAATATGACCAAGTTGGGGCGTATGTCGAAATTTTTATATATTGTTGTGAGAAGACTATGTTAAGTTTTTTATGTCCTTTATTCTTTATATTTTATTGTAAAAGTAATTAAACTAAGTAAAAAAGACATTTTCTCGTGATAATATCTGTATAAAGTGATCTCAAGCTAAAAAGTCTGAAAAGTGCCCTAAGACTGTCATGTTGTTAAAATAAGTTTAAAATAAATAAATTTTTCATTGAAATTACATCTTTTATTAACAATTAGTAACTCTTCTAAGAAACCAAAAATAAAAATAATACAATACTTACTCATACAGATAGAAACCAGCGCGTAAAGATAGCGGTCTGTGAGGCCGCACGTCCATAGTAGTGTAACAAAATTGTAACGACCATAGTTAAAGGTTAAAGAACCCTATATTCGTAGAATAACGCAGCCAAATGACCTCCGGATCGTGTTTCTGCCGGTGAGCAGGGTTCCGGAGCTCGTGGGAGGTTAGAGTTAGGCCGGCATGGCGGTGGCAACTGACAGGTAACTCACCAGTTACTTGGCCGTTGTCACAGCGACTTAGGCTTCTCTGTCGCTTTCCATCACAGCACAGCACAGTACAAACATTTGTGTTCATGAACATGTCTGTTTGTATTGGTCTGGGTGTTTTCTATGTATAATATGTATTTATTTACAAAAAAAAAAGTATCTAAGTAAGTTTATCAGTCTAGTCAGTTAGTCAGTTAGTAGTTAGTCAGTTGTCTAGTATCCATAGTACAAGCTTCGGCTTAGTTTGGGGCTAGGTGGCGCTGTGTGGCCCAGCGTGGTATGTCTTGGGTTATTTATTTATCAGGCGAAGGGAAGCCATTGTGTCGAGCTATAAAATACCAAAAAAAAGGCAAAAAAAAATTACCTTCACGATCACGCTACTGACATGACTATCAAAATTGCTTCCTTTGAACTGAACACCAGATAAGTTTTATTTAATCGCCAATTCCATCCGTGCCCCGATTCCTTTGTCATTGATTAAACCATTCTGCTTTGAGCGATGAATGGAAAGAAATGCCTTTATTTGAGTTTTACTACTGCCGAAATTAGGTGTTCGATTCCAGTGCAAATTAAATTGAATTCCTCTTGTACTACAAGGCTTTTTTATGGAAGAGGGGAGAAATGGCTTTGAACATCGTCTGTTGGTAAGTGGTCACTTGTCTTCAGCCGATAGACACAGCAATACTATGTCCATCCTATTTTGTTTGTTAATCGGGTATTAAGAAGCCGCAATCTCCATTATGATTCTATAGTAATCATCATCAGCCTATTGCAGTCCACTGCTGGACGTCGGCCTCTCCAGTTCTTTGCCATATGGGCAAACATCTGGAGGCTTTTGGCGTAATCGCCAGGCTTACGCTAGGCAGGTGCCTTGGCTATCGCAAGGCGTAACTCCTTGCTCCGGTGACGCTGCATTCCGTCATCGGCCTATGTATATGGTGTTGGTCTATACCTTTAGTTGTGATGGTTATCCTGCTGTCAGTCAGTCGCCAGATCCTGCTTTGCTATTAAGGAGGATGCACCACGGGCATGTGAGGTTGTTTGGCAAAAAGGATGATAATTGTATCTACTCTCGAAAAACATTATCCTACGTTCTTCGTTAGTCGGGTAATAAGGAGACGTGATCTCCATTCTATAGTATATTGTATATTTCTGTGAATTTGACCTTGCATTACAGCTCCGGAGCTCGTGGGGGGTTGGGGTTGGGCCGGCATGGCGGTGGCAACTGACAGGTAACTGACCAGTTACTTGCCAGTTGTCACAGTGACTTGGGCCTCTCTTTCGCTTTCCATCAGGTGTAGGGAAGCCATTATGTCGAGCCACTATAAAAAAAAATTTTTTCTTCGAGCACTGAGGAAAAAGGTTTTCATTTAAGTTCAAAATCTACTCAAGCAATCTCTGGAAAATAAGCTTACATACAAAGTATCTTATTATCCTGACATCAAATACTTTTACCTCTTAAGAGCCTCGTGCCATAGAAAATTTCAAGGAACCTACTGTACGCAGTGAAACCCTATATTCATATACATGTGACGGAAATATTCATAACAGGAGGACAAAGCACTCGCGACCGTGAGTGACTGCAGTAATATAGACAGCTTAGCTAGCTAGGTATTCTTTGTGGCACAAAATCAAAACAAATAAAACACCGGCCAAGTACGATTCGGACTCGTGCACGTAGGGTTCCGTACTACAATACAGCTAAATAAATGTTTTTCTTTACTTTTTATTACATTGGAGTTGGACAAATGAAAAAAAATTAGGTAATTTGATTTATGACGTTTAAAAACAAAACTACTGTCTAGATCTAATTCAAACCAATTTTCGTTAGGAGTTTACATAGTAATACACATCATATTATGTAGTATATATATGTAGTTGGTTGCCTTATAAAGTTGGTACGTGTCATAACGTATTGGTCTAAAAGTAGCTACTTTGAGGATAGCACGCTGAGCCACTTCAAGGGGTTTTAATGTAATTTTAGGGACTCCACCCCAACAGGAGATGCAGTACGTAACGATAGACTGACATAGGGCAAAGTACAAATTACGCAAGATATCTGGGTCAGCTACATGACGCATATTTTTGAATATGTAAATTAATTATCTTACTTTGCTTGTTAGGTGGTTTATATGTAACTTAAAGTTAAGAAGTCTATCGATCGTTACACCCAAGTACTTTATGTTGTTAGTTGAGGAGAGTAGAGGACATTGGCATGAAGAGTTAGACCTATTTGAACAAGAGTGTGCGATTAAATTAATGCTAGATTTGGGTTGTGAAGTTGTACTGACAGAAAATGATATTATAAAGCTCATGATGATGATTGTAAATACCTAGCCGATTCGCAATAAACCCCCCACCTCCCCTACCATCTGTGTATATCCTTATAACCTTGACTTATATGACACGCGAACTCCATAACTTCCTGCTTCTAAGTGACGTCAAAAACATATTTGCTATGGAACGGGGACGTACGTACATATAAACTTTTAGAATGGATGTGGAACTTTTTGAAAGGAATTTGATTACGTATGCCTGCCCTTACCTTAATGAGACCGAAAATAGCGTCTAATTGGAATCTCTCTGGAAAATTAAAGGGACCGGTTAAGGATTAAAATATTAATTTTTCAATTATCTACTTACTTTTAGGCTGCGTTTCCGCTGTAGTTGTTTGGTAACTCCTTTTTGTGCCGTACCATCAAAAAAAATTCTAATTCTCTGCCTGCTCATATGTTTCCGCCTTCTTATAGTATGGGATCCTTTAAAGAAGCGTGAAGAAGCATCTTGTAGGCCGGCATGGTGATGACTGACTGGAAACTGAGGTTTCCCGCCCGTGGCCAGAGCGACTTGGGCTTCCTTTTCAGCTTTCCATCAGGAGAGAGGAAGCCACTATGCCGAGACAATATAAAAACAGATGTGAAAGGTAGAGTTATATTTTTTATTGCTTTTGATGACGAGTAAACCTGATATAAACCACCGCCTATTAGAAATACCGGGGTACAGTAATGCTGCCTGTTTAATAAATCTGACAAACCGACAGGTGCGACATCATGTGGAAAAGCGACAAATCGTCAATTTTTCAACACCTCCCGTGGGAACGAAGCCTTATGCTTACATTTGCCTTTACTTTGCAAAGGGTTTTATAATTATAATTGGAGTTTACATAACCACTCCAGTCTTTCGCTTACCTTGTAAAAGTATCAAATTGCGATAAAGGTTTTTTAAATATTAGACAATATCACATACATTGCTCCGATCCCAAAGTAAGTAGCTTGAGCACTTGTAATAGATTTGTATTTAAGTATTTATTTGTGGTACCTTCGTTGTTCTGATACCTATAACACAAGTGCTTAAGCTACTTACTTTGGGATCGGAGCAATGTATGTGATGTTGCCTGATATTTATTTATTTATTTTGATTATTTATTAGTCTGGGTGTTTTTATATGTGTATTACCTACCATCTCATATTATGTATTTACTTAAAATAAAAAGTATCTAAGTAAGTTTATCAGTTGTCTAGTACCCATAGTGCAAGCTTCGGCTTAGTTTGGGGCTAGATGGCGTTGTATGGCCCAGCGTGGCATGTCTCGAGTTATCTATTTATAATGAGAAGGAAGGAACTGAAATGCAGTTGTATTTGCACACACATTGTGCACTTTAATATCTCCTGGCCTATAAATACAGTAACTTGGTTCAAGTTAAGCGTCTTAATTTGAACCAAACGATGCGATGAAAATTTCAGTAGCTCTTGGAATTTAAAATAATATGGCTTCCAGTTTATTTTGCAGCAAACTCTAGGTAATCATCACACAATGTATTTACCACCTCCTTTTATAACTTTAGGGTGGAAATTCATTTACTATGATATCTTGCAATAAACTACATCTGTGCCATAAAAATTTCTACTTTCGTAAGTCAAAAGTAAAGTATCAGACAACATCACACTTACACCGATCCATTTTTTCTAAAGGGGAATGCATTAGGCACTGTTTCATGGGGGAGTCTGCGTAGTGTTTCGGAACTATACCTCCCAGAACGGCAGGGCATATCCGTTAAGTCCCTCCGTGTCGCCAGTCGCCAGCAACGTGTAGGGACTCGAATAGCGCCGAAGCATAGTACGGTCGCTTCAGTGCCTGCACTGGCCAGCAGATGACAAGTGGCCGGCGCATCGAAGCATTTGAACTGTTGATAATAGCCATCCGCAGATGACAAGCGGCCGGCGCGTCGAAGCATATGAGCTGTTGATAGTAGCCATCCGCAGATGACAAGCAGCCGGCACTGTTGAACTCTAGAATGTCTCAACGGACTGAAAAGAGTCAAAGGTATCAAGAAACACTTTTGACTCAAGACTCAACCAGTCTCAAGTACAAAGAAATAAATAAACATCAATTACCTACTGGTAGAAATCTGGTAGAGAACGCTATAAGCGATAGACCGCCTAGATTGTACTTTGAGTTATTTGTAATGTGTTTTCCTGTAATGTCTGTGTTTTTGTGCAATAAAGAGTTTCTATCTATCTACTACAGAAAATAATAAAATGTAATAAATGAAAATACGTAACATTAGAAATATCAACGACTCTGATTACGTCAGAGTATAATAGGAAGGAGAAAACAAAAGAAAGCTGTCTCAAGTCATGCATAAAGACTCGAATCACCAATTAAAGACTGAAGGAAATTCCAAGACTTAGAACTCAAGAATTTGCAAGAGCAAATTCTTGTTTCTGGAGACATAAAATTATTAATCAATTTCGTCAAATCGCATTTTGCGGCAAACATATTAAGAGTATTACAAAAATTTAACCCATTTTATTTATCATTCACCTCGTTCGCACGAGAGCTTACGGATTTTTATTAAAATTCCGCTCCGAAAAAATGTATTTTGCATTTTTAAAATGTACCTGGAGGCAAAAACATTTGTTCGACTTACACCATAGGAATGTATGTCAGCTTTGAATCCAAAATGGCAACCTCAGTGTGAATGAATCACATTATTGGATTATTCTTGGCATTCGCTGTATTTGGTTTGTTTTTGCTGTAGTCGAGATAAAATGCGAACTGTAAAGGCTGATGTTGAAAAGCTTTCGTATATATTTGGTTTGCAATATGGAGCTTTTGTAAGAGTTTGTTGAGAATGAAGATTTGTTAACGTGTTTTCGCCTTATCGTTTTGAAGTTGTACGAACATTTTTTTTGGAAAATGTCTGTCAAGCATTTAAAAATAACTAGCTGTTCCAGCGGCGTCGCACGCGTGGATATCGGGTTTCATAAATAACGGACTTCCATAAAATGGTACCTAAATTTTAAGTTATGTACACCTTTAGCAATAGGTACATTGATAAAAACCGCATCCAATTCCATGCAGTAGTTTTTGCGTGATGCGCGTTCCAACATACAGATAAAAAGTTTTAACGTTTTCCTAACACTTTCCTTCACTGCTCTGCTCCTATTGATTGTAGATTGATGAAAAGTATCCTATAACCTACCCAGAAGTATGAAGAATAATTGTACCAAGTTTCGTTAAGATCCGTCTAGTAGTTTTGGTTCCTATAACGAACATACAGATAGACAAAAATTTTATTGATTGCATTTTTGGCATCAGTATCTATCGATCACTAATCACCCCCTGATAGTTATTTTGAAAATATATTTAATGTACTGAATTGACAAATGTACCGCAGAGTACAAACATTTGTGTGCATGAACATATCTGTTTGTATTCTGGGTGTTTGCTATGTATAATATCAATTTAATATGGGTAAGGAATAACGGCAGAGGCATTGACCAGCAGTGGACTACAAAAGACAATGATTTACAAAAGACGTTTTTGAAAGATCTCTGCTAATTTTTTTTATAGTAGCTCTTCATAATGGCTTCCCTACGCCTGAATAAAAGCGAAAGCCCAAGTTGCTGTGACAACTGGCAAGTAACTGGTTAGCTACCTGTCAGTTGCCACTACTATGCCGGCCCAACCCTAACCCCCACGAGCTCCGCAGACCCTACTCACCAGCAGAAACACGACCTTTCCCGGACGGGCAGCACAATTCGAGCGAAGATTCGCTATGCCCTACCTCTCTTAGTTAGTAGCGTAATTTCTTTACTTAGTAGCATCATCATTTTCTATGCAGAACCTTCACCGACTTTAGTAAAAAAATCTACTACACAACAACATCAAACAAAACCCATCGTAGTTTTATAGCTTCCTTATGATGTTGCCAGAATTATTTACGACGTCGTTTGCAGCGCCGAATACGCCTTGAAAACCGTTTGAGAATTGTGATTTCACTTTTGCTGACTTAAAAAAAAAGTTTTTTTTGGAAACGGCCGATTGATATGACAATGATACTAAAATGATAATGAATGCCATAACCAAACAGCCAAACTTATCGAGAACAGTGTGCCTAGCACGAACATTTTCGAAAAAGTATGCGTAACGTTTCCGTAAACATTTGTATGAAACTTGGTACAGCGCCCCTATCGTGCGTAAAAGGTACTACGTTTACGTACGTCAACGTAGTGAAATATATCGCCCGTTTACGGTTACGTTACGCATAGGTACTTTTTCGAAAGTGTTCGTGCTAGGCACACAGGAAACAGTATGACAGTGTCTGTGTCACTGTCCAACTGTTTAAATCAGCTAAAAACAAAGCATATAATCGAATTTTAGTATTTTCAGTTACCTGTCAGTTGCCACCGCCATGCCGGCCCAACCCTAACCCCCACGAGCTCCGGAAACCCGGCAGAAACATGACCCGGGGGTCATTTGGCTGCGGTATTCTATAGGGTGAATGGCCTTCCCCGGGCGGGCGGCTTAATTCTTGCGAAGATTCGCTATACCCTATCTCTCTTATAATGTAGAATAGAATAGAATAGAATATATTTATTGCACCATGTTGTATAGGTAATTTTGCTTCTATAACAGCATAGCATGTTATAGGGATGTAAGGGAACGACCTATCATCTTTTCGTTCCAAGCCATCCTCACCTGCCCGTGGTGCATCCTGCCGAACAACAAACGAGGCTCTGGCGACGACGAAGCTAAATACCCGATGACGGGCAGCAGCGTCACCGGAGCAAGAAGCTACGCCCTGCGATCGCCAACCCGCCTGCCCAGCGTGGCGATTATGGATATATCCTCCAGAAGTTTGCCCCAGGTGGTGAACAACTGGAGAGGCCTATCTCCAGCAGTGGACTGCAATAGGCTGATGATGATGATGATGAACAGCATAGCGGCTTTTCGTCACCCCATAGAAAGCGAAAAATAGGCAAAGTCGCTGCGACAATAAACAAGTAAGCAAATCACTTGTGAAATTGCTACCATGGTGGCTTATTATTGTGATTAGGTATACACTCACGCCCCTCTTTTCCACTGGGCACTATGGGCACGTGCCCAGGGCCCCGCGATCGAATGGGGCCCCCTAGTTCCTGACAGATTACCAAATGATAACCGATATTTAGGTCATCATAGGGGCCCCATGATCCTAATGTGCCCAGGGCCTCAAATAGTTTAAAGACGGCCCTGTATACACTGACTAATTTCGACCCCTTCACGGGCGTTATACGGGTGTATTCGAGTGTGTGGTCATAGGCCCCACCACCAACTGAGTATCTAAAACCCAAAGAGCTCTTTCAGTCGTCTTCGACACCGAAAGGTAAGACGGAGACGGCGATTTGTATTTTCTTGTCACCGCGCAAAATAAAACGTTTTACTTACTTCTTTTTGTTGTATTTATTGTGCTTTGTTTAATGTGATATGTCTGTGTGTCAATTTGCGGGCTAATAAATTTTTTTTCTTTCTTTCTTTCTTAAAGCGTTTTGCATTGCATGATACGAAATCATTACCAATCTCGTTAGCGAACCGCTTATGGTACTAAATCAACACCGCTTTCAATCTATTCAGTAGTATGCAAAATCGCTGCATTACCATCAGAAAGCAATTCCCATCCATAACCGTATGTTTGTCATGAATGTCATGACCAAACATAACGACTTATGAATTTCAGATATCTCATCGGCTGCAGAAGTGAGCTTCATCATTAACACATGATGTCAAATGGCCAGGTAGTTCAGAATAAACGGTTCATTTGATGATGGCTTTATAAAAAAAGGTTTTATACCTTTTTTTATACTTATTAAACAGTGAGAGATAAATAGAATAAATTACCCAAGACATGCGACTCTTGGTCTCACAACGCCATCTAGCCCCAAACTACGTCAAAGCTTGTACTATGGGTACTTAGACAACTGATAAACTTACTTAGATATTTTTTTGTAAATAAATACATAATTTTATACACTAGCTGTGCCGGCGGCGTCTCACGCGGGGATATCGGCTTTCAAAAATAACGGACTTCCATAAAATGGTACCTGAATTTTAAGTTAGTTGTCACAGCAGTTTTAAGGGTCATGTTTCTGCTGGTGAGTAGGGTGTCCGGAGCTCGTGGGGGGTCAGGGTTGAGCCGGCATGGCAGTGGCAACTGACCAGTTACTTGCCAGTTGTCACAGCAACTTGGGCTTCTCTTTCGCTTTCCATCAGGTGTAGGGAAGCCATTATGTCGAACTACTATAAACAAAAAGCCTTTAACTCCCGTCGTATACTACAAATGTTCGTGGCAATTCCTCAAATGGGTTTAGTTCCATTCCTTCTTGTAACCATAAAAATAACATACAAAATCAAAGATAGGAAACACCCTACTACCCCGGTTTTCACTTCATTACCCAAAACGACAGTTGTTAGGCTTCATGTGCTCAGCAATTTAGCAAATTGAAAACAATATCATGTTATGTTTCATGCATCGTGGAATTTTCCGGGTAACAAATTTTTGAGGTACGGGGTAAGAAACATCGAATAGTAATAGTATGACACCCCATTTCCTGTTATGGCGATAGGTACGCGATCTTTTTTTTTTATAATAGCTCGTCATAATGGCTTCCCTACGCCTGATGGAAATCGAAATAGAAGCCCAAGTCGCTGTGACAACTGGCAAGTAACTGGTTGTTACCTGTCAGTTGCCACCGCCATGCCGGCCCAACCCTAACCCCCCACGAGCTCCGGAAACCCTACTCACCGGCAGAAACACGACCCAGAGGTCATTTGACTGCGGTATTCTATAGGGTGGAAGGTCTTTCCCCGGACGGGCGGCTCAATTCGAGCGAAGATTCGCTATGCCCTACCTCTCTAATAACTAACATAATATCTCTTGGTCATAATGGGTTTGTACGAGTCGATTACGTATCTTCTTCACACTTCACCTTCTCAACAGCCTGGTTGAATAATACACTTGACGAAACACTTATGATGTGAGTTCTGTCGTGTACCGGGATCAGTATGTTTAAGAGGAGCGAAGATTCGCGCTCGAATTGAGCCGCCCGTCCGGGAAAGATCCTCCACCCTATAGAATACCGCAGCCAAATGATATCCGGATCGTATTTCTGCCGGTGAGTAGGGTTTCTTGAGCTCGTGGGGGGTTAGGGTTGGGCCGGCATGGCGGTGGCAACTGACAGGTAGCTGACCAGTATCTTGCCCGTTGTCACAACGACTTGGGCTTCCAACAGGCGTAAAGAAGCCATTAAGTCGAGCTACTATAAAAAATTATGAAAAAGATGTAAGTATTATGAGAAAGGATGATGATGATGATAGCGGGTTTGACTGGCTCGGTGGCTCAATTGATAGTGACCCCTGCCTTCTGAACCAAGGGTCGTGGGTTCGATTCCCACCCGGGACAAACATTCGTGTGATGAACACTTGTGTTTGTTCCGTGTCTGGGTGTTTACATTTGTATTTAAGTATTTATTTGTGGTACCTTCGTTGTTATGATACCCATAACACAAGTGTTTAAGCTACTTACTTTGGGATAAGATCAATGTATGTGATGTTGTAGATATTATAATGATATTTATATGATGTGATAGCGGGTCTTGAACCGCTGCCTCTCGCAAGAATGTCGCCCTTAACCATTATGCCACCACCGTTACATAACAATAAATAAAACCACAATATCGAATGAAATGCAAGCGAACAAATGGAGCATTTCCGAAGCAAACAATCTCAAACGGTTTGCAGTATTCACGAGAGGTATTCATATTTCAGAATAAAAAGTGGGCGTGATATTTGAAACACTATTCTTATTCAGTGCGCCTTTCTATACCATATCTATCTATACTTATAATAAATCCGTAGAAAGGTCAATTCTGTACATGAAATATATTTTCAAAATAACTATCAGGGGGTGATTAGTGATCGATACTGATGCCAACAATGAAATCAGTAAAATTTTTGTCGGTCTGTATGTTCGTTATAGAAACAAACACTACTGGACGGATTTTAATGAAACTTGGTACCTACATTTATTCTTCATACTTCTGGGCCTGCCCATGTACCAAAAGTATACTATAACCAATAAAGTAAACTATAAAAATAGTTTACTTTTCATCAAGCTACAATCAATAGGAGCAGAGCAGTGACGGGAAAACGGGAGAAATTTTTATCTGTATGTTTGAACGCGCATCGCGCTAAAACTACTGCATTGAATGAAATGCTGTTTTCACCAATATATTGCTAGAAGTCTAACTTAAAATTAAAGTTTTATGGCGGTCCGTTATTTTTGAAACCCGATATCCACGCGTGCGATGCCGCCGGCACAGCTAGTCAAACATAATTGTCATCTCTAGAACTTTTTTCATCACAGTAGGTACTTTTACGAATTAAGGGTGATCCACCTAGTAGGTATAGGACATAACTTATCACTAGTACCGAGGGCTATGAAAATTTATAACGCTTGGCAGGCGGTTTTGTGACAACAGTAGGTTTTATTTCTCAGGTTTCGGGGCCCTACTATAATTATCGAAAACGATCGTTCGATGGACGGATCGCGTATTTTTGCACCATGAATCTCCCACATAGGCGGTGTCGACACTACTTACCACCAGGCATCACACTTGCTTGTTCTCCCCCAGAAGTAATGTACGAGCTAAAATCCATCAAAGTCGATATTCATTTTCGATTAATTTTCGAATTGTTATAGTGGACCCCAGTTTCCTGACATTCCATTAATCGTCTTCTATGACCACCCCCAGGAAGAGATAGAGTGGTCCTATACTAAATCCGGATACGCGGAAAATTTTACGTCTATTTCATAACTCGCTTTAATCGTTACGCTAGCAAAGGACTGTTTGAAACATCGCTAAAATTCAGCGTAGCAGATAAAACCACCCAATAGTTATCAAACACAGATTACCACAAACAGAATAATTCAGTTACACGCGTTATCTTGTATGTAACAGAAAACTCGTAGGACTAACAATTTTTGCCTCGGAACATGATAACGGTGGCCGAGAACCGCGTCAGTTGCGAACCTGACTCCGCCGGAGTAACACGTACCCCTCCCTATACCGACCTACCACGAAACCGCCGAAAAGTTTGCGAACAAACATTTCTGAATAAAACCTTTTCCGTCGACCGAACGTCAAACGTCACTTGCGTGTAATAGACTAGAAAAAAACAAAACGTCAAACCCCCTCCGCCATTTTTAGTTCGAAAAACAATTCAAAAAGCCGCGACTCTTTCTCCCGCCGATTCGAATTTTAAAAGTTGTGTTTTTTTTTTTCTGACTAGTTTGTACAAGTGGCCAGTGTTTCACTTTTTTAAATGATTGTTTTTGATGTGATCAGTCAAAATAGGTGGACTAGAAGCAACCAGTCAGAATGAGCCGTGGTCCGATCGTCCACCTTCGTGCACCGGTGTCAACGTAAACTGGACGTTATGCTTCTATCACATAAGGCGGATTCTGACTGCCCTGATGCCTTTTTATGATGATATGGTAAGTCCTCTGTCACTTTTGGATATGATTATCGAGATTGTGTCGAAGATGCTTTAAAAGGCATCAATATTGTGTGTAGACAACTTTAAGACATTCTTATTTTATTATTAGTACCTAATAATGCACTAACAGGTAACCGCCGTTCAATATCAGTAGATAAATTTTAACCGTTTTATCTTCTGGGGATATTTTTCTTTCTTCTGGGTTTTTATGTGATCAATTTTATTCTTTATATATTTTCAGGTACACAAAATTGTTACAAACATTAAACTAATTTGTTTAACATTTAACTAATTTCAAATTGATATAATGGATTTCAAATGCTCTAGTTTTATAGTAAAACAATTTACTACAGCCAGAGACTTAGGTATTTCTTAAATATTAAATTATATGAATTTAACAATTTCTGTACAAAACTAAACAAAAAAACTACCAAATTTTTCCCATCATCGTACGACGGTTATGACCTATTATAGACGTTAGTTTCATAATTAATCGGACCGAGAATTGAACCCAAAACCTTTACTTTGTGCCACGCTTAAAACAAACGCATTTCATTAAAAGTCATCGTCTGCCGTCAAACAATTTTGTTGTTAACTTTTAATTAGAATTTTCCCTGAACAGTAATTTTCTTTTAAAATTAAAGCTATATACCTACTAATTAAAGAGAAACTTATTGTTTTGTTTTCTGTAAAATTCCATTTGTTATTGCCATTACAATTTCAAATTGTTGCGTCATATAAACAAACCTGGTCAAAAGATTACATGTAAATATAAATACGATAAAATACATAATTTAAACTGTGTATCTACCATTCTTTATCGTAGAATTAAGACGCAATTGCATAGATCTATGTTTGAATAAAACTACTGGTTTAGATAGATAGATAGATATTCTTTATTGCACAAACATGAACATTTATAGGAAAGAGTATACAAACATATCGTAGGTACAATGTAGGCGGTCTTATCGCTGGGAGCGATCTCTTCCAGACAACCTTCAGGTAGAGGACAATTGCTAAAGAAAAGGGAAGGCAGTGCAAACGGTGAAAAGTAAGATAAAATAAATAATATATTATATACATAAAATAAATAATACAATATATACACAAATACATATTTAAAATAAACATAAAACTAGATAGATATATAAATATATATATATATATTTCTATAAATACAATAATAATTATAAATATAATATTATATAACTAATTGGCACAATAAACAGCTATGAAGAGGCCTATATCCAGCTGTGGACTGAAATGGGCTGATGACTATGCTATGCAATTAAAAAAAAATACGAAAATAACAATTGATCTGAAATTAGCTGTCTATTAAGACCAAACTAGTTATACAAATTGAAATTAACTCTACACTAAGTGTCTTATCTACAATATAACTATTCAAAATTTAATTCCAATTAGTGAGATGTTAGAATTGACGTATCCGAAAATAGAAGGTATTTAGCAGTTAACAGCAAATAGTTTTATATTCGGTATACTCGTAATAATATTATGTATGTGGCACTGTACTCATGAAAGAAAAATTCTTATTAATTGAATTGTGCAATATTTATTACACATGAAACCTTGCAAACTAAAGAAGTTTCATAATCTGACATCGAGTTACTACTTAAAAATGTATCGTAAATCCAATATTCAACGTGTTGTTACAGTTTAAGCTAAAAGCACTGTTTTGTATACACTAGTAGTCAACTAGTTTACTATTCTATTACTACAAGATAGTGCGTCCTAGTCTAGTTGTAGCAAGTGACGCGAAAAGCGGTATGGGGCATAGAATCTAGGAACAATGACTTAGCATGGAACCCGGGCTAAAATAAATCTGAGTTACACTACATATTATTCATATTGTCAATTAATTTAACACAAGTGTGAATGAAACAAAACAACGCTATTTGTTCTTATTATTTCTGAACGTGTCACAAAAACGAAAACAAAAATACGTCAAATGGTCACCTTTGGTCACCATAAAATACTAACAAACTGGCCTGAAACAGCCTGAAACGAAACTAGTGACAACCTTTGAAATTTCAAGACGTCTTTTCTATGCCTGTCCTTCTCTAATATATCAGCAGCATCCATAAGTCAGAGTGAACCAAATATATTGAGTTATGTTGTTATTTTAGGCCGGGTTCCATGCTTATTTATTTATTTTATTTATTTAATCTTTATTGCACAGTAAAGCAGTGTACAAAAGGCGGACTTAATGCTTATTATGTCTGGATTATTTTTAAGAAACGCCAAGCTGTTTCTTGACTGGCGTCCCGGCTAATATTATGTACACACATGAACTGGCTGGGTTCTCAGTTGAGAAGCAGGTTAAATAATTTGTGACTTGTGTGTATACTTTATATGTTTTTATTTGTTTGTCTGTCACATGTGTTCACTGTCTAACTTGTGTATGTTTTGGTGCTATGTACTGTGAAATACCAAGTGAAATAAATAAATAAATGCCACATGCTTAGTCATTGTTCCTAGCATAGAATACTAAAACATCGTCTAATCTAAAATGACGCGCCCACAACCGCTTTACGCGCACAAGCAAATTTCAAACATGGACGCAATACACTTAAACAATGCAATTATGATTGGTCCTTCAGGTGACGGTTAAATTCAAATAAATACTAACAGCGCCATTCTCGGATTTGTTGTCCAACTAGTTTAGTTGATCGTGAACTCATAAGAGGAAATGTCGTCTTGTCTCATACAATGCGATGGCGTTGTTCCATAGAGCGAGCGTTGATGGATTCTTCACCCGACTCCGCCGTCATGTGCACATACAAATCATAGTTCACCAAATAATCGGTGCATCTACACTGATAAAGTGCTAATATCAAGATGTTTGCACTCACAAATCGAAATAAAGGGGTGGGGCGCGTCATTTTATTTTAGACCATCTTCTACCGAGGTATCCCTGTCCGTCGTAAGAGTTTAAGGACCGTTAGGGTTGTGTCGTCATACATAGCTAGATACTGGGTAAGTCATACATAACCCCAGGGCCTTGATGTATGGGTAAAGCCATTCCTGACGAAAATAAAGTGGTAGGAAGTGCCATCTAAGAACTACGAGTCCTGGGATTGGTTCAAAATACCATATGATTTTCTTTCCTTTAAGAATACAGATCACAATGCGTGGCCGTGGTATTTTTTGATAAAAAAGCTATGTAAGTTCCCTATTCTAATACCTTTAAGTACTTTTCAATAAAGTTATTCGCTGTCTACTTCTTACATAAGTCTTATATGTTACCGACACAAAAACATCTTTTGATGTATGTTATTAGTCATTTCTCATTACAATGCCGCTGCGCACAGTCGCGTCTGCCTGAGGACACGTGCGGAAGACCAGCGTCACGGCGTCTATGCAACGCCGCGACACATGCTGAGCATTTTTGTGTCCTATTTGGTAACACACTTTACATGTTTGTTATTAATATTATTGTAATTTAGTGTTTAGATTTAAGTGTAATTTTGTTACCAAATAAACAAATTTTCTTTCTTTCTTTCTATGTCAGTATTATTTATACATGGATGCGGTACCCACCTCTTTTAGCCCTCTCACTACAAAAAAGTCAACACAATGGGTAGTTTATCGTAAGTACGCTTCTACCGTCTCGGTAATAAAAACCGTATACATGACTTCATTGAAGACCCTTTGTTTCCATGTAGTTAACCACTATCGGTGTTGTTCGTACGTCTTACTACAGTAGGGTAGTTAGGTAACCAAGGGCCCTGCGGGAAATAAATAATGGGGCCCCTCTGCTATTTACGCTGATAAGCTTTAATCAAGTAAAAAAAACATATATCTACAATCACTGGCTCGGTGGCTCTATTGGTAGTGACCTCTGCCTTCTGAGCCAAGGGTCGTGGGTTCGATCCCCACACATTACAAAAATTTGTGTGCATGAACATGTCTGCTTTTTTTTATAGTGGCCCGACATAATGGCTTCCCTACGCCTGATGGAAAGCGAAAGAGAAGCCCAAGTCGCTGTGACAACGGGCAAGTAACTGGTCAGTTACCTGTCAGTTGCCACCGCCATGCCGGCCCAACCTTAACCCCCCACGAGCTCCGGAAACCCTACTCACCGGCAGAAACACGACCCAGAGATCATTTGACTGCGGTATTCTATAGGGTGGAGGTCCTTTCCCGGACAGGCGGCTCAATTCGAGCGAAGATTCGCTATGCCCTACCTCTCTTATGCCCTACCTCGCTTGTATTGGTCTGGGTGTTTTCAATGTATAATATGTATTTATTTACAAAAAATATATATCTAAGTAAGTTAATCAGTTGTCTAGTACCCATAGTACAAGTTTCGGCTTAGTTTGGGCCTAGATGGCGCTGTGTAGCCCAGCGTGGCATGTCTTGGATTATTTATTTAATTACATCAAAAATGCTATGCTACTTTATTCATCACCCTATCGTAATCCACTGCTGGACAAAGGCCTCTCCAGTTGTTCGCCACTTTGAGCAAACGTTTCTCCGTTCCGGTGACGCTGCTGCCCTTCATCGGCCTGTGGTATTTAGCTACGCCTTCAATTGTTATGGTTGTACCGCCACCAGTCGGTTGCCCGAGCCTCGTTAGTTATTTGGTAGGATGCACCACGGGCAGGTGAGGGGGCTTGAAGCGAAAAGATGATAGGTCGCTCCCTTACATCCCAGCTTTTATCTTACTTTATTATCAGCTCTTTTTTGTGCACTGCAGGGCACTTATAAAATTTCAGTTCAATCTAAATTTCTGGTAAGGATTCGAGGGCCCCTTGAGCTTGAGGGCCCCTTAAGGTTAAGGACCCCTTGAGCTTTAGGAACCTTGGGCTTGAGAGCTCTTTAAGGTTGAGGCCCCCCTGAGCTTCAGGGCCCTTCGGGCTTGAGGGCCCCGGGGTACTTATCTGCTTAGTTAGGTACGCCACTGCTTACTCGCCGTTCAATCTTGCTCCGTGGCTTATTTTAACGACGGCAATCGTGTGATATAACACCGAAATTGTAACTCCCTTGTAGCCAGATTAAAGTATCTAATAAATCAAGGAGGAACGGGGATGTTTTGATGTTAATTATACCATCCAAGAGAGATTTCAGTGATGGAACTCTAAGTAATCTTTTTTGCAGAGGTTCTTAACGAAACATAGAGTGTATTTGTTGCACTTACAACAGCATTATTTTGCAAAAAAAGAATCGACTTCAATGAACTTTCTTCTGTTTTTTAAAGTCGGTTAAACATAAATTAATAATAATTAGAATTTAAGGGAGCGACCTATCATTCTTTCGCTCCCAGCCAACCTCACCTGCCCGTGGTGCATTCTGCCGGATAACAAACGAGCAATGAGCTCTGGCAACTGACTGGTGATAGTATAACCATCACGATTGAAGGCGCAGCTAAATACCACAGGCCGATGACGAGCAGCAGCGTCACCGGAGCGAGGAGCTGCGTCCTGCGATGCGACCAACCCGCGTACGCCGCGTGGCGATTATGGGCAAAGCCTTCAGAAGTTTGATAATGAATAATGATTTCATTTAATCTAAATAAACAGAATAAAACAAAACAAAAAACAGCCAAGCTTAGCAAAACTAGAACAAAACTCCTTTTAAAACTAAATAAAATAAAGTTTAGTCCCAAATTAAATTCATTTACGGTTACAACTCGTCAAAGAGCTGAAATAAAGCGTCATTTTGAACCAATTCAAACACGCTGATTGATTTCCAATACACCAAATTTTTATTCGGTCACCATATGGCTTTGTAATAAAAAACACGCGTAAATACGATCTCGATTTACGAAATCGGATTGATACCTAACCATTTATAAGAGAAATGCCGCAGACATGGGGTCAACTTGAAAGGACATCAGTCTTTTTGCTTTCATTTAAAATAAAAGCCTACAAAGTGGACAGAAACGATCTATCGAGAATTGAATTCGGTGAAAGGTTGGCTTTTAGGGTTTCGTATAGATAATGGAAAAACGGGATGCAAGGGAGCGACCTATCATCTTTTCGCATTAAGCCACCCTCAACTGCCCGTGGTGCATTCTGCTGAATTACAAACAAGGCTCTGGCTACCGACTGGTGGTGGTATAACCATCACGATTAAAGGCGTAGCAAGATACCACAGACTGATGACAGGCAGCAGCGTCACCGGAGCGAGGAGCTATGCTCTGCGATCGCAACCCACCTGCCCAGTGGGTTTTGGTGTTTGCACAAAGTGGCTAACAACTGGAGCCTATGTCCAGCAATGGGCTGCGATAGGTAATAGGCGATAGGCGATTTATAAGTGCTTGTCTTAAGCCTGTAATGAATAAAGAGATTTTCGAGTTAATTTGCTGGTGATGATGATGATGAATGGAAAAACGGAACCCTTATAGGATCGCTCGTTAACCTACAGACAAGTACGGTGACAACTGACAAGTGATTGATCTGGTTACATAGTAGGGTGGTAGGTAGTATGATGTAATCCCTTGACCCAAATACATATCGGAAATAAACAAGTTTATCATAATATCAAGGTCATTTGGGGAGAGGAGCTATAGGGTATTAGGAAATGAAAAAACTTTCCTAGCATTATTCAGTAGATCAACCTCATCATCAGTCTATTACAGGCCACAGCTGGACGTAGGCCTCTCCAGTTGTTTGCCAGTTTGGTCATACATCCGGAGGCCTTACCCATAATCGCCACACTGGGCTGGCGGGTTGGCGATCGCAGGGCGTAGCTTCTCGCTCCGGTGACGCTGCTGCTCGTCATCGGCCTGTGGTATTTAGCTACGCCTTCTATCGAGATGGTTATGCCACCAGGCGGTTGCTAGAGCCGCGTTCGTTAGTCAGCAGGATGCACCACGGGCAGAAAAGGGTGGCTTGGAGAAAAAAAATATAGGCCCCTCCCTCACATCCCCCTTTAAAAATGGATTACAACCTGTAAAGTTATATACGTGCCTAATTAGAAAATAAAGTTGTAAACTCAATATTATAAACTCGTACAGAACCCTCACTTGGCCAGTTTTTGTTCACTATTCGAACTACATAGTACTTTTTGTAAACATGTGAAACGTGTCGAACTTACTACACTTGATTGAATTGTTAGCCCGTTTTATTTAAGTTTCAAGTTAGAGACTAATACAACTTTTTGAACCTATCTTAGTCACTTTTACTTAAGCCTAAATTATGTGCCGATAACTTTAAAGCAACCGATGCGTCCGTGGGCTTCACTCGGTAGGGCTTCCCGAAAACCAGCGCCGTGGTTTGCTTCGCGGGCCATGGTTCAATGCTGAGTGAGGCCCTTTTACATTAGACGTCACAACCCCGTCTCCGGTTTGTTTGATATATCTGTGTGTTTGTAATTTTTATATGTCTAAATGTAAATGTTTGTGTTTGTGGTGTTGTGATGTCGAAGTGTAATAAATGTTTTTATTCTTATTCTAAAAAATGTATGTAATGTATTTTGTGATTGCAATTAAAAGTGGATTAGAATAGGACCACCTAATTTCATCTCTAGGTTGTCGTAGAAAACAACTAAGGGAATATCAGAAAATATGAAGCAACGTTTACCTGGGTACAAATAAAACCTACTGTGGTCACCAACCCACCTGCCAAGCATGGTCCCCCAATTGACAATGGTCATTAGGCCCTAAATCCAGCAGTGAATGTTAATTTGCAGGTTGATAATGATTAAAGACTGGCATTTTGTAGGCAACTTATTTGGGTTCTAAATACAAACATACTTTCATCCATTAACCACTTCAGTAAGGATCCTCTACACTCAGATCTTTAATGTACAGCTAATTAGATCCGTGCATCTAATTAGACATGAAATCAAATTAAAATACAATAAAGACTACATTAGTGAACATTAAAAGTCACTCCGAATGAATTTGAATATCTTAAACAAACCCAGCCTAAGAGTTTCATTTTCAGTTCAGAATCGATAGAGGTGAAAAATAAAAGTTATGTAATGAAGTAGCAGTCACGCAAAGATCGTATCGCGGCTCCTACAGAAATCACTGGTCATTTGAGCCCAATTGTTTGGTCATGATGAAAATTAAAATGGACGTGATTTTTATTATTTTGGCGGTTCATGGTTTAAAATGTTGGCCTCTGTGGCTTAGATTTGGCCAGGAGAGAGATATAGTAAAAAAATGTTGGTTATTTCCATGCAATTTTTTTTAATTTATTTATTTATAAAAAATCTCATCATCAGACCCTATCAGTCCACTGCTGGACTTATGCCTCTCCAAATTCGTTCGCCACTTTGATCGAGCCTCGTCTCCCCGAATCCAGCGCTTGCCAGCCGTCCTGCGCAAATCGTCACTCCACCTGGCCTGAGGGTGGCCTATACTACGTTTGCCGAGACGCGGTCTCCACTCCAGAACTCGTTTACACCAACGGTTATCGGTTCTGCAGCTGATGTAACCAGCTCACTGCTATTTCAGCTTACCGATCCGCTGAGCTATCTCGGTGACTTTGGTTCTCAGCCCGATCACCTTATTTCGGATTAAGATCACTTATTTAGAAAACTATGAAAAAAAAACCCTGCCTTTGAATCAATACGGCAACAGAATTCAATTATTATGTCCGGCCTGAAAAAAAAGAAAAATAATTCTAGCTAGTAATTAGGGATTTGGAAAAGTCTAACTGCTTACAAACATATCCACAGTATAACCAAGGTCAGTAAAACATTTAACTCGGTAAATGGACTTAAAGTTTTGATGGAAACTCGTAGAGTGACCCTTTTAGTAGGTAAAGTTAAACTGAAATCTGTTTAGCAATATTTCCACGTAGGGCGGGAAAACCTTTTTCATTTTGTTATACCGCAGAAGTCTGTTAAATATTAGATAGTTCGAGAATAAATCGCGTTAGATTTTTGTTTAAGTAGACATTTTATAGAAACTGCCTAAGTTATAATAAAACCCATAATAGACAAACATACATGCAGATGTATGTAAGGGTGCAAGGGTGCGACCCATCATCTTGTCGCTCCAAGCCAACCTCACCTGCCCATGATGCATCCTGCCGAATAACGAACGAGGAGCTGGCAACCGACTGGTGGCGGTATAACCATCACAATTGAAGGCGTAGCTAAGTACCACATACCGATGACGGTCTGCAGCGTCACCGGAGCGAGAAGCTACGCCCTGCGATCGCCAATCCTCCTGCCCACCGTGGCGATTACGGGTATATCCTCCAGATGTCCAGCCTATGTCCAGCAGTGGACTACAATAGGCTGATGATGATGATGATGAATACTGCATGATATAGACAATCTTAAGGTGATAAGATGTAAGGGAGCGACCTATCATCACTTTACTCCGAGTCACCTTCACCTGCCTGTGGTGCATCCTGCAGAATAACAAACGAGGCTCTGTCTCTCCTACAACCGACTGGAGGCGGTATAACTGATTATTTTGGTTATAGTTAGGGGTCGATTGCCAGCGCCTCGTATGTTATTCGGCAGGATGCACCACGGGCAGGTGAGGTTGCTTTGTAGCGACAGAAGTCACTTTGCGAGTGTTTCACCGTGTATAAGATCTTCTCGCCAGCCAGTCGATAAAACCTTACCACCGGCCACTGATCTGCAATATCTTGCACTACCAAATCGCTATTAAATTTTTAAACAAAAATCGGATACATATTAAAAGAGGTAGGGCATAGCAAATCTTCATCAGAATCATATTATGACCTCCGGGTCGTGTTTCTGCCGGTGAGTAATATTCGGAGCTCGTGGGGGATTAAGGTTGGGCCGGCATGGTAGTGGCAACAAACAGGTAACTGACCAGTTACTTGCCAGTTGTCATAGCGACTTAGGCTTCTCTTTCGCTTTACATCAGGCGTAGGGAAGCCATTATGTCGAGCTACTATAAAAAAAACGTATTGGTTTCTCCACATTACCAACTGAACCCCAAAACTCGTAACTAAAACATTCCTCCGCCAAGCTGCATATTGCTTTGGCAACATATTTTCACCGCTTTCAATCTTCCGAAATAGAAAATTTTCAAATTTATGTTCGCGATAACAGAACTTATGTGAAACTTCCAGTAATGGTGGGTCACTCAATTCATTTTATTAACTTTACTTTAGTGGAACAATTTTTATTGGCTTTTACCTACGTAAGCTGTAATGGTTTAGCTTGAAAATGGTTTTGGTTTTTTTAGATGAATTGCAATGGTTTACTTTAGGGCAGAAATAGTAGCGACTTATGAAATTCTGGATGGTTGAATGTGCTGGACGGAATTCAAAGTCTGAATCCTGAAAAAGACTGGGTTGGATTAACGAAGCTAGCAGTCGATGTATGCTAAGCAAACAATAATAATAATCATCATCATCAGCCTAATTGCAGTCCACTGCTGGACATAGGCCTCTCCAGTTGTTCGCCACCTAGGGCAAAAATCTGGAGGATATACCCATAATCGCCTCGCTGGGCAGGCAGGTTGGCGATCCCAAGGCGTAGCTTCTTGCTCCGATGACGCTGCTGCCCGTCATCGGCCTGTGATATTTAGCTACGCCTTCTATCGTGATGGTTATATCGCCACTTTGGTCAAACATCTGAAAGCTTTACCAATAATTGCCACCCTGGGCAGGCGAGTCGGCAATCGCAGAGCGTAGCTTCTGCTGCTGCTCTTCATCGGCCTGTGGTATTTAGCTACGCCTTCAATTATGATGGAAATACCGCCACTGTCTAGTCGGTTTGCCAGAGCCTCGTTTGTTGTTCGGCAGGATGCACCACGGGCAGTTGATAGCTTGGAGCGAAAAGGTGATAGGTCGCTCCCTTACATCCTAAAGCAAATAATGTAGATAAGAAATTAGTTAAGTAAATGCGACTAAACATTACATCTATCTACATACATTAATACGTCCGTGTGATTCCTGGATTTAGAATACGACCAATCTATCTCACCCCTCATGAGTGTTGTTGAAGACGACTAAGGAAATTTCAAGAAACGGGTAGTAGCGTTTACGTTGGTACAAATAAAATCTACTGCGATCACCAATCCACCTACAAAACGTATTAGAGCTGAAAATGATTTTTTTTTATAGAAGCTCCATATAATGGCTTCCCTACGCCTGATGGAAAGCCAAAGAGAAGCCCAAGTCGCTGTGACAACTGGCAAGTAACTGGTTAGTTACCTGTCAGTTGCCACTACCATGCCGGCCCAACCCTAACCCCCCACGAGCTCCGGAGACCCTACTCACCAGCAGAAACACGACCCGGAGGTCATTTGGCTGCGGTATTCTATAGGGTGGAGGTCCTTCCCCGGACGGGCAGCTCAATACGAGCGAAGATTCGCTATGCCATACCTCTCTTAAATGATGATTCATTAATACTTTAATAAAATTTATACCTCTCTCATAGACTGCGAAACCGCTTACTATCAGGTAAAAAGCAGTCAAGCGCAAACTCATTTCGAAAAAAAGAAAGGTAACATTATGTAGTTTCACACAATCCATCTGTCTCTTCCTTGGACGTTTTTCCAATTTCCACCCAAAGACAATTACATTCATTGCAGTTCTAGTCACATGTTTCCTGTCCCTACTCATTTCATCTTGATACTATGACAAATGGCTGTTTATATGACGTACTGTTAAAGCGTTCAATGTTATAATTCTGCAGTTTCAAATTTAATCTCATAAAACTCTCAATCTAATTTCAAAATGGTGTGAATTTTAAAAATCGTTTCAAGCTTTTCCAATATCGGACTGATATTAAAATTAATAGTGTTTGCAAATTTTCTGCTAACATTAGAATGTTAGCAGCTCAAAATGGCTGGCGTTTCAGAAAACGCTAGCTACTTTGTACAAAGCATTATAGTCTAACACAATTTGCTTTTATGAAAAATCAAAGTGTTTGGATCACGTATAAATGAGCATCCAATTTTTATTATCACAGATAAATTACCACCTACGACCATATAAAAAGGGGTATTTCAAAGTCAAGTGCTTTCTGCTGGGATGTAAGAAAGCGACCCATCATCATTTCGAGACCATCAAGATATCCTTACCTGCCCTGCTGAATAACAACCGTGGCTCTAGCAACCGACTAGACAGTGGCGGTATTTCCATCATAATTGAAGGCGTAGCTAAATACCACAGGCCTGTGAAGAGCAGCAGCAAAATCGATCGCCAACTCGCCTGCCCAGGGTGGCAATTATTGGTAAAGCTTTCAGATGTTTGACCAAAGTGGCGAACAACTGGAGAAGCATCTGTCTAGAGGATTGCGATAGGCTGATGATGATGATGATCATCATGTGCTGTCTGCAGGAAACCATTTTTAAAGGATTTCTGCGTCGTTGCAAACGCATCATAGTACCGGAAAAAGCAAAAATTAAATCGACACTCAACACTAAATCGTAAATGTTGTTTTCGTGATGTAATTTCTCAGAGCACTTTGTTCAATGTACTGAATCAAATTTCGGTAGTTACGAAGACAAACGGCGTCCCCTATCCCTTAGTCAATTCTAGATAAATATTTAATGATCCGACCTTCTACTATCTATAGTACGAGTATTCAATAGATAATACTTTGAAGCACGGATCACAAGAAAAGATAGCATCGTCTTTATAAATGACCAGCTGTATTTAGTACGAGTATAGCCATGTTTTGTATGTGAATATTTTTTTGATCTGTGATAAAGAGTGTATTTTTGGTTGCCCCCTTCAACCCGCTTTAAAAATTACATGAATTTATAAAAATCTCGTTGTTTCACCCAAATTATTGATATGCTAAGAGATAAAATAATATGTTAATATGGCAACACTGGCGCTTACAGCGCCTCTACCACTAGTCAATGAAATAATTCCACAATATGATCGATTGAGACTGACCGTTTCATGAAATAGCAGTCTAGCTGGCCCTATCGTCGAACGATTTCTTATCATTGATCTGACCTGGGCACAATTATGATATGGCCAATAGACAGTCAACATTTCATGAAATGGGCAAATTCTACGATGTGGCCACGACATAGCCATCACAATTGAAGGCATAGCTAAATACAACAGACCGATGACGGTCAGCATACGTTCAGGTCAGGGTTCACTTTCTTACTCAATCTCCTCCACTTTGCCTCACCTTCGATATTCAAGTTCGAAATTGCCTCTTCCATATTCAAGTTGATCTCTGCAATTCGTTTCCTATGTGATGGGAAATTGTCAGGTAAACATTTTATTTTTACCTGTTTATATCCTACAGATGTTCAAGAATATTTCAAAGCATGAATTTAAATAATCTACAAATTTACAGCTTACATGTTGTAACTAATCTTCTGATAGTTTGTTCCATACAACGTTCCTATATAAACAACTCCCATATGGTGAAAGCAATCAAAAAGGTGCAAGTTAATCCCATAGTGTCAATCTGGCTTCCTTGTGTAAATCCCAAAAGCCCCTATTGGCTCTACTAGGTCACACAATCCAGTTAGGTGAGCCCAACGTGGACAAAGAGGCCAATCGAAGTATCCGACTCGGTTAGGAGGCGATTGAGAAACTGAGTCGTGTCTTCGTCTAAAATCTCTTTAGAGTGCAATTGCTGAGTATCAAGTCTTTGAGATGTATTTTGTTGCCATGATTTGAAATGCTTGATATTTCATTACTAAGAACCGTTGGAAATGCAGCTCAAAAGCTTTTGGTGGAGCTTGTTACAAATGAAGACTTTTTTCGTAGCAATAGTTCCCATTTCGTTTTAAATAGGTCCTTTATTGATGATGGTCTGTGTGTTCCTAAAAAAATAGAAACACGGTCTTTTTTTGATTTACATTACCTTTTCCGCAAACCTATAGTTTTAATCTTCTTTAAACTTTTTCAATTGCACTACAATTATTTAGATACTGTGAATTTCTAAACTCAATTTAAGATAAAACTAGTTTCAATGCAATGACTAGACTTCACAGAAACTACACATATATCTAACAGAAGTAGCATACACGTGTTTGCATACTGTGAGGTTATGTTCTGTCGCTTCTGTTCCTATGGGACAGTCTGAGAGGAGAAATTACAGTAACCCTTCCAGTGCAAAACTAATTAATGTTAGACCCTTAAAGCAATGCTAATAAAGTCCAAATTTGAACACTTTCGCGCAAAGACAAATAGCATTGTTCCTCAGTGAGTCCCAGATCAACATTTACTGCACTTGCCTCTAGTTAAGATTTACAAGCCGCGTTTATGACATTTGTTCTTTATAATGGCTCGTTTTAGTTTGGACCCGGCTTAATTACAGTCGGAACTTCGCTTTGAACTAGCTGATGGCCGTGACTTCGGCCGTTTGATCTCAGCGTTGGTATTTTATTGTTCAACTTTGATTGGCTCACTCTTTGTTTGACGTTCTTCTATCAGTTTTTTGATCTTTGGTTGTAGGAGCCACTTCTGTGCTTACAAACCTCTTTGTTGGTCTAAATACGCAAGATCGACTGAAACTAACTATGTTACTACTAAATCTGTAGTATCATCATCATCATCATCATCAGCCTGCAAACATCTACTGCTGGACATAGGCTGCCTGCCTGCCCAGAGCGTGGCGATTTTAGGTATATCCTCCAGATGTTTGCCTTAAGTGGCGAACAACTGGAGAGGCCTATCTCCAGCAGTGGACTGCAGTAGGCTGATGATGATAATGACACACGACACACGTGAAGAAATGAGGCGTTGATTCGTATTCTTTTTCATAACCGTGTAGAAAAGATTTCAACAACGGAACCACGAATCGTAAAAACAGGGGGGCGTATGGTGCTAAAACGTTCCGCAGATAACGGAACGGCCACTCAGATTCTCTAAACAGGTGTGTTATTGGAAACTCATGTTTTTCCCTGATAATGGCCTCACGAGATACGGGATTGCATCACCGGCATGTGGCCTTTATCACAATAGGCGTAAAGCTCGGATTTCAATGCTATTTGGTGCGAGCGGTCGGCTTTGCGCTAGTGTTGCCGAAATATCGATGTTTAACAATCGAGTTTTCATCTTATAAATATATCAGCGTTCATTTCTGCCACGGACTTGGAAACTCTGGAACGACCTCTCAGCCGCGGTGTTTCCTGATCGCTACGACATCTTCTTTATCAAACGAGGTTTAAAGAGAGCTGTTGCCTCACGGTAGGTAGCGGCATTGCTATGCCCCTGGCATTGCAGATGTCCATGGGTGGCGGTTACTGTTTAACATCAGAAAGATAGCTCTGCCACCAAAAAGCAATAAAAAAAATTAAAAACGTAAAAGAAAATATCAGACAACATCACATACATTGCTCCAATCCCAAAGTAAGTAGTTTAAGCATGTGTTATGGGTTATGGGTTTCAGAACAACGCAGGTACCACAAATATATAATTAAATACGGTCCGGGGTTGGTCAATGCAGAGCCAATATTATGGTCAAATGGGGGTTGAAAGAGAGGTCGTAGATCCCATGGGGGCGCGGGCGCTGCACCACACCCATTTGACCCATTGGACCCATCTTGGAAGAGTGGAAGGAGCGCCCCCACGGGGTGCTGACGTACCGGCTGACCCAAGTCCTTACAGGACAAGCGTGATCCCTTTTTTAGTACCGGCCGTAACATCCTATCGATATTATTATTTATGGTAAATATCGAGTGTTGCGGACAGAACGACCTTTTTTATGATTTTACCTTTTTACCAGTTTTGTACATAGTTTTATATTTGAAAGTATTTTTGTTGCTATGAGTTTTGTTTATTATTTGTTTGTTCGTTTGAAATATACAGTCCACCGCGGCTGAGTGCATTAAAGTGTTTTGTGGTTTCTCAGTTGTATTTGATTGATTCCACACCCTGACGCCAGCTGCAGCCGCAACATCAAGTGACTATCGATAGTCGACCGATCCGATGTACAACACTACTTCACGCGAGAACAAAGTTTGATATGTATTTACAATGTAGGTAGAGATGAATGGAACAATTGATAGGCCATTAGTTAAGAGCCGGCGAGTTTGAAGAATATGCACACGAGTGTTTACAACTAGCTACCCACTGAGAGATTGAAATATGGCTGCTGAAGATATTGTGTAGGTTTTCTCCTGTTATGTTTTTATTCTCGTCATCATCATCAGCCTATCGCTGACATAGGCCTCTCCAGTTGTTCGCCGCTTTGGGTAAACATCTGGAGGCCTTGCCCATAAACGCTATGCTGGGCAGGCGAGTTGGCAGCCGCAGTGCGTAGCTCCTTCCTGAGCTGACGCTGCCGTCATTGGCCTGTGATATTTAGCTACGGCATCATATTGTTGCTAGATTCTCATTTGTTATTCGACTAATTTGTTGGATCGTTTAGGCGCACAAAATGTCCAACGTTCGCAAAATGTCCAGTTCGCGGAATGTCCAATTCGCAGAATGTCCAGTTCGCAAAATGTCCAGTTCGCAAAATGTCCAGTTCGCAAAATGTCCAGTTCGCAGAATGTCCAGTGGCCTTATGCACCACGGGCAGGCGAGGGTGGCTTTGAGCGAAAAGATGATGGGTCGCTCCCATACTTACCCATTAATCCTTTCCATTCCAGACATACTCCACCAGGAATAGTAAAACACACCGTGACAGCTCCATAAACCTAATAACAGCACTTACTATTTCACACTCAACATTCTAAGCTGCACCTCCGTACCTACCACTGCAATCTGAACTTTAACTCCAGTGCACTACAACCAATTTCGTTTGCGTGATATTCACATAATGTTTCATGGACGCACGCACTGTGTGCGAGAATAACGTGATATTACACTGTTCCCATTAAGTAGCATCGCGTATTACGTGACAGAATAGGTAGTATATAAAATACGAGCGTATCGTCCAAGCTTCGGATATTTCCGTGAAACATTTCATTGGCTTACGTTATTGGCAACGTTACGTTAACGTAGTATAGGACGCCCTCAGGCCAGGTGGAGTGACGATTTGCGCAGGACGGCTGGCAAGTGCTGGATGCGAGAAGCCCAGGATGGATCAAAGTGGCGAACATTGGGAGAAGGCCTATGTCCAGCAGTGGACTGATATAAGCTGATGATGATGACGTTTTTGGCGTTTTAGTAAGGATCCCTAATCTTTTAGAGGAAAGCTATAATCTTTTAGCCTACCTCCCTATGTTACTAGAGGTGAAAGTTAGTCCCATAGTCAAATATTTTTTGGAATAGACAATTTTAAAGTTTATGTGTGACACAACAAAATACAAAACAGTCAAATTTGTTTGGTGCTCGCTATAAAATTCTGTAGTAGGCACTACGAAATGCACTAAGGTACCTAGGTACCTACTTTTTGACATAACGCATTATGTTTTTTCAAGCAACACTTATCTTCGTCTTTGAGTGACTTTGAAATAAATTTATTTATATTCTAATCAACTTCTTTTTACTTTGTTACCTTCTGATCTTGATCTGTTCTTAATGGAGCATGCATGTTTGTTTATACGTGTGAGGAAGCACTTTTAAACACAAAAGAGAATTTCTTATTTAGGCTTGCTGCTTGAAGTACCCTATAAATATGGGACCTATGTAACACGCACGCACACACACATTCATAATATTAGCTTGTATGAAGGGACCAATACCGGTTCTAAACGGGCCATTATGGTTCTACATTCGGGCTTCATAAAATCTTATGTTTTAATATACTTGCTTTTGGATACCGCTGGCGTCGACATAGTGATTTTATTAGCTGTAAAACGGTGAATTTTACGAGTAAATCGCTGAAATAGCTATTTCGGAGAGCTTTAAACGTTTCTTCCGTTTCCTTTCGTTTAACTCGGTTTAAGAATATCAAATGGTACTTAGATAATACCTGCCAACGATTATATTATTATCTACTCGTTCATTCATTTATTTAGAAAATCTTTTCATTAATGTAGACCTAAAATTAACATGCAAATTTACTAAATCTATCTGTTGGTACTATATAAATTACCGTATAGTAAAATTTATTAATAAAATTTGTACAAAGCAAAGCGTTTTAGTACATAATAATTGCTGAATATTGCATACTGGACCCGGCCTTACTTCGCTTCGGGTATTTCGGCTTACATTGTTGACTTTTTAGTGAGGATCCCTGATCATTTTTAGCAATAAATATGTCCTATCTTTTTCAGAGAAAAGGTACATTCTCCAATGGCGAAAGAATTTTTGAATTCATCTCAGTAGTTTTTGGGTTTACACAAACCTACACAAACAAAATCAAATCTTTAATGTTTATAATAATTACTATTCGATATTTGATTCCAACACGGCTCCGTGCACAATCAAATATAAATTCTTTCAAATCTTTTACATATTTGACTTTTAGAGTAAAATAAAATTACTAAGAAAATGTATACTCCACACAGCAAATATGCTAAAGCATAAAATAAAAAGCGAAAGAATCCTAAGAAATAAAAAGATACGTAAAATATCTTTAATTCCATCTCGATTTTGGATAATGTGACCCAGAAATCACAGACTCAAAGGCTCAATTATATCGGGTTCAACAAAAATTGCAGAGTAAAAATAGCAATGCGTGCCAGAAAACCTCTTTGAAAATGTATCCCAAAGATTCAAAGGTAGCGAAACGTCGTTTACAAATATATTTATTTGGAAAGATCAACTTCCGCGCGTCTTATGCGAGAGCATAAAATCACTGATATGTTTACCCATTACCAGTCTTGTTGACTCGAATTCGATCGTTACAAAAAGTTTCTGCCTAAATATTTGTCTGCAGGTGCAAAGATCGGAGTCGATATGGTGTTTCTGTGTTAATTTGTTGTAACTGGTAAACTTCTTTATGACTCAGAGGGCAAATGGAAGGTCACCTTATACATAGTAAGTGATCCTTTTAACTTTCAGTTGCTGTCGAACCTTATTGATGTACATCAAACCATGTATAAATGATGTAATATTAAAAATATTGTAAGAAACATAGGCATTGAAAATAGTAACCACGAACTGTCGAGTTTCTTGCCGGTTCTTCTCGATAGAAGCTGCATTCCGAATCCGGTGGTAGTTTACGTCCTTTTAATTTACATACTTTATTCAATATTGACGATTTATAAGTGCTTGTAAAATGAATAAAGATATTTTGATTTGATTTGATAAGTAAGTGGTACCTAACAATTTTATTAACATTTCAATTCCTACACTTTAACCTATCAATAGTTATAGTAATTAAAAGCGTTATAGATCATTCTTGAGCGTCAATCAAAGATGACAGGGAAAATGTGCATAACTTTGTACGCAAATTCCCACAAAATATCAGTTTTTTGGATTAAGTACTTACATCCATTATTTTTTAAGGGGCGACATACTCGTGAGCCATGATTGTAGCATTTGCTTCATAGACATATTTCTCAATACAAGTATCAACCAAGATAAGCTAAGAGTAGATATTGAAGACAAGTTGTTCATTGAGATAGTTCCTTGATTCTCATTGTTCTATCGGTGCAACAGCAAAGTGACTTGATTTATTGAGTTATTAACATATCCATGTATGAACAATCTGACTCAATAGTATATAATGCAATTTATTCGTAAGTCAATGTGCTTTTCTTCTAGCGAAAGGCCATTGTACTGTGGTTTCTCATTTATAGTAGATTGACATAATGGCTTCCCTACTCCTGATGGAAAGCGAAAGAGAATCCCAAGTCGCGTAAATCCTACTCACCGGCAGAAACACGACCCGGAGGTCATTTGGCTGCGGTATTCTATCGGGTGGAGATCCTTCCCCGGACGGGCAGCTCAATTCAAGCGATGATTCAATATGCCCTACTTACCTTTCTAAAAACTTCTATGAAAACACAAAATTTAAAGTCTCTCAACAAAACACTGAAACATTTCATGAGATAATTACTCGTCTATTCCATAGCAATCAACAGCTGCGCTGCCGAAACAGACAGAATTGTTTATGTTCTTAAGACAACATTACAATAAAACAAATGTTTTGATTCCGCATACGTACAACGTTTCCCTAATATTGAGTGTTTCCAGCTGCCGAAGGGAAATTGTTGCCGAGTGTTTAAATTCAACTTGTTTCGTAAAGCCTAGCTGTTCTCAAAGTGGATGAATAGTGCTTAATTATTTGCCTAAAACATTGGGATTTGCGTTTCTTATCCGTTACCCGGTATCCTAATCTGAAGTCAGTTTTCAGTCAGTTTCCAAGATTATTAATGAAGTTAAAATTGTTTTATCATTTAAATCTGGAGACGCCTTTGAGAATTTCAACTTACTTCTTATATCTATACTAAAATTTGGAATTCGTTTTCTGGTAACGTATTGCCCGATATTTAACGATATAACTTGGGGCTGTTTAAGGCTAGAGTGAATAAGCTTTATATGAATTAGCGATTAGAACTACCTATTTTATGTAAATTTCCCTCAATGCGATGGTTAACAATAATTATTGAAATATTTAAATTCACGATCACGATAGAAGGCGTAGCTAAATACCACAGGTCGATGTCGGGCAGCAGCGTCACCGGAGCAAGAAGCTACGCCCTGATCGCCAACCCAGCCCAGCATGGCGATTATGGGTATATCCTCCAGATGTTTGCCCTAGGTAGCAAACAGCTGGAGAGGTATATGTCCAGCAGTGGATTGTAATAGGCTGATGATGATGAAGCGACTAAGCCACTATGAATGATGTATGACATACTTGCACACACTTGTCAGCTTTTCACGTGCCCGCAAATTGAGGAAATATTTAACATTTACCAAAATAAAACCTATGCAAATAAAGTGTCGGCATTCGAGTAAATGTTCCACGCATTAAAATCCTTTTTACGCCATCTCTGTATGCAAATAGTCGTATTTCAAGCCCTCGTTGAATGGAGGGAATATTAAATGTTGTTCCCTTTGTTTTCAGTGTTTTCTTTTGCTCTGAGTGTTAATTTACTCTGTGAAAGGCGCAAGGGAATAACGGAACGAAAGATGTCCGTTTCGTAGTCAATTAGATAGTTTTTCGCGTGAGTCGTTTGTGGTGTAAGCGATGTGGCTAATGAATGTTGGTTATTGTTAGCTATTGTGTGAAATAGCTTTACTGAGCAGCTGCGTAATCATTTACAATTACATAAATGATTAATGGCAGTACTAGCGCCACACTGATGATTGTGGGAGCGATATTAGCGTAATGGATACGACCTAGGGACCTTCAAGAAGCGAGTCTACAGATTTCTCAAGGGCCGGCAACGCACCTGTGACTCCCCTGGTGTTGAGGTGTCTATGGGCTGAAGTGATCACTTACTATCAGGTGACCTTCAGGCCCGTTTGCCCCCTCTGTCATAAAAAAGGTTCAGAGGATGTAAGGGAGCGACCAATCATCTTTTCGCTCCAAGCCATCCTTATCTACCATATTGCATCCTGCTGAATAACGATTGAAGCTCTGGTAATCTACTGGTGCCGCTATAACTATCACAATTAAAGGCGTAGATAAATACCACAGACTGATGACGGGCAGCAGCGTCACCAGAGCGAGAAGCTACGCCCTGCGATCGTCAATACGCCTACCCAGGATGGCGATTGTGGGTATATCCTCCAGTGGTTTGCCCTAAATGGCAAACGACCGGAGAGGTCTATGTCCAGCAGCGGACTGCAATAGGTTGATGATGATGATGATGAATCAATCTATAACACTCTTTGCCAGGCTACTACTTACTTACGCGACAGTTGTAATCTTTAGAAATGAAATAATTTTGTATTTGGAGCTTGAAGTTTTTTTATATTCACTACTAGCTGTGCCGGCGGCGTCGCACGCGTGGATATCGGGTTTCAAAAATAACGGACTTCCATAAAATACCTATCTATACCTATACTTAAGTTTTAAGTTAGACCTCTAACAATACATTGGTGAAAACCGCATCCAATTCCATACAGTCGTTTCTGCGTGATGCGCGTTCAAACATACAGGTAAAATTTGTCACGTTTCCCTAACATTTCCCTTCGCTGCTCTGCTCCTATTGGTTGTAGAGTGATGAAAAGTATACTATAACCTGCCCAGGAGTATGAAGAATAATTGTACCAAGTTTCGTTAAAATCCATTGAGTAGTTTTTGTTTCTATAACGAACATACAGACAGACAAAAATTTTACTGATTGCAGTTTTGGCATCAGTATCGATCACTGATCACCCCGTGATAGTTATTTTGAAAAAATACTTCATGTACAGAACTTACCTCTCTACAGATTTATTATAAGTATAGACAGATGGGTTTGCGCTTGGCCACAATTCACCTGGTGATATTGAAGCCTACGATGGAGCACGCTTACTCAGAAAATACCGATTCACTCTCGCTTTCAGCACCTGAAGATTGTATGCCTCTGGAAACAAAGAGTCCGGCAAGGAGTTCCATAGTTTGGCCGTTCGCACAAAGAAAGTAGAGGCAACCCGCACCGTTCAAGGCGAGTGTGAACCGGTTGTTGCTGGGTGAAGGCGTTCCATCATAGACTACGATTTTTTTTTATAGTGGCTCGACATAATGGCTTCCCTACGCCTGATGGAAAGCGAAAGAGAAGCCCAAGTCGCTGTGACAACGGGCAAGTAACTGGTCAGTTACCTGTCAGTTGCCACCGCCATGCCGGCCCATTTTTTTTTTTTTAGAGGGGAATGCATTAGGCACCGTCATGCCTCCTCCAGGGGGAGGTGACATGGTGTGTGGGACTCACACCTTCCGAAATGGGAGGGTATACCCACTAAACCCCCCTGTGTCGCCAGTGGGCAGCAAGTTGCAGGGACACGGGCAACGCCGAAGCATACCGCCGCATCCCTGCATGCCCTGGCCAGCCGCAGATGACAAGCGGCCAGCACTCCTGGTCCGGGGAGGGCAAATACCCCTACCCCCGCGCCATGCCGGCCCAACCCCAACCCCCCACGAGCTCCGGTACAATATCACTTACCGTCAGTATGAACAGCTATGGTCAAGTACAAACCCATTTCGAATGAAAAAAAAATCTCATAAAACTTGCACCAATAAACATTATTTCACTTCGGCTTTGCCATTTCAGCCCTTGACTGCCTGAAGGTGAATTCCAACGGCATTCTTATTCATGAGTTGTTTAAATTCCTTGTTGAAGTTTCAAAGAGAACCTTTAGCGATCGACGCTCCAATCACTGAAGTTCGACGATAGGTTTTAAGTTTTAAGCGTTTCGTGCCTATAAAATTAATGCACTTGAGACTTTGTAATCCTAGTAGGTAAAAGTACTGGCTATCGAAGTTTGAGTAATAATTATATTGACAATCTCAGAGGTTCAATGATTTTTTATGTATGTAAGTATTATCAGACATGCTCGGCGGCTCATTTGGTGACAGGCTCGGTGGCTCATTTGGTAGTGACCTCTGCCCTCTGAGCCAAGGGTCGTGGGTTCGATTCCCGCACAGTACAAACATTTGTGTTCATGAACATGTCTGTTTGTATTGGTCTGGGTGTTTTCTATGTATAATATGTATTTATTTACAAAAAAAAATGTATATAAGTAACTTTATCAGTTATCTAGTACCCATAGTACAACCTTCGGCTTAGTTTGGGGCTAGGTGGCGCTGTGTAGCCCAGCGTGGCATGTCTTGGGTTATTTATTTATTTATTTATTATTATTATTATAAAAAAGTATTTATTTACAAAAAAAGGATCTAAGTAAGCTTACCACTTCTAGTTTAGTACCCATAGTACAAACCCATAGACATGCAACGCTGGGCCACACATCGCCATCTAACCCAAACTAAGCCGAAGCTAGTACTATGGGTACTAGACAACTGATAATCTTACTTAAACACTTTTCTTTTTAGGAAATGTTGAACACAAAATGTTTGTACTGTGCGGGAATTGAACCCACGACCCTTGGCTCGGAAGGCAGAGATCACTACCAAATGAGCCATCGAGCCAGTCGATCTAAGCAGTCTTTTGAACAGTCACCAAAAACATTAACTAGCTTTTTGTTGAGTAAAATTGAGTAATTTCGACCATAACTCAAACAGATAATCCTATTTCCAGAAATAATGAGTTAATCAGGATTATTAAGGTACGGAAGACTGACCGGGACGCCTTTGTCGAGGCGATTTCACGGGTATATGAAATGAAAACTTTAGAAAAATGAGCAAAATCGACTAACTGAGAATCTGTCTTGCCTACCGAAGGTTCATCATCATCAGCCTATTGCAGTCGACTGCTGCTGCTGCCTCTTCAGTTGTTCACGACTTGGACAAACACCTGGAGGATTTACCCATGATCGCTTCGCTGGGTAGGTGGGTTGGCGATCGCAGGGCGTAGCTTCTCGCTCCGGTGACGCTGCTGCCCGTCATCGGCCTGTGGTATTTAGCTACGCCTTCAATTGTAATGGTTATACCACCACCAGTCGGTTGCCAGCGCCTCGTTATTCGACACGATGCACCCCTGGCAGTTGAGGTTGGATTGGACCGAAAAGATTATAAGGGTCGGGATAACCGTCGGTTTTAATAATTAAATTGATAGATTCTTCATTGCACACTACCGAGATTAGAAGAGATCGCTTATAGTGATAAGATCGAAGTGATGGAAAAGAAATTATAGCTATAGTTCAAGGCATGTACGCTTACCATAATCCTTGGTGGATAACAACAATTACATATTTCTAAGCATATTTATATGTCGCAACGAAAATTGTTGTAAGTCCTGTTAATCTTTAAAGTATTTTTTTTATTTAAGCATTATTATTTGCTGGTATTCCAATTTGTATAAAAAATTTAATTAAACGTTAAAAGTTTATGCAAATGAAAGCAAAACGTCTAACTGTTTTTGACAATATTGCACCCAACTTTTTTAATGAAAAATAAAATATGATGACTAATTTCTAATTAAACGTAAAACTTTAATGCTTTTTTTAAACAAAACATTCCCTTTACGAATATTTTAATTAGTGAAATACAAATTGAACAATTTTAGATTATGGTAAAATATCTGTACTGTAGGCTCGGCTAACGAAGTTTTGAAATTGAAAAGGGATAGCTTTGAATAATAGGTGAACCTACATTCCTCTCTGTAGTGTGGTTTAATTAAAATTTGACATATTACCCGTGTCTGGAACAGAGTGAAGTGGGATTATTAGGTAGAATATAATACTAGTAAGGTTGTTGACTTCATACGGGAGGTAGCGGTTCAAACCACGCCATATACCAAAATGTGGTCAAATTTCATATGTGCGTTTATTCGACGCTCTTACGGTGGAGGAAAACATAAAAAGGGTAAGTGCACATCATCATCAGAATGAAGATAACACTCGTGAACATAGATCTTCCCCAATGACCATTGTCATTCAAGGGGATTTGCCTTAGTCACCACTCTTGGCAGGCGGGCTGGTGACCGCAGTAGGTTTTATTTGTTAGTCGTCTTCTACGGCACCTATGGAATGAGAGCAGTTAGTTCCATTCTAAATCTGGAAACCACGCGGACAACGCACCTCTCACATAATTCGACTCAAGTATTTTTGTTTCTTTTATAGTAGAGTTTTGACCGAGATACAACGACCTTCACTCAGACGTGTAGGTATTGGATGAAATTTGTTTTATATGTAATTAAATAGGTATGTCAACAAATATAATTCATATTGGTTGCCGATCAAATTTTGGTCCAGGGTATGATTTGATGGATGGTGGAAGAATGGGATTAGAGTTTATCATTGTGGTGAAAGAATTGGCCAGCCTAGATCCTGCGTTACCGGGTCTAGCTGTTACCAGGGTGCGCCGCGTGGAGGCTCCTTTCATGCACCCCGAAGAATGGGATGAAGAATCTTAGACCACAACGTTTTTGACAGTGACAGAAAATGTTAGGAGTAGCAGATTAGTATAGTTTGGAGACATTGAGAAGGGACGAAAGGCATTAACAAGACGAGTATTGAGTATAAATGTGGAAGGACATAGAGCAAGACAAAGACCGAAAAAGGAATGCATGGACTGTGTGAGAAATGATAATATACGTGTCAAAGGTGTGGGTGTGGTGATGACAGTTGATAGAGAAGAGTGAAAGAAGAAAACATGTTGTGCCGACTACACTTAGAGCGGAATAAGAGCAGGAGAATAAATGAACAACGCTTTTTACGCTTATACGAATGGTAAAATAGAAAATGTTACCAACTAACTAGTAAATCTAATTGTAAAGTTATACGTGTCACCAATTAGGTACCCAACGAAACATTACCAAACGAAAATCTCGTGCAAATTGGAAATCAAAGTTGTTCAGACTTGCTAATTATTTATTAAGGACAAGGAAATAAGTCTAATTGGTCTCCAGTTCCAATTTATCACAATTTGTGTTTAGGCAAAACAAATATTATCATTAATGATATTCAAGAAAGAATAATGATAAGATACAGATAACCCTTTCAGGACCATAAGGTTATGGGAGGTAAATCAATCATTTTAACTAGTTAGGATGGTTCATAGGGCTCCTAAAAATCATATTTTTATATCAAAATACTGAAATAAGTTATAGTTTCCCAGTTTTTTTCTGGGACACACATGTCCCTATGGTCGGTGACGGTCACTTTTTGCTTGTATAACTTCTCTTTAAATTTTTATGATTCATTAATTTTTTGGGGGGTTTTACAAAATATATCATACTTTAACATATTAATTAATTAAACATGGTAGTTATTTTACAAATTGGTTATAAATGTAAATGAAAAATAATTATAATAGAGAGCATTATCAGCCCCTGTGTTGAAATCTGGTCTGTTTTGGGATCCCTGCACCGATACCACGTAGAGTAGCGATACATCCCAGTGATTAGATGTCTCTATATAGCCCCCATCATGTCCATCCAAGTACAGAATCAGCAAACATGACCTATTCCGTTGTATCAAGGAGTGAGACAAGGGGATATCGTTTCCCGAAACTGTTCACTAATGCATTAGTTAGACAATATGTTCAAGACGCTGAATTGGGACGGACTTAGCATTGAGCTAAATGGCGAACACATATCTTACTTCCGATTTACAGACGACAACGTCATAATGCTAGAATCGCTGTAGAACCTACCACAGATGCTGAATGAACTGGCCGAATCTTCTATGCGCACCTACGGATGAACTTGGCTAAAACTATCAACCAAAACCATGTTCAATAAACATGTTCCCCTGAATCGTTTGCTGTACACAGCGCCGCCATCTTCGTAGTTGGTCAAAAATAGGTGTATCTCGGGCAGACATTACAATTAGGTGAAAACTGCTTTTAGATGAATTGAATAATGAAGAATTCAGCTAGGTTTTTTTTTTTTTTTTTTTTTTTTTTTTCCTAAATGACTACGATGATGGCCAGGGCGGCCTTGTCATCATCACCGGACTGTTGGGGGAGCGGAAGGCTCACACCCCTAAAAATTTAAGCAACGGCGCTGAGGGCGCCCCCTGTGGGGCTCGAGCCTCGGCTCAGGGCGTTGCTGGGAGATGCCCTACGGACGTATGTTTGGGGAGAAAAGCGACCAGGCGCGGGCCGGTATCGTGAATAGGGCGCGAAAGCTGGGGGGCGACGCGACGGGAGTCCCCGCCGGCGGGGACGGAATGACGGTTGATTTGTAGTGTTGTTTGTCGCGAGTTGTTCGGCGGCGGTCATGGCTAGGGTGATGGGGTCGTCGGCCTCCAAGAGGACGTGGCGGGGGCGGCGGCGTGCGCCGCGGAGCTCCTCAAAAGCGTGGTAGTTGGAGGCGTGGACCACTAACGGGTTGGGGTGATGAAGGGCAGAGTCAAAGAAACGTTTTGAGCATTGTTTAAAGTACTGCGCGATGGTAGGCAGCTTTAAATCAATGTGTAGGTTTTCGTTACGGAGGAACCATGGAGCGCCGGTGGCCCTGCGCATGAATCGGTTTTGGATCACTTGTAGCCTATGGATAAGTCGAGGGGCCGCGTGCGCGAATGCGACGCTAGCGTAGGACATTATCGGTCGAATGCATGTCGTGTAAAGTCTGACCTTATTTCTAAGGGACAGTTTACTACGCTTGTTGATGAGGTAGTGTAGGCGGCCTAGCGCGAAAGCGGCTCGGTCGCGTACGACTTTAATGTGTTCTTGGAATCGGAGTCTATTATCAAGGTGTACACCCAAGTACCGGACCTTCCGTTCCCAAGGGATTGGGCGCCCGTACATTGTTATGGGTGGCGCTGAAGGGAGGGCTGCACTCCTACGGAAGAGGATGGCAGCGCTCTTTTCAGGGTTGACTTCGATCCTCCATTTCCTAAACCACTCGCCTAGGCGGTTTGCGGCGTTTTGGAGGGTCTTTGTGATTTGGGCCAGTTTGTGCGATGAACAGTAGATGGCTGTGTCATCTGCAAAAAGGGCCGTCTGTGCCGTGAGGGGAGCCGGTTCAAACTTCGGAAAGTCGCTCGTATACAGGGTGAAAAGTATGGGGGAGAGCACGGATCCTTGGGGGACGCCAGCCCTTATCGGGTGGGGATTCAGCTAGGCGGGGCAGCGTTTGTCGTCGATGCCTACAGTGCCTAAATACGAAAATCTTCAATTTGTGCGTCCCATTGGTTCTGACATACGTAGCCGAAACGTGGGCAATTACGGTATGGCTAACTCACAAGCTGAAAATTGCTCAGCGAGCTATGGAAAGGACTATGCTCGGCATCTTTCTGCTGAATCGGATCCGAAACAAGATGATCCAACAGAGAGCTAAGGCCATCGATATAGCTCTACTAAGTAGTAAGCAGAAAGGGCAGTAGACTGGCCATATCAGCCACAGAACACAGAACCGATAACCATTGAGATACATGACTTCTAGAGTTGATACCGCTTCTCGGCAAACGTAGATAGAGCGACAATTTGATCAAAATTACTGGTAAATTACTGGTAAATGCTGGATGCGAGAAGCCTAGGATCAAGTAAAGTGGCGTACAAATGAAAGAGCCTATGTCCAGCAGTGGTTGCGAGAAGCCGATGATGATAATAGCAAAAAAATGTAACTGCAATATGTATACAAAAATATTCCCTCACGGGCCATAGGGACCCCGATGTCCCTTTATGTTCACAGCTATGTAGCAAAGTACTCGACATGCACATTTATTTTATAATAACATATGATACAACTTACTAACCAACGAATAAATATATCATAATACAAAGTATTCAAAACTATTATTACACCTCGAGACATCATCGCAAAGTTTTCGTTTTGCGCGCCACGCGGACGGTCAACTTCCCATGACCATAGAAAATGGTTGACATGTCAAATGTTATATTGACAACAATAAATAATGAAGTAATACTATCAAAAGCCAATTTAAAATAAAACTACATTGATTCCCATGATAGTTATTTAGTTATCTTATGTTTTTGGCATGGGATCCCCGTGTCCCCGTAGTCGTCAAAGGGTTAATGATATAAAGTTTTTTAACATGCGACGCAAAAATAAGGGTGTTATAAGATTGAGGTATGTATTATAATATGTTTGTGTGTGTCTGTTTATTGCAACTTGGTGTGGTATAATATGTATTGTAACTTCCGAACAGGTGAAGCAATTTTGATGTAGTTTTTTTTTTGTTTAATAAATGCAAATAAGGATAAATTGGCATTGAAAATTTATTGTATTGAGTTTCTTCCCGAATTTTCTCTATAGCTGTTATATTTCGTTTTCTTTATTATTTGAAATGGGTTTACACTTGACTACGATTTGCCTGATGGTAAGCGATACCATAATTAATAGGCTGATGATGATGATGAAACGATACCATAGTTTACGATGGAACGCGCTCACCCAGCAAAAACCGGTTTACGCTCGTCTTGAACATCAGAAGATTAATTCTCGGAGAACAAGGAGCCCGGCAAAGAGTTTCATAGTCTAGCCGTTCGCACTATGAAGGTGGAGGCGAAAGGCGCTGTCCAAGTCCTTTTGGAACATGTACCAAATAACGGGGTCGTTTCGCTAAATTCTGCTCGTCCGATGATATAAATGTTTTATGTATTAAGTTATCTACGCAGGTCACTCGATACTCGCGACTTATTTACCTATTTCGGCATCACCCGAAATATTTTTGACGCATGTTTGTGTTCCATTACCGGCCGTGAGATCTAGTTACGTCAACAGTCCACCTACATTCTGCCAAAACGTCAATGGTATAATAAGACTTACCCATACAATAACCATTGTTCGTTTGCCTACTTTGGATGCGTAAATAAAACTGTACTTAATATTCATTTTTTTATGGGTTACAAATAAGATTTTTTTCATGCAAGAGGCGGCAGACGAGCAAATGTAATGCCTGATGGTAAGGAGTCGCTGCCGGTCTTTTAAATAGAAGTACGCTTGATTCTTGAATCTAGGAGAAGGCTCTTCGGAAGGTTCTGTTCGGAAAGATTGTCGCAGAAGTTGCTTCCACAAAACCAATACGCGTGGCAAAAAGTGCCTCATAAAGCGTACAGTGGAGGATCGCCGGATGTAAGGGAGCGACCCATCATCTTTTCGCTCCAAGCCAACCTCACCTGCACGTGGTGCATTCTGCCGAATAACAAACGAGGCGCTGGCAACCGACTGGTGGCGGTATAAACATCACAACTGCCTGCTAAGCGTGGTCATTGAAGCCTGAAGATTGAAGTGATTGAAGCGCGCTTACCTAGAACATACTGTACACCTGATCACCTATTATGTCTCGGAACAAAGAATCCCCCAAAGAGTCCTGTCACCTATACTTACGCCTAAGCAAATAGTGGCTATGAGTCCAAACGGCTATAGAATACCGCAGCCAAATGACCTCCGGGTCGTGTTTCTGCCGGTGAGTAGTTTCCGAAACTCGTGGGGGGTTAGAGGTGGGCCGGCACGGCGGTGGTAACTGACAGGTTTCTTGCCCGTTCTCACAGCTACTTGGGCTTCTCTTTCATTATCTATTCGTATTGATGGATTGAAGGAAAACCATGTACAAATGTAACGATACATCTCTAATCTTATCTATAATTGCATTTTAGATTACAATTTTCTGTACTATGAATTCTTGGGAGTAGCACAATGTTGACAGTTTTATCTTCTAGTTGATCTTAAGGTTATCTGATAAGGGAACGGTATTGAAGTTAATGATCTTGTTATATCTGTTGTGTTGGCGACTTGGTGAGTGGCGTTAATCTTAAAGTGGCAACGACAAGAAATGAATATATCTGACAAGGTCTCAACAGAATGGTCGGTATAACCATGACAATTGAAGGTGTTGCGGCTGGAGCTGCCCTTTGGGTGTGGATTCAAACAAATGGGAAACCACAAATACACTTTAATGCCCAGCCGCGATGGACTGTATATCTTATATCAATTTACAAACAACAATAAATAAAAACCATAGCAACAAAAATACTTCCAAATATAAAACTATGAAAACTGGTAAAAAGGCAAAATTATACAAAAAGGTCGTTCTGTCCGCAACAAAAGGCGTAGCTAAATAATACCACAGGCCGATGACGAGCAGCCGCGTCACCGGAGCGAGATGCTACGCCCTGCGATCGCCAACCCGCCTACCCAGCGTGGCGATTGTGGGTAAATCCTCCAGGTGTTCGTCCAAAGTGATGAACAACTGGAGAGGCCTATGTCTAACAGTGGACTGCAATAGGCTGATGATGATGATGAACCTTCGGCTTACCGAAGCAAGCGATTCTCAGTTAGTCGATTTTGTTCCTTTTTCCGAGGAGCTACAGTCAGCGATCTCCAACCTGCTTGCCCAGTGTGGCAATTATGGGTAAAGCCTCAAGATGTTTGACTAAAAAGGCCAACCAATAAACTCTACAACCGGTTATGAAACTAAAATTTCAATAAATCCTATAATTGACTCTTACAGCACCCACGTGTCCAACAAATAAAGAAATAACCCAAGACATGCAACGCTGGGCCACGCATCGCCATCTAGCCCCAAACTAAGCCGAAGCTTGTACTATGCGTAAACTGGAAACTAACTTCATGCGAACAGCTACGACTTGGGAACCTTCAAGAAACAAGCGTATTCATATTTAAAAGGCCGGCAACGACTCTAAACTCGATTAGAGTTGCGGGTGTCTATGGTCGATGTCGACTGCGTACCATCAGGCGTCACACTTGCTCGTCTGCCGCCTCACGCATAAAAAAATAAAATATTATACATAGTAAACACCCAGACCAATACAAAGAGACCCAAGAACTGAGAAATGAGACCAAATGAACCATCGAATCTATCAAACAAATAAAGCAATAAACTTCACCGAGTCGTTATCAAATATCAATTTTAAAAAAGTTAGAACAAAGTTAATAAAATAGGATTATCGAAGACCAAAATCGGAAAGCACGAAGTTAGTACAAAAGTATCGTTAGGTGTGGGGTGCCGGCGTCGAAATTGGTTCAGCAAGAGAAATGGCTGTTGTTCTTCGCATGCAAGTTTTAAACTAGGGCAGTGTAACACGAAACAATACCTTTTTTTTTGGAAACCAGTTCAAAACATTGGTTTTAAGAATAAGAACGATTTATTGATGTCAAATTGGACTTGGAAGAACTGGTTGGATGAGAAAAGGTCGGGATAGAATGGAATAAATGTGACATGAATTAAAGGAGGCCTACGTTCAGCAGTGGACGGAACAGGGTTTTGATTGATTGATGTCAATATGTTACTAGATGGGGATCTATAGTTCATAGTAACATATTGACATCAATCAATTTTTGACATCTATCTTCAGACCACCACAAAAAACAAAATAGTAATAAACAAAATACAATAGTTTTTTTCTGCCAATGACTTTTTTTACTTTTACACGTCAAAACTTTTCAACGTGTAGCCTGCTAAGGAGAAGTGTTGCAACAAACTCGAAAGTTAGCCCTCTACTTTATTAAATAAAAATTAAAACCCTTAATTATATCATAAGCAGTTTTTTTTCACAAATTAATTTAGTACCTACCTATCCACCACACAACAATGAACTGTGTTGTGTAGTAAACTGATGAAAAATGTATCTAAGTAAGTTTTGCTTAGATAATTTTTTTTTTTTGGAAATAAATAGATTAAACAAAATGGCCACCCAAACCAGTACATACAAAAAATGTTCATGCACACAGATTATTGTAATGTGCGGGAATCAAACCCTACTATTTCAGAGACACTACATCCAAGTGTGTCAATTCCGGTGATCCATCGCGGAACAGGTTATCTGAATGGAACACTCAATTTCCTTCCTCTCTATACTCCTGCTGAAGAGCTTCCTCCGGGGAAAAGCTTGACGTGGCCAACCTGGAAATCTTTGAACAGACTTCGGGTTCAGGTTGGCCGCTGTAAGGACTCCTTATGTAAGTGGGGGTATATAGATGAGAATGAGAATCGGTGCGAGTGCGGCGTGGCCCCACAGACCATGGCTCATCTTCTGGACTGCCCAGCTTGTCCGGATCGGTGCTCACGAGAAGACCTATTACTTGCTAATGGTAATGCTGTCCGTGTAGCAGAATTTTGGTCTCGGAAAATCTGACCGGTTGTTATTGCCATCGACACGATAAGAAAAAGAAGAGACACTATATTACTGAAATGTCGACGTATTGTACTAAATAAACGTAATTCTAACCCATAATACTACTAGATTAACCTGAAATGCCGTCAGTATCAGCATTGGCTTGCATTCAAGTTCTGATACTGCGTTTAACAGAGTTGCAACAGAGTTATAATTGGAAGCGTATTTAGCTTCTGAGTCAATTATGAGCTAACTAGCTTTTAACCGTGACTTAATGTACCAACGACCGTTCAAAATGAAAACAATGATAATAAATATGGAAGATAACGCAGACAAACCACAATAGTCTTAAACTAAGATTATCTTTATGTACAATATTGTGCAAAAATACACGACTGTTTGCTGTTTTCTATCCTGACAATAACAATCTAGGATAGAATAGGATAGGAAGGTGTACAGACTTATTTAGTATTTCTTTTTTATATTTGTGACGTTCCAAAGATAACTTATGTTTAGTATTGAAATACGTAGGTATGTTTCTGCAATTTGCTGATAAAAATAGGTTTATTAGAAAAAAAAAAGAATTTTCTTTGTAAGATGTATAGCCTCCAATACGAATGATGACAAGGTATGAAAATGAAGAAAATAATTAGTCCGTCTCTTAGATAATAAAAAAATATAGGACTAGGGTATGCAAATCTCGCGAGATTGGGCTCAAGCGAGATCTCGCGAGTTTATGAAAATCAATCTCGCGAGATCTCGGCAATTTCGAGATCTCGCGAGATTAGCAGGTTTGTGTTTTTTTTAAATAATAACTATATTTGATTAAGTGAGGAATGAGGATAAAAACTGTACCTAAGTATGTATTATAAAAACATTCATTTTTACGATTTTTTCAAGACCTTTTTTATGCATTAAACATACTTAGATTGACGTAACTGTCTAATTTAAGTAAGTAAACTTAAGTAGCCTACGGTTTTACATATAATATAATCTATCAAATAACAATAAGATAGGTATATTTATATTAAATCAAATTAAATTAATATTAAATAATTAAATTAATATTATGTAGTCTCCATTTGGATTTCACGGGAAGGTGTTACCCCTCCCGGTCCTTGGAAGGCTTGCGTGGGGGCACAGGCCCAACACGTAGAAGCCCCTTGAGACAATTTAATATGTGTATGTGAGATGGGATACACCGGCCGGGCATTACTTCTGAGTGCCCCAAGATGACGCACTCAATAGTAATACCCGGCAAGTGCAGCACTATTGCGTTAAGATGGGTAACTAAAACTAGGACTATTGAATGAGGTTCTTGTGGGCAGGATATCTGGGCTATGGGGTGAGATAACGGTCGCCTGCCATTTCAATATCTCACAAATTAAAATTTAGGCAGGTGGTGACTCGCCGGCCACTAGGTGGGCCCCCCAAATTAGCCACCAGACTGGGCGGCAAGGGGGCAACACTGGCGTGGCTGGCTAAGGGTGTAGAGAGGTGTACACCGGTTTCTGGATCGCGGTAATCTGGTCAGCCGTTCCCCGTTATTACGTAGATTGAGCACTTCCACCCTTTCAAGCATATAGCTCCTGCGCTCCACTCTGGACGGCCAACGAAGGCAAGCCAGAGGTGGGGGAAAGATGGTGTGTTCCCCCGGGAGGTCTCGGGTCCGTGGTGTCGCCACACACCAACAGCTGGCCACAAGCTGCCCTGCGGAGACTGACTGCACTGCTGGGAGTTGTTGCTCTTCATGGTGCGAAGCTCAGCAACTCCCAACAGCGGGCGATGGGGTCGTCACTTCCCTACGCTCAAATTATTATTATTAATTAAATTATTATTAATTTATTTTTGTATTTTTTTATTATATCAAACAAAACTTGAGTTCACTATTAAACTGAGATTTTATTATTAACAAAGAAATAACAAACTGTATCTACTCAGTACCTACAGTAGAACATCGATAATTACAGATCAAGAATAATAGATAGAATAATTAACAAAATAATTATACCAATCAAATGAAATATTTGTTCCATTAAAACCACAAGTCACTATTACGATTTAAGAATAATTTTGAAAATAGTTCATTAAGAAGCACAAAATGATCCAAAGGGTCGTCTGCTAAACGGCTTCTTTTTGTTGGCCAGATAACCAACTATTGAAAAAGCCCTTTCATATTCGACGCTAGTTGGGACCACAGATCACAAGCAGTTACTCACAATCTTTAATAGTTCGCCTTTTGACCCCCCGGACTCGTATATGACTGAGATTACCCAGAAACAAAAAAGTAACTACGGGTTCTGAATTCATAGTTACTTTTCTGTTTCTGGGTTCTTTGAACGCAGTATTCAATGTTTCCTGTAGTTCTTCGAAAGTTCGAAGGTCCGTTCGTGTCAGCTCTGCCGCACTTCGAATAAGACGTTTTTATACTCCAGTACAATCTCGTTAGTCTCGCGAGATCTCGCCCTTTTTTCGACCGAGATCAATCTCGCCCAAAAACGCCGAGATCTCGCGAAAACGAGATCTCGCGAGAACGAGATTGCATTCCCTATATAGGACCCGTATTTTTTGTTTTGTCGAAATAACAAGAAAATACTTAGATATAGCGCATTAAAGTTACGGAGTGGGGGCTAACTACGTCACGTTAGAGTATATTTTGTACTCTAACGTGACGTCATGTGACATTTAAAATCAATGTATCTTCGTAAGTTTTTGAACAAGAGGCAAAATAAAAAATACGTATCCAATATTTTTCATTAATCTATCTGATGGACATTAAATTATTTTTTAGTCATCATCCCAATTATACGGAGATACGAGTATACATGGAGGCTAAACTATCATCAAAAACAATGTGTGCAAACTTTAGTTCTTAAATACCTATCCGTTAATTAGTGACAAAAGGTACAGTTTCTTACTGAAACCACTCCCCGTCATTAACACTACATCTCCTTCAGACTAATTTATTAAGAGGATTTCTCAAATGACCCTTATCAGCTAAACCTTCAATCCGAGCCCAAATAATGTAATTCTCTTTACCCATGAAATTGCCCAAATTTGGGTCAAACGTTCACGGGCAGAAGCCATTATGGGGAAGATAGCACGATACTCGTATGTTCATGAAAAATTGGGAGGTTTTAACAAAATTGTGTACGATACGGTTCAGCATATGTGGAAAAAAATAGGTACTTAAAAATAGGCCGGCTAATTGTACAACTAATGTCCATTTTACTTGTTTTAAGTTGATTGTATGGTGTGCAATAAAGTATATCTATCTATCTATCTGCTTTTGTTTTGAAAATTTTATTATATTATTTTTGTAATTAAATTTTATTACTATCTAATTAATATTCATCTTCATCGTCATTTCAGCCGCCAATAAAAATGTTAAAATACTTTTTTTTGCAACTGTAGTAATATATAATGCCTGTGTCCTGAAAATAGAAAAAAATAAACACGGAATCACAGAGTATTAACATAATCGGAAACACAAAGTATTTTCAGAAAGAAAAAGATCTTCACAAAGGTCCAAAGTTACGAAGACGAAAACGCATTGGTAGGTGGTAGGGTTTGAACCGCTGCGTCTCTCATTATGTAATATGCCGTCGACCTTAACCACTAAGCTACTGTGCTGTGCTCATATAAATAAGGACGAACCTTTTGAAAGGAGACCTTTCTATCATCAACGAACTACATATTTCGTATATCCCATTCTAAGCCAAATTCAAAGTTGTCAACCAAAAACATTCAGCAAAAACATTCAGCAAAAACATTCTTGGGTTCCCAAACCCTTCATTTGGGGAACCCCACACAAAAACGGAAGTGTTCGGGCATAACTCATAAAGTTTTATGGTGTTACAGTGGGCTTTACATTTTGGAGTCATGCAAGGCTGTTTATTTGATACGGGGTTACAAGGTTGGACTTGGATTTTATGCCTGAGCTGAGGTTAAGGAAATATTGAAGGTGAAATCATGTTTTTGTTGCCATCGACACGCTAAAAAGAAAATGTTTTTGTTTCTTTTACGATAGCTAGATGTTATTTTTCAATGTGTCTGTTTATATTTTGCTTCTTCTGAATAGTAAGTGGCTAATTAAGAAAAAATTAAAATGCATCAGCTGTTGCTGTCCTTTGCTTTACTAAGATTCATCATCCTCTTAGCGTTGTCCCGGTTTGTGCCTCGATTTCTTGATGTAGATTGTTTGAGCATTAACCTTCGCTTCATTTCGCGTATCTCATACAAAAGGTTCATGGGGTTATGTTATTTATTGAAGTTTAAGATTATTGACGTAAGGATTAGGAACACTTTCTAGCAATAAATACAGCCTATGTTACTAAGGGCGAATGAAGCTTTCTAATGATGAAAGAATTTTTGAAATCGACACAGTTGTTTTTGAGTTTATTCATACACAAACGTAAACACAAATCTTTCCTCCTTATAATATTGCTGTAAATGGGTAATTTGGTTTTTACTATTTGTTAATTTTGCAATAATAAGCAAATAGCAGACACGATGGTGTTTAAGCAGTAGATAGTCAACAATTTAAGGAACCTTAACATAGACATTTGACTTGCAGTTTTTATCCGCCGAATTTTTATCTTTGACGAGGAACTTAAAAAGTTTTACGACGCGGTTTGGATGGTGAGACGAAAAATAAAGATTTATTAGCAGCCAGACAAAAGGACACACGAAAGTCAGAACAGTGAGAGCCACCCTACTCAACGTCGACAATTTGTGTGAACAAAGAAACCTATAGAAACCCTCGTTAGTCATAGATTGCGGAGCTATGTGGGTTACAGATAACCTGAATACAGTAAGACAGAAAACCTTTTCCCAGGCGGCGTTAGTAGTCACCAAAACAAATACGGCGTCAAACATAATAAAAAAGATATGAACAGTCCAGTGTTGATATTAAATTGATTAGATTTACTTTAAACAGATTTATTCGTGATAAAATAGTGTGTCAGCATGAATTAACCTATTAAAAAGCTGCCGCCGGATACTTTTTATGAAAAATTAAAACTAAACATTACAAAGTCGGCTTTTACCCATTCAACGAATATGCTAAAATGACGTTCAGTCAAGACGTTGAACGTTACATTATGCAAGTTGATGAGATGTCCTTTAGGCATTCAATTGAATGTCGTCATTCAATGAACGCGCTAGCCATTCAATTGAATAGGAGATTCAACCAGATGACTGCGGCATATTCATAGATTTTTAAAACTTTTTTAGCGGATTTTGATGCTGTTTTTGTAATAGATAGAGTGATTTAAGAGGAAGATTGAAATGAATAAAATACTGTAGCAAAGCAAGGGCGAGTTGGTAATAAACAATGAATGAATGAATGAATGAACAGTAAAAATAGAGGTGGAATAATATTTTTAAATAAAAATGTATTTGATTACAATTTACGAAAAGGATTTCGACTGTATTTTTTATATGCAACAAGATTTCCAACAGAACACAAGACCTTTATTTTCTCGACCTCAACCTTAAAGTGAAGTACGGTTCCGGCAGATATCGGGGTATTTGGGACAAGTCGTTGAGTGAAATAGAATGTGACCCCGGGTTTGGTGAAATTGATCGTGATAGGACCCATAGGCGATGCACATCCTGGTCAAAGGACTTTGGTAAACAAGTTATAACAGTAACAAAAGGTTTTTGAGATAGTGTTTTTGATCCGGCGATAAAATGTTCGTTTTAAGTTATGAAGTTTGGAACAGTTTGCCAACAAACCGTTGCTGCATGAACGTTTGACCAACAGAATTATTGGTCTATTAACTTATAAGTAGCTACAATAAACATTTCTTTTCTGCCATAATTCACAAGAAACATTCACTAGACTTCAGCATTTTCATAGAAAAATATGTTATTTCATATTTTAATAAAACTATATTTTTTCAAATGTCTTTTGGACGAAAAGTTAATAGGTCGATGATTCTGTTGGTCAAACGTTCATGGAAAAATGGACTGTCGGCGAATTTTTTTTTCAAAAGCAAAGGATTTTATTTTTAAAAACCTGTTCATTCATCCTGAGATTATCTATCATATATCTAATGTTAATGGCATACGCGATGTAAGTAATCATAAAATAATTCCACCAAATTGTAGCACAAAGATAAAGAAAAAGAAAGCCAAGTTATTACGCTATCGTACAGTTGTCAACTACAACGATAAAGAATGAAGACCTAAATGGTTTTCTATTTTATTTTCATATACCTAAGTACAAAACATCTTATCTGGTAGAATCCATTTTTATCAAGCCTTAGTTCTTAAGCGTGCTTTGTTAAATCAAACGATTTCTATTATATTCTAAAGATCTTGCATTATGAGCATTTTTGTCTAAAGCTTTTGATTCGACTTCACTTTGGTAAAATTAAGAATCGAATTCATCATCATCATCAGCCTACTGCAGTCCACTGCTGGACCTCTCCAGTTTCGAATCGAATTATGTTTAGTGTTCTACAGTCATCATCAAAATAAAAAAAAACACTGCCTCTTTAGGTTACTTATTCGGTCAGGTATGTCAATGATTTTGGTTCTCTATCAGATCACTTCATTTTGGATCGTATCTGGCAAAGAGATGTGAAGCATAGCCCTTTCCATAACTCGCTGGATTTATATCTTTAGTTCGTTTTATATGTTGTATGATGAGTTTTTAAATTGGTGTGTAAGTAGGTATATCATATCTCTTCACGCTCCGTTCACAAAGCCAGGCTATACAAAAAAAAAATATTTCGTGAAAATATTTGTTCAATTGGAATGCCTCTTTCTTTTTTTTTCCTAAATGACTACGATGATGGCCATTGCGGCCTTTTCATCATCACCCGACTAATAGAATAGGCTATTATGGTCAAAAATTGTGATTAGTCCGCCTTATAGCTTATTCAAAAATAAAAGACACGTATTTTTCCTTTTTTCATTGAAATAAACAATAGCAAAGAGACAAGGCATCAAAAGTTAGGAGTGGGAGTCTTTGACGTCACTCGCTCCCGTAAAAATGCCTCACCGAGTGACGTCACGCGTAATTAATTACAACAGGGTACAACTTTGTAATTTTTAATCTTATTTACAAATAAAAAATACGTGTCTTTTATTTTTGAATAAGCTAAAAGACGGACTTATTACAATTTTTGACCATAATAGCCTATTGGGGGAGTGGAAGGCTCACTCCTGGATAATGCCTATGTGACATCATTGCTATTAGAAACGTTTCATAGTTACTTCACTGACTTATCAATACTTATATACGTATACCTCTGTTATTACAGAAAATATTTTGACACGCCGCACATTGCCTACGAAATATTAAAGCACACTTGTCTATTTGTTATCTTACATTCTTTAGGTACCTTATTGATGGCTGATTAATAGTGTTATGATTAATAAAGACGATTCTTGTATATTTATTGCGTTAGTAAAACCAAACTTTGGAACACAGATGCCCTATGAAATATTTGCGTATTTACTATTAATATAAAGACAGGTTAATGTACGTGAATTCGAGTCGAAAGTGTTTTTATGTGTGGGTATAAGTTTTATGTTGTAATAAACTTTTTGTTTTTTTTTTCTTTATGGTTGTAGATATCTAAAACATTCGTACTAATACACTCGTAGCATTTATAATACGTAGGTACCTTTTTAAATTCATTGCAACCCTAGGCCCCTACCACTAAAATTAAAAACGATCGTTCGTTGAACGGATTGCGTACTTTTGCAAAAAAAAAATCCCTTCCATTTTTTCTTTGTTCCATTTTTTCTAATTTGTCTCTCCCGTGTTAGAACAAAAAAAAAGAGAATATTCAGTCGAATTAAGAACCTCCTTTTTTGAAGTCGGTTAACAAGTAAGCAACCTCCTTTATATTTACATAGAGCAGGACAAACAAATCCAATCCAGTGATAAAATAATCCGCATCAGTTATGTTTAACAGTTATATCTCTTGTTTGCTGAAAAAAAAAAGGTACACCACTTTTTTTATCCAACGGAACGAATCCGTTGGGATACGTTATCATTATTCAGGATTAGTTTGCCTTTTTTATATCTCGACCAATAAATGTGGATTAAGCGTGGTTATACCTGTAACACTCTGAATTTCTGGACTTTAAAAGGAAAAAGTTTAACTTTATGTAACCCTGTTTATGATTGATGAACTTTATGTAGCCTTTTTTGAGAGCGGCCCTGATTTCAGAAGTGCTACCCTATAGAATACCGCAGCCGAATGACCTCCGGGTCGTGTTTCTGCCGGTGAGCAGGGTTTCCGGAGCTCGTGGGGGGTTGGGGTTGGGCCGGCATGGTAGTGGCAACTGACACGTAGCTAACCAGTTACGTGCCAGTTGTCACAGCGACTTGGGCTTCTCTTTCGCTTTCCATCAGGCGTAGGGAAGCCATTATATCGAGTTACTATAAAAAAACACGACAATACATATGGTCAGTGACATCGTACAGGGAGAATCCCCCGCTCTCCCTAGGTTTGCTACCGACTCTTGGCGCAGTGCTACTGAGCAAATCCCACCGGGCATCCCTACCCTCGTCAGATGAGCGCTCGTTCCGGACCATCTGCCTATCGTTAAAGACCTCAAGATATTTAAATTCCTTACCTGAAGACACGCTAATCCAATTTTTGTATAAACCTATTCGTTCCAAGCTAACTACAAGAGTTTCACTTGAACTAACTAGTTTTATTTTATTTCTACCAAGTTTCAAAGTTAGGTGCCTTTGTATGTTAACTTACTTTTCAACTCCAGAAAGTCCTGGCGTTTGAAAACTTTTCTCAAAAAGTAGTATTTAAATTAAGACCTAGTAGCTTAGAGAAGACTTAGACAACAACTAACTACTAACGAATTTTAATTCTATCTAAGTAAAATAAGAGTAAGTTTCTTCGTTTCTAATGCTGATAAAAAAAGTTAAGTGATTTTTTTTGACGGCAGACGAGCAAATGTTACTGACATAGCCCGAAGGATTAGAACGCTGAAGTGGCAGTGGGCTGGTCATGTCTGCCGCAGAGTCGACAATAGATGGAGCAGACGAATCTTGGAGTGGACACCGCGTTTAGGCAAACGTAGTGTAGGACGCCCCGCAACCCGCTGGGCGGATGACCTTAGAAGAACTGCTGGCAGTTGCTGGATGGGGGAAGCCCGGGATAGAGAAAGCTGGTTCCACAAAACTGACTGAATATACATAATAAGAGAGGTAGGACATAGCGAATCTTCGCTCGAATTGAGCCGCCCGTCCGGGGAAGGACCTCCACCCTATAGAATACCGCAGTCAAATGACCTCTGAGTCGTGTTTCTGCCGGTGAGTAGGGTTTCCGGAGCTCGTGGAGGGTTGGGATTGGGCCGGCATGGCAGTCGCGATCCACTCATAGGGGCGTAACGGTGTGGTGGGTGCAACCACACCGTTGCACGAGGTCCGCCTGGGGAGCACCCTATTGCTCCCCGGAAGCCGGGGGTAGGGGTATTTGCCCTCCCCGGACCAGGAGTGCTGGCCGCTTGTCATCTGCGGCTGGCCAGGGCATGCAGGGATGCGGCAGTATGCTTCAGCGTTGCCCGTGTCCCTGCAACTTGCTGCCCACTGGCGACACAGGGGGGTTTAGTGGGTATACCCTCCCATTTCGAGAGGTGTGAGTCCCACACACCATGTCACCTCCCCCCGGAGGTGGCATGACGGTGCCTAATGCATTCCCCTCTAAAAAAAAAAAATGGGCCGGCATGGCGGTGGCAACTGACAGGTAACTGACCAGTTACTTGCCCGTTGTTACAGCGACTTGGGCTTCTCTTTCGCTTTCCATCAGGCGTAGGGAAGCCATTATGTCGAGCCACTATAAAAAAAAAATATTACAGATGCAAGATCATTATAAACAAAGACACAAGGCATCAACTTGTTTACAACTGGCTCGGTGGTTCAATTGGTAGTGAACCCTGCTTTCTGAACCAAGGGTCGTGGGTTCGATTCCCACCCGGGACAAACATTCGTGTGATGAATACTTGTATTTGTTCTGTGTCTGGGTGTTTATAATTTGTATATAAGTATTTATAAGTGGTAACTACCTTCGTTATTCTGATACCCATAACACAAGTGCTTAATGTTATGGGATGTTGTCAAAAAAAATGTAGAAGGGGGGGTCTTTGATAATTTTTACGGGCTATATCTTTGTAATTTTTGGTCTAATTTACAAATGACAAAATACATGTATTGTACAACAAATTGTCTACTGTACCTAGTTCTGTGTAAATTGTTTGGTGTGCAATAAAGAATATATCTATCTATCTATCTACATGTCTTTAATTTTTGAACAATCTAAGAGACGGACTACTTAGTTACATTTTTTACGGCAACAGGCCTATTATTATTAAGGGGGCAGGTGAGGTTGGCTTGGAGCGAAAAGATGATAAGTCGCTCCCTTACATCCCCATAGATAGATAGATAGATATTCTTTATTGCACAAAATACACAATTAGTACAGAAAAGGTGATACAGACATCTTGTGGAAGTTGAAAAATCCCATCCATATTGAAAGTTGAAATCTAAATATCTAGCGCATCTATGAGGATGACTTAATCACTATAAATTTATTAATGGTCCACAATAAATCGTTGACATTAGCGCTCGTTGGTGACGTTAGACCAGAACTGGGTCAATCGGCTCTCATGCCGTCAAGAACACTTGAGCCGGTCAACGCTATGGAACGGGTTTTACTTTTTATTTCAGCTAAAACGTCGACTTCTCCTTTTACATGCTAATGTGTGGCGTGACGATCACGTACAAAATAACCAAGACATGCCACGCTGGGCCACACAGTGCCATCTAGCCCCAAACTAATCCGAAGCTTGTACTTTGGGTACTAGACGACTGATAAACTTACTTATGTCTTTCTTTTTAGATTCAGAAAACATTCAGACCAAACAGACATGTTCCTAAACACAAATGTTTGTACTGTGCGGGAATCAAATCCACGACCCTTGGCTCAGAAGGCAGAGGTCACTACCAAATGAGCCATCGAGCCAGTCAAATAAAGTATCTTTCCTTTTTTTCATTTTCAAATTTATTATGGGCTTGCATCAGCCATCATCTTTTCCCTCCAAGCCACCCTCACCTGCCCGTGGTGCATCCTGCTGAATAACGGACGAGGCTCTAGCAACCGACTGGTGGCCGTATAACCATCACGATTGAAGGCGTAGCTAAATACCACAGGCTGATGACGGGCAGCGCCGTCACCGGAGCGAGGAGCTACGTCCTGCGATTGCCAACCCGTTTACCCAGCGTGGCGATTATTGGTCAAGCTTCCAGTTTCTCGCCAAACTAGATGACTATGTCCAGCAGTGGACTGCGATAGGCTGACGATGATGCATCGCCTAGGACGCATTTATGCAACCATGGACTTGCCTCGCATCCGTGGCTCCCTCTTTAACTTCATCCGCAGGAAAGACGAGTCGATACGTGCGGAGTTAAATTTGCTGCAGGTGTTGCCCTAACGGCCCTGACTACGGTGGAGAAGGTAGGCTTCGGTACAGCGTATGTTTTGGCGGATAGGGCAACGGATCCGGAGTACCCTATTAGGCGACAGTAAGCGCAACCTGATGATGATGATGCCTTAGTTATCATCATCATCATCATCATCAGCCCACATCAGTCCACTGCTGGACATAGGCCTCTCCCAATGCTCGCCACTTCGCTCGGTCCCGGGCTTCTCGCATCCAGCACTTGCCAGCCGTCATGCGCAAATCGTCACTCCACCTTGCCTGAGGGCGTCCTATACTACGTTTGCCGAGACGCGGTCTCCACTCCAGAATTCGTTTACCCCAGCGGTTATCGGTTCTGCAGCTGATATGGCCAGCCCACTGCCACTTCAGCTTACTGATCCAGTGAGCTATGTCAGTAACTTTGGTTCTCTGCCGGATCACCTCATTTCGGATCCGATCTCGCAGAGAGACGCCGAGCATAGCCCTTTGCATAGCTCGCTGAGCGACCTTCAACTTGTGGACTAGCCGTACCGTAAGTGTCCACGTTTCGGCTCCGTATGTTATAACCGGTAGAACGCACTGGTCGAAGACTTTCGTCTTTAGGCACTGTGGGATCGACGATGTGAAGACTCGACGAAGTTAGTTGGTTATCATGATAACTTATGCTTGGCAGGCGGGTCGATGATTGCACTTCTGTAGTTTTTATTGGTACTTAGATGCTCCTGTCCCATTTCCTTAGTCGTCTTTTACGACAGTCGATACCCACGAAATGAGGTAAGGTATTCTTCATGGACACGAGGCAGGGGTATTTGCCCTCCCAGGACCAGGAGTGCCGGCCGCTTATCATCTGCGGCTGGCCAGGGCAGACATTGACGTGGCCGTATGCTTCGGCGCTACCCGTGTCCCTGCAACTTGCTGCCCACTGACGACACAGCGGGGTTTAGTGGGTATGCCCTCCCATTTTGGGAGGTGTGAGTCCCATACACCATGCCGCCTCCCCCGGAGATGGCATGACGGTGCCTAATGCATTCCCCTCTAAAAAAAAGGTATTCTTCATGGAAGGAAATGAATACATTGCAAAAACACACATTCAATTTAATACCAAGCCTATCAGATACTCTATCAGCAGGATAACCATAAAAATGTATCTGTCACTTTTAACAGACATTACGGAACAAATTTCGTGCGCTATCTCCCACGCCCGACCTAATCTAAGGGTAAATTTCCCAAATGCAATGCATTACCTAAAATGAGGTACGCAATATACTTGATGGTGTATTACTTCTTGACTTCACCCTAATTTGCAGGAAAGGCTTTATATCTGTGACATTGTGATTTTTTTTTGAAATGATATAATAGGACTGTTTCATGAAACAGGAATAGTAAACTTAGGAAGTTATGTTGATGAATAATGCCATCATCATCATCAGCCTATCGCAGTCCACTGCTGGACATGGGGTCTCTCAAGACCTGGAGGCTTTACCCATAATCGCCACGCTGGGCAGGCGAGTTGGCAATCGCAGGGCGCGGCTCCTCGCTCCGGTGACGCCGCTCATAATAGGCCTGTGGTATTTATCTAGCCAGCAACCGTGATGGTTAGTCGGTTGCCAAGGCCTCGTTTGTTACTCGGCAGGATGAACCACAACCAGTAAATACAATTATGTGCATGAACATGTCTGTATGTATTTTTTTGGATGGTTCCTATGTATTTATTTACTAAAAAAGTATCTATGGTTGTTAACAGTTCCTACTCAAAGTACAAACTTAGACTAAAGACAAGATGGCGCTGTGTGGTCCAGTATGGCATTTCTTGGTGGTTTGATAAAACATACATTTGAAGTATTCCGCCTCTTAAGCAATCTTGAATATAGCCTAAACTACTAAACTTTTGGTAGGACCAAATTGTGTGGTTAACTGAATACCGATCCGATACAATCCAGTTAGGTAACTATGACAAAGAGATCAATAGAAGGATCCAACTAAGTTCAGCAACGTTTGGCAAACTCCTTAATGTATTCTCATTGAAAATCCCTTAGTAACTAAAGACTAAAGCTAGGATAAGTATGTGTGCCGATGGGAACATGTGGAGAGATTTTGGTTTTGCAACTGTGGTTGCTTATTTTAGAAGATGGTAGTTTCTGAACAAGCTATGGAAATTAATATGTATGCTTTGATGATAGGTAGCTTAGAGATGAAAGAAAGCGATCTATCATCTTTTCGCTCCAAGCCACACTCGCTTGCTCGTTATTTGCCGAATTTGCATTATGCCGAATAACAAACGGGGCTTTGGCAACCAACTGTTGACGGTATAACCATCCCGATTGAAGACGTAGCTACTATATACACAGTATACCACAGGTCGGTGACGGGCAGCAGCGTCAACGGAGTGAGAAGCTACGCCCAGCGATCTTTAACTCGACTGCCCAGCATGGCGATTATAGGTAAAGCCTTTAGATGTTCGCCCAAAGTAGCTTACAACTGGAAAAGTCTACGTCCAGCAGTGGACTGCAATATGCTTATGACGATCATGATGATGACATGTACTTACATACAAAAGGTTCGTAAACAAAGCATCATCATCATCCTAGCCTTTTTCCCGATTGTCTCAGGGTCGGCTTCCCAAACTGAGAGATTTGGCGAGGGCTAAGCTTTTACACAGAGCGACTGCCATCAGACCTCCGCAACACTTAGGGTAAGCTATACCCATTCCCAGTTTAGGCGTCAGAGTTATCATCATCTCTGATATGATGTAACGACTGCTATCTGAGTTGGTAAAGATAGCACCCGGGACCAACAGCTTAACGTGCCTTCCGAAGCACGGAGGAAATCGGTGTCAAATTTTGGTCACCCATCATCAGATTGACCGCGCCAATGCGGCAAAGTTCGTAAACAAAGGATAAATTTTATTCTCTAAGCTCGTCTCCTTAAATTGTTAAGATAAAACAAATATCTTGGTAATTCAGACGATGTCAACCAAGTCACCTCTACCTGGAGCAATCAAAAAGCTCCAAGCAATCATCTTTAAAATCCACGCATGTACGAAATGTATATTTAGACGAGACATAATGTCTAGCTCTTAATAACTCCGCCTCTATGTACTCATCACACGCACGTACAGTTGGCATCAGATATTTGAGGACGTGAGCTACTTAAAGTCTACACAGCAAAACAGCAAAATATTAAGTGCTACAACAATAAATTTTAGAAAAAAATAATAAAGGGATTATATAATTATTTGTACAATAAATTATACTAGGTGAACACCAGATGGGATGGGCTTTGCTGTAACCCTGCCATTGCAGAGTCTACGAGCGGCGATAACTGTTTAACATCTGCCGTTGGGCCGATCTGAGCGAGCCATCAACAGTAAAAAAAAAAAATACACAAAAGCTTTCAAAATCATATTGACACCCTATGCATAAAATTTATCTAAACAAGCTAAAATATAAACAGACAACTTTTTATAACTTTTTGTATGTCAATTAATTATTTAAAAAAACGTAATGTTTAATTAATTTATTATATTTCATTCATAGTTATATCAACAACAAATATGCTCAAATCATTATCCTGCCTCATTTGGGGCGTTTCACCTTAGTCACATATGGCAGGGTAAACGCTGCTGCCCGTTTCCTGATATCGTCTTCTGTGACACCCACGGGGTAAGACGGGGGTTCCTACTTTAAATCTAGAAACCAGACGGACAACGTGCATAGATTTTTTGCATTTTACTGTTTTTTTTATAGTGGCTCGACATAATGGCTTCCCTACGCCTGATGGAAAGCGAAAGAGAGGCCCAAGTCGCTGTAACAACTGGCAAGTAACTGGTCAGTTACCTGTCAGTTGCCACTGCCATGCTGGCCCAACCCTAACCCCCCACGAGCTCCGGACACCCTACTCACCAGCAGAAACACGACCCGGAGGTCATTTGGCTGCGGTATTCTATAGGGTGGAGGTCCTTCCCCGGACGGGCAGCTCAATTCGAGCGAAGATTCGCTATGCCCTACCTCTCTTCTGTATAATCTGTGTATGTGTGTACTGGGAGTAGCTTACGTGAATACATAATATGGTAAGCTGACTGTACTATGTCACAAGCTCGCGTAATGACTAGACTGTGTACAGATAAGCTTACCAACTTTATTACTGAGCGTAAATTGTCGGCTGGCTCAAATTTATGGCATCAAAGTATCGTTTGCGACGATTACTCACATAGTTGAACGGTGACGCGAGGCAAATTAATTGGTTTGTTTGATAAACTATTTTCTAATAACTGCGTTATGGATTTGCGTCGCTTACTGAAGCTGAGTACGGGAGCTAACTAATTATATTTTTGCTCCAACCTTTGCCGTTGTGCATGCTAGTACAAGCGGCTTAGTGTGGCCCAAAATGGCATGTCTTGGGGTTATTTAATTTATTTATTTATTCATTAGAGGCTTGGAGCGAAAAGATGAGCGCTCGTAGCGGACCACCGTCAGGTTTGATGGGTATTCTCCGTATCTTTCCGCTCCAAGCCAACATCACCTGCCCGTGGTGCCGCCGAATAATAAACAAGGCCCTGGCAACCGACTGGTGATGATATAACCATCACAATTGAAGGCGTAGCTAAGTACCACATACCGATTACGGGCAACAGCGTCACCGGAGTGCTAACCCGCCTGCCCAGCGTGGCGATTATGGGTATATCCTCTAGACGTTTGCCCTAAGTGGCGAACAACTGGAGAGGCCTTTGTCCAGCAGTGGACTGCAATAGGCTGATGATGATGATGACGACAAAGACTTATATTTCACTTTCCATCAAAAATATTTTTTTTTCTTTCATACCAACCGTCGTAAATCCTCTTTAGTAACCGTTTAGTAATCCTCACACCTACTAATTAAATCCATGTCACTTCAGACAAGAGAGACATCACTCCGAACGCCGAAATCCGTAAAAGCCTTTGAGAGCGATTAGGAGGAAATTGCTTTCCATCCTATGTCAGATTACGTCAAGATATGATGTTAGTTTAATGCTTCAACTGTGGACAAAACGTATAATAAAGTAGTAGCAGAAATGACACTAGATAGTAAAAGCTATCACGCTTTTTTTAACCGACTTCAAAAAGGAGGAGTTCTCAATTCTAATATTTTTTTAATGTAGGTCTTTCTTTTTTTGTTTGGTAGGTCATCATTCACAGGTGTTTTTTTTTATCAAAATTGAGTCAGTGGTTTTTTTTCAAACGAAGTATCGCAGCGTAGCGTATCGAAATTAATTCCTAAATACCATCCTAGTAAAAAAGATATCATTTATTATTGGAGCTACCTAATGACATCATCATTATCATCATCATCATCATCATCATCAGCCTATATCAGTCCACTGCTGGATATAGTTCATCAATAGGCCGTTGTGGCAGTGTAAAGATGAAGTCGAGGACAACCGCTTAATCAAAAAATATAGGTCACAGCTATAGTTTTGGGTAAGCATGACTTTCACTTCCCACGGTCCTTGAGCACAAAAAAGGGAGTTCCACTCAAGTCCCTACCGGCGACATTATGCCTCGAAAAGGGACGAGAGTACTTAACCTGCCCTCAGACTAGCTGACGACCGCGTCTTCACTCACTTTAGAATCGTTAATGGCTGAGTGGATGTCTGAGTTGTTTTAAGAATAAATTTTTGGTGAAGTATTGGCACATCTATAGGCTAAAATTTTTTTTCTGGAGATGTTAAATCGGCCGAATGCGAGTTCAGCTTGCGAGATAGAGGGTTACAACGTACGTCGGAAATATACGAGTACATACGATATGTTTTTAACCGACTTCGACTTTAAGAGAGGTAGGGCATAGCGAATCTGCGCTCGAATTGAGCCGCCCCGTCCGGGGAAGGACCTCCACCCTACAGAATACCGCAGTCAAATGACCTCTGAGTTGTGTTTCTGCCGGTGAGTAGGGTTTCCGGAGCTCGTGGGGGATTTGGGTTCGGCCGGCATGGCGGTGGCAACTGACAGGTAACTGACCAGTTACTTGCCCGTTGTCACAGCGACTTGGGCTCCTCTTTCGCTTTCCATCAGGCGTAGGGAAGCCATTATGTCGAGCCACTATTAAAAAAAACTTCAAAAAAGGAGGAGATTCTCAATTCTAATATTTTTTTAATGTATATTTTTATATATGTTTTTAAAGTATGTTCACCGATATTTCCGTCAATTTTATAGATGGACTAGCTGTGCCCGCGACTTCGTCCGCGTGCAAATGAGTTTCATCCCCTTGGGGGAGAATCGATCAAAATCCTTTCTTAGCAGATGCCTATGTCATAACATCTACCTGTATGCCAAATTTCAGCCCGATCCGTCCAGTGGTTTGGGCTGTGCGTTGATAGATCACTATGTCAGTCACCTTTGAGTTATATATTATTTTGATTTCCAAAATTTTTCGACTCCAAAAATAAGTGATAATTGTAAATATTTTATATTATAATTAAAGTTATACATATAATAACCCAAGACATGCCACGCTGGGCCACACAGCGCCATCTAGCCCCAAACTAAGCCGAATCTTATACTATAGGTACTAGACAACTGATAAACTTACTTAGATATTTTTTTTTAGTACATAAATACATATTATACATAGGAAACACCCAGACCAATACAAACAGACATGATCATGCACACAAATGTTTGTAATATGTGGGGATCGAACCCACGACCCTTGGCTCCGAAGGCAGAGGTCACTACCCATTGAGCCACCGAGCCAATATGTAACAATATATCAAGGATATCGTTACTTACGTTATTTATCGCTTTTTAGTTTTTGTCAGATTAAAGTTTTGGTCGTTTGTGTTTTTTTAAACATTTAAACACAATATAACATGTATGGATGTTTTGGAAATAAAGTACTTTTTATTTTTATTTTTTACATACCAAAATACTAGGTATAAACATTAAACATCTTTCACTAAATACACGACAGGAAGCCAGCGTAGTTTACTCCTAACTGCTAATTGCTGTCAAAGGCTTCCACGGATTTAGTGTTTCCTAGAGGATCGAGTGTCTCGCCCTCTGGAGGGACTGAGGGACTAATTAGTAGGTGCAAAGATTAACAAACTATACTTAGACTGGATTTAGTTAAGTATAGTTCGTTGTAACTTAGCGAGCCGTGGTAGCCTAGTGGTAAGATCGTCGCTTCACACACGTGAGGTCGTCGGTTCGAATCCGCGCGGGGCACGCACCTCTGGATTTGCAAAAATCTATGTGCGGAATTATACCACTAGCTTGGCGGTGAAGGAAAACATCGCGAGGAAACCTGCACATCCAGTTTAATTCTGAATGTGTAACCATGATCCAAATTTGTCTGGTTCCCCTTTCTGAGGTTTACGAAGGTCAGATGGCAGTCGCTTCAATGTAATAACCAGACTCGCTAAATCTAGGATCATGGTATTCATGGTCAAAGCGGACCCTGGGCCTAGAGGCACAAACCGGGACAACGCTAAGGGGATGATGATGATAGTTCGTTGTAACTTGTAATAGTTGTGTAGGTAAGGGTTTCCACACACGTGCGTTTTTGCAGAAGTGCGGATATGCATATTCGGACAACTACGATTTGGGAGCCTTCAAGCATATTCCCATTTAAATGACTGACAGCGACCCCAGAACTCGATATGAGTTCCATGGGCGGTGTCGATTGCTTACCATCAGGCATCAAATTTGCTAGTTTTCTACAGGTATCGTGAGTAGTTGCGTTTTGTGAATAAGCGACTCGGCTGTGACTTATTTCATTCTAAGCTATTCACGATCATCATTATCAGCTTATCCAGTCCAGCGATGGACATAGGCTAGTTGTTCGCCACTTTGGGTAAGCACCTGGAGGCTTTACCCATAATCGCCACGCTGAGCAGGTGAGTTGGCGATCACAGAGCGTAGCTCTTCGCTCCGGTGACGCTGCTGCCCGTGACCGGCTCGGTGGCTCAATTGGTAGTGACCTCTGCCTTCTGAGCTAAGGGTCGTGGGTTCGATCCCCACACAGTACAAACATTTGTGTGCATGAACATGTCTGTTTGTATCGGTCTGGGTGTTTTATATGTATAACATGTATTTATTTACAAAAAAAAGGTATCTAAGTAAGTTTATCAGTTGTCTAGTACCCATAGTACAAGCTTCGGCTTAGTTTGGGGCTAGATGGCGTTGAGTGGCCCAGCGTGGCATGTCTTGGGTTATTTATTTATTTATTTAGTTACTCCTTCAATCGTGATTAATATACCAGTCGGATGCCAGGCTTCGTCTGTTCTTCAGCAGGATGCACCACGGGCAGACGAGAGTTGCTTGGAGCTAAAAGATTATGGGTCCATCCCTTAAGTTCTCTAATTTAAAGCTTTTCGCTAGAGCCAAATAGTATGAATAGGGGTAGCGGTTCGAAGGCGTTTTCGCCGCTTGAAACCGCTAGCTTGTCCGGGCTCTTATACGTAGTCGTCGGTTGTCACAATACGTATGTAGAAAAGGTATAGTTTCTAAACCGTCCAAATAGTAATTCTAATAAGTCGTCTCATCAAAAGTGAAACCCCTGAGTTATGAGAATTCCATACGCATCCAGGTTGGCCGCTGCAAGGACATCCTGTGTTGGTGGGGCTTTGTGGACGCCTCTGCCAACTGGTGCGGGTGTGGTGCCGTCCCCCAAACTATGGCCCACCTGGTCCAGTGCCCCGCGTGGCAGATACATGTTCGCTCGAAGGCTTGCTGAACGCTAACGATAAAGGGATCCGCGTTTCGGAGTTTTGGTCTCATCATAATCGTCATATTGACATGCTCGGTGGCTCATTTGGTAGTGACCTCTGCCCTCTGAGCCAAGGGTCGTGGGTTCGATTCCCGCACAGTACAAACATTTGTGTTTATGAACATGTCTGTTTGTATTGGTCTGGGTGTTTTCTATGTATAATATGTATTTATTTACAAAAAAAAATGTATTTAAGTAAGTTTATCAGTTGTCTAGTACCACCCATAGTACAAGCTTCGGCTTAGTTTGGGGCTAGGTGGCGCTGTGTGGCCCAGCGTGGCATGTCGTGGGTTATTTATTATTTATAATATTTAATGATTTGCTGTCGACACGACAAGAAGAAGATGAGAATTCCATATACTTAAAACGTTGGACCTATGTAAAGGAAAGGTACCCCTCCTTAAAGCATCGAACAGGGTCCGCTAATGACTCTCGTCACTTTATATGATGCCAATTTGGCTTAAGTACCCATCAAAGATAAAGGAAAGATGACACCTATTGTATAATGAAAGAGCTTTGGAGATCCGCTAATGGTACCTATTGGTTGATTTAATGTTAATTTGTGGTGATAGTATATTAAATTATGCAATTAAATTATAAATAAATATTATTTGTACTAACTTAGAAGCGATCCCTGCCTTCTGAAACAATGGGTTCGATCCCCGCATATATACATGAACACATCTGTTCATATTGCTCTAGGTATTTGCCATGTATGATACCTATGTATTTTTTCACAAAAAATAAAGTAACCGAGTAAGTTTAGTACTCATAGTACAACGTTAGTTTAGGGCTAGATAGCGCTCTATGTTCCAGCGTAGGATGTAAGGGGGCGACCTATCATCATCTTTTTGGCCAAGCCATCCACAATCCTCAACTGCTTGGAGCGAGGGTATACGCCCTGCGATCGCCAACCTGTCTGCCCAGCGGGGCGATTATGGGTATAACCTCCAAACACTTGGTTGTCTTGATGTCCAGAGTGGACTGCGGTAGGCTGATGATGATCAAGTCTTTTTGAGTTTAAAAAATGCTCATCGGACTGAACAACTTCCGATTAGCGCCCCTGTGAAAGTCGATGACACATCCTGCAGTTCTGCACTACTTTACCCCTCTCTTCAGCATTATATCCTCTACCTGAAGGTTGTCTGGAAGAGATCGCTTTCGGCGATAAGACCGCCTACATTGTACTACTATATCTGTATAACATCTTTTTCCTGTACATGTTTTATTTTGGTGCAATAAAGAGTATCTATCTATCTATCTATCTATCCTTTCGAGTACGGTGGTCAGTAGTGGATACCACGCATATCCTCCCGAGGTGTGGGAGCTTAAGGTGAGTCCCTCCAGGCATACCGACTTCCTCAGACAGAGTGCTCGTAGCGGACCTCGGCAGGGTTTAGGGCAGGTATTCTCCGCTCGATAAGAAATAAGAAAACTTTATTACAATGGACATCAAAATAACACACTGACAAAACACATACATATTACAGGTATAGACAAAATACATAGAAAGAAAAAAGAAGACAAAAATACATAAAAAGCTAAGACAAAAACAAATAGTAATACACAAAAAGAAAAGACCGGACACGCCGTTATTGCGACATCCAATGCAAAAGGGCCTCACTCAGCATAAAAGCCGTGGCCCGCACAGGAGCCACGGTGCTGGTTTTCGATACGTGTAAGCCTCGCATAACCCAGATGTCCTATAGGGCAAATTCCTAGTCCCAGACGTTCTGTATGATGAGCTGTTGTGTATGCGTAAAGGCATTCCCGACTAAAAAAAATAAAACACTTAATGAAGTTCTTACATATCAACTTAACTTCTAAACTATTGAGGTCACAGACCAAGATAATCCTTCATTTGATCTCCCCAAAACAATTCGTAAGGACTACGAAAGACTCCCAACGTTTCTATTAAAAAACTTTTCCTGGGATAAGCGAATCATGAAAAGCCAAGTTTTTGTATAGAGTAAGGTACTATAGAGCTTTATAAGCTCTTTCGTTCACTTTAACTCGACTCAAAAAGGCATTAGGGAAAGTTTTGTCTATAATGAATATTTAGCGTTAATACTCGTATCACTGTGACAACGGGCAAGTAACTAGTCCGTTACCTGTCAGTTGCCACCGCAATGCCGGCCCAACTCTAACCCCCTACGAGCTCCGGCTACCCTACTCACCGGCAGAAGCACGACCCAGGTCATTTGGCTGCGGTATTCTATAGAGTGGAGGCCCTTCCCCGAACGGGCGGCTCATTCGAGCGAAGATTCGCTATGCCCTACCTCTCTTAAATTAAAATTTATTCGTAGCTATTTAGCTATAGGTAATTATTTTAGCATCTTCATAACATTTATACTTACTTTTCCTGTACTCACATTATATTTCGATTCTTTGTGTACAGCCCAAACATTCTTGTTGATCGCACACAAAATAACATTGATGACAAATCCCCAATCAATATCAGCAAAATAACTATTGACAGATATTATATTTACGTCCTTATAACAGTGAGAAAACAAATGTAATTAATTTCGTGTAATCCTGGCGGTGAAGGCTGGTTTTTCTTTGGGTAAGGGCCAAAGGGGTTGTTTGCTATTGTTGAGTAAATTGACCAATACTTACCTTGTAATAATTGGATGATCGTGGTTCGACACGATTGGAGACAGGACAATGTAGAGACAATAAAAATATTATAAGAAACATCTTATACACAGGCATGGCGGTGTTAACTGACGGCTGGTTACTTTCCCGTTTATAGCGACTTGGGCTTCAATACAATAGGGATGTCTCCGTTAAGTTATCGGGCTATATCATTGTAATTTTTTGTGTAATTTACAAATGAAAAAATACGTCTTCAGCGTCAGCCTATTACAGTCCACTGTTGGACATAGGGCTCTCCAGTTGTTCGCCACTTAGAACAAACGTCTGGAGGATATACCCATAATCGCTACGCTCTGGGCAGGCGGCAGGGTTGGCGATCGCAGGGCATAGCTTCTCGCTCCGGTGACGCTGCTGCCCGTCATCGGTCTGTGATATTTAACTACGCCCTCAATTGTAATGGTTATACCGCCACCAGTCGGTTGCCAGTGAATCGTTTGTTTTTCGGCAGGATGCACCACGAGCAGGTGAGATTGGCTTGGAGCGAAATGATGATAGGCCGCTCCCTTACATCCCAAAAAATACGTAGGTATCTTTTATTTTTGAATAATCTGTGTTGAAGACGGAGTAATTATATTTTTTTATGCTACAGGCCTATTGACTACAAGTTAAATTACGTTGCAAATTTACGGTCATAATACAAACATTTGACATGAAGAATTCATAAACACAAATGTTTGAATTGTTTTGAGTGTTTTCTAAGTTTAATATGTATTTATTTACAAAAAAAGTATCTAAGTAAGTTTATTTGTTGTCTAGTACCCATAGTACAAGCTTGGACTTAGTTTGAGGCTAGATGGCGCTGTGTTACTACCGCATTCATAAGTGCAGAAGTCTAGTATTCAACAAGTTCGGCTTAAGTCTCGATGCTCACGCGAATTCGGCCTTTTGATTCGTCTCCAGCTTTAACTGGGTCAAACGGGCCACTGTTCGGCTGGACTACTTAAAATGCTTGAGTTAGTTGGACACCAAGCGTGTTTTGGGATATAAGGGAGCGACCCATCATCTTTTCACACCAAGCCACCCTCATCTGCCCGTGGTGCATCTTGCTGAATAACAAACGAGGCTCTGGCAATAGACTGGCGGCGGTTAAACAATATGATTGAAGACGTAGCTAAATGCCACAGGCCGATGACGGGCAGCAGTATCACCGGAGCGTAGAGCTATGCCCTGCGATTGCCAACCCGCCTGCCCAGCGTGGCGATTGTGGACAAATCCTCCAGGTGCTTGCCCAAAGTGGCGTACTACTGGAGAGACCCATGTTCAGCAGTGAACTGCGTTAAGCTGATGATGATGATGATGATGAAGCGTGTTTTTATGCGACTGTCGAAGAAAGGAGGGTAATGTTTAAACATTAATAATTTATAAAATAATAAATATTATTTATCTACATATACATATTAGTCTACTTTCATAATCATCATCAGTCTATATTTATTTTATTACACAAAAATGTACTTTGTACAGTGTAAATAAAATCGAAATTGGCTTGCCCTGTTCTTTTAATCTTTGCAGAATGAAAAGGTTTGACAATTTCCAGTCCATTTACTACATCATCCCGTTAAATCCTGGTTGCATTAAGCTTTTGCTTCGAAACTCGCTAGCTCGTTAGAACAGTGGGAAAAAAGTATAAGTAATCTTAATGCCATTATTCTCTATTCGTTTTTTAATTCTTGTTAAACTATGTATTAACTTAGGCCTTTTTTCCACCGGGGCTGCGCAATATTTGCCTTGCACTCAATAAAAGCTCTTGTGCTTAAAATACTCAAAATACCTATTGTTGCGGGCAAAACGATATTTTTTATATACGTTTTCTTTACATCGTTTTTGTATTCAGAAGTGTTTTATAATATGTTTTGTTGCTATGGTTTTGTTCGTTATTATTATATTTTAGGTGTTTACTATGTATAAATGTATTTACTTACGAAAAAAGTAACCAAGTTTATCAGTTGTCCAGTACACATAGTACAAGCTTCGGCTTAGTTTGGGACTAGGTGGCCTTGCGTGGCGTGTCTTGGATTTTTTTTTAAATGTTTGTACTTTAATTAGGTAAATAAATAATTACATGAATACACTCGTTGTGTCACAATCCTAAACTCAGCGTGGCGTTTAGCACAGCCCGCGGCCGAGAAAAAAATGATTGTTGTAAACTGAAAAATGAGCCGGCCTACCCACTGGTCGGAATTGTTTTTTTGCGAACCAGACATAGCCGTTATGAATAGAGCATTTCACAATAGCTGTTCTTTTAGTTTTGCGAAAAAATTTAGGAAGCTGTAATAAAATCCTTTTCATCTTTTCGCTTGGAAGTAATGAATCATCGTTGGTAATTATTTTTAATTAAGGTATACGGCTGAGAGACATACGTTGTCAAAACACGACCAGTATGATTTAGAGTTAGAAAATGTTGCCTCTTGGATTGAATTTTGAAATTAAATAAATAACCCAAGACATGCCACACTGGGCACCTAGGCCCAAACTAAGCCGAAGCTTGTACTATGGGTACTAGATAACTGATAAACTTACATAGATACATTTTTTTGGTAAATAAATACATAATAGAAAAAACCCAGACCATTACAAACAGACATGTTCATGAACACAAATGTTTGTACTGTGCGGGAATCGAACCCACGACCCTTGGCTCAGCAGGCAGAGGGCACTACCAAATGAGCCATCGAGCCAGTCGAATTAGGGGGAGACTCTTCCCCACCAACACAACCACCTTCAAAAAATTAACTTAAACTTTGCTCCGACGAAACGTCAAGACGTCAGGTCTATAACCGAGGTCTACCAATGATCATCTTGTAAAGTTATCACTGTACTATGGTTAATTTATTTATTTAATCTTTATTGCACAGATAAGTAGTGTACAAAAGGCGGACTAAATGCCAGATAGGCATTCTCTACCAGTCAACCATTGGGCTAAGCAGAAACTAGCTATTGCTAGTTCTACCCTATTGGGTAGTTTGCCAAAAAGTTTGTTAGAAATACAAAATTAAAAAAAATATACCTAGTAATAAAAAAACAACCAAAAAATATACCTAGTAATAAAAAAATATACGTATGTAATATATTCATATTCAATAGTAGAGAAACACCGATATTTTAGGATTCAATTGCGTTTTTTCAAAAAATCTGGACTGTAATTAGGGCGGGTCGCTAGTTAAATAATAATTGTGACAAAGAAACTCGAATGAAATTAATAAAGCTCTCCTATTACTGCCATATACTATGTCGTATAAGCATGATAAAAGATATAACAGCGATGTAAAGATAAACTTGAATTACAGCACACCCCCGTTATAAACCTGGCTTTATCGTCATGACGTCATGCGGCACGTCTGTTCGAAGTCTATACTTTAACATCATCATCATCATCATCAGCCTATTGCAGTCCACTGCTGGACATAGGCTTCTCCAGTTGTTCGCCACTTAGGGCAAACATCTGGAGGATATACCCATAATCGCCACGCTGCTGGGCAGGCGGGTTGGCGATTGCAGGGCGTAACTTCTTGCACCGATGACGCTGCTGCCCGTCATCGGTATGTGGTATTTATCTAAGCCTTTAATTAATTGTGATGGTTATACCGCCACCAGTCGGTTGCCAGCGCCTCGTTTGCTATTCGGCAGGATGCACCACGGGCAGGTGAGGCTTGGAGCGAAAAGATGATAGGCCGCTCCCTTACATCCCTATACTTTAACATAAAGAGTAAAAAGGTTATTTTTGTTTGCATTTAATAAGCCCCGTAACTTCCGAATCAATTTTCATATTGTTTTCACCATTTGAAAGCTGACAAAGATGTCAGGATCGATTTAAGAAGAGAGCATAGCGAATCTTCGTTCGACAGGCTCGGTGGCTCATTTGGTAGTGACCTCTGCCCTCTGAGCCAAGGGTCGTGGGTTCGATTCCCGCACAGTACAAACATTTCTGTTCATGAACATGTCTGTTTGTATTAGTCTGGGTGTTTTCTATGTATAATATGTATTTATTTACAAAAAAATGTATCTAAGTTATTTATTATTTAATTGAGCCTTTACTTGAATTCGATTGAATTATCATCATCATCACCAGCCTAATTACAGTTCACTGCTAGACATAGGCATCTCCAGTTCGCCACTTAGGGCAAACATCTGGAGGATATGCCCATAATTGCCACGCTGGGCAGACGAGTTGGCGATCGCAGGGTGTAGCTTCTCGCTCCCGTGACGCTGCTGCCCGTCATCGGTCTGAGGTATTTAGCTACGCCTTCAATTGTGATGGTTATCTCGCTATCAGTCGGTTGCCAGCGCTACGTTTGTTATTCGGCAGGATGCACCACGGGCAGATGAGGTTGGCTTGAAGCGAAAAGATGATGGGCTCCCTTGCATCCCTGATTGAATTATATTAGGTATATTTTTTTAAATAAAACAACCATGTAAAATAATAAAAGCCTTCTTAGACACACAATAGGAATTATTTATTTATTTACTGTCAAATAATCACAATAAGATAAGCCTTTGTTATTTGCAAGTCCTTGTGACAAACAGACGTAAATGACTGTCATTTATTAGAGCTTCCTCGTCATAACTATGGTAATAAATCCAACTTTATTATTTCCATGGTGTTGTTATGGTATTCATATCTTAGGTATTATGAAGTGTATTATGATCATCCATACTAATATTATAAACTAGCTGTGCCGGCGGCGTCGCACGCGTGGATATCGGGTTTCAGAAGCAAAGGATTTCCATTAAAAAGTTAGACCTTTAGCAATACATTGGTGAAAACCGCATTCAATTCCATGCAGTAGTTTTCGCGTGATGCGCAATTAAACTTACAGGTAAAATTTTCTCCCGTTTTCCCAACACTTTCCTTCACTGCTCTGCTCCTATTGATTGTAGCAGGATGAAAAGTATACTATAACCTGCCCAGGAGTAAGAAGAATAATTGTGCCAAGTTTCGTTAAAATCCGTCCAGTAGTATTGTTTCTAACGAACAGACAGACGGACAGACAGACAAAAATTTTACTGATTGCATTTTTTGGCATCAGTATCGATCCCTAATCACCCCCTGATAGTTATTTTGAACAAATATTTTATGTACAGAATTGACCTCTCTATAGATTTATTATAAGTATAGAAGACTAGCTGCTGCCCGCGGCTTTGCCTGCGTAAACATCAGTTTGTCATAAAGCTTACTCTGTCATTTATCATGTACGCGTCTTTGTCTCTTATTTTATTACACGCGCTTACGAATGAATGCTCAAAAGATGATGAATATATAGGTATTCGATTCGAGTACTGAGAAATCTGAACATAGGTTGACACAGGACAAACACAATGTGCGCCCTGCGGTAAGGGGCGTAGAATACTACCGAGGTATCCCTGCCTGTCGACTAAAAGGGCCTTCGGGGTTGTGGCTTGCGTTCCAGTTAGCGGCCTCGAGGAAGACGACGACACGTGCCTCCGGGCACGTTCTTGCTGGTGTGCCGTTCTTGCTGGGCGGCGCAGCGCTGTCGCGCTGTGGGGGGTTGAGTCCAATCCCTCCGGGCATCCCGACCCTCCTCACACAGAGTACTCGTAGCCGACCACCGTCGGGTTTAGTGGGTATTCTCCGCTAAATAGGAGTGGGCCCCACAAAACCCAGGTGTCCTGTACCCAGGGCCCTGGTGTTTGCGTAAAAGCATTCCCGCCGTAAAAAACACAAAAAGGACAAACACAATGTAGGTACATCTTGTTGGCCATTGAAAGCCGCGGCCCATTCTTCAGGAACCACCTTGTCTTAAGCTATGGTTCACATAGTTGTAAGTTTTGGTGACGACTTATCTAGAGCGACATACACTCCCTAAACATAAATTATTCGAGCTATCTAAAGCAGGATCTGGATTTCCTGTGTATCAACAAATATTGAAAAGCCATGCTAAAAATACTATCTTCAATTTTTTGGCTTTTCATTATTTCATACTGAGCATCCCTAAGAATATGCTGTGGAGGGTAATTTTCATCTGCCTACATGAAATTACCTAAAAATTATTTACCGATAAAATTATTAAGATTTTTAGGGTTCCGTAGCCAAAATGGCAAAAACGGGACCCTTATAGATTCGTCATGTCTGTCTGTCTGTCTGTCTGTCTGTCTGTCTGTCTGTCCGTCCGTATGTCACAGCCAGTTTATTCCGAAACTATAAATGCTACATTATTGAAATTTGGTACATAGATGTATTCTGTAAACCGCATTAAGATTTTAAAATAAAATCAGAAAAAAATCCAAAATTTTTGGGGTTCCCCATACATAGAACTGAAACTGAAAAATTTTTTTTTCATCGAACCTATACGTGTTGGGTATCTATGGATAGGTATTTGAAAATGATGTTGAGGTTACTAAGATCATTTTTTTCTAAACTGAATAGTTTGCGCGAGAGACTCTTCCAAAGTACGAGCAGACTTTTTGCGGAAAATAAATGAATTTAACATTAAACAGAAGTCACCCCTACGAGCGAAAAACCTTGGATTTACTAAAAGCGAAGATACGCCAATCTACATAGCGGAACAACTGACGGCTAAGGGTGCCCGTCTCTTCTTCCTTGCGCGAGACCTCAGAAAATCAAATAAAGTGAAATACTGTTGGACATCTCACGGAAAGGTACTGATTCGAAAGGACGATACCTCACAGATTATTGAAATTCAAAACGAATCCCAAGTGCAACATTTAATTCTAAGCCTCTGACTAGTTATAAATTTGTGCATGTTTATATATCTATCTCAACTTATTTCACTGTATAATGTTATCATAATTAGTTTTAAAGTGCCTTCCTACACTCAACAACACTACGAAATCACCTTTACAGTTCTCAAAACGACTTATTCTTTCAAAACATTTATTAACCACATCGAAAAACTACTACACATTCTTACACTACAAAGCACACCCACCTACTTTCAGCTGACATACACACAAAACACAAATAACTTAATTACTTTCAGTACTCTAGACATATATCTACCACGACCTATCACACTACACCTTAGCATCAAACTAAGCTTTCAGATGCTCTCATACACTCAACAACACCATGAAAAAACTTTCAAAACTATAATCATAAACCACTCAGTAAAAACACACAACAAAACCATAAAACAAGTCTCACACAATCATACACCACAAAACCCACCGCGCACACTTGGATATTACCATCTTACAATCAAACAAAACACAACACATGACCTGGACATACTGTCCAATTCAGTGACATCAATTCATAGTCTTCCTAAACAATTACTACATACAAGTTACCACTGGTTGTACTGCAACACGTTACTTTATGGATAGTCTTAATAATCAACTGGAGATTGATCAGATAGAAATTGCAAGTTCGATAAAATGTAATATTCAAGATTTAAAAATAGAAACAAATGGCTCCAAAGACCTTATCATTATAACCCAAAACATCAGAAGTATCTATAAAAATTTAGACAACCTACACGTAACTTTATCTCAAATGACACATGAAGCTGACATATTGATTTTGACAGAATGTAGACTCAATCCCTTGAAACCTATACCCCGTATCACTAATTACACCTATTACCAAACGCATAAACAGCTGAACCAAAACGATGGTGTCGTAGTGTACATCAAGAACAATATTACAGCAAAAACTAAAGAGCTAAATTTAATAAATGGCACTGGCCTCCAAATTGACACTGCAAATTACTCTATATTTGGTATTTACCGATCACCATCTTTTGTAAATCCCACAAATTTTGTGGATTCACTTAACAATCACCTAACGACCCTTGCATCACGCAAAAACATTATAATACTAGGAGATATTAACATAAATTTGATTGTTAATACAAAAGAGAGTGCCCACGAACGGCGTTGCCGTTTGAACTATCTAGATTCTCTTTCCCACCACGGACTACTATCTGCACACTCCTATCCAACTAGGGAGGATAGTTGTCTTGACCACGTTCTACTTAAACTTGAAAATAAAACCACGTCTGCCTCTGTAGCTGTACTCAATACCACGGTCACTGATCACCATATGGTTTTGCTAATCCTAACACATAAACATACGCAAGCGGCATCCCCTAGGTACATAAGGAAAACCGATTTTGACAAAGCTCACACTGATCTTATTTTAACGGACATAACACATCTCAACTCCTACAAAGACCCTGACACATATGCAAATACTCTAATAGACCTGATTAGAACAAAAATACTGGCTAACACTAAAATTATAACACTAACAAACAGCAAAAGAAGTATAAAGCCATGGATCTCTCCAGGTATACTGAGATGTATAAAACTAAGAAACTACCTTCAACTAAAGTCAAAACTAAATCCGCATAACTTAATTTTATCAATAACTTACAAAAGATATCGGAACTTTTGTGTGAACCTTATACATAAGCTGAAAAGACAATATAACAAGGATAGAATAAATAAATCAATAAAACAACCAAGAATACTGTGGCAAACTATAAATGATATAGCCGAATACAAACCTCCTAAAAGTACAAATGAAAATCTACTCCGTGCGGACGCCAGTCCGGACAAGTCTGTCAACCTTGTAAACAAATTCTTTGTGGCTATCGGCCAAAGTTTAGCTGATAACATTAGACTCAACCTCAAACAGCACAGCACCTACAGCTCCACAACTTGTACCCCACTTTCATCTTTTGTCCTACTAGACACCCACCCTTCTGAGGTTGAGAGCGTACTAATGAACCTGGACCCTGATAGTGCCCCCGGATGGGATGAAACTTCAACAAGATTCCTAAAACTCTCCAAAGACTTTCTGGTTCCTCTATTATGCAACCTAGCCAACCTATGTTTTAACACAGGCATCTTCCCACGTGCGCTCAAGCGCTCTATAGTTACCCCAGTTTATAAGGGTGGAGACAGGGATGACATCAATAACTATCGGCCCATTTCGGTACTTACAGCCATGTCGAAAATTGTTGAGAGGCTACTAAACACTAGACTAGTATCTTACCTGAACAAGTATAAGATCCTTTCCGACAGCCAGTATGGTTTTAGAAAAGCAATGTCAACGCAAGATGCTATCTCTGAGCTCACATCTACTGTGGTTAGATCGGTTGACGGAGGAAAAAAGTGTCTGGTGGTGTTTCTAGACCTTAAAAAGGCCTTCGATACGGTTTCCGTCCCCATCCTTGTGCGTAAGCTCGAAAGCATCGGTATCAGGGGATCCGCACTGTCCCTTTTTAGCAGCTATCTTTCCCACAGAAAACAAGCCGTTAAAATTAATAATTGCCTCAGTAATGAGGAGGATGTGGTGTACGGGGTCCCGCAGGGCAGTGTCCTCGGTCCAACACTCTTTCTAATCTATATAAATGATTTATGTAACCTGAGAGAAGTTGGAGGGAGGATACTGTCTTACGCGGATGATACCGCTATAATTTTTACGGCCAAAACTTGGGATGATGTAAGGTTGGATGCTGAGAGGGGGCTGGCTAGGGTTTCCCACTGGCTAAACCAAAATTTGTTAACACTTAACATTCAAAAAACAAACTATATCTGCTTTGCGCCATACATTAACTCCCAACCGAATGTTGACTTTAGAATCAAACTACACAACTGCTCCTCCCCAAGTCCCTCTTGTAATTGTCCAGAAATAAATAAGGTTCGTTCCACTAAGTACTTGGGAGTCATTGTGGACCAACGACTAAGCTGGCAACTGCACTTGGAATTAATTACGTGTAGGATCAGAAAGTTGATATGGGTATTTAAAACCCTTAGGTATGTAATGAGCAAAGACCTAATTACCAAAGTCTACATTGCCTTAGCACAATCAGTCATCACTTACTGTATTCCCATATGGGGGGGAGCTGACAAAACAAATGTCTTACAAGTGGAAAGAGCCCAAAGGTCCCTAATCAAGGTTATGCTTTTCAAACGCTACAGGTTCCCAACCGAGTCCCTTTACATCGAGAGCTCTTTGCTATCCATCAGGAAACTGTATGTGTTAAACGCACTAACTATATTTCATAAAACGTTACCTTTTAAACAAGAACTCCTGAATAAAAGAAGAAATTACAATGTGGCTCAGGTGCCTGGTGTGCGTACCGTCTTTGCTAAAAGGCAATACTCCTCCCAAGCCCCATTTCTATACAATAAAATTAACAGAATACTAAATATCTACCACATGACAACTAAAGGCTGTAAACAGTCCCTAACTGATTGGTTACTGACTTTAACATACGAAGAGGCTGAAAAACTTTTACTTAGAACTGTCTAACACACAGGACCCCTAAAACTTACATAAACAAACCCACTCATGTATGCACTGTCATTCTTACTCTAAAACACTCACATACAATACAAACATGCACTTACACACACACACACACACACACACACACACACACATACACACACACACAGAGACACACACACACGTACACACACACACACGTACACACACACACACACATACACACACACACACATTCATAACTGGGCACTGTTATAAAATTGTAAATTTACAAATAAATACATATTGTACTCCTAAAAATAAACTAAATTTGTTAATACATAATTTTACTTTAAGTACTTAGCTGCATAGACTTTATTACGTAGTCCTAGAAACAAACCTGTGGATAGAGCGAGGCACTCCCATCACAAGTGTCTACCGACTACTTACCGGGAGGCCCCGTCAACTAATAATGTATGGATTTTTTGGAAATAAAGTACTTTTTATTTTTATTTTTATTTTATTTATTTATTTAAGTGGTAAAATGAGTGTCCCCCCCCCCGTAACTTCTAAAATATGGGCATGATAAAACTGAAAAAAATATATCATGTGTATCACTATAAAAACTACTAACGAAATTTGGTTTGAATGAAATCTAGCCAATAGTTTTTTTTTAAACGTTATAAATCAAATTACCTAATTTTTTCATTTATTTAACTCCAATATAATAAAACGTAAAGAAAAACATTTATTTAGCTGTATAGTGGTACGGAACCCTACGTGCGAGAGTCCGACTCGCACTTGGCCGGTTTTTTTTTTGTCTATAATGATACCTAACTATGTACATGTTAATACATTTTAAGTATCACGCCGACCAAAAAGCGACCACTTGGCTGGTGTATGAATCTTAACATACTTCAAAGCGTTATTTTCTTCCGCCATACGTAATTAAAACGATTTTATTAGGCTGAAATATCATGATATTAGTATTGAGGACAGAAATAACAATTTGGATTAGAAAAATGTTTATTAAGCATACACTGATAGCAGTTTCGTCGCATCCAATCTAGACATGTGGCCCGTTGTGAGCCTTCTGAGAATGCAGGTTGAAAGGAGGTTTTTGGATCTTCATTAAACTGTGATTCATTATCAGATGCAGAAGGTCTGTTTTGACCGTACACAATTCCTAAATTTTGTTTTAATTTGTTGATGAATGAGGTGCCTCTGAAACTGAGCAATATTCTGGTAGACAACGCCGGTGGTTGTCCTTTTACGTTGGTTGTCTTTTCACTTATAATATTTTCCGAAGAATTGCAGTCCGAAAATAAGTCGCACAATTTGAATTCACAATTATTTACTGTGTACATAATAGTGGCGAATTTCCGTATTTACCTCGATGTCAGTACCTGTCACGTCAAATTGATAATTTCGCTGACAAAGTCAAGAAATGACAGTATCTATGGCGTATTCAAAAAGTTCTTAATCATTCCGTAACATATTTTTCCGAAATTCTAAATGAAAAAATTAATAAATCGTTGTAATTTATAGCCTATATGTTAATCTGATGCATAAACAATATTCGTGTAAAGTTTCACTAACATCTGTTCAGTAGTTTTTGCGTGAAAAGGGAACAAACATCCATCCATCTATCCATCCATCTATCCATCCATCTATCTATCCATCCAAACAAACTTTCGCGTTTATAATATTAGTAGGACTAGTGCCGGCGGCGTCGCACGTGTGTGTATCGGGTTTCAAAAATAACGGACTTACATAAAATGGTACCTAAAGGTTAAGTTAGACCTCTAGCAATACATTGGCGTAAACCGCATTTAATTTCATGCAGTAGGTTTCACGTGATGTGCGATCAAACATACAAAGGTTGTCTGTCCGCAACACTATGTATAGATTTTTTAAACATTTTAAAACAGTAATATATAACAGTTATTGCTACTTAGAAGTTACATGCTGTAATTATTAAGGAGACGTAAGATTTTTATAACCTGCGAATGTATACAGGTACACTATGTATAATCAAGTTCCTTATACTGACAATGACTAATTTCGCCATTATATATTAATGGTTCTTTGTCTATAGGGCAAGACCGTATAGGGGTCGTACTTTGCGAACCTAATTGATTGTTTATATCTACCATGTATGACGTCAATACAGTATCTAGAATGAACATAAATGAATCAAATTCATCCATGTTGGTATATGTTGCATCGGGGAAAGAATCTTGGGCGTTTGTAACAGCGAGCATAGCCACTGCAGTCACAACTGTACCTGTGAATAAATAAACAAAAAAATATTAAAAGAAAAATAAAAATACAAACTACCCCCCCCCCCCCCCCCCCATTTTAGGGAAATGGGGGGTTAGAAAGTAGCCTATTACTCTCCATCCCTTCAACTATACTCCACTTAAAAATGACGTCAATTCGTCGCTCCGTTTTGCCGTGAAAGAAAGACAAACATACAGACAGACAGACTCACTTTCCCAGGGTCGTATGTTCGATCCCCGCACAGTACAAACATTTTTGTTCACGATCATGTCTGTTTGTATTGACCTTGGCTCAGAAGGCAGAGGTCACTACCAAATGAGCCATCGAGCCAGTCTCCAGTTCTATAGCCTCTCACACAATAGATTGCGGTAACTCAACGCCCAAGCCATACGTTTTGGCAAAGTATTGAGTGTGATTGTGAAATAAGATAATAAATAAATAACCCAAGACATGCCACGCTGGGCCACACAGCGCCACCTAGCCCCAAACTAAGCCGAAGCTTGTACTATATGGGTACTAGACAACTGATAAACTTACTTATATACTTTTTTTTTTGTAAATAAATACATATTATACATAGAAAACACCCAGACCAATACAAACTACTGATACAAAGATACTGACAATAAAAGAAAAGATAAGTTTTGGTTGGGATTTGCGTAGGTGCATTAATACTATTAAGGGTTTATCACTGGCTTTAAAAGAATAAGAAGAAAGAAAAGATAATAGATCGCTCCCCTACATTCTGTGTTTAATAATTCATTGTGCATTATAGTGTTTTAATATGTATTCAATTACTTACTTATCAAACTCTTGTCCACCATCATTTTGTTAAGTTTGGAGTACATCGAAGCAAACTCGACCACAATGTCGTAATTAAAGAACAGTAGTGACCAGTCCCGGTATTGTAATTCTATAGTTATTTAGTATGGTATATTTCCTTATAACAATTTGTTATTTGACGAACTAGATAATAACCGCAAAACTTGTGGTTGTAATTATGCAATGACATATTGAATTAGGGCGCGTTCGCACTATATCATGGCAAAATATTACCTTGTACGTCGTTCAGAGTGCCGTGGCTTGTATATTATGAAATGAAATGAAATGAAAATAAATTTATTGGAGCAAATCTACAATTTGGTAGGTCACTTGAATCTAGTTACATGGACAATAAGGTATGCATCCAAATAGGCTGCCACTCAGCATGTGTCGTGGCGCGGGGGCGCCGCGACGCTGGTTTTCAGTGACACCTTAAACAGAGGAGCGCTACATGCATGGACGAATTTAAATTAATAAATGGATAAATGATTACATAGGAGAGTTCTCATAATACAAGTATATACAGAGGTTTATGTCCAGCAGTAGACTGCAATGGGTTGATAATTGATTTTGATTTATTTACAGGATGACATGATGCACTGTCATTTGATATTATTGGTCGGTTGTGTGCCCTTTCTGTCTGGTACACAGGTCTGGTAAGATATCTTCTATACTTATAATAAATCTGTAGAGAAGTCAATTCTGTACATGGAATATATTTTCAAAATAACTATCAGGGGGTGATTAGAGATCGATACTGATGCCGAAAATGCAATCAGTAAAATTTTTATCTGTCTGTCTGTCTGTATGTTCGTTATAGAAAAAAGCTGTGACAACTAGCAAGTAACTGGTCAAGTTCTAAGCGAACAAGGCCTTTCAATTCACGGCTCGCAATGTACATCGTATGCACCCGCCCGTGTAGGTACCTACCTATTTAACGAAAGAGCGGAGGAGGCATGGCCGCGCCGCAAAACGTACCTACGCGCTGTACATTGCGAGGTCTAGAAAACAGCTGTTTTTTACTCATAAAAACCAAAATCGTTTCCCTGTCAAAATATTTGAAAATAATACTCAGCTACAGGAACAGTATGCGTAGTTTCGGGCTTCGTTAAGAGTATTTCTACACCTTGTATGTAATACCTGGTTAAAATAGTTGAGAAACACCAAAGGATTCAATTGCGTTTTTTCAAAAAATCTGGGCTGAAATTTTAGCAGCTGCTAGTTAAATAATAATCGTGACAAAGAAACTCGAATGAAATTAATAAAGGTCTCCTATTACTGCCATACACTATGTCGTATAAGCATGATAAAAGATATAACAGCGATGTATAGATAAACTTGAATTACAACACACCCCCATTATAAACCTGGCTTTATCGTCATGACGTCATCCGGCACGTGTGTTCGAAGTCTATACTTTAACATCATCATCATCATCATCAGCCTATTGCAGCCCACTGCTGGACATAGGCCTCTTCAGTTGTTCGCCACTTAGGGCAAACATCTGGAGGATATACCCATAATCGCCACGCTGGGCAGGCGGGTTGGCGATTGCAGGGCGTAGCTTCTCGCACCGATGACGCTGCTGCCCGTCATCGGTCTGTGGTATTTAGCTAAGCCTTTAATTAATTGTGATGGTTATACCGCCACCAGTCGGTTGCCAGCGCCTCGTTTGTTATTCGGCAGGATGCACCACGGGCAGGTGAGGTTGGCTTGGAGCGAAAAGATGATAGGCCGCTCCCTTACATCCCTATACTTTAACATAAAGAGTAAAAAGGTTATTTTTGTTTGCATTTAATAAGCCCCGTAACTTCCGAATTAATTTTCATATTGTTTTCACCATTTAAAAGCTGGCAAAGATGTCAGGATCAATTTAAGAAGAGAGCATAGCGAATCTTCGTTCGACAGGCTCGGTGGCTCATTTGGTAGTGACCTCTGCCCTCTGAGCCAAGGGTCGTGGGTTCGATTCCCGCACAGTACAAACATTTCTGTTCATGAACATGTCTGTTTGTATCGGTCTGGGTGTTTTCTATGTATAATATGTATTTATTTACAAAAAAATGTATCTAAGTTTATCAGTTGTCTAGTACCCATAGTACAAGCTTCGGCTTAGTTTGGGGCTAGGTGGCGCTGTGTGGCCCAGCGTGGCATGTCTTGGTTATTTATTTATTTATTATTTAATTGAGCCCTTACTTGAATTCGATTGAATTATCATCATCATCACCAGCCTAATTGCAGTTCACTGCTAGACATAGGCATCTCCAGTTCGCCACTTAGGGCAAACATCTGGAGGATATGCCCATAATTGCCACGCTGGGCAAGCGAGTTGGCGATCGCAGGATGTAGCTTCTCGCTCCCGTGACGCTGCTGCCCGTCATCGGTCTGAGGTATTTAGCTATGCCTTCAATTGTGATGGTTATCTTGCCATCAGTCGGTTGTCAGCGCCATGTTTGTTATTCGGCAGGATGCACCACGGGCAGATGAGGTTGGCTTGAAGCGAAAAGATGATGGGCCGCTCCCTTGCATCCCTGATTGAATTAAATTAGGTATCTTTTTTTAAATAAAACAACCATGTAAAATAATAAAAGCCTTCTTAGACACACAATAGGAATTATTTATTTATTTACTGTCAAATAATCACAATACGATAAGCCTTTGTTATTTGCAAGTCCTTGTGACAAACAGACGTAAATGACTGTCATTTATTATTAGAGCTTCCTCGTCATAACTATGGTAATAAATCCAACTTTATTATTTCCATGGTGTTGTTATGGTGTTCATATCTTAGGTATTATGAAGTGTGTTATAGTCATCCATACTAATATTATAAACTAGCTGTGCCGGCGGCGTCGCACGCGTGGATATCGGGTTTCAGGAGCAAAGGATTTCCATTAAAAAGTTAGACCTTTAGCAATACATTGGTGAAAACCGCATTCAATTCCATGCAGTAGTTTTCGCGTGATGCGCAATTAAACTTACAGGTAAAATTTTCTCCCGTTTTCCCATCACTTTCCTTCACTGCTCTGCTCCTATTGATTGTAGCAGGATGAAAAGTATACTTTAACCTGCCCAGGAGTAAAAAAAAGAATTGTGCCAAGTTTCGTTAAAATCCGTCCAGTAGTTTTGTTTCTAACGAACAGACAGACAGACAAAAATTTTACTGATTGCATTTTTTGGCATCAGTATCGATCCCTAATCACCCCCTGATAGTTATTTTGAAAAAATATTTTATGTACAGAATTGACCTCTCTTTAAATATAGTAGTATAAAAGACTACGAATAAAGAAATAATAAGTAAGACTAATAATAAGTATAAAAGACTACCTGTGCCGGCGGCGTCGCACGTGTGTGTATCGGGTTTCAAAAATAACGGACTTACATAAAATGGTACCTAAAGGTTAAGTTAGACCTCTAGCAATACATTGACGTAAACCGCATTTTATTCCAAGCAGTAGGTTTCACGTGATGTGCGATCAAACATACAAAGTTTGTCTGTCCGCAACACTATGTATAGATTTTTTTAAACATTTTAAAACAGTAATTTATAACAGGTATTGCTACTTAGAAGTTACATGCTGTAATTATTAAGGAGACGTAAGATTTTTATAACATGCGAATGTATACAGGTACACTATGTATAATCAAGTTCCTTATCCTGACAACGACTAATTCTGCCTTTATATATTAATGGTTCTTTGTCTGCAGAGCAAGACTGTATAGCGCTCGTAGTGTGCGAACCTAATTGATGGTTTATATGTACCATGTATGACGTCAATACAGTATCTAGAATGAACATAAATGAATCAAATTCATCCATGTTGGTATATGTTGCATCGGGGAAAGAATCTTGGGCGTTGGTAACAGCGAGCATAGCCATAGCGGTCATAACTGTACCTGTGAATAAATAAACAAAAAAATATTAAAAGAAAAATATAAAATTCTAGCTTCTGCCCGCGGCTTCGCTCGCTTTAAATTCGGGGTTTCGGGGTTTATTGCTCCGTACAAACTACCACCCCCTATTTTAGGGAAATGAGGGGTTAGAAAGGGGCAAAAAGTAGCCTATTACTCTCCATCCCTTCAACTATACTCCACTTAAAAAATGACGTCAATTCGTCGCTCCGTTTTTAATATTATAAGTAAATAATTTATAATATTATAAGTAAATAAGTAAAGTATATAAGTATAAGTATGGATTATGACTGGCTCGACTGGCGATTTGGTAGCGACCTCTGCCTTCTAAACCAAGGGTCGTATGTTCGATCCCCGCACAGTACAAACATTTTTGTTCACGATCATGTCTGTTTGTATTGACCTTGGCTCAGAAGGCAGAGGTCACTACCAAATGAGCCATCGAGCCAGTCTCCAGTTCTATAGCCTCTCACACAATAGATTGCGGTAACTCAACGCCCAAGCCATACAAGGCAAAATATTGAGTGTGATTGTGAAATAAGATAATAAATAAATAACCCAAGACATGCCACGCTGGGCCACACAGCGCCACCTAGCCCCAAACTAAGCCGAAGCTTGTACTATGGGTACTAGACAACTGATAAACTTACTTACATACTTTTTTTTTGTAAATGAATACATATTATACATAGAAAACACCCAGACCAATATAAACTACTGATATAAAGATACTGACAATAAAAGAAAAGATAAGCTTTGGTCGGGATTTGCGTAAGTGCATTAATACTATTAAGAGTTTATCACGGACTTTAAAAGAATAAGAAGAAAGAAAAGATGATAGATCGCTCCCCTACATTCTGTGTTTAATAATTCATTGTGCATTATAGTGTTTTAATATGTATTTATTTATTTATTTATTTAAACTTTATTGCACAAAATGGTACAAAAGGCGAACTTAATGCTAGGAGCATTCTCTACCAGTTAACCTTTGGGTCATGCAGAGAGTGGAAATTGTGTGCGGTGAGTGTACATAGAGAATATAACAATTTAATTATATCTAATAATATACATGGATATATTGAATATATAGCAAATAAAGATAATATAACCTGTATAAAATGTATTCAATTACTTACATATCAAACTCTTGTCCACCATCATTTTGTTAAGTTTGGAGTACATCGAAGCAAACTCGACCACAATGTCGGCATTAAAGAACAGTAGTGACCAGTCCCGGTATTGTAATTCTATATTTATTTAGTATGGTATATTTCCTTATAACAATTTGTTATTTAACGAACTAGATAATAACCGCAAAACTTGTGGTTGTAATTATGCAATATTGAATTAGGGCGCGTTCGCACTATATCATGGCAAAATATTACCTTGTACGTCGTTCAGAGTGCCGTGGCTTGTATATTAAATAGAAGAGTTCTCATAATACGAGTATATACAGAGGCTTATGTCCAGTAGTAGACTGCAAAGGGTTGATATTGATTTTGATGATTATTCACAGGGTGACACGATGCAATGTCATTTGATATTATTGGTCGGTTGTGTGCCCTTTCTGTCTGGTAAGATATACATGTACATACATTCTAATTTTTACATTATGTAATTAAATTATTTCTAGTATTTTTAAGCTTTGAGACGCAAGACCTACTTGTACTTGGCTGGGTTTTTTCCTCTTTTTCTAATATCTAATAGTGTTAGTTGTTTGTTTTGTCCAATTAATATAATAATGGGTTATATTTTAAGAAGTTTAAAAAGTTCGAAGTTAAACTCTTAAAAAGTTTCTGTGTTCAGTAAGAGAATGCCTGAAATGAAATACCTTTAAATGTTTAGTTAAGTTTTTTTTTATTCATTTAAATATGATCTATTAGTTGTTTTTGTTTTTCAATTCTGTTTATTTATCAGTATTGTTTAATTTGCACCTATAATTGTAAGAACAGTTAGAATTAAGACTACTTATTATTATGTAGTTTACTATGTTAGGCTGTATTTTATGTTGCACAACGCCCGTGTACATTATACAATGTATCAAAGTTAGAGAGAGTTGGGAAGAAAAATATATTAAGGTAGGTAAGGTGGTAAGGTATTATTAATGGTATGTAAACTACCAATGACGATATACAGTCACTGTGAAGGGAACAGCTAGATACCATAATGACAGCTGTCCCAAGTTAATCGTTACGAAATAGTGTGACCGCGGCCTTACACGGAAAATGTTAGTTAATAATAGCCATAAATAACAATTACCTAAATACATCATACATTGCTGGATTATTCAGGAAAATATAAACATAGTAATCGTTATAATATTAATATGCGAAAGTTTGTTTGGATGGATGTAAAGATGGATGTTTGTAGTTTAGACGAAAACTACTTAATCGGGGGGCACGGGCAGTGCCCCCGCCAAGTCAAGCACGAAGCAACACTGCCGTACCATCCTATACTGGAATCATTTAAACTTTACAGTCATCATCAGCTAATATCCAGTCCAGTGCTGGACATTGGCCTCTCCAGTTGTTCTCCACTTCGAGCTCCTCGCTCCGGTGACGCTGCTGCCCGTCATCGACCTGTGGTATTTAGCTCCGCCTTAAATTGTGATGGTTATACCAGTCGGTTGCCAGCGCCTCGTTTGTTATTCGGGAGGTTGTACCACGGGCAGGTGATGGTGGCTTGGAGCAAGAGCCCAAGAATAACATTCTTCAAAGCAATTACATTCAAAAGTTGTTACGTAAAACCATCATTGGTCCCTAGCAGTTAATTATTTGTTCTAATTACCATTCTCGACCGTGTTTTGGGACATTACTTAGTTGCTTACTGGTCACAGACCCCTAAACCTTTGGTCACGTCCATTCAGAGTAGGCTACACTGCCAGCGAATGAAAGACTTGGGTAAAATAGGGGTTAAACGCGGGCGAAGCCGCAGGGGCACAGCTAGTATTATATAATACGCGAAAGTTTGTTTGGATGGATGTATAGATGTAAAGATGGATGTTTGTTTGTCTTTTAGACGAAAACTACTTAATCGGGATCCGTCCGGGGGAGGACCTCCACCCTATAGAATACTGCAGCCAAATGACCTCTGGGTCGTGTTTCTGTCGGTTAGTAGTATTTCCGGAGCTCATGGGGGGTTAGGGGTTGTGCCGGAATGGCGGTGGCAAATGACTAGTTACTCGTCCGTTGTGACAGCGACTTGGGCTTCTCTTTCGCTTTCCATCAGGCGTAGGGAAGCCATTATGTCGAGCCACTATAAAAAAGGCTACACTGCCAGCGAATGGGAGAGTATGTTTTTTCAATGGTACCCATTTCCTTTCACTCCAAGGCACCCTTACCTGCCCGTGATGCATCCTGCTTAATAACAACCGGATGCTTACCATCAGGCATCACACTTGCCCGTCTGCCGCCTCTTGCAAAAAAAAACATACGCGGCTCTGGCAGCCAACTGGTGGCGGTATAACCATCACGAATGAAGGCGTTGGTTATATCACAGACCGATGACGGGCAGCAGTGTCACCGGAGCGGGGAGCTTCTCGCTCCGGTGACTCTGCTGCCCGTCATCTGTCTGTTGTATTTAGCTACGCCTTCAATTGTGATGGCTATACCGCCGCCAGTCGGTTGCAAGCGCCTCGTTTGTTGTTCGGCAGGATGCACCTCGGGCAGGTGAGGTTGGCTTGGAGCGAAAAGATGATAGGTCGCTCCCTTACATCCCAGTACAATCGTTTGTTATTTGGCATCGCCTACTCTGGCCGCTGGCGTCCAAGACGCGGCCTTAGGGTCACTTACTCACCCACTGACGGCGTGGCCTGCTCAAAGAATGGTTAAATAAATTGCACCTAATTACTTTTAGCCCGAGTAACAAAGATATTGCGTACTCAATTAGGTATTCTACCTGCGTGCCGCAAAGTGCTTTTCTAGCATATTTTATTACTTGTTACCTACTTAAGTTAACTCCCTCCGGCCATGAGTCTTAGTCCATGGAAAGCTTTTAAAAAATGCAATGACCTAATAGATTGCTAGGTAGTAAAAAAGTTTTGGGTAACTTTGAATGTTTTACATCTTTGGAATACAATACTTATTTCATTAGAGAGGAAGAGAGGAAAAGAGGAAGGGCATAGTGAATCTTCGCTCGAGTTGAGCCGCCCGTCTGGGGAAGGACCTCCACCCTATAGAATACCGCAGCCAAATGACCTCCGGGTCGCGTTCCTGCCGGTGAGTAGGGTTTCCGGAGCTCGTGGGTGGTCGGCGTTGGGCCGGCATAGCGGTGGCAACTGACAGGTGACTGACAAGTAACTTGCCCGCTGTCACAGCTGTTCCTAGCTGCTCGCGCTCTTTATTGGTACTTTAAAAAAAATCTACCAACTTTTAAGTACTCCAAGTAGAAGAAGAAGTACTCCAATGCATTTTTAAGCATTTAGGATTATATAATACTTTTTTAATAGATGAATACATTTAAACTTACCTATTAATTATTGAGACCAATACATACAAACATGTTCATGCACACAAATATTTTGTCCTAGGCGGGGATCAAACCCGTGACTGTCAGAGGCAAATCCCATATATATAATTGCATAATGTATTGTATGTCTAGGGTATTCACTTGAAAATTGGTTGCGGGAATACAAAAGACCAAACCTACAATGATCTGTGACCACGTACCTACCTAACCTACATGAAAATTGGTCTTCTAACTTGAAATGACCAATAAAGCGATCCACATCTCATTCTCGGTACTTTTCCAATAAATAGTCAAAGGTACACAATTTTTTCCGATTTATTTCGGGGACAAGGGGATTGATCGGTCGATCAATCAAGCGACAGAGACTAGGGCACACTTGTGGGGGACACAGAGAGGACACACATACTCGCATTGTCTGTCACACCATCGGATTGCTCTGGCAGTTTTTTAAAGATAATGCATGAGCCTACATAAATAGGGGGAGACTTCATCAGATGTAGAGATAAACCACCTTTCAAAATCATAAATAAATTTTCAAAACAAGACGGTCATTATTGGTAGACCATGGTTATAGTTACTTATATACATTATAGTAGACCTATCGTTATTATATTATATATATAAAAGATTTGCAAATTCCTTCCTGCCGCGAACGGCTAAAATATGGAATTCTCTGCCAGCTGATGTCTTTCCCGAGTATTACAACTTGGAGGTTTTTAAGGCTAGAGTGAATAGGCTTTATCTGAGTGAGCGCGCTCCATCCTAGACCGCATCATCACTTAACATCAGGTGTGATTGTGGTCAAGTGCTTTCTTAGAACTAAATAAAAAAAAAAAAAAAATAGACGAAAAATTATTAACTTAATGAATAATGATAGGATATTTTTGCCCAAAGCCAACCTCATCTGCCCGTGGTGCATCCTGCCGAATAACAACCAAAGCGCTGGCAGCCGACTGGTGGCGGTAAAACCATCACAATTGAAGGCGTAGCTTAATATCACAGACCGATGACGAGCAGCAGCGTCACCAGAGCGAGAAGCTACGACCTACGAACACCAAACCGCCCAGTGTAGCGATTATGGGTATGTCCTCCAGATGTTTGCCCTAAGTGGCGAATAACTGGAGAGGCCTATGTCCAGCAGTGGACTGTTATAGACTGCTGATGATCTATCTGACTGTGTGTTGTATATATCTGAATGACTAACTCGGTGGCTCAATTGGTAGTGACCTCTGCCTTCAGAGCCAAGGGTCGTGGGTTCGATCCTCACACATTACAAACATTTGTGTGCATGAACATGTCTGTTTGTATTGGTCTGGGTGTTTTCTATGTATAATATGTATTTATTTACAAAAAAATATGTATCTATGTAAGTTTATCAGTTGTCTAGTACCCATAGTACAAGTTTCGGCTTAGTTTGGGGCTAGATGGCGCTGTGTGGCCCAGCGTGGTAAAAAAAAAATCTATTCCTAGAAGATACTGATTCACCCCTATCATTGTTTCAGATACCGGACGCCAGTATGAACGTCACCTACAATGCGTCCGCAACATGGATAATAGAAGCCTCCAAAGACATTCAGGATCCCAACGTTCTTCTTGAGAAGTTCTCTCAGAACAGGAAGGTCGATGACCCGACCAGGTCTTTACTTCTCACTTTCTACGGCATCCTTGTGGTCATCGGCGCTGTTGGCAATGCTCTTGTGGTTATTTCCGTAAGTATTTACATACATTACACAAATTCAGTTGTGCACCCCGCCCCCGAATTTTTGTCGGCAATCGAACCAAACTTCGGTCAAGCATTATACCGCTGAATCGCAGACGAACTTACGCCCGACCAATTTCTGCTGTACGCTATAACGCGACGTAATTCGGCATGATGATGTATCATCAGTAATCTTAACTTAATATTATAAAGCTGAAGAGTTTGTTTGTTTGAACGCGCTAATCTCAGGAACTACTGGTCCGAATTGAAAAATTCTTTTTGTGTTGAATAGACCATTTATCGAGGAAGACTTTAGGCTATATAACATCACGTTGCAACTATTAGGGGCGAAGAAATAATGGAAAATGTAAAAAAACGGGGGGAAATAACTATTCCACGCGGACGAAGTCGCGAGCACAGCTAGTTAAAATATATTGCAGGCGTAGTCACGCCGAACTTCGGTCGCGTATTTTCGGCATAGTGTGATTAGACACTTACGCCTAAACGAAGAACAGCAAACCTGATAACCTTCAACTTTTTTCAGGTAGTAAGAAAACCAGTGATGCGTACAGCCCGGAACATGTTCATAGTGAACCTGGCTGTCTCCGATGCTCTGGTCTGCTGCGTGGGCACCCCCCTCACCCTGATGGAACTCCTCACGAAGCACTGGCCTCTCCCCGACTGGCCTAGCCTGTGCAAGGCCTGTGGCGCTATACAGGCCATTTCGATTTTCGTCTCCACTATATCTATTACTGCTATTGCTTTGGATAGATACCAGGTGAGTTGAGAGACTACTAGATTAAGCTACCAATTTAAGAAAAATTTGATTTTTTTTTTTTAGCAAATCTTTGCTTGAATTGAGCCGCCCGTCCGGGGAAGGACCTCCACCCTATAGAATACCGCAGTCAAATGACCTCTGGGTCGTGTTTCTGCCGGTGAGTAGGGTTTCCGGAGCTCGTGGGGGGTTAGGGTTGGGCCGGCATGGCGGTGGCAACTGACAGGTAACTGTTACTTGCCCGTTGTCACAGCGACTTGGGTTTCTCTTTCGCTTTCCATCAGGCGTAGGGAAGCCATTATGTCGAGCCACTATAAAAAAAAAAAGATTTTTTTTTTTCATAATCATCATCCTCATCATCATCCTCTTAGCGTTGTCCCGGTTTGTGCCTCTAGGCCCAGGGTCCGCTTTGACCATGATCCTAGATTTAGCGAGTCTGGCTGGTCTGGTCTGAAGCGACTGCCATCTGACCTTCGTAACCCTCAGAAAGGGGAACCAGAATAATTTGGATCATGGTTACACATTCAGAATTAAACTGGATGTGCAGGTTTCCCACCGCTAAGCTAGTGGAATAATTCCGCACATAGATTTTTGCAAATCCAGAGGTGCGTGCCCCGTGCGGATTCGAACCGACGACCTCACGTGTGTGAAGCGACGATCTTACCACTAGGCTACCACGGCTCTATAACGGCTATATTTTTTTTTTCATAATGATGTGGCAAAAAGTCTTAGGCCAGCCTGTTGTTAAACGGTTACCGCAGCCTATGGACGCCTGCAACACCAACGGTATCACAAGCGTTTTGCCCTATCTAGTTTATTAAGATTACTTGTCTATTTTTAATTTAACGATACTACGTACTCAATTAGAGAAACATTGGTATAACACAGCCCTCCCAGCCGCGGTGTTTCCTGATTGCTACGACATGTCCTTTTTCAAACGAGGTTTAAAGAGAGCTCTCTTCTCACGGTACGTAGCGGCATTGCTGTGCCCCTGGCATTGCAGGTGTCCATGGACAGCGGTTACTGTTTAACATCAGACGGGCCGCTTGCTCGTCTGCCACCAATAAGCAATAAAAAAAAACACATACACATCGTAGAGGAATGTTCTCTACGTTGTTTTCCTGGAGGTATGCAGGAACTCCATGAACTCACTCCGGCCGCGTTAAATTGGCTTCGCCAACTGGATACTGACCTTTGAGGACTCGAGCAGAAGTAAGCCATACGACATGATCATGATTGGTGAAAAGAATTATCTGTTAGTATTAACAGTCTCAGAGTAATCGAAGTTTGAATATGTACCACAAATTCAGACCTTAATCAATCAAAAATTGGTTAAGGTTTCAGCTTAATGTATTTTTTGTTTTTGCATTAGACAAATCACTAATTATACGTCTATTAAAACTTGGTGCTAAGATTTAATCTATCTGACAATTTATACGTACCTAAGACTGGGGGACTAAAGGCGCCTCTCAGAACACCTAGTCCCAAATTTAGGAAAGCGCTTGCGATGTGATTATGATACAATTATGGGTAAAACCTCCAGATGTTAGGCAAAATTGGCAAACAACTGAAGAGGCCTATGTCCAGCAGTGGACTGCGATGGGCTAATGATGATGAAGCCTGCGATGTATCTGGTGTTGCAGGCATTTTCTAACTCTAGTGATATGTATAAACAAAGACAACTTAAAAAAGTTCTCTACATTATGTTGACCTGACTGAAAATTGAACCCCCAACCTTTCGGTCTTATACGCTTTAGGCTTACCAACCATCGCGCCACCAAGGACGACGGTCCCTAGTAGCCGATTCCCAGTAGACTAAACATGGCACCTCAACAATATTTGCATAGTCTATCCATTACGGCGATTGGTGAAGTAGGTATCGCTTCAGCTAAAATAAACCCTATTGATAAGGGGATTATGTTACATTTTGTTTGGAATGCGTGGATTAGTTTGAGTGGTTTCTACTCGTGTTTATTTAAGGGTTGTCTCTTGATATATTTTATTAAGTCGCTTAAATATGTGTAGGTATCCGTTCTCATTGACTGTGTTTTAGTTAAGTCATTTTTTATCTTTCATCATCATCATCATCATCTACTGCACGACTGGCTAGGTGGCTCAATTGGTAGTGACCTCTGCCTTCTGAGCCAAGGGTCGTGGGTTCGATCCCCACACATTACAAACGTTTGTGTGCATGAACATGTCTGTTTGTATTGGTCTGGGTGTTTTCTATGTATAATATGTATTTATTTACAAAAAAAATAAATAACTAAGTAAGTTTATCAGTTGTCTACTACCCTTAATACAAGCTTCGGCTTAGTTTGGGGCTAGATGGCGCTGTGTGGCCCAGCGTGGCATGTCTTGGGTTATTTATTTATAGATCACTGCTGGACATAGGCGTCATAGTTACCTTAGTCACCACTTGGCAGGTGGGTTGGTGACCACAGTAGGTTTTATTTGTACCCTCGCAAACAAAACGTTGCTGCCCGTTTCCTGATATTCCCTTAGTCGTCTTCTATGACAACCACAGGTTGAGATGAGGTGGTCCTAATCTAAATTTTATACTGCGATACCTTCATCATCACCTTCATCATCACCTTCATCATCACATGCCTAACTGGGAATGGGTATAGCTTACCCTAAGTGTTGCGGAGGTCTGATGGCAGTCGCTCTGTGTAAAAGCTTAGACCTCGCCAAATCTCTCAGTTTGGGTAGCCGACCCTGAGACAATCGGGAAAAAGGCTAGGATGATGATGATGATACCTTCATCATCAGCCTATTACTCAGTCCACTACTGGACTCAAGCTCGTGGGGGGGTAAGGGTCGGGCCAGCATGGCGGTGGCAACTGACAGGTAACTGGTCTACTTGCCCGTTTTCACAGCGCCTTGGGCCTCTCTTTCGCTTTCCATCAGGCGTAGGAAAGCCATTATGTCTAGCTACTAAAAAAAGGCCTTTTCAGTTGTTAAACACCTTATCCTTTATCCATAATCGCTACTTTAGGCAGGCGATCACTGGGCAAAGCTCCTTGCTCCGGTGACGCTTCTGCCCGTCATCGGCCTGTGGTGTTACACCTTCAATCGTGATGGTTATACCGCCACCAGTCAGTTGCCAGCGCTTCGTCTGTTATTCAACAGGATGCACCACGGTGGCTTGAAGCGAAAATGATGGGTCGCTCCCTTCATAGGTATATAGATCTATACTCTTTATTGCACCCTAAAAGTATACTAAGAATTAGGAATAAATGGTTGTACAATTTAAGCGGTCTTGTCACTGAAAAATCTGTATGCTGCGGTGAGGTGGAGAGGCTTAAGCGATAGACACCATAGGCAGGTGACTGTGGCAACGAGCGAAAAGATGATAGGTTGCTCGCTTACATTCAGCGATACCTTATTTGTATGTAATCTGCTTACTTTGAGCTGGAAACAGACACATGTGTTGCCTATTGTCTGTTGGTTATTAACCTTTAGCTGGTGACGTGGTTTTAATTTTACGTAAGCACTGACGTGGGGGCTTCAGAGGCCCGTATTTAAAAATGTTTTTTTTTGAAGCTAGAGGTTTAATTTGTCCTGATATTTTATACTTAATTACATTAAATAAATGTAGTTCTAATAAAATAAACAAAATTATCAAACGTTTTTAATTAAAATAAGTCTTATTTTTAACAATTAAATTACAGTTAATATTTCTTAGGCAGAAATGACTTGAAATCAGAAATCTCCTTAAATGCTTTATTTTTTTCAACAAAACAAACAAATTAATCTTTATTATAAAAGTTCAATAATGACTCTAATAAACTAAATAATAAAGAACCGTGGTACTATAGAGAATATAAAAAACTGCAAGGCATCAAATTTCAAAATTTACGCACAATCTGGGCACACTTTCTCCGCGCATTGAAGGCAAAGACGCTTTTTACATTATGTAACATGTATGTGTAGACTTCCTCTGAAGCTTCAGTGGACACGTATGGTACCTTCTCCTTTGTTTTACGTCGTCTGCTGGAACTTCTGGATTCTCAGGCATAGCAGACCCTATCACTCGCGTCAAACTACCAACAGATGACAGTGGAACATCGTCTTTCAATAATACTTCTTGCTCATCATGTTCTTCGGATTCTAAGTCAGTGTAAAAATCTACGTCATGGCCTCTGAACCGCTAGAATCCTAATAATAAGGGTTTTCTAAAAAAAAAGATTCCAGCAGATGTCATCACATAGGCATCAGGTCCGACTGGAAGTAATTGGTTAATTCTGACATGGCACTGACATTTACATAGCAACTAACCAATCACATGAATGCTGGCTGCAGGCTTGCATGACACCATCTATTGGATATTTCATTTTGAAACACCCTCATTGTTCAAGTCAGACCCAAAATTACTATTACTGGGCATAGCAAATCTTCCATATATACTAATATGTCGGCTATCATCGTTATTGGATGACCGTTTTCTTCCGAATGATTTACTCGGTTCCATTTTAGAAAAGCTTATCAAATATTTAAAGTAAAAACACAAAATATAAACATAAAGAACTTTTCAAAAAGTTACGTAAATACTGACGTGGGGTCTGAGAGGCCCACAAAAAACTTTAAAACGAATTTACTCACCAAATTTTCATGCGACAATACATTTACCACTTTTAGTGGCCTCTAGCTGACTAAACTTGAAGGTACTAGAAGTCTCATATGCGTAGCATGCGAGAGAGGGGAGTAATTCAATATTTTTACTTTGGCTAGGCCTGAGCGGCCCCCACGTCACCAGTTAAAGGTTAATATCTACGGCAGACACAAAGGGACCAGTAATCCGGCTGAGCTCAGCGAATTTTTCCAAAATTTCAGCGAAAATTTTTCGTTCAATTATTTCTTTTCACAATCCATTCTTTTCCACGACAATACCACTCGACTGTCCATCGGAACCTTTTCTGAAGAGCCTCTTCAAAGATAATCCTACAAAAGATGAAGCCTTATCGATTCCCAAAGCTCTCGAACATTAATCGATTCTTGAGAAACTGCGCTTTTGATCGTATCGATTTCTCGTACTTGTTTATTTTGCGAGATAATAAATAGTTGTATTATGTACAGTGGGCTACAAAAGTAGGTTTTAAATTTCAATAAGTTTTACGTCATACAAACAGTTTTTTTAATATAAAAGTATAAATTACTTTTTAATTTCTTTAATTTTTTACCCATTATGCAAAGAGCAAACATTTTTAAGATTTTATTGCTACTTAATCGTTCAAATTATGGTGGATATTTCATGCACAAAAGAAAAACAGCCTTATTACTTAGTTATATGTTTTTCCCTCTTCTAGTAAATATTATACATCTAGATTTTTTTTTCATATTACGCAAATTATATAATGCAATTTTTTTTGACTGCAGAAAGTTGTGGTATTTTTTGTTTTGTTTGTTTTTTATGTATTTATTTGTTACGTTTAGTGTAAACGTATTATTTTATAAATTTAATTACATTATGCCCTGTTTGCATCCTAGATTTTTGTGAAAAGGAAGATTTATGATTCTGTAAATCTTCTGGACCACTTTTTCTTCTGAATCACTGGCCAAATAAAAGATGTTCTTTTCTATTCTAAACAAGTAATTTTGTTATCGACTGTACGCGATTGAAGACTCAATATGCTATAAATAGCGAAATGTGAAGCTTTGACGTCAGAGAGGAAATAATATGATAATGAGATTGGATGAACCACAAAGTTCTAAACTAGTTTGTTAGGTTTGCAACCGTTTAATACATGTAGGGAGAGCTTATAAATAAATTAATCTGCGTAGAATCGGTGTACATTAAATAGAAAAGCAAATAACGATTAGTTGCATTCAAAACGGACTTTACTATGTGGAGGTAAAATTCAAATTGTTAGTTTAGTTTTGCTATTAACTGACTGGCTTGATGGCTCATTTGGTAGTGAGCACTGCCCTCTGAGCTAAGAGTCGTGGGTTCGAGTCTCGCACAGTACAAACATTGGTGTTCATTAACATGCCTGTTTGTATCGGTCTGGGTTTTTTCTATGTATAATATAAGTACGTTTATCAGTTGTCTAGTACACTACCCATACTACAAGCTTCAGCTTAGTTTGGGGCTAGATGACGATAAGTGGCCCAGCGTGGCATGTCTTGGGTTATTATATTATTATTATTTAACTGTACTTTCAGACATTGAAGCCAGATAACCTACTGCGGTCATCAACCTGCCTGCCAAGGGTGGTGACTAAGGCATGTCCCTCTAAATGACCATTGCCATTAAGTGGAGGCCTATGTCCAGCAGTGGACGTTTGGATTCTGATAATATTCATTAGATTAGATAGATAATATGCATTTAAATGAAATTTTAATATGTGCTAACATACGTAATCCTACTAATCCTATCCTACTTTTTCTATTTCTACTTTTACTATTATATAAATGCGAAAGTTTGTTTGGATGGATGGATGTTTGTTACTCTTTCACACATTAATTACTGAACGGATTTAATGAAATTTTACAATAATAGCTTATACGTTGGAGTAACACATAGGCTATATTCTCTCGACTCGTTTTATACGAATACGCGGGCAGAGCCGCGGGCAGCAGCTAGTAATAAATAAACCAGAAAAATTTAATCTTGGGTACAGTTTGGTTGACATGGTGTGTCTCAATGAGGAAAGATTATTTAAACATTTCACAATATCCATAATAATAAATATAATTAATTAGCAAAATATTCATTCAAATTAATTTCCAATCAGACAATTTTCTATCAGTAAAATCTTATTCACCAGTCAAAATTTAACAGTTCACAAAATGAATTCCAAGAAATTATAATTAAACCTCAAGATGGTGGAAATCAAAGTACTTTCAAAATGAATCTCAATAAGCTGAAATAGCTATTCAAAACGTTTTTCCGATATTTCTGGAAAGCATCAAAGCTGCCTTTGAATTTTGTTGATCATGTCTTTAAAGCGTGTCGTGTACCTACATTTATTTTATAACAATTCTATAGCGATGGAAGGGTCAGATAATTGAGTGATTAGCGATTTCAGTCAGTGACTATAATGTAGTCAAATGAAAAATAAAATATTAAATAATAACTCAAAGATAACTTAACTTTTACAAAATTTATTGTCGCGCTACAAAGGCTGCGGGGCCTCTTACCTCACTTCTATTTGATGGAATGCCGATTACATAGCAAAAACCTTCCCCTGTCCAGAGAGGAATGTATTACGACGTTTTGCTTATAGATAACACTAGCAGTGCCCGCGACTTCGTCCGCGTGGAATAGGAATATTCGGAGCGCGTGGTAGCTGCGTCTGCGTCCGAGTTCCGTCGTCGACTCCGCTTCCTGGCGTCCCAGGGCTCCAGGCGGCTGAGAGGGGCGGTGCGGGGCAGCGCGGGGCATCGCGGTCGCGGATCGTTTCCCCCCGCCCCCCGCGTTGACTAACACTCCGCGCTCACCTTGCGCGCGAACATACATTTTTCATTATATCTTCGTTCCTAATAGTTGCACCGTGATGTTATATAGCCTAAAGCCTTCCTCGATAAATGGTCTATTCAACACAAAAATAATTTTTCAATTCGGACCAGTAGTTCCTGAGATTAGCGCGTTCAAACAAACAAACAAACAAACTCTTCAGCTTTATAATATTAGTTAAGATTAAAATATGGCCGCTTGTTCTGACATAGTTAGCCATCAACGAGGTATTTTTGATATTGATTTTTGATTAAAAACGCACAGCCCAAGCCACTGGACGGATAGTTAAACATGTAGGTAGAGAGAGAGAGATGCTTAGAGCACTGGTTTTGTTTTTGTACCCTTGTGTAGGTACTCTTTAACGGCCAAGTCACACTACATAAACTATAACAATAAAGAAATCACAGTAAGGAACCTTGGACTTGGCACGACTTTGTCTAGATTTCATTACTTTTTAGAGCAGTTCCATCGAGACTTGGCTGGTTTTTTACAGAATGTTTTTGTTGGGATCAATTGTACCCCCAATAAGATAAAATAGGGGATGGAATTGGAATTGTGGTGGGTGCAGCCACACCGTTGCACGAGGGCACTCTACTGCTCCCCGGATCCGGGGGTAGGGATATTTGCCCTCCCCGGACCAGGAGTACCGGCCGCTTATCATCTGCGGCTGGCCAGGGCAGGCAGGGATGTGGCCGTATGCTTCGGCGCTACCCGTGTCCCTGCAACTTGCTGCCCACTGGCGACACAGGGGGGTTTAGTGGGTATGCCCTCCCATTTTGGGAGGTGTGAGTCCCACACACCATGATCTCCCCAGAGGCGGCATGAAGGTGCCTAATGCATTCCCCTCTAGAAAAAAAAAAAGAAAAAAAAAAGGGGATGGAATTGGAATGAATGAAATGGGCTAAAAAGTGAAACATGTACATGAATAGACACTAGCAGATAGTAAGCATGTGCTACGTAGCTCAAAGCGTAAACACAACTTATAAAAAACTGCTCTGCCGCTACATCTAGTGGCAACTAAAGTACAAAATCTTATTTGCCTTACTCAACAGACTGTTATGAACTTTCTCACAAAGGTTAAGTGTAACTTAAGCTTTATTGCTATTTCCTAAGTACTCTGGCGCTGTCAATATACTTACCTGTGATATAAGTTACTTACTGCCGTACACTTCACGAAACTCCCGTGAAGTTACTATAATTATTCTACATGCCGGTGGAAAGTCATGCCACCTCCTCCCGGAGGTGGCATGACGGTACCTAATGCATAGCCCTCATTATACCCCTCGTTATGGGTATTTTCTACGTATTTATTTACCAAAAAATGTATCTGGATCTATTGTCTAGTACCCATTATACAAACATCAACTTCTTTTGGAATAGAAACTTTATATTAATTTTTCTTCTAAGTCTGTCGATAGGAAAACTAAATTTTGACCGGTGTGCAGCAATACGCTATTATAATTATTTATTACCTACTGACCTATGCATTACAACTTGAAAAAACTAAACAGGAGTCATTTTTATCCCCGTCATTTCAGATCAAAGAATCACAAGCACACTTAACATTTTCCCTCGTAGAGCAGAGCTTGTTGACCTTAATTGAAATATTGTTTCGGAGCAAAGATAAATCTTTGGCAGCACTATACCAAAGTTGATATACCTACCTACACATATACGTATATAGGTTAAGAATATTATGACGATAACAGGAAGCATTTTGCCGTTATATAACTTGATCGATGCGAGCATTCGGATGTTGAGCCCCTATCGTTAAGATATCAATACATATAGTAGAACAGTAAAAATGTGTGTAACATTGAATATTTAAAAAAAAAATTAAAGCTACGTTATAATATGGAGGTAAAATTTAAATAACTTCAATTAAAAAATATAAACCACCAACCCTGTACATAATATTTTATGACAATGTAACTTCTGCATATTATTATGTACTGTTTATTACTGAAATGAAATGAAATGAAAAATATTTTATTGGAACCAATACAAATTATTACAAACAAAAAGACGTACGATAACAGCTGTATTAGTTAAGGAAACTGTGTTACAGCTATTAACGCCCACCTACAGACCATTGGAAAGCACAGCGTTCAACATAAATATGAACAAGAAACACTAAGATTCTACTTCAAATAAGAAGACCAAAGTTATTCTTATTCCTATACCTTACGAACGGCTGAAATAGTAGTTTTGATCAAACATTGCCCAAGAACCCCTTTCAAACAAAACAAAACAAAACTTTTAAAGTAATCGCTTCATCCATCCATGAGTTACAGTACCCCAGGTACACATACAGAAAGAGAGAGGAGAAGAGGGAAGGAAGGGAGAAGGATAGAGGGGAGGAAGAAAGAGTGGGGAAGGATAGAGAGAAAAGGAGGGGAGAGGGAGAAAAAGAGAGAGACGGACAAAAGGCCCGTCGTCGACCAAAGTCCCCTTTTGCGTCGGCAGTTAAAACATCGTTACCATCAGCCTATTGCTGTCCACAGCTGGATAAAGGCCTCTTTTATTGTTCGCCACTTAGGGCAAACATCTGGAGGGTATAACCATAATCCACCCTGGGCAGACGGGTTGGCGATCGCAGGGCGTAGCTTCTCGCTCCGGTTACGCTGCTGTATTTAACTACACGGACGGTTGCCAGTGCCTCGTTTGCTATTTGGCAGGCCGCATCCCGGGCAGGCGAGGTTGGCTTGGAGCGAAAAGATGATAGGACGCTTTCTTACATCCCCAGGCAGTTCATCATCATCATCCTAGCCTTTTACCCGATTGTCTCAGGGTCGGCTTCCCAAACTGAGAGATTTGGCGAGGGCTAAGCTTCTTACACAGAGCGACTGCCATCAGACCTCCGCAACACTTAGGGTAAGCTACATCCATTCCCAGTTAGGCGTTATCATCATCTCTGATATGATGTGACGACTGCTATCTGAGTTGGTAAAGATAGCACCCGGGACCAACAGCTTAACGTGCCTTCCGAAGCACGGAGGAAATCGGTGTCAAATTTTGGTCACCCATCATCGGATTGACCGCGCCAATGGTTGCACAACGTTGCGATCATTGTTAAGCGAACAAGACCGCGACGCCACCGAACTCCTCAGTTAAAAATGAAAAGTCCCATTAGATAATGGGATAGATATACACGCATGTTAACAAACAAAATGCATCTCTATGCAAAATTGATATTGATTTTGTGAACTCTATCTATCAGTTTATCACTGGAGCCGGTATGTGAGGAGACGAGTGGCATTCCACTACATAAGTGATAACACCACTTAATAATGCTGATAACGTTGCTACTATAAAAAAGGAAATATTTAATAATAAATATGTCTGGTTGGCTTTCCCGAAATACGTATCTCATTGATAAAATGTAATGCAAGGTTTCTCAATGAGGGGGTTCTTCTTTTTTTATAGTAGCTCGACACAAAGGCTTCCCTACGCCTGATGGAAAGGGAAAGAGAAGTCCTCGCTCTGACAACGGGCAAGTAACTGGTCAGTTACCTGTCAGTTGCCACCGCCATGCCGGCCCAACCATAACCCCCAACAAGCTGCGGAAACCCTACCCACCGGCAGAAACACGACCCGGAGGTCATTTGGCTCACTTGGTCATTTGGTTTCTTGTCTAACACAGTACAAGCTTCGGCTTAGTTTCGGACTATGGAACTCTTTACTGGGCTCCTTGTTCGCTGAGCAATATAATCTTCCGTTCAAAGCAAGACCGTAGCGTGTACCAGTTTTTGCTGGGTGACCGCGTTCCATAGACTATTATATTGCTTTCTATCAGAAAACAAATCTTGGTTTCAATGCGAACGCAAAAATTCAAATAAAGTTTGTTCAAAATTAACAGCAAAGTTCTTTATTAAATTACGAGTATGTAAAGCCTAATTTGTTCCCTAAAGCCGAAATTTCGCATTTCTTGTTACGAAAGAAACACACTGCCCTCATTTTCGGCCTAATTAGCTTTTGGCGTTACGGCATGGTTTTATAAAAAAGTATTTCGCTAACGAGATTACTTTATACACTGGTATATTTTAAAAGTGCAATAGGTTGGGTTAGTGACTGCAGTAAGTTTAGTTGTACCCAAGCAAACGACGCTGCCCAGTTCCTAAAAATTACATTGAATAGAATAGAATAGAATGTCTTTAGTTATTTGGTACACACAAAATATACACCACTAGCTGTGCCAGCGACTTCGTCCGCGTGGAATAGTTTCTTGGGTAGTGATTTTAATGACCCCCAGTGCCTGGCAGCTGGCAGCGGCGCGGCGCAGATCTCGGCGCGTTTTATAGGTACATATACCCGCGCAAACGTACAGCAGGCTCGACGTGATTAGTTAAATGGGCGTAACTTTTTTATTTATGGACCGATTAACATGAAACAAACACTAAATGTTAAGGGAAGCTTCCAGCAATATATTAGTGAAAACCGCATCTTAATCGGATACGCGGTTTCTGAGATTAGCGTGCACAAACATACAGACAAACAGACAAAAATTCCAAAAATCATTGTTTTGGGTACTATTGCATTAATAAAGGCCTCCCATAATATTTTTTTACATATATCTTCCATGTACAGACAGCGATTCGTTACATTTTTATTATATGTATAGAAGATATAGAAGATAGATAGAAGAAGAAGATTTAGAAACTTATTAAAACTAAAGTACCAAAATGGTCTCCGCTCAGTATAAGGCCGCGACGAGGTATACGTCACACTGGTATTCTGCGGAGATATTTAACATAAAATAATAGACATCCAAGAAAATTAAAACATAAACAACGGACGGTAGCAATAGTAAAGAAATAACAATAATAAAACATTCAGTATTGTACAATCATCATGACTTTGGAGTAATATGAAATTAAAGACAATAACAAGTAAAAGCTATATTATACATAGAAAACACCCAGACCAATACAAACAGACATGTTAATGCACACAAATGCTTGTAATGTATGGGGATGGAACCCACGACCCTTGGCTCAGAAGGCAGATGTCACTACCAATTGAGCCACCGAGCCAGTCAAATGGTAGACGATTGCTAAACCTAAGTTCATACATCTCCCCTCACGGCTCATAGGCCAAGTGCGAGCAGGCCGGCTTCACACACGATTAAGTTTATATAAATTGCAATCTATGGCATAATTAATAACAATAATAATGTCTTTATTTGCCACAAACATGGTAGTTATAGATCAAACAGTTTTATTACTGTAATAGATGATACAGATTATTACGAAAAATACCTATTCAACTACACTAATGCTTCTTTAATAAGTTCCAACACAAACAATACTCGTAGTTTCGGATTCCTATAGCAGGTGGGTACTGTAATGAGTTTGTAATGTCAAAGGCTAAATCGTGCACGCTACTAAATAGTCAGGACCAAATTAGTCTGTTAATTGGTTCAGGCTTCCACGTGAATAGATCCATATTTATAAACAGGTTGGAGAGAGTATGTGACCTATTAGTTAAGGCGGTGACGCGGAATATGCTCCTGGTGCTATTATTAGTATTTTTTTGTTCATTTTCTTCTCGTGTCAACGATAAATACATATTATTATTATTTTTATATAGTAGCTCGACATAATGGCTTCCCCACGCCTGATGGAAAGCGAAAGAGAAGCCCAAGTCGCTGTGACAACGGGCAAGTAAGTGGCCAGTTACCTGTCAGTTGCCACCGCCATGCCGGCCCTACTCTAACCCCCCATGAGCTCCGGAAACCCCACTCACAGACAGAAACACGACCCGTCATTTGGCTGCGGTATTCTATAGGGTAGAGGTTCTTCCCGGGACGGGCAACTCAATTCGAGCGAAGATTCGCTTTGCCCTATCTCTCTTAAATTTAAAATGAAATCACACATGGCCAGACCAAAACTTAGCAACTGAACCCCTGTCAGTTGTTTATTAGAGTATCTCTTTGTACATGTGATATTCTTGGTCTAGATTACTAAGATCTGTTAGGATTCTTGTCCTATTGAAACAGTCTTAAAGTTTACAAAGCTAGGGTGAATCTGACACAACTGAATGTGTGGGATTTATGCTACCTTCGAAAACGGGAGGGCGACTTCCTACCTTAAGATAGTAGGAAGGCACGGTGTATCAACTAAAAACCCATTTCCCGAAAGTACTCCAAGAGTGGCATACCTTTTCACACCTCATACATTGCCTATAGGCTACCGTCACCACATCGCACGAATATAAGAGCTATTTTTGACTAATTTCTAAATATCTTTGTCCACAGCTGATCGTGTATCCAACGCGACCCGGCCTTCAGACCATGGGAGCCCTAGTCACCATGTTTTTCATCTGGCTGACAGCATTCACCCTAGCCTCACCCCTGTACATATTCAGAAGCCTCAAGACTCACAAGCTCGGTCTAATGGGAATGGAGTCAGTCAGCTTCTGCATAGAAGACTGGCCCGTCAGAAAGAACGGGCGAGCCATCTACTCATTATTAAGTCTATTCTTCCAATACCTTTTGCCTGTTCTAGTAGTAGTTATAGCACATGTACAAATACATAGGAGACTCCGTGGGAGGAGACGGACCACGAGGAAGACGCCAGCAATTTTAATAGCAATAGCAGCTACTTACGTTATCAGCTGGTTGCCGTTGAACGTGTTCAATTTGGTTGCGGATTTCAGCGCGGAGCCACTGATGAACGAGAAGATGATGACGATAACATACGCTATATGTCATATGTTCGGAATGTCCAGTGCTGTTTCGAACCCGCTTCTATACGGGTGGCTGAACGACAACTTCAGAAAGGAGTTTGAAGAGATACTCTGCTGCTGCCACAAGAAAGGGCAACTGAAGAAGAATATGAGGGTGAAAGGCAGAAAGATGGACACGGAGTTAACAGCGCTTGCGCAGATGGAGCACACAGTGACAGCAAACACGAAGACGTCTCAATGCTCGCAGATTTTCTGACTAAAGACCTGTTGTAAATAGCATGAGAGCAGCAGTGTTGAAATGCACAACATTTGAACTTTTGTGTCAATTCACGTGACTGTTATAATTTAGTGTCTAAAGTGCTGTGTTAAGAGTTCCTTTGTTATTAAAATTGTTTTCCACGTTACTATCATGTTGTAAATTTACTGTACTGTACATTTTATGAACTGTTTTAAGCGTAAGTTTAGATCTATATATAGATGGTACTATACGTTTTTCTGAGCCCAAAACGTAGAGTACTTTGTATGTCATGTAAGTTAATTTTAACTGTAGGTTTTTTAATTAAATACAATATCACAAGGAGGTTTTGTTCTTTATTTTGAATAACGTATGCTGATGAGATTCAGGTAGTTGGCGTCTGAGTAGGATTAAAGGAAATTCACTCGGAAAATGTTCGGACCACCAAAACCGGACGAAATTAAATTCTTTTGTGAGGCGGGGGCGAAATTCCGTAGATTTTTTTAGCTCACTGAAGTTAGCCTTAAAAGTTTCGCAAATTACTTTTCACTTGGTAATGTCTGGAATAACTTTTACAAAATATATAAAACTTTGTTAAGTGACATTCAGTAGTAGGTTACAAATGTTTCTGAAATAAAGAAGAAATAATCCAAGTTTTCCAAGGGATGTAAGGGAGCGGCCTATCATCTTTTCGCTCCAAGCCAACCTCACCTGCCCGTGGTGCATCCTGCTGAACAACAAATGAGGCGCTGGCAACCGACTGATGGCGGTATAACCATCATAATTGCAGGCGTAGCTAAATACCACAGGCCGATGACGGGCACGAGCGTCATCGGAGCGAGAAGCTACGTCCTGCGATCGCCAACCCTCCTGCCCAGCGTGGCGATTATAGGCATATCCTCCAGATGTTTGCCCTGAGTGGCGAGCAACTGGACAGGCCTGTGTCCAGCAGTGGACTGCAGTGGACTGCTGGTGATGATGATGATGATGAATACAAGTTTCAGGAAAAGGTAAATCCATAGAAATGTATCTCTATAGAATGCCGATCACGTCTGAATGTCAAAGAATTAGCATCAGTAGTAGTAGGACAACCCCAGACCAAGTAGAACGACGATTTGCGCAGGATGGCTGGCAAGTCATGAATTTCAGTGTTAAAGTTCAGAATCGATTAAAGTTGCGAACAATATGATGAGAGGTATATGTACAGCATTGAACTCCGATAGTCTGATGATGTAAATATTACATTACAGACTGTGCCTATGAAAAGGTAGGTAGTTAGATTTCTCGAGACCTTATTTTTTAAGATTAAACATTTTAGTTTTATTAAGCACATAAAAAATTTACATAATCCACTTTTCGTTAGAAGCCTACAGAACTTGGATTGTATCCAAATCTCTCTTTTATTTTTCTAAAACGACTCGTAATATAGTGATTTTATTATCATTGTAGATTCAACATGAAAAGTTATATTAAAGCTAGAAATATGAACAGATTTGTTTTTTACAAAGTATTCACGAATACCTTTGGTAACTTATGACAAGTGTTAAAACTTCTTAATTTGAGATCATCAAATACTCAAAACTTATCACGTGGTAGGTATTGTCTAATATTTAACACTAGCTGTGCTCGCGACTTCGTCCGCGTGGAATAGTTATTTTATCCCCGTTTTTTTTTTTAAATTTTCCATTATTTCTTCGCTCCTAATAGCTGCAGCGTGATGTAATATAGCCTAAAGCCTTCCTCTATAAATGGTCTATTAAACACAAAAATAATTTTTCAATTCGGACCGGTTCCTGAGATTAGCGCGTTCGAACAAACAAACAAACTCTTCAACTTTACAATATTAGTATTTATTTCTGTTAAACCAAGAATACCAAGGTGATGGCTTAATTAATTCATTATTATGACTTTTCAACTACGATTTAAACTTTCTCTTCTTCTACCATCAACTCAAAAACCAATTCCAATTTTATTATCGGAATCAAACATAAACTTTAATCAGTTTTTGTCTGAAATTGATTTCTGATCTTAATGAATTCGATACTTTTTGTTAAGCCAAGAGTAGTTAATAAAGTTTTTAACAGTTACTTTCGAAGAAAAATATTGAATGATGCCCTGACTGTGTTGAGATGAATTCTATGACTGTACTAAATGGAATAATTTTAATAGCAAGTAAGATTTTGAACTATTCCAAATTTTATTCTTCAATTCACTGGCATAGAGGTAGGGCATAGCGAATCTTCGCTCGAATTGAGCCGCACGTCCGGGAAAGGACCTCCACCCTATAGAATACTGCAGTCAAATGACCTCTGGGTCGTGTTTCTGCGAGTGAGTAGGGTTTCCGGAGCTCGTGGGGGGTTAGGGTTGGGACGGCATGGCGGTGGCAACTGATAGGTGACTGACCAGTTACTTGCCAGTTGTCACAGCGACTTAGGCTTCTCTTTCGCTTTCCATCAGGCGTAGGGAAGCCATAATGTCGAGCTACTATAAAAAAAGCCGGTTACTTGCCTGTTGTCTTAGCGACTTGGACTCCCCTTTTGCTTTCCATCAGGCGTAGTTAGGTCATTATGCCGAGTTACTATGATTAAATTCATAGTTTTTTTCTACATTGGCGGTTTTAGAACCAGTTTGGTTCGGCCGCATGGATTCCTCACATTCCGTTTGGTGCAGATATTGATATTGATTTGTGCTCAGGTAAACAGTATTTGTAATAAGGGTGAGACCTATCATCTTTTCGCTCCAATCTGCATCTCGCTGAATGACAAATGACGATGAACAATGACGAATAAATGAATTTGAATTTGAATTTGAATTTGACAAATGCACTGGCAACCGACTGGTGGCGGTACAACCATCACGATTGAAAGCGTGGCTAAATACCATAGGCCGATGACGGGCAGCAGCGTCACCGGAGCGAGGAGCTACACTGCAATCGCTTACCGGCCTGCCCAGCGTGGCGATTTTTTTTTTTATAAGAAAAGCTTTCAGGATGACCTCACTCCACCTGATGGTAAGCGGTCGTGAGGTCCAAAAGTTAGGTCGACAGGCACAATAGAACAAACCCATTGCGCCTGTCGCCCTCACCCCGAAGGCCCACTGAGATGACGTTTCACGCCCCGCCTAAAGATTATGGGTATATCCTTCAGATGTTTGCCGTCAGTGGCGAACCACTGGAGAGGCATATGTTCAGTACAGCAGTGGACTTCAATAGGCTCACGATGATGATATCTTATTTCGTTCGTAGTTTTAGCCTCCACTTCAACAGGACATCCCTCCACTCTAGACCTTTTGGCCTATGGCGACATTTCATCTGAGGTCACGTATAGACCCTTGCCCTTTGACTTGGCAGAGTTGAACAGCGATAAAACAGTCAGAGATGAACATTTAGAAAGTTGTATGAAGGACTTCTATGGATGCACTGCTTATCTGAACAGGTATGTCTAAAAGAAAATATATTTCGGAATATAGGCTCGAATTGAGCCGCCCGTCCGGGGAAGGACCTCCACCCTATAGAATACCGCAGTCAAATGACCTCTGGGTCGTGTTTCTGCCGGTGAGTAGGGTTTCCGGAGCTCGTGGGGGGTTAGGGTTGGGCCGGCATGGCGGTGGCAACTGACAGGTAACTGACCAGTTACTTGCCCGTTGTCACAGCGACTTGGGCTTCTCTTTCGCTTTCCATCAGGTGTAGGGAAGCCATTATGTCGAGCCACTATAAAAAAAAAAAAAAAAATTGTACTGGCGCCCCGCCCCGGCTTTGCAATAAGTACTATTTTTTCCCGCTAACTCCCGTTTCCATGGGATTTGGCTTAGCACGGGTGCAATACTATTTTTTCCCGCTAACTCCCGTTGGATTTCCGGGAATGCCTTTCTTAGAACACCAATTTCAAGTGCCTACGTGTAGCCGCTTAGGCTGTGCGTTGATGTGTCAGTCAGTCAGTTTTTCCTTCTACATGTCACCGGAAAATAGCAAGAATCGTAAGTTGATCAATTTCCTAGGTAGTTGATTAACTTCCGGAAAATAATAAACGGCAGGCGAAATGTATTATTTAACGTATGTATTTTAGTAAATTGATCATTTTACGGGGTCTTACCGTAAAATCATCCGACGAAGGTGAGGTGAACGTTGATTGGTTCAATGGCTCACGTGGCGTTATCCCGGCAACCAATCAGGGAACAGTGTATTAAGTTACGGGTGATAGTGCACCGTTAAATAGTACATTGAGCAACGATTGGCCCAGTTGAGGACGATTTTACTTGTGTCAAAATCGTAAATTATTTAAATGACTGTCAGGCTACCGTAAATTGATCAACTAACTGAAATCCACTGCGTTAAATAATACATTTCAACTACCGTTTGTTATATTCCGAAAGTTAATCAACTGTACCTAGGAAATTGATCAACTTACGATTCTTGCTAATTTCCGGTGACATATATAAATGTATTTTGATAATGGCATATTTATTTATTTCCAATCAACAGTAAAAAATTGTTATAAATAATCTCGTGAATCGACCCACCATCTTTTCGCTCCAAGCCAGAGTGGCGGTACCTGCCAACATTTTTCTTTATAGTGACTCGACTCGACATAATGGCCTTCCTACGCCCGAGGGAAAGCGAAAGAGAAGCCCAAGCATTGAATCCTTCTGAATAACAAACGAGGCTCTGGCAACCTATTGGTGGCGGTATAACCATCGCGATTCAAGGCGTTGCTAAATATAAATCTATTTCATTCGTTCATTCATTCATTCATATATTACAGGCCGATGACGGGTAGCACCGTCACCGGTGCGAGGAGCTGCGCCTTGCGATCGGCAACCCAGCGAAAGCCCAGATCCAGATGTTTTCCCAACGTGGCGACCAACTGGAGAGGCTTATGTCCAGCAGTTGACTGCTATAGGCTGATGATGATGATGATAACGTGAATTTGTTTGCAAAAATAAATAACTTTATTGAATTTTGAAGACTTCTTTAGGTAGGGAGAAATATTTTAATAAACTAATGTTTTTTTCAGAGGAATACCGGTCTGTGCGTTGCGGGGCACGGACAAACGCGTGTTTCAGACCTTGTGCGAAATGATGTATGAAAACTGCAAGGAAGACGATGATACAAGTAAAGTTAATTTTTTTTTTATAGTGGCTCGACATAATGGCTTCCCTACGCCTGATCGAAAACGAGGGAAAAGCCCAAATCGCTGTGACAACGGACAAGTAACTGGTCAGTTACCTGTCAGTTGCCACCGCCATGCCGGCCCTACCCTAACCCCCCACGAGCTCCGGAATCCCTACTCACCAGCAGAAACACGACCCAGAGGTCATTTGACTGCGGTATTCTATAGGGTGGAGGTCCTTCCCCGGACGGGCGGCTCGATTCGAGCGAAGAGTCGCTATGCCCTACCTCTCTTAAACAAAATATTCATATCTGGATGTTTGTATTTAAGTATATATTAAGGAAGCGACCCATCATCTTTTCCCTCCAAGTCACCCTCACCTGCCCGTGGTGCATCCTGCCGAATAACAAACGAGGCTCTGGCAACCGACTGGTGGCAGTGTAACTATTACGTTTGAAGGCGTAGCTAAATGCTACTCAGGTCGATGACGGGCAGCAGCGTCACCGGAGCGAGAAGCAACGCCCTACTTTTGTACTTTAATATTTCCTACGTTAAGTTTCCTTGGAAATTAATCTGTATGGCGGACATTCGGTTACTTTTGGCATCTTATACTTACTTCCTTATACTTCGGTACTGTGGCATCACAGTACATATTTGACTGCATTATGGTTGTACGTAAGAATATACATTTATATAGTAAAAACTCAGATCTTCACCAGTTCAATACTAGAAATAAGAGCAAACTTGCTGTTTCCAATCTCAGGCTTCGTAAAACTGGTAACTCATTCATAGGACAAAGTGTAAAAATGTTTAACAAAATACCGCAAAATATTGTTGATCTACCTATACATAGATTTAAATCTCGCATTAAGTCCATTTTAATGTCAAAAGGTTATTATAAAGTACAAGATTATATGGATGACAATATTACATGGACATGATAGTCTGCTCGCTTGCGCTTTTTAAAACGATATTATTGTATTGTATTATATATTTTAAACAAGGCTAACTGTTGAGTTTGTTGCGGCACTTCTTCTCAGCAGGCTACACGTCGAAGTGCTGGTAGGAAAAAAGTTTGACGTGCAAAAGTATTACTAGTGAATCTATTTGCAGAAATAAACTATTTTATTTTATTTTATTTTATTTTATTTAGATTATATTATCTCATATAATATTTTCTCTTACAGATCACTGGCGTTACCTGGACGACGCTCCATGTTGAAAAAGATATAAAGCTATTGTTGAATGAAATACAATAGGATCGGACGATATTTTGTTACTAAGCTGCAACGAAAAGCCTCGTCGTGAAATGAAAGGACAATGTTTTTCTGAGCGCTTTAGCCGGAGGCTTTGTAAACATGCTTTTTTATTTGTAGATATTGATACAAGTAGAGTGTATTTATTGTATACCAACCTATTTACTTAAGTTTTACTTCTTTTTAATTAGAAATGTGATAGGTAGGT